>JASXTE010000014.1:8731488-9362321 GCA_030280995.1 Hemileia vastatrix | reverse complement strand
AGGCCAGTTAGGTATGAATCTGTAGTATTTACTGAGGTCGAATCAAGATATTCTCAACCAAAATTGGAATTATGTGGTGTGGCAAAAATACTGAAGAAACTTCAGCATATTTTGTGGGGGCAACATTTTGAGTTGCAAGTGGATGCAAAATCGTTAATCCAGATGATTAATTCCCCAAGTTTACCGAACGCACCCATGATGAGATGGGTAGCTTTTATTCAACATTTTTCGTTCGATTTAGTTCATAAGCCTGGCAAAACTTTTACTATGCCAGATGGTTTATCAAGGAGACCACCCACTGAAGAAGATTCAGACTCAGAAGAGTTCGATGAAGATATACCTATTATCAAAGCCAGCACTAAAGGAGCTGAAGACTTTCCATACCTCCCCCATGAGGTTAAACTGGCAGGACTATTGTGTTTAAATTATGGTAATGATGACCTCCACCAAGAGGATAAACTGGAAAATAGTTTTTATGTTAATAAAGGTGTAGATAAATTTGGCAGAGAGGAGGTAGAAGAAGATGTGGTGTATGTAGAGGAAAATGGATTGGTAGTGTGGGATAGTAGTAAATTAAGGAATGGTGTATATGTTGGAGAATTAGAGAACTTAAATAAAAAGGTGGATAAAGAGAAAGAGGTATTTTCAAATACGGTTTTCGAAGGATCCAAAGGTTCAGAAGAAAAACGTCGACATAGCTCGATTAAAGATTTATTTAGGGGTCAACCATTATTGGCTCATTCATGTGCAGGTGATATTGGTGATAGAGAAGTCCCTATTGATGTTATATTAATCGATTTTCAAGATGAAGTCTGGGGTCAGACTGGTTTTTATTTTTTGTTAGTCAAATATTTGTTGACTTTAGAGAGGCCAGAAGATTGTGAAGACGATGAATGGGTGGCTATCAAGAGGAAGTCATCTACGTTTTACCTATCTGGTCGACGTTTAATGAGGAGGAGGTATCCAAATCCTCAAGTAGTTATAACTCAACAGAAGGGGCAAGAATTAGTTTTGAAATCACTGCATGAAGATCTCGGGCATAGAGGCGTTGGAGAAACGTTTAGAAGAATTTCTGATCGATTTTGGTGGCCTGGCATGAAGATGGCTGTTAAACAGTGGGTTCAGTCATGCGAAGAATGTCAAAGACGAAGTTATTTAAGGCCAAAAGAACCTGGACGCGCGACCGGTGAATATACGCTCTTTGGAAGAGTTAGTTTAGATGCCGTTCATATAAAAGAGGGACGGTATAAATATTTAATTGTGGCCAGAGATGATTTATCTGGTTGGGTAGAGGCAGTGCCTCTTATTAATTTAACTGCCAAAAATGTGGCAGAATTTTTTTTGAATAATTGGGTATATAGGTATGGGGTGATGAAGTTGGTGACGGTAGATGGAGGTCCTGAATTTGGGACAGAGTTTAAAGATGCCGTATTGAAAGTTGGATCAAAGGTTAGGGTAGCAACCCCATATTATCCTGAAGCTGAAGGCATGGTTGAAAGAGGGCATCAAGTTATTAAGGATGCTTTAGTTAAAATGTGTGGGACAAGTGCCGAAAAGTGGAGGCACTATTTACCTTTAGTTTTATTTGCTGATCGAATCACTGCAAAAAGGACGACCGGATTTTCACCTTATGAACTTGTTTTTGGACAGAAAGCAGTTTTACCGGTTGATTTAGAAGCTGAATCATATCTTGGAGTTGACTGGGACACGGTCAAAACTACTGAAGAATTATTTTGTGCAAGAATGATGCAGCTAGAAAAGAAAGAAGAATATTTAGAAAAGGCATATCCGCGGATGATGAAGATCCGAAATCAATCAGTTAGATATTGGGATGAGCGGTTGGCACATCGATTAAGGAAACCTTTGAACCCAGGAGATATGGTCCTGGTGTATAATAGGAGTTTGGAAAGTCAGTGGGGAAAGATGTTTGCAGATAGGTGGAATGGACCGTATAAAATCAAGGAGCAAGTTTCCGGCGGTTCATATGTGCTAGAAGAGTTGGATGGAGTAGTATTAAAGAAGAGGGTAGCGGCCGATCAAGTGAAACGGTTCTATCCTAGAGGCACCAGGAGTGCCGAAGGATAACTCCGAAATGAGGATAAACTACAATTTTAATGACATTTACAAAATTTTATGACGACCTCCGCAACGAGGATAAACTATCTTCTTTTTTTATCAAAATACTTTACTATCGTTACACTGTATATGGTCAACGAAACTATGATGAAACTTAACGAAATTCAAGAAGACCTTCTTTGAAATTTTCAAAAACTTAAAATTCTTAAAATATGGGTGAAGATAGTGTTGGGAAATTTTTTTAAAAATTTATTGGAAGAAGTGTTCACCGGGGAACCTTCTTAATTTAATATTGGCAAGTGTGGGGGTAATTGATGGGCTGGCTGCTCTATACACAATTACCCCATAATGTTCGTTTCCAAAATTTTCCCTGTTTCTAGTTGAATCCTGGCTTTGTCTTTTAATTATAGGAAGTCCACTAAGACTATAAACTGGAACGAATCAAGAGACACCGCTCTCAACGCCGGATTCAAGATTTTTTTTATTTTATTTTGTTTTTGATTTTTTATGTTAGATTGTGATTTCTTTTCTTTAATATATATTATGAATTATTGTAAAGGTGATGCTCACTGGTGGTCTCTAATCATTTTTATAAATTGGAGGGAGCCCACCCAGTGATCATCATTATAAAAATTATCTTCTAAAAACTTTCATTTATTTTCTTTTCTTTTCAATTTCTTAAAATTGTGTAACCACATCAAGTTGCACTTGGATGTGGGTATGATGTCGAGGGTACGGCTCATCAAATGGCCGGGGGGCATCTTTTAAAATTTTATTTTGAAATTTTTTTACTTTTTATCTTTCTTTTCACATTTGTTTATCTTTCTTTAAAAATTAAATTTTAACTTTTATTTCCAAACTATCTTTTTTAAAATCTTTTATTTTAAATTTAAAAAAAAAAAAAAACAAACATTTTAAAAAAAAAAAAAAAAAAAAAAAATTAATAAAAAAAATAAAATAAAAAAAAATAAATAAATAAATAAAAAAATAAAAATAAAATAAAAATAAAAAAAAAACAATAAAATAAAAAAAAAATAAAAAAAAATTAATTAATTAAACCAAATTATTATATTTCTCAGTTTTATTTTTTTAGTTTTCATTCTTTTTAGTTTTATTCATTTAGTTTAGACAGGAAACAGGGTCTAGGGGAGCTCAATACCTATGGGATTTTACTTCAAGACAGCTGTTAGTCCTCCAAGACTTTAAACTGGCTACTGTTCAAGACTTTCCTTAAGGTTTTATACGAATTTTGGAGCTGTTAGTCCTCCAAGACTTTAAACTGGCTAATTTTCAAGACTTTCATTAAAGATTTTATATTGGAGCTGTTAGTCCTTCAAGACTTTAAACTGAATTTCAAGGATAATCAAGATTTTATGGATATTTTCGGAGACGGATTTCTTTTTATATAAATCAAAATGTTAGGTCCACCAAGACCTTAAACTGGAGTGTTATCAAATGTTAGGTCCACCAAGACCTTAAACTGGACTGTTATCAAGATGTTGGGTCCACCATGACCTTAAACTGGATTTCTTATCGATCAAATGTTTGGTCCACCATGACTTTAAACTGGCAGTTCATTCATTGTTTTAGTCCACTATGACTTTAAACTGGAAAATTAATATCTGCAGGATAATTCAACATTCATTGGACCACTATGGCCTTATACTGGATTACTTTTCAATCAAATGTTTGGTCCACTATGACATTAAACTGGATTATCAAATTTATTCAATCTTTGGTCAAGCCTAGGCCTTACTTAGGAATTTATCAAGTTATTTATGCACCTAAACGATCTTTGGTCCACCAAGACCATAAACTGGCAATCGATTATATGTTTGGTCCACCAAGACTTTAAACTGGAATGTCAATCTTGTTTGGATAACTCAATTCAATCTTTTAATTTATCACTGTCCACTAAGACTCTAAACTGGTTATTCAATTATTTCTGGAATTGGGTGCTGATAGCTTTAGGAGGTTAAAATTTTAGGTGGTGATGATGCTAAAGAAAGCATAATGGTTAATTAGGTGAAATTTGTGGCGCTTTGACATGGTCTAAAGTTAATATTATTATTGGAAGCCTGGCAAAAGTATTTTATGGGTTTGCTGTATAGAAAGTTTGAAAATTGTGATGAAGGAATCAGAATTTAGGATGGTAGTTGGATTTTAAGGGAATGATTTTTTTTAGTGCCTCATAGTTAGGCCATTTTTTTTGGTGTGAAGCTTGGAGGACCTTATGGCGAGATTGGAATCATAGAATTCGGCTCAGTGGGGGGCCCTATGAGGTTGGAATCCGGAGTATTCAGCTCATAGGAAGATCCACTCTCTCAATGCTGTGACAAGAAGGAAGACTGGTTAATGGGAGTCTGAAGGGATTCAAACCTTGCTCTCGTAGTGGAATCATCACAAGATTTATTTTATTTTATTTTATGTTATATCAAGCCAGAGAAGAAGAAACAACGTTTTTATTATAAAGATTTAAAAGAAGACCAGCTAAAACAAATTTATCAAATTATTTTATTAGAAAAGATAATTCTTTTGGACTTGCTCAACCACTTATGCAAAGTTTTAAGAATGGGGACATTCTCGATTGGAGGGAGGATGTGGTAGCCTAAAGTTTAGTATTGCACCTAAGTACGTAATGGAGTTATTACGGCGTCCAAGATTGGCGTTATTATTTTTTGTATAAGGGTTTTATTTAATTTATTGGAGTTTAAAATATGAAGAAATTGGTCACGAGCGAATGCCAATACAAATACAATTTATTTTGCGGAGAAAACTTATTTTTATGGTCTAAAAATTTATAAGTATCAAGTCAAGTCACTCAAGAACCTTGGGAAATTTTCCCAGAATTTTTACTATTTTTCTTATATTTTTAAATGAATTTTAAAGTTTTATAGAAATATTTACGTTTTCAAAAATTACTTAACTTTGATGAATTTTCACGGGGTAATTAGAGATGCGCAGACTACGAAAATTAGTTTGCTAGGTAAAGGGGAAGTAGCTCTATTATGTGTAATATTTCTAGATTTTTTATTATGGTTTTAAGGTTCTAAATTGAGTCCGGAAGTCCGGACGGACTCCGTACGGACTCCGTTCCGGCTCCGTACGGACTCCGTACGGGCTCCGGATTGACTCTGGAAGAGCTCTGGAGGGGAAAACTTAGGCACGTGACTAGGAATACTTAAGCGCTTCTCAAACTCGAAATTGAGGGGGGGGGAACACATCATACAGCTTAATCTTTAACCACCACAGTCTCATTTTTTATTACTCAACAAATTAAAATAACTTGTAATACCCTTATAACATTATTATTTTTACATAACATTATAGAAATACAATTCAACAGTTTAAATAACACTTCATACAGGGTATCTTTAGAAAGGTCTTCATCGCTGGGACTTGATTATTGCTGTCTCATAAAAATTCAAATTATTATAAAAACATAAAAGTCAATCTTTACAGATCTTTCACTGGTACACCTTAATTGTTGTCATCAGTATTTCTTTTATCAACAGCCACTTTCTTTAAATCTCAATAAGCGTTAAATATTTTAGAGTTTCATTATTTTTATCAATCAGATCTAAGTAGATTGGTTAGCTTAGTGATTTAGAACACCTACTTTGTTATTTTTATTGGAAGGACGGGGTTTTCAGCTAAATCCATATATCTCCTCCGGATTCTGCTTACAGCAAGGCGACTGTAAGAGTTTACCTTACCATAACATATGTTTAATATTGTTGGATTTCCAAAAGCCATTATCTCTGATAGAGATCCAAAATTTACTTCTGAGTTTTGGACCTCTTTAATGGATATTTGTGGCTGTGAGTTAAAGTTATCTACAGCTCATCATCCTCAGACAGATGGTCTGGCTGAAAAAATGATTCAAACTTTGGAAGATATGATTAGAAGGTATTGTGCCTTTGGATTAGAATATAAATACAATGACAGATTTACACATGACTGGGTAACCTTACTTCCAGGTCTTGAATTTGCTTATAATAGCACTGTTCATTCTGTCACTGAGAAAAAGCCTTTTGAGCTATGGCTAGGTTATGTTCCAAGTACTCCTGCTAAAATACTTAATAACAAATTACCAAAGTTGGAATTACATCCTGTTGTGAAGTCTTTTCTCCAAATGCAGCAACTATGCAGAAAACATGCCCAAAGTTGTATTGATAAAGCATTTGAATATGAGAAAGAGAGGTGGGATATATCCCGTAAAGAGCACACTTTTAAAAAGGTTGATGAAGTACTAATATCTACAGTTCACTTCAATTTACAAGGCAATAACAAATTAAAGGATCCATTTGTAGGACCATTTGTTGTTAAAAGAATGGTGGGAGATAATGCAGTAGAAGTTATATTGTATTCTCCTTATGACAGAAAACATCCTGTTTCTCCCATTTCCCTCCTTAAACCTTATAGTTCCAACAGTGACTTATTTCCTAAGAGAAGGGGAAGACCCAAGAAAAATCCTCAGGAAGTCACAGAAATTGCAGAAATTGATAAAATTCTTAATGACAGAGTTATCACCTCTGAAAAAGGTATTGAATATATATTGAGATATAAAAATAAATCATCTGAGCATGATAAATGGATACCTGGAAAAGAGATCTCTAACCTTTCCACTCTATTAAAAAAGTATAAAAAGAAAAAATCTTAGCATTTTTTTAATGTTTTTTTAGAGTGAGGAAGTGTCAGCCAGGCTGTACCAGTAGCCCAGTAAAACTTATGTTAAGTCATTGGACTTGAAAGAGGGCAAAAATTTATGCTTTTTATGTATATAAATTAATATTTTATTGAATAATAAAATTAAGTACAAATTACCTTATTAAGTAAAATTAAAAAAAGGGTTATATTTATTTTATTATGTTATTAATTATATACTATTAAAATAAACATAAATTATATTATATTCTATAAAAACTGGGTGCATTTTTATGTATTTAAATAATTATAAAATAATAATTAATTAATTATAATATTATATTATACTTATAAGGCAAAATTTTGACTTATAATAATATTAATTAATTATTAGACCGTTATAATAATCTATACATTATTATCCCTGATTTCGGGCGCTTCTGTGGCTCAAAACTATGTTATTAAATTTATTAAAACATTCAAACTAATTACATTCTCATATTTTAATCTAAAATAATTACTTTTATTAATTGTATGAATTAAAATAGTAATATATTACATTCCACTTTAAAATAGTACTGCATAATACTTATTTTAAATTGAATTAGTTATTTTTATATGTCTTGTACTTATTTATGTGTAATATCCAGGGGGAATTAATACTGGTGAAATGTTGACTACTGCATTTTAACAAATTAGTTCATTTTTGATTTCTCACCCCTTACATTTACTCATAAACCATTGTATTTACTTTTGTGGCGCTTCAGAGGGCCCTTTGGCTATATAAGGGCCTTGGGAACCCCCTTCAGCTGCATCACTTACATATTTACAATTTACTTACACTTATATATATTTTTATACAAGTATTACATCTTTTTCTTTTAACTAGTAATACATTTTAGTTGAAATAAAATAAATAAATACTATATACAAAATCTTAAGGTTGCGGTAAGAAAATTAAACTATAATAATTAACTTTTGCGCATTGAATTTAAAATACTTACATTATAATAATATTAAGACTACTCACCTTATATATTAGATCCTTTTCCCTTATTTGCGTCCTTCCCTCTTTTCCTCTTTCCATCTTTTGTCTTCTTGTGTCCTTTTCTCCTTTTTCTTCTTTCTTCTTCCACATTCTAGATAACCGCGCCGATAGTATTCAAATTCTCAATTTAAATTAGCAATATCATTAAATTAATTATTTTTTTCATTCAAACTAGTTATTTAATTACATAGTTAAAACAATTAATTTATTTTTTCTTTACACTGAATTAAATTTGATTACATACTTTGTTGCGCCAAAACATTTTATTTGTTTCACTTAAAAGCCCTGAAAACACATTATAATACCTGTTTTGAATTATTTTTCTCATAGTTCTTATGTCACAGGGTTGTTTAGTTACTCATTATATTAATGAACTGATTTGGGGGTTTATGGTGGGAAAATTATTTTCTTAATTGGGATTTAATTAATTTTTTCATATATTTTTCTCTTAATTACTATGTTACATTTATTTTCATTTATCTTCTTGTTTATCTTATTACTATTTTATATCTTGTCAGCCAGGCTATAGCAGGATCCCATTAAATTGTATGTTAATCTATTGAAGCTTAATGAGTGCGAAAAATTATGAATTTTATGTATATCAATTAATATTATATTTCATAATAAAATTATATTACAATTGTATTATAATATAACTAAAATAAGGGTTATATTAAATTTATTATTAAGTAAATTATAGACATAATTAAAACTCATAAAATACTTTATATTCTATAATATGTTGGCGCTCTTTTCATTTATTTAATACTTACAAATTATTAATTAATTAATTAAATATATTATAGTTAAAAATAAAAATATTAACTTATAATATAATTAAATAAATACATAAAATTAAAGTATTAAAATAAAACTTTTATATCATATGAATTATGAATATTGAGCGCTTTTTTGACTCATAATTATGTCATTAAGGTATTAAATTAGTTAAAACATTTTATTTAGTTAATTAATAATGATTTATTCTAAAATTTAGTAATAATATTAAATTAATAAATTGTTTTAACTTAATTTAATTCTTACACTAATAAAATGGGTTATATTAGTTTATATCATATGTTTCAGAATTAATTAATTAACTACACTAATTATTATATTAAAATAGCTTAATTTTTATTTTTCACTTAAAATTGGCTATTATCAAACATGTTATAAATTGAATTTGTTAATACTTCAAGTGTTTCAATCTTATTTAATTACTCACTTATTTTAAAGATTTTTTTGGGGTTAAATTGGTGTATTTTTTGGGCTCTTACTTATTTTTTAATTAATTGTTTTATATTTTTCCCCTTACAGCTTTGGTACACTTAATTTTAATTATTAATTATTTCTTATTTTATTTTTTATAGAATATAATTTTTTGTGGCGCTTCAGAGGGCCCCTTGCCTATATAAGGGCCTTGGGGAACCCTCTGTAGCTCTATCACTTACTTTAAACTCAACTAAATTTCACTTTATTAAATTTATTATATTTTTTTAGCATTAGTATTATAAATTAAAAAGTAAATAAATAATTCAAGGTTGCCTTAAGTCTATCAATAATAACAAGTGTCTGCTGCACATTGAAAATAACTACTTATTAAATATTTGTATTAGAATTTATTAAACCTCACTGTCATATAAAGTCCCTAAAGTCTACTTGTTGCCTTCTCCTTTAAAATAATTATACTATTTTATTATTTTATTCAATTCCCCTTTTTTATCACCTTTTTTCTCCTCTCCGTTTCCTCTTCTTTTTCCCCTTCTTCTAGAAGATTGGCCGATATATCTACTCATTTGTAGTGCTTCAGAGGTCCCCTTGCCTATAAAAAGCCTTTGGTAAACCACTTTAGCCGCATCACTTACTTACTCATCTTATTTAAAATATTACATTTTATTTTATTATTTTTTGTGGTGTGTCAGTCCCCTTAAATATTAAATAAAATTATAGGTTTTTTAAGAATATTTAAATATTTGAAAGTTGATAATTGAGAATAAAGAAATAAATAGTACTTACTAGTATAACTACTCCATCCCAGGTCCACCTTGTCTCTTAGACCAATATTTCATTGTCCATTGCTTTCTTTTCCTCTATTTGCTCCTTTTCCTTTTTCTTCTCCTTCTTCTTCTTCTTCTTCCTTTCCCTTTTCACCTTTTTCTAGATGATCCGGCTGATAACAGAGGTCAAATGAAATAAAAAAAAATATAATATAATTAATTTTAATTTTTATATTACTTCTAGCACTAAGAGCAATATAGTTTTATCTTGGTCAACTAGGAAAAAAAAATTTATTTATCAGGCACCTCCCCCTGTAAAATGAGCCAGTTAATGCCACTTAAAGAGTGCTGAGTAAAAAAGATATAAGTAGACTATGAAACTTGCAAAGTGACCCACAAATAGTAATCAATATAATTACCATGATAACATATGACTTTTTCCAATATTTGAACCTAAATTTTGGAGCGCCGTTTGATTCCTGGTGGAAGCAAAAAAATAAGTCACGTGGTTGATGAAATTTGTTGTTTTTGTTGTCCAATTGTCCTACTGGTACCTTGTCATCAATAGTCCCTTGGTTGCTGGCTTCAAGATATCGATGTGCCGTCAAGGATTTGGAAAGGGCCTGAGGTGTCAGGGCTCCTTTTGGTCTAGAAGATTTTGGTGGAGGTTTAACAGTGTTAAAAGGTTGATTTTGAAGGTTTCAAAGTCAAAGTATGTATAATTTATCTTTTATTTTGTTTACTCAATTTAAAGAGGTAAAATTTTTATAAATATTATTATAATTAATGATTTAGAAATTATGTGGTAGTAAATACTGAAAAAAATGAATAATAGTAATAAATATTTGATTGTAGTAATGATTTAATAAAATAATAAGTAAGTAATGAATGATCCTAAACAACCAGAAAGGGAGGCCTTATATAGGCAAAGGAGAGACAAAGTACGGAGTTAAAATTTCTAAATACAGGTGTATGAGAGAGGGAAAGAATTACCAGAAGAAAGAACATTTCAAATTATAAGATTGTTCTATAAAAAATATTTGAGAATGTTCTATTTACTGTAGATTTCAACAGAAATCAATTATTTAAAAATTCAGGTAATTATTATTTTTAAATAAGTAATTTGATTTTTTTGTATATATTTATCTTATTTTAATTTTTTTATTTTTAATATTAATTTTTTTTCCTTATTTTAATATTTTTATTTTAATATTTAATTTTTATTTTCTTTCAACTGACATTTGAGTACGGTATTAGAAAAATAAAAATAAAATAAAATAAAATATATGGGATAATTAATATTAATTTTAAATTTTTTCTAAATTTAATTTTATCTTTTTTGTAACTAGTTAATTTATTACACATAAATTTAAAGTAAATATAATAAAATTATTAATAGTAAAAAGGTGTGGCTTCATCCCAGGAAATTATTAATTATTTTACTGGGTGAGTCTAGCAGCCTGGCTGACAGGGTATGAGATTGATAAAAATAATAAGTCATTGTTCTCCATTACTTTATCTAAAATTCCACCCAAAAATTATGCGGCTGCTTTATCTCACTCCTTCATCCACAATTTGTGAGTATATTCTTTTGAAAAATTACGCAATGTTGTGAGTATGGCTGTTATTTGGGTTCTGTCTAACTTGCATTGCTCATTACTCAATGTACAAGAACTAAATCACTTAAACTAGTAACTATTGCCTTTTGCACAATATTCTGAATATCAGCTAACATTTCTTTTTAGATGCTTTCCATTGCCCATTTCTCATTTTTGCAGAAACTTTTTACTTAAAGCAGTAAATTTTGAAGGAGGAGCGTGTTCTAAATTTACTTCGACATTATAATTTCTGTTTAGTTTTATTTCTGAAAAAATGTACCTCGTGAGCTGAGCGTGAAACAGGTTTTCAAATGTCAAGCCCGCAGTTTCCTTATCACAATAATTAACATTTAAAGATACGTCATTATATCGCTCTCGAAGGATGTTTTTGCTGAACAGATTCGCCTCATTATGAAAGAAGTCAATAGTCTTGACGCCACTAGAAACCTTCATTAGAAGAGTGTACAAGAAAATTTTTCGATGCCGTTCTACATCATCTTGAATTTTTCCAGGAATTTTAGAAGAGCTTAAAGAGACTTCGCCTCGGATATTTTTTATTTCCCTTAACTCATCTTTTCTGCAGGTATCAAGCCAATTCTTCATCAGAAGGATGAGTTTTTCATATATGAGTCGTTGTGTTTGATGAATGAAGGACCCCTCATCCAAGCATTTCAGAAAAGATAGCGCATATGTAACACAACGTAGTGCAACACTGAGATATAAACCCTCTTCGATTAGCTCATTAACAGTGGCATACACTCTCCAGTAAAATAAAGGATCTGTAACAGCATGTAGCTCTGATAATTGGATTAATTCAAGAGCGTCTGTGATTCTTTGGACATCTTGAAAGATCAATAGTTGGGCGATTTTGGCTTCGTAATTAGAGAATTGACGTTGAGAAGACAGATTTTCATAAAATGGTTCCATTCCATTGTAAAAAACTTTATAGATTTCACAAGGCCCCTTTGACCGAGTGGATGGTTGTGATGTAGGTAAATATGTCAGCGTCTTGTCAGATGAGTCAAAAATTAATATTAGGTGTTTCTGTAGATCTCGAATGTTGCCATTCATTGATAGTGGGGTTACTGATTCCCATTCAACAGGAAGAACTGATACAAGTTTATCACTTGAAGCATCTCGACTATTCTTGCACATGGCAAAAAATGACATGACACTAGAGTGTATATATCTTTTAAGTCCATTTTCATAAGTTTTAAAAATGCGTTTCCTAATGTCATTTTTATCTTTCTTCGAGGAATTACTAAAAGATTGGTCACGGCGGCCAAAGTTACTTTTTGAAAGTGATGGAAAGTAGCTGATAATGTCAAATTCTGCACCTTTCTCATAGTGAATTGTAGCTCCGTCTGCACCGTTATGTTGAGGAACTGGTATATTCATTTTTTGTGCAAGGTTTGAAGCATCGCTAAACTGATAAACTTGTGTGTATGCTGTGTTTTGGGAATTAGGGTGACCAGCGCCGATTTCCAAATCTGCTGGAGTACTGCTGGTACTTTTTAACTTTTTTCCTTTCTCATCAAGATACATAGCAGGACGTTTGGTTGTGTGCTGATTAGATATGACATTCATTTCCTGTGCTTGGTCCGAAATTTTTTGGTTTTGAGAAGGTTTTGGATACAGAAAGTACTGGTGATTAGGGTGATCAAAGCCATTTGCGACATGTGATAAGGGATCAATCATATTTTTCAGTTTTTCGGTATTCTTGTTAAGACACATGAGAGGGTTTTCGTTGATGTATTGATAGGATGCAATTTTTATTTCCTGTGCCCTACTTGACATATCCTGGGATGTAGAAGCTTGCGGATATGACCAGGATGGGGTTACCTAAATAATTTTTTCAGTCTACATCTGTCTTAAATGAAGGATAAGAATTACAAACCCATGGAGTATGGGCTTTCGCATACCCAATTTGTCTTGAGCGCGACTGCATATTATTTGCATCGCCCAGGGAGGGGAAAAGTGGCAACGTTAATCGTTCTTCAGGCGCAATGTCAAATATGTTTCCAAAAGTGCCGTAGGAGCCCTATGAAAAAGTTTGGAAAAAAAATTTAGGTGGGTAATTTATTATTTAACTATTTTTCCTCCATAGATGACGCACTAGGTTCCACATTAATGGATCACTCTCAGGGTTGGTTGTTGAGCCTATGCTGGGATGAGTTGTAGCAAACTGGTTTATTGACGACTCCCCTTTACTGACAGATGGCAATACACGCGTGTTGGCTTCCTGATAGTCATTTGGGGGACCCAGTGTTAGTTCCAGATTCACTTTGGCTAAGGATGGAGCTATATTTTGTGTGTTTAAGGGGTTTGAAAAAAAAGAATGAGCAAGGTATAACTGTGCAAATATAAAAAATCGCAACATCTTTTAGGTGTGCTGCTTGCAGTAATACAGCAGGTGAAGAAATATGGAGATGGTTCTTTATAAGCCTTTTTTTTACGAGTAACGCTCGAAACAATCCTGCAACATGTCATAATTCGGGCTGTCCTATTGGTTATCTCCTTCGTCCTCTTGCTCATCGGCCATTTTTTGTATCTACTCAGCTTAATTTTATCACAGCACGTTTCATAATCTACACCCAAAGTGTGACATACCCAGAAAGTATGTAAAATTATATCCAAAATGGATTGAGCAAAGTCAGGATTTAACAAAAATACTCTGACTTACAGGGAAATCTGAAATAATTGAATCAAAATCAAAAAATTTCAATGACTTTTTGACAGGACCAAAAACTGAGCGGAAGAAATCTTTGAAAGATTCATTTTACAGCTAATCCTGGATTCCTTACCCAGCCAAAATCATCAGTTTAGGTTAGTAGACCTATGCTTTTGGGAAGGAATGAGAGGCAAGACAACCGCAAGCTTTCCAGGGTTAGCTGTATTTCGTGGCACTGGATCTATTTTTTCTATCACTTCGCCCCATCACTTCCGTTCCAGAGCTGCATCATGAACTGAAACTGTCAAAAAAATCTGCAGTTCAATTTCTTGTCTTGTTCAAAAAATTGTGAAGCTTTTTGATTTTGTTTCAACCGTTCCAGATCTCCCTGTAGTTTGTCTCAGTAGCTCTCACCTGATGCAAATTCTCACTATTGACATCTTAAGGTTATGGAGTCTTTATATGCGCAAGAACCTTTATAAATATAATAATAGTCTTGTGAGTATTTCTCGCAAGCCTTTAATCTATGAGTGCGCTACCAACCTTTATAAATATAATAATAGTCTTGTGAGTATTTCTCACAAGCCTTCAATCTATGAGTGCGCTACCAACCTCAACAAGTAGAGCAATCAATACAACTATTAGAGTCAACAAAGTAAAATTGAGACGAAAGAAAAGGTACTTCACCTAGCAATAGATTAAGGCCACTGAGGATATGAAACAACGTGAGTCGCTTTATATACCCAGAAGGTCTGTGCTATATTGTTAGGGTCTGTGCCACACATATTCAATCACCAAAATAATTAAAAATCTAAACCCCCCCTATTTTGGAGGACAAATCATTAAGAAAATTACAAAGACTTAAAATTTTAGAAAGAGAAGGAAAACAGAGAGATTTAGTCATGCAGTCCGCTAACATTGAGGAAGTACTTGTCAATATATATATCTATTGTTACTTAGAGCATCTCCACTCGTTTCGGTAAACCCGTTCAGTATGCATATTTTACAGAAAATAGCCGCTAAAATTCCACACTCATCTATTTTCAGTCTTTTGGTAAAGGGTCAAATCAGTAATTTTTTCAGTAAATCACGGATCTTTCCACGAATTATTGAATCATTAGTGGAACTCATTTTCTGCCCCGCCAATTTTTCAGTAATTCATCTCACTTGGTCAACCTAGCAACACCTCACTACCTCCAATTCATTAAATCTTCACTCTTACCAAACACTTCATTACTTGCTATTTTCTTACCAAACATAACTTTTCTCACTTTTCATCATCGCATCACACCAAAATTATCACTTTTTTTATATTATAGTACTTTCTAAACTATGTCTACACCTCAAAACTCCAGCAAATTTGAAAATAAGAGAAAATGGTCCCCAAATTGGTCTCAACATGAGGAGGAACAACTTGCTATATCTTGGATTTTTATCAGCAAGCAACTGGAATTTTCTACATACCAATCTTGGGAAACGTTTTATAGGAAAACCGAAAGCCATTTTAATGAGTATAGCAAGACACAATATAGAGATCATGAACAGATTAGAATCCAGTAAGTTTTATTTAATTTGTAGACTTAAATTTTTATTAAAACTTGTTTATTATTTTTCAATAATCAACCTTAGATGGCAAGCCCTTAACACATCCACCTTGAAGTTCAGCGCTATCTATAACTCAATTGAAAGAAACCCACCTAGTGGAAGCTCACCCAATGACTGGATGAGGCTTGAACTATCTCTTTATCAAGAACAAACTAAATCATCTTTTAAAAGCTTGACTGTGTGGGACAAACTTAGGCATGTTCCTGAATGTAGACTTGATACAAATAAGGATCTTCAATCGAGTAACACATACTCAAGTGATATCAATAGAGTAGAAGAGGCAAGCAGCAACATCAAAGTGGAAACACGTAGTGGCACCCCACAGTCAGCCTTTTCTCCACGTCCTCTGGGTCTAAAATCTTCAAAAAGACTTCGTATTAGTGAAGCAAGCAATCTCGAGGAACAAACTAACCTGGCTTTGCAAATGGGTAAAATGGCAGAAAATCAATTATCAGCAATGAAGTTGACGGAAAAACAAAATGAGCTTATCAAACAGAAAATTCTACTTACAAAAGAGAATCTTTCAATTCAAAAAGAGCGCCTCCAACTGGACAAAGAGATAAATCTAAGTGAAATGAGAGGTAATGATATGAAACAACTTTTACTACTTAAAGAAAATAATTTTTGTACTGATGAAGACTTGGAGCTTTTACAAAAAATGAAGGAGGACATAAAAAGGAGGTGGATTGAAAAGAGTAACTCTTGATTTAGTTTGTTAATTATTGTTTTATTTGTAAATTTTAAAATATATATAATGATTTAAAGAAAAATAAAAATGAGTCAAAATGAATATGAAAGAGCAGTAATAATAAAAAGGAGTGTGAGTCAAAAATAAAACTAAATATAATTATTACTTGAATGGAGAGGAGTAAAATTACTTACCAGTAAATAGTCAGAAGAGCCATTTGCTGCAAGGGCTTTTGGGTTACTGTCAGCCAGGCTACTAGACTTACCCAGTAAAATAATCAATTATCTTACTGAGGTGAAGCCATGCCTTTTAGATCCTTATTTATAATTAATTATTTATTAAATACTTATGTATTAAGCACAATGAACTAACTAAGTACACTAAGTAATTAATTAATAAAAATAAGTAATTGTCCCACATATATTTTTACTCCCAAACACCGTGCTCAATAATACAGATGAGATGGGAATAAAAATTAGTATTAAAAATATATATAAAATTATAAAAAGAAAAAAATACCTTTTTCAAATTCCTTTAATTAAATTTTATTGATTCTATATTTAAAATCAAATGTTCTTACACTAAAATGTGACAGAGTAAAGGGTTCAGAGTTTTATTTCAAATAAAATAAATACTTTTATTTACGCACTATTTAATCTTACTCTTATTATTTCACATACTCTCTTTAATTAAGCTTTTTTTCTCTCACACTCTTGTATTAGGAGGTGTAAATTCTGTGTTCTTTTCTCTCACATATTGCCTATAGAAGGCCCTTCCTTTTTGTCCTTTTTGAGGTATTCCAAAAACTACTTACTTATTTACTTATTTACAATAAAACTATTCTTATACTTTTATAGCATTAGTAGTTACATTCACATAGTTCTAAGCTATAAAATATATTAATATTTAAATACTACCTCTTATCATTGAGTAAAGACATCATCCTTGATCAAGAAATACATACCTTACCTTTGAAAGTCCATTAAAAGTCCAAAATCCTCGTATAACTTCAAATAAAATCTTCTAGACCAAGAGGACCCCTTGACAATTGGAGGCCTTTCAGAATTATCGATGGCGCATTGAGATTTGAGGGCGTAAATAGAAGGGACCATTGGTTTTCGAGTACCTGTAAGGACAAGAGAGCGACGAAAACAACGAATGTCATATGTCACATGATAAAATTTTTTTGCTGCAAACAGGAATCGAACCACGCTCCAAAAAATAGCTTCATTTATTGACTAAACGTTGTATATATTGTGGTAATTATTGATATTACTATTTGTGGGTTACTTTTCACTTTTCATTTGCAACATATTTTCCTTTTACTCAGCACTCTTTAAGTGGCATTAATTTGCTCATTTTACAGGGGGAGGTGTCTGGTAATTTGGATTTGATTTTATTATTATTTTTTATTTATTTTTCCTGGTTGACAATAGTAGAGCAATGGTGTTCTTAGTCCCAGAAGTAATAAATAATTATATTTTAATATTAATTATTACAATTTTCAGTTGACATTTTGTCCTGATTAATTTAAATTCTATTTGTTCCAGTTGAAAAATTGTCCTGACAATAATTTTTTTTAAAAAATAAAAATTCATATTTAATTACTTCAGTTGACATTAAGTCCTGGTAGTTAAGTGATCAGTTTAAATAATTTTTTTTTTAATAAAAATTGATATTTAATTACTTCAGTTGACATTAAGTCCTGGTAGTTAAGTGAACATTTTAATAAATATTTTTTTTAAAATAAAAATTCATATTTAATTACTTCAGTTGACATCAAGCCCTGGTAATAAATTAGTTGATTTAAATCCTGAAAATAATTAATTAAAATTATTAATAAATTTTTTTAATTTATTTCTTCAGTTGATTATATTATAATCCTGGTTTTAAATTTATTTTTTTGATTAATAAATTAATTTTATTTAGTTGATTTATATCCTAAAAAGATTTTTTTTATTTTTATTTTATTTCAGATAAATAAGAATTAAAAAGACTAATTCATCTTATTGTCTCTTTTTCTTCCTTTCAGTTAAATCTTAAAATGAGTGACCAAAGTGGTTTTGCTGCACGTGAAGAGGAACTAGACTTTTTTGATTATGATAAGCCTACTTCTGTAAGTTCTCCTTTAACAAGAAGAATTTCTCAAATTAATAAATGCTTGCCCCAAACAGGATGTAGAGATGGAAGAAGTTGAAATCCTAGTAGACACAATTCAGGATCAGAAGCCTATGATAAACCCACCAGAAGAACTTCCAAAAGGCTTCAGGATAAAAAAGATGCCATTGCCTGAACAGGTAAAGAATCTGTCAACTCACATAAAGGGGCTAAGGACAGAAAACTTGAGACTAAAGGCAAGCATAGATGCTCTGGAAGAAAAGGTGAGAAGAACAGATACTTTTCTTCAAGAGAAGAAGAAACCTCTTCCTTCCAGGGATCAACAACAATTGGCTCCCCAGTCACAAGAGAAGGTGGAAGTGTCCAAGTGGCAGTGGGACTACCTGTCTCAAAATCAGCATCAGTTACCTCAGGCAGGTCCGTCAAGACCCAACCAGGTCAACCCCACACCTACTCACCCCTATCAAGGAGGCAAAAGAAGAAGAAAGCCCAATATGGTCATACCCAGCAAACCCTGGTAGGCCCATCTATTGATTCTCAAGTGCCATTTATTGTAGCTGATTCCGTTCTTTCAGGTAAATCTGAGAGGGAAGATGTCAAGGTACACTTTTAGTCTAGAAGATTTGGTACGTAGTTCTACGAGGATTTATAAGGCTTAAATGGATTTTCAACAACCTTGTACGTATTTCTTAATTCAAAGGTGAATGTTTTACTCAATAACAGAGGTAGGATTAAAATATTAATATAATTTATAAATTAGAATTACGCTATTGTAAGTACTAATGATATAGAATATAAGAATAAGTGTTTATTTGGTTATTGTTGTAATAAAATGGTTTGGTAAGATAGAATGATCAAAAGACAACAAAAGAGAGGCCTTTTATAGGCAAAGGAGAGACAAAGCACGGAAATCAAATTCTAAAAACAGTAGGGAAAAAGAGAGAAAAAGAACATTCCAGAAAGAGTATTTCAAATAATAAAGTTATTCCAAAAAGAAGGCGTCAAAAAAGATGTATTTACAGAGTATGTCAGAAATACATCAATATTTTTAATATTTACTGTAAATGTCAATTCCAAATAAGAAATTTGATTTATTTGTATATATTTAATATTATTTGAATATTTAAATCTTATTTTATCTTTGTATTTTATTTTTTAAATATAAAGTTTTATTTTTCCCAACCTGTCAATTGAGCCCGGTGTTAGAGAAAATATAAGGGACAAAATTATAATTATAATTTTACTTATTTATTTAATTAATTAATTTAATTTTAACATTCTGTAACTAGTTAATTTATAACTAATGTTAATGTAACTAAATGATAATTAAATAATAATTAAAGATGATAAGGTGCGGCTTCATCCAGTAAATAATTACTTATTTCACTGGGTAAGTCTAGTAGCCTGGCTGACACTCCCTTACTCTAAAAAAAAAAAAATAATAAAAAAATGCTATGATTTTTTCTTCTTATACTTTTTTAGTAGAGTAGGAAGATTAGATATCTCCTTCCCAGCTATCCAAGAATCATATTCAGATGATTTATTCTTGAATCTCAATAAGTATTCTGTACCTTTCTCAGCAGTGACTATTCTGTCATTTAATATTTTTTAAATTTCTGCTGTCTCAGTGATTTCATTTGGGGTTTTCTTTGGTCTACCCCTCCTTCTTGGAAATAAATCACTATTGGATGTGTAAGGTTTCAAAAGAGATATTGGAAAAACAGGATGTTTTCTGTCATATGGGGAATACAGAATAGCTTCAACTGCATTATCTCCAATCATTCTTCTGACAACAAAAGGACCAACAAATGGATCTTTTAATTTGTTATTACCTTGTAAGTTGAAGTGGACTGTAGAAATCAACACCTCATCACCCTTTTTAAAAGTGTATTCTTTATGGGATTTGTCCCATCTTTTCTTTTCATATTCAAATGATTTTTCAATACCTTTTTGAGCATGATTTCTGCATATTTGTTGCATTTGAAGAAAAGATTTTACACCAGGATGTATATCCAATTTAGGTATTTTGTTATTGAAAATTTGGGCAGGAGTATTAGGAACATATTCAAGCCAGATCTCAAAAGGCTTCCTTTGAGTAACAGAATGAACAGTGCTATTATAAGCAAATTCTAACCCAGGAAGTAAGGTAACCCAATCATGAGTGAATCTGTCATTATCTTTATACTCAAGGCCAAAGGCACAATATCTTCTTATCATGTCCTCTAAAGTCTGAATCATTCTTTCAGCTAAACCATCAGTCTGAGGGTGATGGGCAGTAGAAAGTTTCAGATCACAACCACAAACATCCATCAGAGACATCCAAAATTCAGAAGTAAATTTAGGGTCTCTGTCAGAGATTATGGCTTTAGGAAAACCAGCAGTATTAAACATATGAGACCACCATAAGAAAGCTAATTCTTTAGTGGAAACATCCTTGTGGGTAGGGATAAATTTACACATTTTTGTGAATCTTTCCACAATAACCCAACAAGAGTTATAACTGTCTTTACCAGCAATAGGTAATCCTGTTACAAAATCCATGTTTATTATTTGCCATGGGGCATCAGGAGGTTAAATATGTTGCATTAATCCTGCTATTTTACCAGTTAATCTTTTTGATTTTTGGCATGAATCACAGGATTCAACATATAATTTTGTGTCTTCAGACATATTAGCCCACCAAGCAGTGTTCTTAATTCTGATCATTGTTTTGTCAAGATCAAAATGTCCAGCTAATATGTCATCATGACAAATTTTCAAGATGATTTCTTTCATAGAAGGAGGAATAAAAATAACATTACTCAACTTTCTTCTATAATATAGATATCCTTCATCAATTGAAAATTTTCCTTTTTCCAAACCTTTTTGGTACTTTGGTGGAAGGGTTTTAATTAATGCTTGTATTGAAGCATTCTTTGGATCATTTAATATGGTGCATAACTTTTTCAAGTCAGTGTCCTTATCATATGATTCCAGAATAAGCTGTAATAGCTCTTCCTCCATATCAACCACATATATCCCATGGATATGGATAATTTCATCCTCAGGATCATATGCAGGATTTGAGTCATCATTTGGTAAGGGTAACCTTGATAACATATCCACATTTGAGTGACCAATACCAGCTCTGTGAATAATTGTCATTCTCCCTCTGTACTCTTGAACAGCCAGCTGCCATCTAAACATATGTCTATTAGGTGTTTTCAAGTTCAAAAGGGATTTAACTGCACTGCAGTCAGTGACAAGTTCGAATTTCTGGTCATCTAGGTAATAATGAAGCTTTTCTAGAGCCCATACTACAGCTAAACACTCTAATTGAGTAGCACCATATTTCAATTCACTATTTCTCAAGGTTCTTGAAATATAACAAATTACTACTTCCGAAACTTTATCATTTATCACTTGTTTTTGATGGATGGCAGCACCAAGACCAATGAAACTGGCATCAGTGTACAAAACAAATGGTTGATCAAAGTCAGGTAAAGCAAGAATTGGTGCTGACATCAAACAGTGTTTCATAGTGTCAAAGGCTCTTTGTCTTTCACTATTCCAGACAAAAGCAACATCCTTTCTAGTTAATTGGGTAAGGGGTAAAGCTATGACTTGGTAATTTTTAATATACTGTCTATAGTATCCATACATTCCCAAAAAACTTTGGAGCTCTCTTACTGTTGTAGGAGCTTTCACCTGTTGTATGGCTGCCACTTTGTTCTGGTCAACACATATCTGTAAGCCTGAAACAACATGACCAAGAACTTTTAAAGAATGGAAACCAAATTTACATTTCTTCAAAGCAAGTGTCATATTTATTTCATCCATTTTCTGGAATACTTTACACAGGTGTTTAAGATGGTCCTCAAATGTTTTTGAGAATATAATGATATCATCAATATAAACCATCAGCCAACCTTCAATTATCTCTTTATGGAATGTGTTATCCATTACTTTTTGGAAAACAGAAGGGGCATTTTTAGGGCCAAATGGCATCCTAATATACTTATAAATACCCATATGAGTGGCAATCATCAGAAAGTTCTGAGAGTTTTTCTCAACAGGTACCTGGTGATATCCCTTATTACCATCCAAACAGCTGATATATTTAGCACCCTGTAAAGTAGCATGTATAGAGCTGATTCTAGGTAAAGGATAGATATCATCAACAGTATAAGTATTTAGTGCTCTATAATCACCACATAACCTGGCTTTATCTTTCTCATAAGAAATTAGGACAGGTGAGATAACACAATATTTAGGTGTTTCAACTACCTTTTCAATAATATTCATTTTTAAAAGGGTAGAGATATTATCTTCAATATCTTTTCTCTTTGTAGGAGAAGCAGGATAAGGCTTCTTCTTTAAACTAGGTGGTATATCAGTTAATGGGCAAGACAATGAAAGTTTCATTTCCTCTTTAATTAATCCCAGTTCATGTGACCCATGAGCAAAGGCCATAGGAAAAGATTTTATCAAGTTAATGATGGAATCTTTATCCTCACCAGAAAGTTGTTCTCCAAAAGAGGCATTGTCAATTTCAGACATAAGGGCATGCATTTCCTTTGTAGATCTTCCTTTATATTGAACCACAGAATTACATGTGTTCAATTCTGGTTTTAATAATTTTTTAGGGGAGGAAGTTTTAAATTTTCTCTTCCCATTCAACCCCATTGTGAAACATTGGTTTGAAGGATCCAATTTTATGCCATACTTGGTTAAAATATCATTCCCTACAATAAACCAATTGCTCAAGTTATCATTTTTCATGACAACAAAATCACAAATAGCTCTTACAAAACCATGGTTATATTTAAAAAACACTGTGGCTTTGTATTTACCAATGGGGGACAAAACAGAGCCATACCCTCTCCAATTTTCAGAAATGATAGGCAACAGTTTAGATTTATGGTCTTGATCTACTGAGGCAAGTGCTCTTTCAGATACTACACTTCCACCAGCTCCAGAATCCAGAACAACTTCAATGCTGGTTCCATTAATCAAAACTGGTGCCTTAAGAGGGGCAATAACAATTGAGTTATCCTCAATGTTCTTTATGATCTCAGCATCCTCAACTGTAGATAAATCATTATTATCAATTTCAATAGTATTTAAATAATGAATATCTTCTTCCAGCATCAAGATTTCTTGTTGAGATTCATATGAAATATTGCTGGCACAATCACTTGATGTATCATCCAGTGCCACTGTGTCATCAGCATGCTCCTCTGTTTTTTCCACAAGATTTATCTTCTTGTCACAAACATGGCCTTTCTGCCAAGGCTTGTTGCACTTGAAGCAAGTGTTTGTTGCATACTTCTTTGGTGCAATAGGGGCAGAAGGTTTACCAACCTTTTCCAGAGGTTTTTGTTGGTAAGTGGAGGGTTTCTCCAAAGGGGTCCTAGGAATGAATCTTCTTGCATCATACTTATTGTTTAGAAGTATCTCATTGCAAGTATTAATGAAAGAAGAGGGTTCTTTGGAGAACTCAGTCCTAGCCACAATCAAGTCTCTCAGAGACATTGGTAATTTATAGAGGATCCTGTCCTTCCATAAATCAAACTCCATATTTGGGTCCATTGCCCTTAAGATTTTTACAAGTTTCATTAAAAACTCAATAGGTTTATCAGTAGAAGAGCTATATCTAGTTTCCTCATACTGCCTTTGTTGAGCCATTCTGAACTTGGAGCCACCAAATTGTGCTTTAATTAATTTCTTCCAATCCTCCCATGAATAGTCATTCCCATCCAGGAGAACAGATTCATACCACATCAGGGCAACATTAGTGAACAAAGAAATTAATTTGGACACAATTTCCTCATCTGGGAGTTTGTAAGAATTTTTTAAATTATCAATTCTGCAAATAAATTGCTGCCAATCAGAGGAAGAATCACCATCAAATGTTGGCTACTGGTCAAGTTTTGGCCAATTCTTTTGATTTGGAGGAGTCTCCTTAGTACTAGCTTGTTTCTGAGTAAGAAGCAGCTGTAATTTCACTAATTTTGCTGAAATCTCATTGTTTAATCCTTCTGTTGCAGATCCTGGTGCATCATCAGTTTTTGATGGAAACTCAGTGTTATCAACAGGTATTTCTGGATCAATTTTTATTTTAGATGAACTAGCCACAGGTACTGGTTGAGAATCCTGCACTATATGTTCCTTCACAGAATTTTCAGAATATTTTTGGTCATTTAACAATGAGTTCAATGTTTCTTCAATGGTTGTTAGTCTTGTTTTCATTCTTGGAAGACTAGATAAACTTTCATTGACAGTTGCAAAAGATAATTGATTTTTATGTTGAAAAGATGACAACTGGTCACTCAATCTTTTCAGATTTATCTTATCTATCTCTACCTCCTGGCAACAGGCAGATACAGTATCTTTTAGTTTAGACAAATCATTTTTTATATTTTGCCATAAAGCAATTTTCTTTTCATGGGTTGCTTTGTAATGAGACAATTCATCAGAGACTCTCTGTGCTTCACTTTTTAATGCCTGATAACCCTGATCAGTTAACAAACTATTATATCTCTGAGTCAATTGCATATTGTTCATTATATGATTTTGCTTGGCAATAATATCTCTCAAGTGCTCATCATTAATTCTTGCTACATCCGGAGTGTTTCTCAATAAGGAAACTGAGTAACTTTCCAGACTCTCATAGAACTCAGGGTCAAGAGTTTCATCAATCACAGCCATATCAGGATTAATTATTGAGGTAGCAATTAAAAGTAATGGATTGGATACATGAGATAACTGTCTACTATTCCCAGCCTCTATAGGTCTCAAGGTTTCATCTTGCCTTCCAGATTTACCAGGGTTTGCTGGGTATCACCATATTGGGCTTCCTTCTTCTTTTGCCTTCTTGATAAGGGTGGGGAGGAGTGGGGTTTGCCTGGGTGGGCCTTGATGGACCTACCTGAGGTAATTGATGCTGATTTTGAGCTAAGTAGTCCCACTGTGTGTTGAGCCAGTCCCACTTCCACTTGGACACTTCTACCATCTCTTGGGATTGGGGAGCCAATTGTTGTTGATCCCTGGGAGGAAGAGGTTTCCTTTTCTCTTGGAGAGAAGTATTTTTTCTTTTCTCCCATTCTTCCAAGGCATCTACCCTTACCTTTAGTTTTAAGCTGTCTGTCTTTAACTCCTTTATGTGGGTTGACAGATTCTTTATCTGCTGGGACAACGGCATCTTTTTTATCTTGAAGCCTCTTGGAAGCTCTTCTGGTGGGTTTGTCCTGGGTTTCTGATCCTGAGTATTGTCCACTAGGATTTCTACTTCTTCCATTTCCACATCCTGTTTGGGGCAAGGATTTATTAGTTTGAGAAATTCTTCTTGTTAAAGGAGAACTTACAGAAGTAGGCTCATCATAATCAATTAAGTCTAGTTCTTCTTCACGTGCAGTAAAACCACTTTGATCAGTCATTTTAAGATTCTACTGAAATGAAGGAAAAGAGACAAAATTAATTAGTCTTTTATTTTTAATTTTTATTTAACACAAATAAAATAAAAATAAATAAAAAAAATCTTTTTAGGATAAAAATCAACTTAAATAAAATTAATAAAACAAATTTAAAACCAGGATAATGCAATCAACTGTAGAAATAAATTAGAATTTCTATTAATTTTTATTTTCAGGATTTAAATCAACTAATTTATTACCAGGATTTATTGTCAACTGAAATAATCAAATATGAATCTTTATTAATAAAAATTATTTTAACTGATTAATTAACTACCAGGACTTAATGTCAACTGAAGTAATTTAAATATGAATTTTATTACTTAAAAAGATTTATTGGATTACCAGGACTCAAAGTCAACTGAAGTAATGAAATGTTAATTATTTATTAAAAAAAATATAATTGTCAGGACAATTTGTCAACTGGAACAATTAATTAATCAGGACAAATGTCAACTGAAAAATTATAATAATTATTTTATTTAATAAAATATATTATTGTCAGGACAGTTTGTCAACTGGAACAATTAAAATTCAAATTAATCAGGACAATTGTCAACTGAAAAATGATAATAATTAATATTAATATATAATTATTTTATTACCTCTGGGACTAAGAACAGTTATTGCTCTATTATGGTCAACCAGGAAAAATAAAAAAAAATATAATAATAAAATTAAATTCCAATTACCAGACACCTCCCCCTGCAAAATGAGCAAATTAATGCCACTTACAGAGTGCTGAGTAAAAGGAAATACGTAGCAAATGAAGAGTGAAGAGTAACCCACAAATAGTAATCACAATAATTACCACGATATATACGATCTTTAGTCAGTATATGAACTTAAGTTTTGGAGCGCGGTTCGATTCCCGTTCGCAGCAAAAACTTTTATCACGTGACGTATGACGTTCTTCATTTTCTTGCCTCCACTCGTCCTTTACAGGTGCTTCTACGACGATGGTCCTCTTGATTACGCCTCAAGTAACGTTGCGCCGTCGATATTTCGGAAAGGTTCCCAATTGTCAAGGTACACTTTTAGTCTAGAAGATTTGGTACGTAGTTCTACGAGGATTTATAAGGCTTAAATGGATTTTCAACAACCTTGTACGTATTTCTTAATTCAAAGGTGAATGTTTTACTCAATAACAGAGGTAGGATTAAAATATTAATATAATTTATAAATTAGAATTACGCTATTGTAAGTACTAATGATATAGAATATAAGAATAAGTGTTTATTTGGTTATTGTTGTAATAAAATGGTTTGGTAAGATAGAATGATCAAAAGACAACAAAAGAGAGGCCTTTTATAGGCAAAGGAGAGACAAACCACGGAAATCAAATTCTAAAAACAGTAGGGAAAAAGAGAGAAAAAGAACATTCCAGAAAGAGTATTTCAAATAATAAAGTTATTCCATAAAGAAGGCGTCAAAAAAGATGTATTTACAGAGTATGTCAGAAATACATCAATATTTTTAATATTTACTGTAAATGTCAATTCCAAATAAGAAATTTGATTTATTTGTATATATTTAATATTATTTGAATATTTAAATCTTATTTTATCTTTGTATTTTATTTTTTAAATATAAAGTTTTATTTTTCCCAACCTGTCAATTGAGCACGGTGTTAGAGAAAATATAAAGGACAAAATTATAATTATAATTTTACTTATTTATTTAATTAATTAATTTAATTTTAACATTCTGTAACTAGTTAATTTATAACTAATGTTAATGTAACTAAATGATAATTAAATAATAATTAAAGATGATAAGGTGCGGCTTCATCCAGTAAATAATTACTTATTTCACTGGGTAAGTCTAGTAGCCTGGCTGACAGAAGAAGAAACCTTGAGACAAGTAGAGGCTGGGAGCAGTAGACAAATAACTCATGTATCTAATCTATTACTTTTAATTGCTACCTCAATGATTAACCCTGATATGGCTGTAATTGATGAAAATCTTGACCCTGAGTTCTATGAGAGTCTGGAAAGTTACTCAGTTTCCTTATTGAGAAACACTCCAGATGTAGCAAAGATTAATGATGAATATTTGAGAGATATTATAGCTAAACAAAATCATATCATAAACAATATGCAATTAACTCAGAAATATAATGGTTTGTTAACTGAAAAGGGTTATCAAGCATGAAGGAGTGAGTTACAGAGAGTTTCTGATGATTTGTTTCATTAAAAAGCAACTCATGAAAAGAAAGTTGCTTTATGGCAAAATATAAAAAATGATTTGTCTAAACTAAATAATACTGTATCTGCCTGTTGCCAGGAGGTAGAGATAGATAAGATGAATCTGAAAAGATCGAATGACCATTTTTCATCTTTCTAGAATATGAATCAGTTATCTTTTGCAACAATCAATGAGAATTTATCTAGTCTTCCAAGATTGAAAACTAGACTAACAACCATTGAGGAGAAATTGAACTCATTGTTTATGGATCAAAAGTATTCTGAGATTTCTTTGAAGGAACAAACAGTACAGGATGCTCCAGAGCTACCTATGGCTAGTTCATCTAAAAGTAAATAATTTTGAGAAATACCTGTTGATAATACTGAGTTTCCATTAAAAACTAATGATGCACCAGGACCTTTAGCAGAGGGATTGAACTATGAGATTACTGCCCAACTAGAGAAGTTACAGCTGCTCCTTACTCAGAAACAAGCTTGTACTAAGGAGACTCCTTTAAATCAAAAGAATCGGCCAAAACTTGATCAGTACCCAACATTTGATGGTGATTCTTCCTCTGATTGGCAAAAATTTATTTGCAGAATTGATAACTTAAAAAATTCTTACAAACTCGCAGATGAGGAAATTGTGTCAAAGTTAATTTCTTTGTTCACTAATGTTTCCCTTATGTGGTATGAATCTGTTTTCCTGGATGGGAATGACTACTAATGGGAGGATTGGAAGAAATTTATTAAAGCACAATTTGGTGGCTCCAAGTTCAGAATGGCTCAACAAAGGCAGTATGAGGAAACTAGATATAGCTCTTCTACTGATAAACCCATTGAGTTCTTAATGAAACTTGTAAAGATCTTAAGGGAAATGGACCCAAATATGGAGTTTGAGTTATGGAAGGACAGAATCCTTTATAAATTACCAATGTCTCTGAGAGACTTGATAGTGGCTAGGACTTAATTCTCCAGAGAACTCTCTTCTTTCATCAATACTTGCAATGAGATCCTTCTAAACAACAAGTATGATACCAGAAGATTCATTCCTAGGACCCCTTTGGAGAAACCCTCCACTTACCAACAGAAACCTCTGGAAAAGGTTGGTAAAACTTCTGCCCATGTTGCAACAAAAAATTATGCAACAAACACTTGCTTCAAGTGCGACAAGCCTTGGAAGAAAGGCCATGTTTGTGACAAGAAGATAAATCTTGTAGAACAAACAGAGGAGCATGCTGATGACACAGTGGCACTGGATGATACATCAAGTGATTGTGCCAGAAATATTTCATATGAATCTCAACAAGAAATCTCGATGCTGGAAGAGGATATTCATTATTTAAATACTATTGATATTGATAATAATGCTTTATCTACAGTTGAAGATGCTGAGATCATAAAGAACATTGAGGATAACTCAATTGTTATTGCCCCTCTCAAGGCACCAGTCTTGATTATTGGAACCAGCATTGAAGTTGTTCTAGATTCTGGATCTGGAGGAAGTGTAGTTTCTGAAAGAGCACTTGCTTCACTGGATCAAGACTATAAATCAAAACTGATGCTTATCATTTCTAAAAATTGGAGAGGTTATGGCTCTGTTTTGTCCCCCATTGGTAAATACAAAGCCACAGTGTTTTTTAAATATAACCATGAATTTGTAAGAGCTATTTGTGATTTTGATGTCATGAAAAATGATAACTTTAGCAATTGGTTTATTGTAGGGAATGATATTTTAACCAAGTATGGCATAAAATTAGATCCCTCAAACCAATGTTTCACAATGGGGATGAATGGGAAGAGAAAATTTTAGATTTCCTCCCCTAAAAAATTATTGAAACCAGAATTGAACACATGTAATTCTGTGGTTAAATGTAAAGGAAGATCTACAAAAGAGATGCATGCGCTTTTGTCTGAAATTGACAAAGCCTCTTTTGTGGAATAACTTTCTGGTGAGGATAAAGATTCCATCATTAATTTGATAAAGTCTTTTCCTATGGCCTTTGCTCATGGGTCACATGAACTGGGATTAGTTAAAGAAGAAATGAAACTTTCATTGTCTTGACCATTAACTGATATACCACCTAGTTTAATGAAGAAGCCTAATCCTGCTTCCCCCACAAAGAGAAAAGATATTGAAGACAATATCTCTACCCTTTTAAAAATGCATATTATTGAAAAGGTAGTTCAAACACCTAAATATTGTGTTATCTCACCTGCCCTAATTTCTTATGAGAAAGATAAATCCAGGTTATGTGGTGATTATAGAGCACTAAATACTTATACTGTTGATGATATCTACCCTTTACCTAGAATTAGCTCTATACATGCTACTTTTCAAGGTGCTAAATATATCAGCTGTTTGGATGGTAACAAAGGATATCACCAGGTACCTGTTGAGAAATGTTCTCAGAACTTTCTGATGATTGCTACTCACATGGGTATCTATAAGTATATTAAGATGCCATTTGGCCCTAAAAATGCCCCTTCAGTTTTCCAAAAAGTCATGGATAACACATTCCATCAAGAGATAATTGAAGGATGGCTGATGGTTTATATTGATGATATCATTATATTCTCAAAAACATTTGAGGACCATCTTAACCACCTGTGTAAAGTATTCCATAAAATGGATGAAATAAATATGACACTTGCTTTGAAGAAATGTAAATTTGGTTTCCATTCTTTAAAAGTTCTTGGTCATGTTGTTTCAGGCTTACAGATATGCGTTGACCAAAACAAAGTGGCAGCCATACAACAGGTGAAGGTTCCTACTACAGTTAGAGAGCTATAAAGTTTTTTGGGAATGTGTGGATACCATAGACAGTATATTAAAAACTACCAAGTCATAGCTTTACCTCTTACCCAATTAACTAGAAAGGATGTTGCTTTTGTCTGGAATACTGAAAGACAAAGAACTTTTGACACTATGAAACACTGTTTGATGTCAGCACCAATTCTTGCTTTACCTGACTTTAATCAACCATTTGTTTTGTACACTGATGCCAGTTTCATTGGTCTTGGTGCTGCCCTCAATCGAAAACAAGTGATATATGATAAAGTTTCAGAAGTAGTAATTTGTTATATTTCAAGAACCTTGAGAAATAGTGAATTAAAATATGGTGCTACTCAATTAGAATGTTTAGCTGTAGTTTGGGCTATAGAAAAGCTTCATTATTATCTAGATGACCAGAAATTTGAACTTGTAACTGACTGCAGTGCAGTCAAATCCCTTTTAAACTTGAAAACACCAAACAGACATATGTTCAGATGGCAGTTGGCTGTTCAAGAATAAAGAGGGAGAATGACAATTCTTCATAGGGCTGGAATTGTTCACTCAAATGTGGATATGTTATCTAGGTTACCTTTACCAAATAATGACTCTAATCCTGCATATGATCCTGAAGATGATATTATTCATATACATGGGATATATGTGGTTGATATGGAGGAAGAGCTATTAAAGCTTATTCTGGATTCATATGATAAGAACACTGACTTGAAAAAGTTATGCACCATATTAAATGATCCAAAGAATGCTTCAATACAAGCATTAATTAAAACCCTTCCACCAAAGTACTAAAAAGCTTTGGAAAAAGGTAAATTTTCAATTGATGATGGATATCTATATTATAGGAGAAAGTTGAGTAATGTCATTGTTATTCCTCCTTCTATGAGAGAAATAATCTTGAAAATTTGTCATGATGTCATATTAGCTGGACATTTTAATCTTGAAAAAACAATGATCAGAATTAAAAACACTGCTTGGTGGGTTAATATGTCTGAGGACACCAAATTATATGTTGAATCTTGTGATTCTTTCAAAAAATAAAAAAGATTAACTGGTAAGAGAGCTGGATTAATGCAACATATTGAACCTCCTGATGCACCATGGCAAATATTAAACATGGATTTTGTAACAGGATTACCTATTGCTGGTAAAGACAGTTATAATTCTTGTTGGGTTATTGTGGAAAGATTCACAAAAATGTGTAAATTTATCCCTACCCACAAGGATGTTTCCACTAAAGAATTAGCTTTCTTATGGTGGTACCGTATGTTTAATACTGCTGGTTTTCCTAAAGCTATAATCTCTGACAGAGACCCTAAATTTACTTCTGAATTTTGGATGTCTCTGATAGATGTTTGTGGTTGTGATCTGAAACTTTCTACTGCCCATCATCCGCAGACTGATGTCTTAGCTTAAAGAATGATTCAGAGTTTAGAGGACATGATTAGAAGGTATTGTGCCTTTGGCCTTGAGTATAAAGATAATGACAGATTCACTCATGATTGGGCTACCTTGCTTCCTGGGTTGGAATTTGCTTATAATAGCACTGTTCATTCTGTTACTCAAAGAAAGCATTTTGAGCTCTGGCTTGGATATGTTCCAAATACTCCTGCCCAAATTTTCAATAAAAAAATACCTAAATTGGATATACATCCTGGTGTAAAATATTTTCTTCATATGCAACAACTTTGCTGAAATCATGCTCAAAAATGTATTGAAAAATCATTTGAATATGAGAAGAAAAGATGAGAAAAATCGCATAAAGAATATACTTTTAAAAAGGGTGATGAATTGTTGATTTCTACAGTCCACTTCAATTTACAAGGTAATAACAAATTGAAAGACCCATTTTTTGGTCCATTTGTTGTCAGAAGAATGATTGGAGATAATGCAGTTGAGGTTATTTTGTATTCTACATATGACAGAAAACATCCTGTTTTTCCAATATCTCTTCTGAAACCTTACACATCCAATAGTGATTTATTTCCAAAAAGGAGGTAAAAACCACAGAAAACCCCAAATGAAATCACTGAAACAGCAGAAATTGAAAAAATTCTGAATGACAGAATAGTCACTGCTGAAAAAGGTACAGAATACTTATTGAGATTCAAGAATAAATCATCTGAATATGATTCTTGGATACCTGGGAAGGAGATATCTAATCTTCATACTATACTAAAAAAGTATAAAAAGAAAAAATCTTAACATTTTTTTTATTGTTTTTTTTAGAGTGAGGGAGTGTCAGCCAGGCTACTAGACTTACCCAGTAAAATAATTAATTATCTTACTGAGGTGAAGCCACACCTTTTAGATCCTTATTAACAATTATTTATTTATTTAATACTTATGTATTAAGTACAATGAACTAACTAAGTACACTAAATAATTAATTAATAAAAAAAAAGAATTGTCCCACATATATTTTTACTCCCAAACACTGTGCTAAATAATACAGATGAGATGGGAATAAAAATTAGTATTAAAAATATATAAAAAATTATAAAAAGAAAAAATAACTTTTTCAAATTCCTTTAATTAAATTTTATTGATTCTATATTTCAAATCAAATGTTCTTAAAATAAAATGTGACGGACTAAAGGGTTCAGAGTTTTATTTCAAATGAAATATATACTTTTATTTACACACTATTTAATCTTACTCTTATTATTTCACATACTCTCTTTAATTAAGCTTTTTCTCCCTCATACTCTTGCATTAGGAGGTTTAAATTCTGTGTTCTTTTCTCTCACATATTGCCTATAAAAGGCCTTTCCTTTTTGTCCTTTTTGAGGTATTCCAAAATCTACTTACTTATTTACTTATTTACAATAAAATTATTCTTATACTTTTATAGCATTAGTAGTTACATTCACATAGTTCTAAGCTATAAAATATATTAATATTTACATACTACCTCTTATCATTGAGTAAAGACATCATCCTTGATCAAGAAATACATACCTTACCTTTGAAAGTCCATTAAAAGTCCAAAATCCTTGTATAACTTCAAATAAAATCTTCTAGACCAAGAGGACCCCTTGACAGTTACCATGTGGAGTATGTGAGGCAAAAAATGTAGTTGGAAGAGCTATTTGCTGCTCTCCTGCAAGAAAGAAAGAAAAAGGGCAAGTGGAGAGAGGAGGGAAATAACTTACCAGTAAATTAATCGGATGAGCCATTTGGTGCATGCCTACAAGAAAGAAAAAAATAAAAATAAAAATAAAAACAAAATAGGTGAGAGGAGAGAAATTACTTACTATTTATTTTTTTTCCTCTTACTTTTTTCTTTCTTTCAGGCAAGCACCAATTGGCTCTTCCAATTAATTACTGGTAAGATATTTCCCTCCTCTCTCCTCTCTCCTCTTGCCCTTTTTCTTTCTTTCTTGCAGGTGAGCAGCAAATGGCTCTTCGGACTACACTTTGAGCATGCTAGGAGGCCCAGAAATAGTATATATACTGGTCTGTTCCATCCATTTTGACTCAATTTTTCTATTTTTAATTATTATTTACATAATGTCTTACAAGTATTACATATATTTAGTTTTATTTTCAAATCACACTTATTTTTATTTTTATATATTATTGGAAAATATATGTATTGTAATTTCCCTCATCAACAAGAACAATATATTGATTTGGGTTTGAAGTTGCTTTCAATCCACTATGTTCTTGTAAATAAAAAAATCAGAGAATTTTAGATTAAAAAAGAGACTTTATAAAAGATAAAATACAAGTTTCAGAAATAACTGCTAATCATCAATGATGCATAAAAAAAAGCTTGGAGGTGCACCAAATATCTTTTGCAACTCCCTCCCAGGTGTGGTAAAAATATTGGGTAAAGGCTGTTTGGAAATATAGGATTCCCTGGGCAGGATAATCTTGTTCAAGGAAGCCAAGAAATATATAAATTCTGCATCAAAGCTATCACCAACCACAAAAAAGGCTGGCACTTGCTAACAAGCTTTATATATATAATAGGGGGTGTCAGTTCTGGAAAATCAGCACTTAACTTAAGTGCGGATTTCAAACCAAATCAGCACTTAAATTTTGCAAAAAAGTCACTTATTTCAAAAAAGGGTGTCAGTTATGACCTCAAATCAGCACTTTTTTCCCGGTTTTTTTTTCACAACCACATTTTGGCCACAAAACATCCCTTCCTTTTTTACCCCATCCCTGTCACATGTGACACACTGACCTTCCTTGCTACCTACCCATCAATCCTCGGCACACACCCCTTCCTGACATTTTCAATATTTTGACCAGGCATGTTTACATTCTTTTTTACTTATTTCTTCTACTTCTTAATCTTTTTTCTATGGGTGTCAGTTCTGACCTCAAATCAGCACTTTTTTCGTGATTTTTTTTTCAAAACCACATGTTGGCCACATCATCCCTTTCTTTTCCATACCATTTTGTACTCTCCAGATGTCCTCTTTGTGTACTTCATTCACTTGGGTTGGTATTTTGATTTTTTGCATATTCATTTTTTTTGGAATTTACGGTGAAATTTTTTTTTTGGATGGCTCATTGGTTTTCTTTCACCAGCTCAACATGAAATCCCATATTTTCTGAAATCGCATATTTTGTCAGTGATTTTTTTTATTCATCCCTCATATCCTTTTCCTACTCTCCTCCAACATCCCTCAAACAATTTGGTTTCATTCATTTTGTCATCTCATCTCTCCAGGTAAGTCACTTTATTCTTTTTTTTTTGATTTTTTGATTACTAATTATAATTTTTTTTGTTTTTTTCTGTTTATTTTATTTTATTTATCTAAATTTTTTTTGTAAGTGGTTATTTTGGATTTCAATGGTATAATTAAACTTTTTTTTCTCTCCCTCTTTACTTTCTTTTTTAGCTTTATCACCCTACTCTTCATCCCTCCTTGGCATGATCATTATCCCCCCTTTCCCTTATTTCACTTTTTTTTGGCTCCATTTCATTGAAACACATACATTGCACATTCTTTATGCATTTCACTTACTCCATATTCAATTTCCCCACAATTCCAACATCAATCTTTCTCACTCTATTTTTCCTACTTTTCAATCAAGGTAAGTTTCATCTCCTTTTTTTCATGCCTATATGATATCTCATTCCTTTTATGAAAAGTTCATACTTAAATATATGTATGACTCTTATCTGGATAACAGTGAACTTATAAAACTCCTTTTGATCTCATCTTCATTACCACTTTTCAAGTTTTTGTAAAATTTTGAAAATCAGACTCGGAATTAGGGTTAGGTTTATTCAAATCTAATGTTCTTTTTACTGAAGATTTTCCTGAAGGCTAACTTTCATTTACCACAAACAGATTTGAATTTGATTCAGTGGTTGCTGAGATATTGACTGTTAAAGTTGAGCGTTTTTTTTCCCAATTTAAATTTTTATTTCATTTTTTTATGTAACAAATCAGGGTTAGGTTTATTTAAATCACATGTCCTTTAACTGAAGATTCTACTAAAGCATATCTTTCATTTCCCTCAAAAAGGTTTGAATTAGGTTCAGTGGTTGCTGAGATTTTGACCTTTGAAGTTGAGCCTTTTTTCCGAATTTCACTTGTCATATTTCACATTTTTATATTGCATATTTAGAGGATAAGGATTCTGAAACTCTCATATGATTATTATCTAGGCAAATATTCGTTGGTCAAGAATATCACTAAAGCTCAAAAAGATGAAGATTTTTGCTTATGGGACACTCTACCTTCCTTTAACTCTTTTCTTTCGCTTCGACTCAAAAAGCACTGTAATAAAGCATTTGAAAAAAATCATGAACTTGCAACCAAAGTTGGAATACCAAATTGGTGTGACTCAGAATGGGAAGATATCAGCCACAAATATCTTTTATTTTCTAATGTTATTATCACTCATTCTGGATTTCACAATAAAATTCACACTGATACCAAGGACACCAATTTTCTTACTTTTGGTATATTCTCATATATCAAACCGATTACTGGACAACCAATACTATCTCCAGCTAAAATCAAATGAAATGGTTTATATTTTCCAGACCACTGATGCATCATTGATTTTGGTTTGGGAAATGGTATCATCGAAACTATTTGGAATTCTTCTAAGGATAATCATCAAACGACCAAAGCTCCTCCTGGTTTGGAATCCTGTCAAGATTTAACACATTTTGGTTGCTCATTTCAAATCAGTCATAAGTTAATTCAAAGAATCAATAAGGTAATGAAAGAAGGTAAAGTTAATCAATTTAAAAAAACTTTATTTAGATCCAAAAAGTATGGGGATTAGAGTTGTCATTGAAAATTTTATATTTTTTCATAAATTTTTAATAAATATTTTTTATGTATCAATTTCCTCAACTAAAGTAATGGGCCCACAACCTTGTGTTGTATAAATGGTAATCATGATAAAATTTATTTGTTTCATGGGGTTCCTCTAGCCTATACCTGTGGAAAGTCCCAAATTTTTGTTTCTAGACTTGGTCTGCATTTTGGCTTGAGGGATTGTCATTACTTTAAACTAGGGAAAGTGATATATATTAGATATTTATTTAATAATTTACGTAATTATATTAAATTTAGATGACTTCCACCATTTACTTTAATAAAATGCAGGGGGGGTTTGCCAAATTTTCAAATCTGACATGTGAAATTGATGAGTTAGAAAAATTTTGGTGATATCCACCCCTTGCTTCAATAAAATGCAGGGGAGAGTATTGCCAATTTTTTAAAACAGATATAGAATTTTTTTGACTTGTAAATATTTTGGTGAAAATTTTTGATGAGAATGTGAAAGTAATTGTTTCCACCTTGAGCAGGTTTCTGGCTCAAAGGAATAGCAGTACCATCAACAAAACCAATACATCCTGGGAAGCCCTCTGCTTGCATAACCTGAGATGATTCAAGTTGCTCTTCTTTTGTTGGCCAGGTGAGAAGTTGAGATTACAAGGAGTTGATGGCAGTGATACATTGTTTGGTATAAGTGTTAACTGAACCATACCCTAAATCAAAGACATTTTCTAAACGTTTCAAAGCGGCTCCATTACCATTTGAACCCAAATGACATAGTGTGATGGCCAATTGAATTGAAGGATGTTGTTGTTCTTTTTGAGAATTATTGTGAAATATGGGATGATCCTAAATAAGCTCAAGCAACTTAAGGAAACATTCCTGAGAAGTCCTGAACAGCTGTCTAAAACTGGGTGTAGATAGTTTAAGAAGTGTTTGGATGGTGTACTTGGGGGTATGAAGTACTTGAGGCTTTCTGGGAAGAAGGTAATGTTTCGTGGCCATTTTTGATAAAAAGACAAAATCTTCTTCTAGATCAGAATCAGAATTGCAATCAGAGTCCAAGAGCAGTTCAAGAGCCATGAAAGTCATTACTTTATTTAATTTATCACGATTTGAAAGTTAGGAAGGCATAACTCTTATATGATATGATATGAAGATGTAAGTGATGTACGATGTTTTGAGTTATGAAGTGTTATGCTGCGGAGTGCTGCATATGAATGGGATGATGCTGAAAAATCAGTGAAATGGGACTTGATGGTGAAATCAGCACTTTTGGTTGAGAAAGTGCGGATTTGAGTGAAATAAGTGACTTATTTCATTTTGAAATCCACCAGTATTGGGGCTAGTTTGTTTTGCAAATCCGCACTTATTTAAGTGTGGATTTTCCAGAACTGACACCCCCTAATATAAATTTATATCAAGTTTTAATAATTTTTAGTACTACACTGTTATATTCTCATGTTATTCTAATGGGTGCGCATGTGATAGGTTAGTTGCGCTGCTCAATAGTTAAGGCTTGGGAAACTTATCCCAAGACTATTTTATATAATAAAAGGTATAGATACATTTGTATTACTACTTATCTCATTCTGAAATATATGTCACTTACGGGCGGCCTGATAATATTGCTAGGTTAGTTTCAATTCTCAATAGTTATAAACATTTAGTAATCATAAATTATTCCCTTCCTATATATTCAAATCTTCTTCTTTTTTTCCAAATATGTTTCTTCAGATTCTCTCACAATTCAAAATGTGTGTCAGAATTGTGAAGCTCTGGGCAGTTCTGAATAAGATTCACTAAGCTTTTTGTCAAAAGTTGACATTGAATGGATTGTTCATTTAGGTAGGGATCTGATTCTGATTTTGCTCCCACTATCATGATGTGTAAGATTATACAACAGGTCATTGTCTCCTTCACTTCTTTGATATGCCATAGACAACATGGCTGGGTTAGAATGCCCCACCTACTTTGCAACACCACAAAAGCACATTCTATGTCCTTTATAGCACTTTCTTGTAATTTAGAGTAATATTGGATTTCCTCATCTTGCAGATGAGAAATTGTTTTGACCAGTGTTGACCATGGTGGGTAATACCATCAGCAAGGTAGTAACCATTTTTAAAAATTCTATTATTTATTTTATATGTAACACCATCTTGACTACCGCCCAAAAGTTTATCAAACAAGTTGCTGTGATGAAGAACATTGATGTCGTTTAAAGCTCCAGGTGATCCAAAGAAAGCATTCCATATTCATGAGTTTTTGCTTGCTACAGCCTCCAATGTCATTTTTAGAGTTTTTTCCTTACCCTGGAACTGACCATCCCAGGCTGTGGGGCAACTTTTCCACTCCCAGTGCATCCTGGAAACCCCCAGTCTTTGTACTACCTCAAAATCTTGGTTTTCTTCACAGCATTTGGTTCTCGTAAATACTCGCTTTTTTATAACGATATGATGTCTTTAACAAAAGCTTTCAATGCCTTTAGTGAAGTGGTTTCAGCTATGCAAACATACTCGTAAGTTGAGTTGGCCAAAATCCCATAGGCAAGCTGGTGAAGTACACTAGTTAGCCTTTAGTGAGGTGTCAATCCAAGTTTCCCACAGCAATCCTGTAGTAATGTAGTTAGTAAAAATTGAGAAAAAGTGTGATAAATATTATTAAAAAATACTATACTTACAGATTTTAAAACCCAATATTTATTGTGCATCTGTAGATCCTCAAAAAATTTTGTAAATAGATCTTTGCTTATTCTAAATTGGTGCTCAAAAATAATATTGTTTTAAACAGGGTTTTTCCCAAAGTAGTCTTTCATTAAGCGTGAATTACCAGTGTAACAATCTTGTTGTATCATTTTTTTCTTTGGTCTTTGTGTAGTTGAATTAGATGATTGATTGTTGCAATAGGTAGTTAAAAATATGTAAGAAGGAGATCTTCTTCTTCCATGTCTAAAAAATCATTAAGGAAATTTAAAAGCATGTTAAATGTAACAGTTGAGTGAAGAAAAATGAGTATGGTAGAAGGAGGGATAGAAGAAATTAGTGCTGTGGAAGCAGTGATGTTATTGAAAAAACCAAGAAAAACAAGTGATGAATATTTCGTGTAACTCACAAATAGTGAATTTTTTGAAAAATGAGTGTGGAATGATATCATAGATTTGTGCAACTCAGAAGTAATATGCATGTAAGCGGGAGTTACACAACCAATTAAGTGTGGATGCTCTTACACTTTTACCGCTACTTATTTTTAACCTAGAACTTAACCTAATAGCATGATAGATGAGCATTATGTATGGATGCGTGAAACCTCTCTGATTCCACATTCATCTTCTTCTCCTTATTTATTTTTATATTTTTCCCTCATTATTTCCTAATCTTTTGTCCCACTGTCACTCCTCCTCAAGTTCTCCTCTTAGTCCATCTCTGTCCCAAGTCCACTTAGTGCATTAATAAATAAATTACCTGTTATCTTTATCTATCAGGTAACCTTGTACATATGCTCTACTACAGCAATGCATTTATCTTCTTCTCCTTATTTATTTTTATATTTTTCCCTGATTATTTACTTATCCTTTGTCCCACCTCCACTCCTCCTCAAGTTCTCCTCTAAGTCCATCTATGTCCCAAGTCCATCTTTCCCAAGTCCACTTAGTCCCTTAATAAATATCCTACCTGTTATCTTTATCTATCAGGTAACCTTTTCTCCTCTTAGTCCATCTCTGTCCCAAGTCCACTTAGTCCAATAATAAACAACTTACCTGTTACCTTTATCTATCAGGTAACATTTTCTCCTCTAAGTCCATCTCTGTCCAAAGTCCATCTGTCCCAAGTCCACTTAGTCCATTAATAAATAACTTACCTGTTATCTTTATCTATCAGGGTTGTGGGCCCAGCGCACCAGCTAATTAATTCGTCTATTAAATCTGGTGACTCCTGATTCAACAACCATGTCTCCCGGCTCTCCAGGAAATTCATCATCTTCTACTCATACCGCCATGGCTGAGCCTTCATCCTCACAAACTCCTGACTTTACCTGTCAGCAAGGCTAATAGACTTACCCAGTAAAATAATTAATTATCTTACTGAGATGAAGCCACGCCTTTCAATCCTTATTAATAATTAATTATTTACTAACTACTTATTTATTACTTACCACTAACTAGCTAAGTAAAATAATTAATGTAAATAATTAATAGAAATAAGTAATTGTCACACACATTTTTACTCCCTAAAACCGTGCTCAATAATACAGATGAGAGGGAATAAAAATAGTATTAAAAATATAATAAATAGAAAAAGAAGAAACTTTTCAAATTCCTATATTTAGATTCTGTTTAATGACCATTTTAAATCAAATATTTTGTACTAAATGTGATGGACCAAGGGATTCTAAGTTTTATTTTAAATAAAATGATACCTTTTATTTATGCACTATTTAGTATATCTTTTTTTATTTCACATACAATCTTTATTTAGTTTCTTTTTCTCATACCCTTGTATCAGGTGGTGTTAACTCCATTTCTTTATTTCTCACATCTTTGCCTATAAAAGTCCCTCTCTTGTTGTACTTTTCATTCATTACTTACTTATTTTTACCAACTTACAATATATAAATTAAAACTATTATTATTATATTTTATAACATTAGTACTTACATCCACTTAATTCTAAAATATAAATTATACAAGTATTTGAAATCACCTCTTACTATTTGAGTAAAATTAATCAAAAGATTAAAGAAAATAAGTTCCGTGCTTGTTGAGCCAAATAAATCCACTTAAACCCTCGTAGAACCTCCACATTTATCTTCTAGACCAAGGGGACCACCAGCAGTTGGCAGCCTTTCCAAGTGGTTGACGGCACATTGATATCTTGAAACCAGAGACCTTGGGACCATTTCCATTGAGGTACCTATAAGGATGAGTGGATGACGAAAATGACGAATGTCATATATCACATGACCTAGTTTTTGCTGCGAATGGGAATCAAACCGCACTCCAAAACTTAGGCTTATATATTAACTATAGTTATATATTTTTGTGGTAATTATATTTATTACTATTCATGGGTTGCTTTTCACTATTCATACTCTACCTATTTCCTTTTACTCAGCACTCTGTAAGTGGCATTAATTTGCTCATTTTACAGGGGGAGGTGTCTGGTAAATTAAAATTTATTTATTTTTAATTATTTTCCTAGTTGACAAAGATAGAGCAATTGTGTTCTTAGTCCTAGAAGTAATTTTTTTTTAAAAATTAGTTATAATTTTCAGTTGACTTTGTCCTGATAAATTAAAATTATTTTTTGTTCCAGTTGACAAATTGTCCTGACAATAAAATTTTAATAATTAATAAAAAATAAATTATATTAAATTATTTCAGTTGAAATTAAGTCCTGGTAATTAAATACCTTTCAATTGATTTAAATCATGATAATTATCATAAATTAATTTGTTAATTAAAATTAAATTTTATTTCTTCAGTTAATTTCTTTTAATCCTGGTTATAAGATTATTTTGAATTAATAAATAATTGATTATTATTTTCAGTTGATTTTTGTCCTGAAGAATTTTACATTCTTTTTATTATTATTTTTCTTTTAAAAGCAAAAATAAAACTAATTCATCTTATTGTTTCCTTCCCTAACTTCATGTTAAATTTAAAACAATGACTGACCAAGGTGTTTCTGCTGCACATGAAGAGGAATTGGATCTGATTGATTATGATGAAGTTACTTTTGTGGGTTCTACTTTAACTACAAAATTGGCTCAAATTGATAAATCATTGAACCAGTCCGGATGTGGAAATGGAGGAAGTGGAGATTCTGGTAGAGAAAAATGCCCAGGAACAAAAGCCTTCTATTAACCACCCAGAAAAGCTTCCCAAAGGCTTCAAGATAAAAAATTTTCCCTTAAACCAGCAGGTAAAAAAACTCTCCACTCAAATCAAGGAGTTGAGGACAGAAAACCTCAAGCTGAGGTCAAGATTAGACTGTCTAGAAGACAAGGTAAGAAACTTGGAGTCTATTCTTCAAGAGAAGAAGAAACCTCCTCCTCCAAAAGCCCTTCCACAACTGGCCCCCCAGCAACAAGAAAAGGTGGAAGTCTCAAAGTGGAAGTGGTATTGGCTGAAAACCAAGTGGTATTATCTATCCCAACAGCAACAGCAACAAGTACCTCAGGCAGGTCCTTCAAGAAAAAATCAGTTCAATCCAACACCTCCTCATCCCTATCAAAGAGGAAGGAGGAGAGCAACAACCACATCCAAGTCTTTCCCAAGACATGGTAAGCCCCTCTATTGAATCTCAAGTACCATTTCTTATAACTGCTTTAGTTCCTTCAGGTAATTATGGAAGAGGAGTGAGACTGTGAGACCAGTAGAGGCTGAGAACAGTAGAAAAATTGCTCAATTTTCAAATGTATCTAATCCTTTAGTTTTAATTGCTACTTCAATGATAAATCCTGATATGGCTATTATTGATGAAACATTTGAGCCTGAGTCTTATGAGAATCTGTAAAGTTACTCTGTTTCTTTATTGAGAAACACTCCAGATGTAGCAAAAAATTAATGATGAATATTTGAGAAATATTGTTGCTAAACAAAATGATATCATGAAAAAAATGCAATTGACTCAGAAATTTATTAGTTTGTTAACTGAAAAAGTTTATCAATCATTAAGGAGTGAGTTAAAGAGAGTTTCTGATGATTTTCTTCATTACAAAGCAACCCATGAAAAGAAAGTTGCTTTATGGCAAAATATCAAAAATGATTTGTCTAAACTACAAGATACTGTATCTGCCTGTTTCAAGAAGCTAGAGGTAGATAAGATGAACCTGAAAAGATTGAGTGATCATTATTCATCTTTTCAAAATAAAACACAGTTATCTATTGTAACAATCAATGAGATTTTATCTAGCCTTCCAAGAGTGAAAAACAGACTAACAACCATTGAAGAAAAATTGAATTCATTGTTTAATGATCAAAAATATTCTGAAACTTCTTTGAAGAAACATATGGTACAAGATTCTCCAAGTTTACCTGTTGCTAGTTCATTTAAAGTAAAATTAGATTCAGAAATGCCTGTTGATACCACTGAGTTTCCATCAAAAATTGATAATGCACCAGGGTCATCAACAGAAGGATTAAACAATGAGATTACTGCACATTTGGAGAAGTTACAGCTTCTTCTTACTCCGAAACAAGATAATACTAAGGAGTCTCCTTCAAATAAAAAGAATTGGCCAAAACTTGACCAGTATCCAAAATTTGATGGTGATTCTTCTTCTGATTGGCAGCAATTCATTTGCAGAATTGATAACTTAAAAAATTCTTACAAACTCCCAGATGAGGAAATTGTTTCTAAATTAATTTCTTTGTTTACCAATGTAGCCCTAATGTGATATGAATCTGTTCTCCTGGATAAGAATGATTACTCACGGGAAGATTGTAAAAAATTGATTAAAGCACAATTTGGTGGCTCCAAGTTTAGGATGGCTCAACAAAGGCAGTATGAGGAAACTAGATATAGTTCTTCTACTAAAAAATCTATTGAGTTCTTAATGAAACTTGTTAAATTCTTGATGGAAATGGACCCACGCATGAAGTTTGAGTTATGAAAGGACAGGATCCTTTAAAAATTACCAATGTCTTTGAGAGACTTGATAGTGGCTAGGACTGAGTTCTTCAGAGAAACTTCTTCCTTCATTAATACTTGTAATGAGATCCTTCTAAACAATAGGTATGATTTCAGAAGATTTATTCCTAGGATCCCTTTGGAGAAATCCTCCACTTACCAACAAAACCCTCTGGAAAAGGTTGGTAAACCTTCTGCCCCTGTTGCACCTAAAAATTATGCAACAAACACTTACTTGAAGAGCAACAAGCCTTGGAAGAAGGGCATGTTTGTGACAAGAAGATAAATCATGTTGAACACACTGAGGAGCAGGCTGATGACAAAATAGCACTAGTTGACACTTCAAGTGATTGTGCCAGCAATATTTCATATGAATCTCAACAAGAAATCATGATGCTGGAAGAAGATATTCATTATATAAATACTATTTATATTTATAATAATGATTTATCTCCAGTTGAGGATGCTGAGATCATACGGAACATAGAGGATAGCTCAATCGTTATTGCCCCTCTCAAAGCACCAGTCTTGATCAATGGAACCAGCATTGAAGTGGTTCTGGATTCTGGAGCTGGAGGAAGTGTAGTATCTGAAAAAGCACTTGCTTTGGTGGATCAAGACTATAAATCAAAACTAATGCCTATTAATTCTGAAAATTGGAGAGATTATGGCTGTGTTTTGTCCTCCAATTGTAAATACAAAGACACAGTGTTTTTTCAATATAACTATGGTTTTGTAAGAGCTATTTGTGATTTTTTTGTCATGAAAAATGATAACTTAAGCAGTTTGTTTACCATAGGACATGAAATTTTAAACCAATCTGGCATAAAATTAGATCCTTCAAACCAATGATTCACAATGGGGGTAAATGGGGAGAGAAAATTTAATATTTGCTCCCCCAAAAAATTGTTAAAACCAGAATTGAACACATGTAATTCTGTGATTCAATATAAAGGAAGATCTACAAAGGAAATGTGTGCCCTTATGTCTGAAATTGACAATGCTTCTTTTGGAGAACAACTTTCTGGTTAGGATAAAGATTCCATCATTAAATTGATAAAATCTTTTCCTATGGCCTTTGCTCATGGGTCACATGAACTAGGATTAGTTAGGGAAGAAATTAAACTTTTATTATCTTACCCATTAACTGACATACAACCTAGTTTGGAGAGGAAGCCTTACCCAGCTTCCCCCACAAATAGAAAAGATATTGAGGATAATATATCTACCCTTTTAAAAATGAATATTATTAAAAAAGGTAGTTGAGACACCTAAACATTGTGTTATCTCACCTGTCCTAATTTCTTATGGGAAAGATAAAGCCAGGCTATGTGGTGATTATAGAGCACTAAATACTTATACTGTAAATTATATCTATCCTTTACCTAGAATTAGCTCTATACATGCTACCTTACAAGGTACTAAATATATAAGCTGCTTGGATGGTAACAAGGGATATCACCAGGTACTTGTTGAGAAGAATTCCCAGAATTTTCTGATGATTTCGACTCATATGGGTATTTATAAGTATGTTGGGATGCCATTTGGTCATAAAAATGCTGCTTCAGTTTTTCAAAAAGTTATGTATAACACATTCCATCAACAGATAATTAAAGGATGGCTGATGGTTTATCTTGATGATATCATTATATTCTCAAAAAAATTTGAGGACTATCTCAACCACCTGTGTAAAGTGCTCCACAAAATGGAGGAAATAAATATGAGACTTGCTTTGAAGAAATGTAAATTTAGTTTTCATTCCTTAAAAGTGCTTGGTCATGTTGTTTCAGGCTTACAGAAATGTGTTGAACAAAATAAAGTAGCAGCCATAAAGCAGGTGAAGGCTTGTAATAAAGTTAGAGAGCTCCAGAGTTTTTTGGGAATGTGTGGATACTATAGACAGTATATTAAAAATTACCAAGTCATAGCTTTACCCCTTACCCAACTGACTAGAAAGGGTGTTGATTTTGTCTGGAATAGTGAAAGACAGAGAGATTTTTACACTATGAAACACTGTTTGATGTCAGCACCAATTCTTGCTTTACCTGACTTTAATCAACCATTTGTTTTGTACACTGATTCCAGTTTTATTGGTCTTGGTGCTGCCCTCCATCAAAAACAAGTGATGAATGATAAAGTATCAGAAGTAGTAATTTGTTATATTTCAAGAACCTTAATGAATAGTGAATTGAAATATGGTTCTACTCAGCTTGAATGTTTAGCTGTAGTGTGGGCTCTAGAAGAGCTACATTATTACCTAGATGACCAGAAATTTGAACTTGTAACTGACTGCAGTGCAGTTTAATCCCTTTTAAAATTGAAAGCACCTAAAATACATATGTTCAGATGGCAGTTAGCTGTTCAGGAATACAGGGGGAGAATGACAATTATTCATAGGTCTGGTATTCATCACCCAAATGTGGATATGGTATCAAGGTTATCTTTACCAAATGATGACTCTAATCCTGCTTATGATACTGAAGATAAAATTATTCATATTCATGGGATATATGTGTTTGATATGGAGGAAGAGCTATTACAGCTTATTTTGGATTCATATGATAAGGAAACTGACTTAAAAAAGTTATGCTCCATATTAAATGATCCAAAGAATGCTTCAATACAAGCATTAATCAAAACCCTTCCACCAAAGTACCAAAAAGCTATGGAAAAAGATAAACTTTCAATTGATGAAGGCTACATCTATTGTAGAAGAAATTTGAGTAATGTTATTGTTATTCCTCCTTCTATGAAAGAGATCATCTTGAAAATTTGTCATGATAAATTAATGGCTGGAAATTTTGATCTCAAGAAAACAATTATCAAAATTAATAAGACTTCTTGGTGGGTTAGTATGTGTGAAGACACCAAATTATATGTTGAATCTTGTGATTCTTTCCAAAAATCAAAAAGATTGACTGGTAAAAAAGCTGGATTAATGAAACATATTGAACCTCCTGATGAACCATGGCAGATACTAAACATGGATTTTGTAACAGGGTTACCTATTTCTGGAAAAGACAGTTATAACACTTGATGGGTTATTATGGACAGATTCACCAAAATGTGTAAATTTATCCCTAATCACAAGAATGCTTCCACTAAGGAATTATCTTTCTTATGGTGGTCTCATATGTTTAATAGTGCTGGTTTTCCTAAAGCCATAATCTCTGACAGAGACACTAAATTTACTTCTGAATTTTGGATGTTTTTGGTTGTGATCTGAAACTATCTACTGCCCATCACCCTCAGACTGATGAATTAGCTGAAAGAATGATTCAGACTCTAGAGGACATGATAAGAAGGTATTTTGCCTTTGGCCTTGAGTATAAATACAATGTCAGATTCACTCATGATTTGGTCACCTTACTGCCTGGGTTGGAATTTACTTATAATAGCACTGTTCATTCTGTTACTCAAAGAAAGCCTTTTGAGCTCTGGCTTGGATATGTTCCAAATACTCCTGCTGAAATTCTCAATAATAAAATAACTAAATTGTATTTACATCCTGGTGTAAAATCATTTCTTCAAATGCAACAACTTTGCAGAAGTCATGCTCAAAAATGTATTGAAAAATCATTTGAATATGAGAAGAAGAGATGGGACAAATCCCATAAAAAATAGTCTTTTAAAAAGGGTGATGAAGTGTTGATTTCTACTATCCACTTCAATTTGCAAGGTAATAACAAATTTAAAGACCCATTTGTTGGTACATTTGTTGTCAGAAGAATGATTGGTGATAATGAAGTTGAAGTTATTTTGTATTCTCCATATGGCATAAAACATTATGTTTTTCCAATATCTCTTTTGAAACCTTACACATCCAATAGTTAATTATTTCCAAAAATGAGGGGAAGACTAAAGAAAACTCCTAATGAAATAACTTGAACAGCAGAAATTGATAAGATTCTAAATGAAAGAATAGTCACTGCTGAAAAAGGTACAGAATACTTATTGAGATTCAAGAATAAATCATCTGAATATGATTCTTGAATACCTGAAAAGGAGATATCTAACCTCCCTATTCTACTATAAAATTATAAAAAGAAAAAATCATAGCATTTTTTTATTGTTTTTTTTAGAGTAAGGGAGTGTCAGCAAGGCTACTAGACTTACCCAGTGAAATAATTAATTATCTTACTGAGATGAAGCCATGCCTTTTAATCCTTATTAATAATTAATTATTTACTAACTACTTATGTATTACTTACAACTAACTAGATAAGTACAATAAGTAATGTAAATAATTAATAGAAATAAGTAATTGTCACACACATTTTTACTCCCTAACACCTTGCTCAATAATACAGATGAGAGAGAATAAAAATGGTATTAAAAATATAATAAATAGAAAAAGAAGAAACTTTTCAAATTCCTTTATTTAGATTTTGTTGAATCACCATTTTAAATCAAATATTTTGTACTAAATGTGATGGACCAAGGGATTCTAAGTTTTATTTCAAATAAAATGATAACTTTTATTTATGCACTATTTAGTATATCCTTTTTTATTTCACATACACTCTTTATTTAGTTTCTTTTTCTTATACCCTTGTATAAGGTGGTGTTAACTCCGTGTCTTTATTTCTCACATCTTTGCCTATAAAAGGCCCTCTCTTTTTGTACTTTTCATTCATTACACTTACTTATTTTTACCAACTTACAATATTTAAATTAAAACTCTTATTACTATATTTTATAACATTAGTACTTAAATCCACGTAATTCTAAAATATAAATTATACTAGTATTTGAAATCACCTCTTATTATTTTATTAAAATTAATCAAAAGATTAAAGAAAATATTTACCGTGTCTTTTGAGCCCAATAAATCCATGTAAACCCTTGTTGAACCTCCAGATTTATCTTCTAGACCAAGGGGACCACCAACATTACCTATCTTCAAGATGGTTTGAATTTTCTGAAAGGAAAGACATAGAAAAATTAAATGATAAAAACCATAGTATGTTGAAAATGGACTTATAATATGCCCTCACAGTTCGCAACCTGGATCAATTCCTACTTGAAAACAATCCACCCCTTCAGATCCCAAACTTCTTTCCATTTTTAAAATCAAACAATGGCAAACAAACACCATAATCAAAGTTTTTTTGGACCAGGCAAATCAGTATAAGTTTATCTTAGATGATGATTCCGTTGAACCTGCTGAACTGTGGACTAGGATCAAAAATCATTACACCTCAAAATCAACTCAAAACTGCTCATATGTAATCAGTAAATTGTTCAAAATTAAATTTACAGAGAGCAATATTTTGGAAGATATGGATGAATTCAGAGGAACTATTAAATTGCTGCGTGATGTTGCATCTGATTTTTTCAAAGAAAATATTCTTTTGTACATCATGGCCAATTATGTACTCAACTTACTTCCTGATTCATATCAAACAGCGGCTACCATAATCCTGAGCAAGTATGACATTACTAATCAGCAGCCTACAATTGAATCTTTTTTTGCAGAAGTTGAACTGAAGTTATTTGAAAATATGCTTAATCTTACAAACAACTCTAGCAGGACTGCTTTGGCTGTGGACACCAAAACAAAAGCTTTTTTCTCAAAAGGGAAACATAATTTCCTTGATCCTCAATCTGAAGCCTCATTCTTTGAGCTTCATCCAGAAAAGCAGGAGGAATTATTAAAACACAAGAAGAACCAAGAACTGAAGGGAAATGAAACTCAACATAAGGTTCTATCTGTTTTCTCGGATCTCCCTCTCAAATATGCCATCTTGGACAGTGGCACCTCTTATTCTATTTTCAATAATTGGGACTTATTCACACAGTGAAATTATTCTAAAATTTCTTTAACTCCGGAAAATGGGGATGAAATTCTTTCCCTTGGACAAGGAAAGGTTTCTTTTAACTCATCATCCAGTCAAGATTTTGATATCAACTGTGCACTCAATATCTTGTTTGCCACTAATTGTTCACAAATCCAGTGTAGTTTAATATCAATGTGTTTAGTTCTGGCTTGATACATTGAATTTTAACTTAAGAAAATGGCACCTTGGTTATCACCAAAAAGTGGAATAGTTGGCAAAGTAGGAAGAGACAAAGAGTTGAGTAAATAATACTTTTTTAACAGAGTCTTAATATTTGAAATTTCTTTTCCAGGTATTAATGAATCATTTTCAGATGATTTGTTCTTTTATCTCAATAAATATTCAATACCTCTTTCAGAAGTGATAATTCTATCATTAAGAATTTTATCAATTTCTGCAGTTTCTGTCACTTCCTGAGGCTTTTTCTTAGGTCTTCCCTTTCTTTTGGGAAATAAGTCACAGTTGAAAGTATTAGGTTTAAGCAAAGAAATGGGAAAAACAGGATGGTTCCTATCATATGGAGAATACAATACAACTTCTACTGCATTATCTCCAACCATTCTTTTAACAACAAATTGTCACACAAAAGGATCTTTTAATTTTTTTTCCTTGTTGATTGAAATGGACAGCAGATATCAACACTTCATCACCCTTGTTAAATTTGTATTCTTTCTGGGATTTATCCCATCTTTTCTTTTCATATTCAAATTCTTTATCAATACAGCTTTGAGCATGTTTTCTGCATAGCTGTTGCATTTGCATAAAAGTTCTTACACCAGGATGTAGTTCAAACTTAGGTAATTTATTATTGAAAATTTGAGCTGGTGTGTTTGGGACATAACCTAACCAAAGCTTAAAAGGCTTTTTCTCAATGACAGAATGACAAGTGCTATTATATGCAAATTCAAGACCAGGCAATAGAGTGACCCAGTCATGAGTATATCTGTCATTGTTTTTATATTCTAATCTAAAGGCACAATAACTTATAATCATATCTTCCAAGGTTTGAATCATTCTTTCAGCTAGACCATCAGTCTGAGGATGGTGAGCTGTAGACAATTTTAACTCACAGCCACAAATATCCATCAAAGAAGTCCAAAATTCAGATGTAAATTTTGGGTCTCTATCAGAGATAATGGCTTTTGGAAATCCACTAATATTAAACATGTAAGACCGCCATAAGAAATCTAATTCTTTTGTGAAAACATCTTTGTGGGTGTGAATAACTTGCACATTTGGTGAATCTATCCACTATTACCCAACAAGAGTTATAACTGTCTTTTCCTGCTACAGGAAGACCAGTGACAATATCCATGTTAATGATTTACCAAGGAGCATTAGGTGCTTCAATATGTTGCAACAATCCTGCTCTTTTTCCTGTCAATCTTTTAGATTTTTGCCAAGAATCACAAGATTCAACATATAATTTAGTGTCTTCAGACATATTAGCCCACCAAGCTGTGTTTTTAATTCTGATAATGGTTTTCACAAGATCAAAATGTCCTGCTAATATTTCATCATGAAAAAGTTTTAAGATGGTTTCTTTCATGGAAGGAGGAATAAAAATGACATTGGTTGGTTTTCTCCTGTAATAAATATAACCATCTTCAATGGAAATTTTTCCTTTACTCAAAGAACTCTTGTACTTTGGAGGAAGAGTTTTTATCAATGCTTGAATAGAAGCATTCTTTGGATCATTCAAGATTGTAACCAATTTATTTAAATCAGAATCTTTATCATAAAAATCCAGTATTAATTGTGAAATTTCTTCTTCCATATCAACTATATATATACCATGTATATGAGCAGTATCACCTTCAGGCACATAGGTAGGATTGGAGTCATTATTTGGCAAAGGAAACCTTGAAAGCATATCAACATTGGAGTGAACATTTCCAGCTCTATGGATAATTGTCTTTCTTCCTCTGTACTCCTGAACAGCAAGATGCCACCTAAACGTATGTCTATTTGGTGTATTTATGTTTAAAAAGGATTTGACAGCACTACAGTCAGTTACCAATTCAAATATTTGGTCATCTAGGTAATAGTGAAGCTTCTCAAGAGACCAAACAACTGATAAACACTCAAATTGAGTGTAACCATATTTCAATTCACTATTTCTCAAGGTTCTTGAAATATAAAAAATTACAACTTTAGAGGATTTATCATAAGTAATTTGGTTTTGGATAAGGGCAGCACCCAGTCCAACAAAGTTAGCATCTTTGTAAAGGACAAAAGTTTTGTTGAAATCTTTAAGAGCCAAGATAGGGGCTGTCATTAAAAAATTTTTCAATGTATCAAAAGCCTTTTGACAGTCATTATTCCAGATAAAAACAACATCTTTTCTGGTCAGCTTGGTAAGAGGTAAGGCTATGACCTGATAATTTTTAATATATTGTCAATAATAGCCACACATACACAAAAAAATTTAGATTTCTCTCACAGAAGCTGATGAATTTACATTTTTAATTGCAGAAACTTTATTCTGGTTTACACAAATCTGTAAGCCTGACACAACATGGCCAAGGACTTTCAAGGATTGAAAACCAAACTTACACTTTTTCAAGGACAAGGTCATATTAATTTCATCAATTTTTTGGAAAACTCTATTTAAGTGAATCATATGTTCATCAAAAGTTTTAGAAAAAGCTATAATGTCATCAATATATACCATGAGCCATCCTTCAATTATCTCCTGATGGAAAGTGTTATCCATTACTTCCTGAAAAACTGAAGGTGCATTTTTAAGGCCAAATGGAATTCTAACATACTTATATATTCTCATATGCGTAGAAATAAGCAAGAAATTTTGTGAATTTTCCTCAACAGGTATTTGATGATAACATTTATTACCATCCAGACAACTAATAAATTTTGTACCTTGCAAGTTAGCATGTATTGAATTAATTCTGGGTAAAGGATAAATATCATCAACAGTATAAGTGTTTAATGCTCTATAATCACCACATAATCTAGCCTTATCTTTTTTATAAGAAATCAAAACTGGGGAGATGAAACAATATTTTGGGGTTACATCCACTTTTTCAATGATATTCATTTTTAATAAGGTGGAAATATTATCTTCAATATACTTTCTCTTTGTTGGAGAAGAAGGGTATGGTTTTTTCTTAAGACTAGGACAAATATCATTCAAATTACAGGATAAAGTAGTTTTCATTTCATCCTTAAAAATTCCTAAGACATGAGAGCCATGAGAAAAAGCCATAGGAAATATTTAATTAAGGCTATTATTGATTCTTTCTGATCAACTTTTGATTTATCACCAAATGAAGCTGTTTTAATATTGGACAATAATTCATCCATTTCCTCTGTTTGTATGCCTTTACATTGGATCAAAGAGTGACAAGATTTCAACAAGGGCGCAAAATGCTTCTTAGAAGATGAAATTTTAAATTTTTATTTCTCATTCAAGCCCAAGGTAAAAAAATTGTTTGCAGGATCCAACTTAATTCCAAACATGGTTAAAATATCATTTCTCAAGATGAACCAATTGCTTAAATTGTCATTTTTTATCACAAAAAATTCACAAATATCTCTGGCAAACCACCATTATATTTAAAGAATACATTGGTTTTGTATTTGCCAATGGGACATAAAACAGAACCACAACCTTTCCATTTTTCAGATGTTATAAGTAATAATTTGAATTGATAATCCCTATCTAAAGAAACAAGTGCTTTTTCAGAAACTACACTTTCTCCAGAACCAGAATAAAGAATATCCTCAACATTTTTACCATTTATAATAACTGGAGCTCTCAAAGGTGATATTAAAATGGAACTGTCAGTAATATCTTTAATTACTTCAGAATGTTCTACAGAAGACAAGTCAATATAACAATTATCAGACCAATTATGTCAGGCTAAGATCAAGTACAAAGACGTGAAATAGCTTGAAAAGTCTTTTTCTAGAAGATTTAAATGGTCCTATATGAATACTGTAATATAAATCCAACAAATAATAAAATATAATTCAGAATAAAGGTCTCAGTAATATAATTCTCACTCTTTTTATATGTGGCTTACAATCTTTTTAGTTGGTAGAAAAATAGATTATAATAATTCAGATACTACTCGAAAGTCTTTTAAAAGTACTAATTGAAGTGTATTGTAATTGATTTGGTTATATGGTGTAAATTGTAATGATAAAGAATGAAGAAAACAAGACCCAAAACCTCCTCCTTTTATACACACTAAGTTCCTCAATAAATCCCTTGATGTACCATCCAATACAATTTTAATGACGCCTCAAACAAGTAATAGACCTCTCCATCAACGCCCCTAGTGACCCATAACATAATTAGACAAGCAAAAACCACTAAAATCCTATTAATAATAAGGGAGATCCATCAAAATTAAAGAAAAGACAAAAAGAGAGTATATGCGTGGAAAACAATGATATAAAAGGCTAAAGGAGAATTTTTAAGGTTAATTATAGCTTAATAATAAGGGGGATCTACAGTAGAAATGAAGGGGATAATCCTGACATTATACTACGTGAAAGTCCCATCCAAAAATAACCAAAATTGACTGAGAAACCACCCAAAAACTTAAAAAAGAGCGTGAGATGTGGGGTAACTACATGCAGTCCTTGGAAGGCACTTGCACGGGTAAATCCTTGACTAAAATTAGGCAAATTTAAGCGTGGTGATGAAATAAGGTGCCAAGAGTGAGGTTATTAATGAAATTAGTGCATATAAACAAGGTCAATGCATTATTAATTAAGCTAGGACACTAAATAAGCGCCTGTCGCCTATTTTAGTGTGTTTCCCCACAGTGGGCGTAGAATGTGGGGTAATTATAGTGTGAAAAAGCTAACTTTGCTAAAAATGAAGCTATTCACACGGGAAAAAAGCAGGCAGTATGTAGCCAGTACACAGAAGCCATTTCTGGCATAAAAAACACCAAATTTGAAAAGTGTTAGTTTTATGCATTTAAATAGCCAAATCAATAGTCCTAAATGAGCACAATCGATCTGTCAAAGCGCATTTTTGATATTCTCAATTTTATAGCGCATATAGTCAACTTTTAAGTGAAATAAAGCGCATTTCTTGTTTTTTGCGTAAAACAATGAATATAACAGCTTTAAGTGTACTTAAAAATTATTTAGCCTTATACTTAAGGTTCTTAAGATTACCCTAACATATTCCAGCTTAATATTGAGTACATAAGACCTATAAAAGGTGGATATGTGCATGTATATAAGGTGTTATAATGGCATTTTTTTGTGTATTATCATAATTTTACTTATGTATACTGTTTGTGTACTCTCATTTATTGTTCCCATGTATAGTTCATGTGTTTAAAATAGCTTATAAGCACTTTCTACTCAGTCCTGGGGATATACAGGCTGACAAATTATATAAATATTTGATATAATTTTCTAAAACTAGAGCTTCATGAGAACACTCATGGTCATAAGAGATGTTGCTATTACAGTCACTTGAGGAATCATCCAGATCAGCTTGAGTATTTTCAGATTCTTTAGTTTGTTCAACGAGATGAATTTTATTGTCACATATATGTCCTTTCTGCCATGGTTTGTTAAATTTCAAAAAAGTGTTAGTTGCATATTTCTTTGGTGCAACTGGGGAAGAAGGTCTACCAGTTTTGTCTGAAAGTTTTGTGGGAGGCTTTTGCTGGTCATGATAAGATTTTAAAGGATAATTCCTTGCTTCATATCTATGATTTAGTAGAAATTCATTATAGATATTAATAAAGGAAGAGTTCTCTCTTACATTCTCAGTCCTTGCCACAATAAAATCTCTCAGAGAATTTGGAAATTTATAGAAGATTGTCCCTCCAAATATCATAATCTATTTTAGGATCCATGGCTCTAAGAAGTTTTGTAACTTTCATAAGGAAAAAATAGGTTTTTCAGGGGAGGAGGATACATATTTAGCATCCTCACATAATATCTTCTGGGCAAGCATGAATTTGGAACCACAAAATTGTTTTCAATCAATGTTTTCTACTCTTTCCAAGTATAATTTTGATTTTCCAGTAAGACAGATTCATACCATGCTAAAGCTACATTGGAAAATCAAGAAATTAATTTAGAGACAATTTCTTCATTGGGTAATTTATAAGAGTTTTTCAGATTATCAATTCTGTGATAAAGTGTTTCCAGTCAGATGAAGAGTCATTAATGATTTAGAACTACGAGATTGTAAGTACTAAAGACAATAATAAATAGTAATAAATATTTAAATGTAGTATTGGTGTTAATAATGTAAGTAAGTGAATGATGAATGAAAAGTACAAAAAGAGAGGGCCTTTTATAGGCAAAGATGTGAGAAATAAAGACACGGAGTTAACACCACATGATAAAAGGGTGTGAGAAAAAGAAACTAAATAAAGAGTGTATGTGAAATAATAAAAGATATACTAAATAGTGCGTAAAAAAAAGGTATCATTTTATTTGAAATAAAAATTTGAATCCCTTGGTCCGTCACATTTAGTACAAAAACATTTGATTTAAAATGTTGATTCAACAAAATCTAAATAAAGGAATTTGAAAAGTTTCTTCTTTTTATATTTTTTATATTTTTAATATTATTTTTATTCCCTCTCATCTGTATTATTGAGCACGGTGTTAGAGAGTAAAAATGTATGTGACAGTTACTTATTTTTATTAATTATTTACATCACTTATTGTACTTAGCTAGCTAGTTGTAAGTAATCATAAGTATTTAGTAAATAATTAATTATTAATAAGGATTTAAAGGTGTGGCTTCATCTCAGTAAGATAATTACTTATTTTACTGGGTAACTCTAGTAGCCTGGCTGACACTGATGATGAGGCTTCTGAGTTAGACACGGAAAAAATTGAATATTTTTTAAAAGAAAATCCAATTGAATCAAAGATAATAAGTAAATTATTATTAAGAATTGAAAAATTGGAAGAGTTCTCTAAAGAGTCAAACAATAATACAGAAAGTGTATTATTAACACTCACACAATCATTGAGTACAACAACCAATAGTTTAAAAATTATTGAAAATTCAAATAATGAATTAACCAATGAAAATAAAAGATTGAACTCTGAGATAAGACATTTAGAAAAATAATTATATCACTCTCAGAATATTATGGCTACCATAGAGATACTTGTAAGATTGTCTTTTTCAATTGTAAATGATACCTTGAATCATGTACCTGTAATAAAAGATAGGTTACAAAGAGTAGAAATTGAAGTATGAAACATTTTGAAAAATACTGAGAAAGTAAAAGATAATACCTCTTATGTGGAAAGAGTACCAGTTTTCATGAAACACTCAGATGATAAACAAATGATTGAACATGAACATAGTGTCATGGGCTCTGAGAATTTAAAATGAGTAAAAGATGAAATTAATTATTATCTTTCTAAAGTAAGTGATTTACTTAATATTCCTCAGGTTAGGGAAGTAAAAACTAGCCAAAAGAACTGGCCTAAGTTAGATCAGCACCCTTCTTTTGACGGGGATTCAAAATCTGATTGGCAACAATTCATTCAAAGAATTGATAACTTAAAGTTTTCATACAAATTACCTGATGAAGAAATTACATCAAAATTAATATCTTTATTTACAGATGTGGCCTTATTATGATTTGAATCTGTATTGAGTGAGGGAATTTACTACTCTTGGAATGAATGGAAGGCACTAATTGAAAGGCAATTTGGTGGCCCAAAAATTCAGAATCACTCAACAAAAATTGTATGAAAGAGCCAAATATAATCCAGATGCTGGAGATAAACCCATGGTCTTTTTAATGAATTTGATAAAAATCATGAAAGCTATGGATCCAAAAATGGATTATGATGAGTGGATAGAGAAAATAATATACAAGTTGCCTATATCAGTTAGAGACATTATTGTATCTAGAGCTGAAACCATCAGAGATACCTCTAGGTTCATTAATATATGCAATGCAATATTATTAAACCACAAATATGAAACCAAGTGTAATAATTACAAACAAAGTGTTGAAGTAGTAAAACCTACTACAAGTAAGTTACCAGTGGAGAAGAAAAATCCTTCAGCTCTCCTTGTGCCTAAAAGACAAGAAAATAACATTTTTTATAAATGTAATGAACCTTGGGTTAAGGGTCACATGTGTAAGAAAAAAATTAATGTTATTGAAACCTCACAAAATTCTGAACCAAGTAATCATGAAGATGAGAATGTGGAATCCAGTGAGGATAGTAAAAGTAACATATCTTACAGTGATGATGAACATGAGATATTTGTAATAGAACTGGATATAATGTCCCTGAATGATGCTATACCTCATACAGATACATCTTTAACTTCCATTGAAGAAGCTGAACTAATTAATGATTTATCTCATGATACTTACAAAATAACACCTATCAGAGCACCTGGTATTATATGTGGAAGAGAAATTAATGCCATTCTTGACACTGAGGCTGCAGGTAGTGTAGTTTCTATTAATACATTAATGAAACTTGACAGTAAGTATAAGGAAAAACTAGAGTCTGTACAGAAAAAGAACTGGAGTGGTTTTGGTTCAGTTTTAAATCCAATTGGAAAATACAAAACTGCTGTATTCTTTAAGTATAGTAATGTATATGTAAGAGCAGTGTGTCAATTTGTTGTAATGGATAATAATAAATGCAGTGATTGGTTTATTATTGGCAATGACTTATTGACAAAATTTGGCATTAAAATAGATCCTGCAAACGGTTGCTTCACTATAGGCATGAATGGTAAGAGAAAATTGAAGATATGTTCTGAAAATTTAGTGTATTCCATTTTTCCTAGAGAAGGAACAACTTCAAGGTGGAAGAACCACCACTGAAGTGGTAGAATTGGACAATGAAATCCAAAAGGCCTCTTTCAGTCTTCAACTCTCAAAAATTGAAGAAGACAATATTTTGAGATTGATCAAATCATATCCTATGGCATTTGCCCATGGTTCCAATGAACTAGGATTTGTCAAAGATGATGAGATGAAAATCTCTTTAAGTTGTGACTTGAATAATATTCCTGGAAGCTTGAAAAAGAAACCTTACCCAGCATCTCCTGCAAAAAGGAAAGATATTGAATACAATATAAAAATGTTGTTGGAAATGGGTATTGTTAAAAAATTAGACACAACACCCAAGTATTGTGTGAATTCACCAGTATTAATCTCTTACAAAAAAGATAAGGCAAAATTATGCGGTGATTATAGAGCTCTGAATACATACACTGTAGATGATATTTACCCTCTACCAAGGTTAGCTTCTATCCATGCTACCTTACAAGGAGCAAAATATATTTCCTGTCTGGATGGAAATAAAGGTTACCACCAGATTCCTGTGGAAAAGAATTTTCAAAATCTCTTATTAATAACCACACATACGGGAACATATAAGTATGTGAGAATGCCATTTGGCCCAAATAATGCGCCTTCAGTCTTCCAAAAATTGATGGATAGTGTCTTTCATAAGGAAATGGTTGAAGGATGGCTGTTGGTGTATATTGATGACATCATAGTGTTTTCAAAGACATATGATGAACATTTAAATAACCTGATGAGAGTTTTTCAAAAGATGAATGAAATTAATATGAAAATTGCATTAAAGAAATGTAAGTTTGGATTTCAATCCTTGAAATTACTTCGACATGTTGTATCTCAATTAAAAATTTGTGTTGACCAGAATAAGGTAGCAGAAATTAAAAACATTGGTATACCTAAGAATGTAAAAGATGTTCGAAGTTTTTTGGGTATGTGTGGATATTCTAGACAGTATATTAAAAACTATCAATCAATTGCAGCTCCTTTAACAACATTAATCAGGAAATATGAGGCTTTTATTTGGAATAATGAAAGACAACACACCTTTAATAAATTAAAGGAATGTTTAATGTCAGCTCCAATATTGGGACTGTCAAATTTCACCCTACCTTTTATCTTGTACACTGATGCAAGCTTCACAGGGTTAGGTGCTGCTTTACAGAAAAAACAGGTAATAAATGGAAAATTATCTGAAATATTTATCTGTTATATATCCAGAACCTTAAGAAAGACAGAATTAAGGTGTGGTGCCACACAACTGGAATGTTTAGCCGTGGTGTGGGCCTTGGAGAAACCTTATTACTATCTGGATGACCAGAAGTTTGAACTAATAACAGATTGAAGTGCAGTAAAATCATTGCTAAACATGAAAACACCTGATAGGCACATGTTTAGATGGCAACTAGCTGTACAAGAGTACAGAGGAAGAATGACAATCACTCATAGTCCAGGAAAATTGCATTATAATGTGGATTTATTATCCAGAAGTCCTTTTCCAAATGATACTGACAACCCAGCTTATGTACCTGGAAATGAGGTTATACATATATTTGGGATTTATATAGTGGGTTTAGAGGAGGAGTTTATGCAAACTATATTCGAAAATTATTCATCTGATAAAGATTTGACTAAACTGTCTACCATTCTAAATGATCCAACTAATGCCTCCATGAGTGCATTAATTAAAAACTTGCCTCCAAAGTATAGAAATGTGTTGGAAAAAGGTAAACTGTCAATTGAAGATGGATATATATATTACAGGAAAAAGTTAAGTAATGTAATAGTGATACCACCTTCTATGAAAGAGTTAATTTTAAGTACTTGTCATGATGACATCTTAGCTGGTCATTTTGACTTTAACAAAACATTAACTAGAGTTAAAAACACAGCCTGGTTGATAAACATGAAAGAGGATGTACAAAAACACATTGAAACATGTGACTCTTGTCAGAAATCTAAAAGATAAACTGGTAAGAGAGCTGGGTTGTTACAACAAATAGAGCAGCCAAAAGCTCCATGGGAAATTATAAACATGGATTTTGTCACTGGCTTGCTATTAAAAGGAAATGAAAGTTTCAATTCTTGCTGGGTAATTGTGGATAGATTAATAAAAATGTGTAAATTTATCCCTACCCATAAAGATGTATCTGCAAAAGACTTGGCATTACTATAGTGGACTCAAATTATAAACACTGCTGGGTTCCCCAAAGCCATAATCTCTGACAGATACCCTAAGTTTACTTCAGAGTTCTGGAAATCTATGATGGAAGTATCAGGTTGTCAATTGAAATTTTCTATAGCACACCATCCACAAACTGATGGCTTAGGTGAAATAATGATAGAAACTCTTGAAGACATGATCAGAAGATATTGTGCCTTTGGATTAAAAAACAAAGACAATGAGAAATTCACACATGACTGTGTAAATTTATTCCTGGACTTGAATTTGCTTATAACAGCACAAATCATTCTGTAACAGAGAAGAAACCATTTGAACTCTGGCTGGCATACATACCAAATACCCCAGTAAATCATTTAAATAAATTACCAAGGTTAGATATAAACCCTGGTACTAAATCCTTTATTCATATGCAACAAATGTGTAGAAAACAAGAAGAAGCATGCATTCAAAAAGCATTTGAATATGAGAAGAAAAGGTGGGATAAGTCTCATAAAGAATTTGAATTCAAAAAAGGAGATGAAGTCCTAATTTCAACACTACATTTTAACTTACAAGGTAATTTTAAATTGAAGGATCCCTTTGTAGGACCTTTTGTAGTAAGAAAAATGGTTAGTAATAATGCAGTCGAAGTCATATTATATGCCCGATATGGTAGGAAACATCCAGTCTTCCCTATCTCATTATTGAAACTTACCATGCAAATGATCCTGACTTACTTCCAAAAAGAAGGGGAAGGCCTAAAAAGCAACCTGAAGAAATTGAGGAAAAATCAGAGATTGAAAAAATACTCAAGAAAAGAATTCTTACTAACGAAAAAGGAACTGAGTATTTATTAAGATTTAAGGGGAAATTAAATGAATTTGATAAATGGATACCTGAAAAAGAAATTTCAAATTTATCCTCTCTTCTTAAAAATTTAAACAGAAATAAATTTCTGTTCAACCAGCTGAGAGGTTAAAAAACTAGTACTCATAATATTATATTATGTTTTTTTTCTTTAAAGAATAATCTTTAATGCTAAAGAATTAATCTGAATACCTGAAAAATTACAAATAAATAAAGAAAATGTATAACTTATCATTTTTTATTGTTTTTTTTGGGTGGGAAAGTGTCAGCCTGTATATCCCCAGGACTGAGTAAAAAGTACTTATAAGTTATTTTAAACACATGAACTATACACGTGAAAAATAAATAAGAGTACACAAACAGTATACATAAGTAAAATTATGATAATACACAAAAAATGCCATTATAACACCTTATATACACGCATATATCCACCTTTTATAAGTCTTATGTACTTAATATTAAAATGGAATATTTTAGGGTAACCTTAAGAACCTTAATTATAAGGATACATAATTTTTAAGTATACTTAAAGCTGTTATTTTCACTGTTTTATGCAAAAAACTATATAATAATTGAGATTAGAATTACTGAGACCCTTATATTGAGTTATATTTTAATACTTATTTGATTTGTACTACAGCATTCATATAGGACCATAAAAAACTTCAAGAAAACTGATAATTCAACCTAGTCCACTTCTCTGTACTTGACCTCAGCCTGACTGCATGGCTTCCTCCCAGTAAAATTTAATTTTATTACTAGGTAAGTCTAGCAGCCAGGCTGACACTCCCTCACTCTATAAAAACAATAAATAAAATGCTATGATTTTTTCTTTTTATATTTCTTTAGCAGAGTAGAAAGATTAGATATCTCTTTCCCAAGTATCCAAGAATCATATTCAGAATATTTATTCTTGAATCTCAATAAGTATTCAGTACCTTTTTCAGCAGTAACTATTCTGTCATTTAGAATCTTATCAATTTCTGCTGTCTCAGTGATTTCATTAGGGGTCTTTTTTGGTCTACCCATCCTTTTGGGAAATAAATCACTATTTGATGTGTAAGTTTTCAACAGAGATATTGGAAAAACAGGATGTTTTCTGTCATCTGAAGAATACAATATAACTTCAACTGCATTGTCACCAACCACTCTTCTTACAACAAATGGACCTACAAACGGGTATATCAGTTTGTTATTACCTTCTGAATGAAGTAGACTGTAAAAATTAAAACTTAATCACCCTATTAAAAAGTTTATTCTTTATGGAATTTGTCCCATCTCTTCTTCTTATATTCAAAGGATTTTTCAATACATTTTTAAGCATGACTTCTGCAAAGTTTTTGCATTTGAAGGAAAGATTTTACACCAGGATTTAAACCATTTTAGGTATTTCATTATTGAGAGTTTGAACGAAAGTATTTGTAGCATATCACAGCCAGAGCTCAAAAGTCTTTTTCTATGTAACAGAATGACTAGTGCTATTATAAGCAAATTACAACCCAGGAAGTAGGGTAACCCAATCATGAGTGAGTCTGTCATTGTGTTTGTGCTCAAGGCCAAAGGCACAATACCTTCTTATCATGTCCTCTAAAGTCTGAATCATTCTTTCAGATAATCCATTAGTTTGGGGGTGATAGGCAGTAGAAAGTTTCAGATCACAACCACAAACATCCATCAGAGACATCCAAAATTCTGAAGTAAATTTAGGGTCCCTTTTAGAAATTATGGCTTTAGGAAAACCTGCAGTATTAAACATATGATACCCCCATAGGAAAGCTAGTTCTTTAGTGGAAACATCCTTGTGGGTGGGGATAAATTTACACATTTTTGTGAATCTATCCACAATAGCCCAACAAGAGTTATAACCGTCTTTCCCAGAAAATGGTAATCCTGTTACAGAGTCCATGTTTATTATCTGTCATGGTGCATCAAGAGATTCAATATGTTGCATCAATCCAGCCCTCTTACCAGTCAATATTTTTGATTTTTGGAAAGAATCACAGGATCCAACATATAGTTTGGTGTCTTCAGACATATTCACCCACCAAGAAGTGTTTTTAATTCTGATCATTGTTTTTTCAAGATCAAAATGTCCAGCCAATATGTCATCATGACAAATTTTCAAGATGATCCCTTTCATAGAAGGGGGAATAACAATAACATTACTCAACATTCTTCTATAATGGAGGTAGCCTTCATCAATTGAAAATTTAAATTTTTTAAAAACCTTCTGGTACTTTGGTGGAAGGGTTTTAATTAATGCTTGTATTGAAGCATTCTTTGGATCATTTAACGTGGTATATAAATTTTTTAAGTCAGTGTCTTTATCATATGAATCCAGAATAAGCGGTAATAGCTCTTCCTCAATATAAACCACATATATCCCATGAATATGAATAAATTCATCTTCAGGAACTTATGCAGGATTTGAGTCATCATTTGGCAAAGGTAACCTTGAAAAGATATCTAAATTTGAGTGAACAATATCAGCCCTATGAATTATTGACATTCTCCCTCTGTATTCTTGAACAGCCAGCTGCCATCTGAACATATGTCTGTTAGGTGTTTTCAAGTTTAATAGGGATTTAAGTGCACTGCAGCCTGTGACAAGTTCAAATTTCTGGTCATCCAGGTAATAATGTAGCTTCTCCAGAGCCCATACTACTTCTAAACATTCTCGTTGAGTGGCACCATATTTCAATTCACTATTTTTCAAGGTTCTTGAAATATAACAAATTACTACTTCTGATACTTGATCATTCATCACTTTTTTTTGATGGAGGGCAGCACCAAGACCAATAAAACTGGCATCGGTGTATAAAACAAACAGTTGATTAAAGTCAGGTAAAGCAATACATTTTTCTGACATCAAACAATGTTTCATAGTGTCAAAAGCTCTTTGTCTTTCACCATTCCAGACAAAAGCAACATCTTTCCTAGTCATATGGGTAAGGGGTAATGCTATGACTTGGTTATTTTTAATATACTGTCTATAATATCCACACATTCCCAAAAACTATGGAGCTCTCTAACTGTGGTAGGAGCCTTCACCTGTTGTATTGCTGCCATTTTGTTTTGGTCAAAACATATCTGTAAGCCTAAGACAACATGACTAAGCACCTTTAAGGAAAGAAAACAATAATTTGCATTTCTTCAAAGCAAGTGTCATATTTATCTGCTCCAACTTATGGAACACTTTACACAGGTGGTTGAGATGGTCCTCAAATGTTTTTGAGAATATCATGATAACATCAATATAAACCATCAGACATCATTCAATTATTTTTTGATGGAATGTTTTATCCATAACTTTTTGAAAAACTAAAGAGGCATTTTTAGGGCCAAATGGCATCCTAATATACTTATAAATACCCATATGAATAGCAATCATCAGAAAATTCTGGGAATTCTTCTCAACGGGTACCTGATAATATCCCCTGTTACAATCCAAACAGAAGATATATTTAGCACCTTGTAGGGTAGCATGTATAGATCTTATTCTGGGTAAAGGATGGATATCATCAACAGTATAAGTGTTCAATGCTCTATAATCACCATATAACCTAGCTTTATCTTTCACATAAGAAATTAGGACAGGTTAGATACCACAATGTTTAGGTGTTTCAACTACCTTATTCTTAAATGGGTAAGGATATTGTATTCAATATCTTTTCTCTTTGTGAGAGAAGCAGGATAAGGCTTCTTGTTTAAACTATGTGGTATTTAGATCAATGAGCAGGATAATGAAATCGTCATTTATTCTTTTACCAATCCTTATTCATGTGACCCATGAGCAAAGGCCACAGGAAAAGATTTTATCAATTTAATGATGGAATCTTTATCCTCACCAGAAAGTTGTTTTCCAAAAGAAGCATTTTAAATTTCAGACACAAGGGCAGGCATTTTTTTTGTAGATCTTCCTTTATATTTAACTACAGAATGACATGTGTTCAATCCTGATGCTAATAATTTCTTGGGGGAGGAAATTTTAAATTTTCTCTTCCCATTCATCCCCAATGTGAAGCATTGGTTTGAAGAATCCAATTTTATGCCATATTTGATTAAAATGTCATTCCCCACAAAGAACCAACTACTCAAATTATCATTTTTAATGACAAAAGAATCACATATGGCTCTTACAAAACCATTGTTATATTTGAAAAATACTGTGTCTTTGTATTTCCCAATGGGGGACAAAACAGAGCCATAACCTCTCCAATTCTCAGAGACAATAGGCGTAGTTTTGATTTATAATCTTTGCCCACTGAAGCAAGTGCTTTTTCAGATACTACACTTCCTCCAGCTTCAGAATCTAAGACAACCTCAACGTTGTTTCCATTGATCAAGACTGCTGCCTTGAGAGGGGCAATATTAATTGAGCAATCCTCCAGATTTTTTATGATCTCAGAATCTTCCACTGTAGATATATCATTATTCTCAATATCAATATTGTTTAAATAATGAATATCCTCTTCCAGAATTAAAATTTCTTGGTGAGATTCATAAGAAATTTTGCCATCAAAATCACTTGAAGTATCATCCAGTGCTATTGTGTCATCAGCATGTTCCTCTGTCTGTTCAACAAGATTTATCTTCTTTTCACAAACATGGCCTTTCTTCCAAGGCTTTCTGTATTTGAAGCAAGTGTTTATTTATGGGTGCAACAGGGGCAGAAGGTTTATTAACCTTTTCAAGACGTTTTTGTTGGCAATTGGTGGTTTTCTCCAATGGAGTTCTAGAATTGAATCTTCTAGAATCACACTTTTTGTTTAGAAGGATCTCATTACAAGTGTTAATGAAAGAAGAAGGCTCCCTTGAGAACTCAGTACTAGCAACTATTAAGTCTCTCAAAGACATAGGTAATTTAAAGAAGATCCTGTCCTTCCATAACTCAAACTCCATATCTGGGTCCATTTCCCTCAAGATTTTCACAAGTTTCATCAGGAACTCAATAGGCTTTTCTGTAGAAGAGCTATATCTGGTTTCTTCATATTTCCTTTGTTGAGTTAACCTAAACTTGGAACCACCAAATTGTGCTTTAATTAATTTTTTCCAATATTCCCATGAGTGTTCATTTTTATCCAAGGGAACAGATTCATACCACATTAGGGCTATATTGGTAAATAAAGAAATTAGTTTATGACACAATTTCCTCATCTGGGAGTTTGTAAGAATTTTTTAGATTATTAATTCTGAGAATGAATTGCTGCCAATCAGAAGAAGAATCACCATCAAATGTTGGATACTGGTCAAGTTTTGGACAATTCTTTTAATTTAAAGTAGTATCCTTATTACAAGCTTGTTTCTGAGTGAGAAGGAGCTGTAACATCTTCAATTGGGCAGTAATTTCATTGTTTAATCCTTCTGTGGATGATCCAGGTACATCATCAATTTTTGATGAAAACTCATTGATATCAACAGGGTTTTCTGCAACTAATTTTTCTTTGGATGAACTAGGAACAGGTGAAATTGGGGTATCCTGCTCAACAGGTTCTTTCAAAGAAATTTCAGAAAAATTTTGATTATATAACAATGAATTCAATTTCTCCTCAATGGTTGTTAACCTAGTTTTTACTCTTGAAATACTAGATGAATTCTCATTGATTGTTGCAAAAGATAACTGATTCAAATTTTGTAAAGATGAATAATGTTTACTAAATCTTTCTAAGTTCATCTTATGTCCTTCTAGCTCCTGGAAACAGATGGAAACATCATCTTTTAGTTTTGACAAATCATTCTCGATATTTTTCCATAAATCAACTATCATTTCATGAGTTACTTTATAATGAGACAAATCATCAGAAACTCTCTGTAACTCACTCCTCAATGCTTGATAACCCTGTTTGGTTAACAAACTATTATATTTCTGAGTCAATTGCATGTTGTTCATTATATGATTTTGTTTAGCAATAATATCTCTCAAATATTAATCAGTAATGTTAGCTACATCTGCAGTATTTCTCAATAGTGAAATAGAATAACTTTCCAGACTCTCATAAGACACAGGATCAAGTGTCTCATTAATAATAGCCATATCCAGATTTATCATTGAAGTAGCAATTAAAACAAAAGGATTGGATACATTAGAATATTGAGCAATTTGTCTACTGTTCTCAGCCTCTACTGGTCTCGCAGTCTCAGCTCCTCTTCCAGAGTTACCTGAAGGAACTGAATCAGTTACAAGAAATGATACTTGAGATTCAATAGAGGGTCTTACCATGGCTTGTGCAAGAATTTAATTTAATTGTTTTTTCTCTTTCTTCCTCCTTGGTAGGGGTTAGGAGGTGTGGGGTTGAACTGATTGGTTCTTGAAGGACCTTCCTGAGGTTCTTGTTGCTGTTGTTGTTGGGGCAGATAATCACACTGGGTGTTTAGCCAATCCCAATGCCACTTTGAGACTTCCACCTTTTCTTGTTGCTGGGGGGCCAATTGTGGAAGGGATTTTGGAGGAGGAGATTTCCTCTTCTCTTGAAGGAGGGACTCAATTTTTCATACCTTGTCTTCTAGAGAGTCTGTTTTTGACCTCAGCTTGAGGTTTTCTGACCTCAACTCCTTTATGTGAGTGGAGAGATTTTTTACTTGCTGATTTAAGGGCATCTTTTTTATTTTGAAACCTTTTGGAGGCTCTTCTACGGGGTTGATAGAAGGCTTTTAACTTGAGCAGTTGTCTCCACTAATATTTCAATCTCCTGCATTTCCACATCCTGATTGGTCTAGTAATTGATTAATTGTAGCCAGTTTTGTAGTCAAAGGAGAAAATACAGAATAAGCTTCAACATAATCAATTAAATCAAGTTCCTCATCACGTCCAAAAGAAGCACCTTGATCAGTCACAGTTGTAATTAACCTGAACTGAGAGAAAGAAATATTCAAATTTAATCAGTGATTATTTTTACTTTATTTCAAGAGAAGTAAGGAAAAAAATTTATATAAGTAACTATCAGGACTTTGTAATCAACTGGAATAATTAAAATATAATGTTTATCAGGACAAAAAATCAACTTAAATAATAATCACAATTTTATTAATTTTAAGGTAATTTTATAAGCAGGATTTAAAATAAATCAACTGAAGTAATAAAATAATTTTATAATTAGTAATATTTTGATAATTATCAGGACCAGAAGTCAACTGAAGAATATAATTACCATTACTTAATGTCAACTGAAAATATTTTTAATTACCAGGACTTAATTTCAACTAAAATTATTTAATTATCAGGACTTATTTTCAACTGAAATGATTTTAATATTATTAATTCAATTAACTTTAAATATTAATACTTTACTGTCAGGAAAATTTTTCAACTGAAACAATAATAAAATTTTAATTATTAGGACTGAGGTCAACTGAAATAATTAAAAAAAATAATATAAAATAATTAATTTAAATATTAATATTACTTATAGGACTAAGAACAATATAGTTCTATCTTGGTCAACTAGGGAAAAAAAATTTATTTACCAGGCACCTCCCCCTGTAAAATGAGCAAGTTAATGCCACTTACAGAGTTCTGAGAAAAAAAGATATACGTGAACAATGAAATGTGCAAAATGATGCACAACTAGTAATCAATATAACTACCACAATTATATATGAAAATTTTCAATATATGAACCTAAATTTTGGAGCGCAGTTTGATTCCCGGTCCCAGCAAAAAAATAAGTCACGTGGTTGATGATGTTTGTCATTTTTGTTGTCTATTTGTCCTACTGGTACCTCTTCGTTGATGATCCCTCAGTCGCCGGCTTCAAGATATCGATGTGACATCGACAATTCGGAAAGTGACTCAAGTGTAGAAGGGTTCTTTTGGTCTAGAAGATTTTTAATGCAGGTCCAATGGCAGTGATAGGTAGATTTATGGTTTTCAAAGTTAAAGTACCTAGATTTTATCTTTTATTTGCTTTACCTAATTAAAAAGAGGTCAAAAAGTTTATAATTATTATAATTAATGATCTAGAATTACTGTAAGTAAATACTAAAAACAATAAGTAGTAATAAATATATGATTCTATTAGATCGGTTTAATAAAATAATAAGTAAGGAAAGGATGATCAAACACAACCAGAAAGGGAGGCCTTATATAGGCAAAGGAGAGACAAAGCACAGAGTTAAAATCCTAAATACAGTAGTATGGGAGAGGAATAGAATATTCCAGAAAAACAGATTCAAATAATAAGGTTGTTCCAAAAAGAAGGTGTCAGAAAAGTGTATTTACTGTATATGATAAAAGTAAATTAGTTTCTTTAAAAATTACTGTTAATGTTAATTCTAAATAAGTAATTTGAATCTTATATATATATTTATTTTTATTTAAATATTGAATTTTATTTCAATTTAATTTTTTTTCTTTATTTTAATATTAATTTTTATTTCTCTTAAACTGTCATAGAGCACGGTGTTAGAAAATAAAAATATAAGGGAAATTTTAATATGAATTTTAATTATTCACTAACTTTACCTTTTTGTAATTAGTTAATTTATTATAAGTAAATTTAATATAAATATATTATAATTAATAAAAATAAAAATAATAAGGTGTGGCTTCATCCCATTAAAAGATTAATTATTTTACTGGGTAAGTCTAGCAGCCTGGCTGACAATTTTTGTCAACCAATATTATCAAAATTTAATGAAAAAATAAATTAATAATTTAATCAAAAAATTAATGATCTTCTAAGACTAAGAGGGTTGCTCTATTATTTTCAACTAGGAAAAAAGTTCTTAAAAGAAACTGATCACTTACACTCATTGGCTCAACAAAAAAGCTAAGGCACTGTTATTGCAATGAAAATTCAATAATAGAATTTTTAGGTGAAAATTTTGACTTACTATAGTGATTGAAAAATCACCTTAAAATATAATGTATTTAGTAATATAAAAACCAAATATGTCAAACCCATGTTTGAAACACAGTGGTGGAAAAAACTGGAAAACTCACACGAAGTGATCCATGCATTAAGTTGGTTGTCAAAAAAAATTGTTTTTGTTGTTCAGAAAGGTCCTCAAGTATCAGCCAGTTTGATTAGAAGAAGATTAATAAATGAAGAAAGGAAGAGGAAGGAGAAGAAGTACTAATTTAAGGATAAAGAAGAGGAGGGAGAAAAGGTCTAAAAGATAAATTGACAATGAGATAATGGAATTGATAGAACTAATAACAATGGGTGGACTCAATTACAATAGTAAGTATTTTATTTTTTTCTCTCTGCTTAAGTATCAATTACTAATAATTAAAAATCTCTTAAAGAAAACTTTATAATTTTGTTAAATACTTAAGGTGAAAGAGGCACCACAATATACAATAAAATATATTATAGTATTTAAAAAAATGATAAGTAATGTAAGTGATGGCTGAAGGGGATCACCCAAGGCCCTTTTATAGGCAAGGTGTCAGCCAGGCTATTCCAGGAGTCCAGTAAATGATATATAACTTATAAACCCTTAAAGAGTGGATAAGAATTGTATTTAATGAATATAAATTATTATTTTATTGCATAATAAAATTATATAAGTATTTTATTATATACAAGTGTTATATTAATTTTATTGGTTATATAAATTTTTATATACATTTAAATTGAACAAAATATAATATATTCTACAAATAATGGCGCATTTTTATTTTACTTAATAATTATAAATTTATATTTAATTAATTGAAAAACATATATTATAATTATAAGTGTAAAATTGACTTATAATATATGTAATTTAATTATTTAAATTTATATATTAAATAAACACCTTTCATATAATACTAAACAATAATTAATGACGCTTCTTTTGACCCTTAATTGTGTCAGGAAAAACCAATTAATTAATTTATACTAAATTGAGATTAATTACATGTTTTGTTGCGTCAAAGTATTTTTTGTTTCACTTAAAATATCCTTAAATCAGACTGTACTATCTGTTTGGAATTATTTTTCTCATAGTTCCTATGTTCTAATCTTGTTTAGTTATTCACTATTTTTACTTACTGATTTGGGAATTAATGGCGGGAAAATTGGATTCTTAATTGGGGTTTTAATTATTTGTTTCATGTTTTTCTCTACATTTTTATGTTTCATTTACTCTTTGATATATTTGTTTTATTCTATTCTAACTATTGTATTTACAAACATAGTGGCGCTTCAGAGGACCCATTGCCTATAAAAGGGCCTTGGATAATCCCCTGTAGGAGCATCACTTACTATACACTCAACAATTTAAAAGATAATTTTATCACGTTTATTATTATTTTTATTAGTACTACCATCTAATTAAAAATTCTCAATAACAAATTAAAGGTTGCCTTAAGTCTGATAGGAATTATAGTGTTTGCTGCGCAGAACTCTTACTTAAATAATATTAATATTAAATAAACCCTCAAATTGTTCATCTCCCAACTCACCCGTCGTTGTTTCATTTTAAATAAATTATTTTTATTACTACTTTTATTTTTCTATTTACCTTTAGTATCTTTTCCTATTTGTTTCTCTTCTTTTTTGTCCCTTTTCTTTCCCTCTTCTAGACAACTGACCGACAACTGGGGACCTTTCCAAACGACGACAACGATCGAGCCTGGCGACGAACGACAAAACGCACGGACCACCTAGCAAAAAGCAAAACTTTTGCCGCGACTGTGTTTCAAACTTGGGTTCAATTTCTTAGGTTTATAATATATTAATTCTTATATCATTTTGAAGTGATTTTTCAATCACTATAGTAAGTTCACCTTTGCACCTCTCACTCATATTACTATATTTTTACTGCAATAACAGTGATTGTGGCTTAATTGCTGATTCACTGAGTGTAAGTGTTCAATTATTATATTTTTTTTTCCTAGTTGACCATTATAGAGTGTTAAATCCTCTTAGTCCTAGAAGAATTAACATTTTTTATTAAAACAAATTGAATTATTAATTTAATTTTTTTTTTATTAATTATTGTTAATTTTGGTTGACTTAAAAGTACATTGTGCTTAGTCCCAAATATATTGCCATATTTAATATTGGTAATTAATTGGTTGAATTAACTTGATTGTTATTCCCAATTTAACCTTGCATTCCATTTTTTTTAAAAATTAATTTTTTATAATTATTACTTTATATTGAAAATTTTTTTTTCTATAATTTAATTAATAAAATTTTTTTTATTATTTGGAGCAATTATTGACTAACTTTTATTATTTTTTTTTAAAAAAAAAAAAAAATAAGAAATAAATTAAAATCTTCCCACTAGTATGTCCAACAATTTGGCAGAAAAAATGGATAACATGCAAGTGGATGAAATAGAAATTGACTATGATGCTGACACTGTAAGTTCTTCTAAAGTTTGTCATAAAAAATCTTATGCTAACACAAAGAATTCACATACTGCAGGATGTGGAAATGACAGGAAATGCAAACAAAACAAACCCCCTTCCCCCAGTACCACTGAAGGAAGTAAAGCCTCTAGTGCCTCAAGAAGGTCTTCCAAAAGGCTTCAAAATAAAAAAGCTTCCTCTGCCACAACAAATCAGCAACCTATCCAGTCATATAAAAGAGTTGAAGACAGAAAATATGAAGTACAAAGCAAAGGTAGAAACCTTGTGGGATCAGGTCCAAGAACTCAGGAACCAGATTCAGGCCCAGGCCCCTCCTCAGTTGCCTCCCAATCAGCCTCAGTTTCAGGCTCAACCTTCACAGCCACCCAGCTCAACCATCCAAAATCCAAATACTATGGAAGTAGAGCAATGGAAATGGGATTATCTAATGAGTCACTACCAACAGAATGTGCAACACCCTCTTCATCATCAGCCTGGCCCATCCAGAACACCCAATTTCCATCCACCTCCTCATCCCTACCAACAAGGCAGGAGAAAGAAGGCCCAAGCACAATCCCAAACCCAGTCCCAGGGGAAGTTTCCTCCTCTGCCATGGTAAGTAATTTGGTTGATAGTCACTTGGGTATGTTTTCTAATAAATCTTCTTCTGCAGGTAATATTATTGAACATGGTGAAAGAACAGTTAAACCTGTTAAAAGACAGCTTCCTGTAACTAGTAGCCCTATTGATGTAATTAGTAAATTGTCATTTGATGAACCTTTACATTTAACTTCTACATCTTTAATTAATCCTTCTCTTGCAATTAAAAATGATTCTGTTCCCCCTGAAATCTATACCTTAATTGAAAAAACTTCTGAGGAAATATTGAAAGATACCCTTGATTTTAATATTGTGAAAGACAAACATGTGAGAGATGTGTTTATCCATGAAAATGATAGATTAAAAAATTTACACTTGCAATTTAAAGTGAGTTCTTCTGTACAAGATACAGCTTATTTAAAAATCAAAGAAACCTTGAATATTGTTTTTAGTCAACAAAAACAAATAAGAAGTGACCATAGAGCTATCTCAGATAGAAATATCAGTCTACATAAGACCTTGAGTGAATTGAAACCCCTTATTGAGGAAAATTATTCATTCAAGAATGAAATAAAATCTCTGCAAAATGAGTTTAAGAAGCTAAAAAATGATTTCCATGCACTAAGTACCAAACACTCAGTTTCTGAGGACAGAAATGTTCTATCTCTTGCAAAAGTAAATGACCAGATGTCTGAAATTCCAAGAATAAGAAACTATGTGTCTGACCTGCAGGAAAAGTTCTCAACCTTAACCATCAATAATGAATTAAATGAGATTTCTGTAAATAAACTGCATAAAAATAAAGGGAAAAAACCTGAGCAAAGTTCATCCTTTCTTCCTCATATTTCAACCATTAAACAAACTGACAATGAGTCTGTAAAATATTTTGCTACTAGCAAAAAATCTTGTGATGGTCATGCACCAGCTGTTTCTGTAAATAATGAAATTTCTGAACACCTGGCTAAACTTCAGGAATTATTAATAATGAATAATTCAAACCAAAAAGTGGACCATCCCAGTAGTCAGAAAAATTGGCCTAAGTTAGACCAATATCCTGCCTTTGATGGTGATTCTTCCTCTGATTGGCAACACTTTATCCAAAGAATTGATAATTTAAAGAGATCTTATAAACTACCTGATGAGGAAATTGTTTCTAAGCTAATTTCTTTATTTTCCAATGTAGCCTTGATGTGGTATGAATCTGTCCTTTTAGATAACAATCATTATACATGGAATGATTGGAAATCCTTGATTGAGAATCAGTTTGGTGGTTCAAAATTCAGGTTAGCTCAGCAGAGACTGTATGAGAATACTAGATATGTATCCTCCTCTGTTGAAAAGCCCATTGTTTTTCTGATGAAAATAACTAAAATCCTTAGAGCAATTTATCCAAAGTTGGATTATGATATTTGGAGAGATAAAATCTTGTATAAATTACCAAATTCTCTTAGGGATTTGATTGTTGCTAGAACTGAGCATGTAAGGGAAAATTCTTCTTTCATTAATATCTGTAATGAAGTACTGCTCAACCATAGATATGAACCAAAGAATTACCTTGGTAAATCTTATAATGATCAGAATAAACCTTCTATAAAGCTCCCAGAAAAATCTGGTAAACCCTCTGCCCCAGTTGCACCTAAAAAATATGCAACAAATACTTGTTATAAATGTAACAAACCGTGGCAGAAGGGTCATGTTTGTGACAAGAAAATTCATCTTGTTGAACAAAATGAAGACACTGATGAAGTTGAACTTGATGTCAATTATTCTTCCAGTGACTGTGAAAGTAATATCTCCTATGAAAATGAATCTGTTAAAGATGTTTTAATGTTGGAACATGATGTCCATTATTTAAATAATATATCTGAAGATTGTGTATTGAATTTATCTTCAGTGGAAAATGCTGAGATAATTAAAGATATTACTAACAATTCTATTCCTATATCCCCTTTAAAGGCACCTGTTATCATTAATGGTAAAAATGTTGATGTAGTTCTTGATTCTGGTGCTGGAGGAAGTGTAGTATCTGAAAAAGCTTTGGCTTCAGTGGATAAGGAATATTTGAGTAAATTATTACCTATAACTTCTGAAAAATGGAGAGGGTATGGTTCTACCTTATTTCCTATTGGCAAATACAAAACCTCTGTATTCTTCAAATATAATGGTGGTTTTGTCAGAGCTATTTGTGAGTTTGTTGTCATGAAAAATGATAATTTGAGCAATTGGTTTATTATGGGAAATGATATTTTAACCATGTTTGGTGTGAAACTGGACCCAGCAAATAATTGCTTTACTTTAGGAATGAATGGGAAAAGAAAATTCAAAATTTCTTCTCCTAGAACTTCTGGGCATTTGTTGAAATCTTGTAACTCACTGACCCAATGTAAAGGTAGAACAACAACTGAAATGGATGATTTATTACATGAAATAAATACCGCTTCTTTTGGTGATCAGTTGACTAGTGAACAAAAGGATTCTATTGTTGCCTCTATTACCTCTTTCCCTATGGCTTTTGCTCATGGTTCTCATGTCTTGGGAATTGTTCAGGAAGAGATGAAAATTACCTTATCCTGTAATTTGAGTGATATTCCTCCTTCCCTTAAGAAAAAACCATATCCTGCTTCTCCATCAAAAAGAAAAGATATTGAAGATAATATTGAAACATTATTGAAAATGAATATCATTAAGAAAGTGGATGTCACCCCCAAATATTGTGTCATCTCCCCAGTCTTGATTTCTTATGAAAAAGATAAAGCTAGATTATGTGGAGATTACAGAGCTTTAAATACTTATACTGTTGATGATATTTATCCTTTACCCAGAATTAATTCAATACATGCTACCTTGCAAGGTGCAAAATTTATTAGTTGTCTGGATGGTAATAAAGGTTATCATCAAGTTCCAGTTGAAAAAAATTCTCAAAATTTTTTGCTTATAGCTACTCATATGGGAATATATAAGTATGTTAGGATGCCATTTGGCCCTAAAAATGCTCCTTCAGTTTTCCAGAAAGTCATGGATAACACTTTCCATCAAGAAATTATTGAAGGTTGGCTCATGGTTTATATTGATGATATTATTGTTTTTTCTAAAACTTTTGATGAACATATGATTCACTTGAATAGAGTTTTCCAAAAAATGGATGAAATCAATATGACCTTATCTTTAAAAAAGTGTAAATTTGGTTTTCAATCTTTGAAAGTCCTTGGCCATGTTGTGTCAGGCTTACAAATTTGTGTAGACCATAATAAAGTTGCTGCCATTCAAAATGTGAAAGCACCAACTTCTGTAAGAGAAATCCAAAGTTTTTTGGGTATGTGTGGCTATTATAGACAATATATTAAAAATTATCAGGTCATAGCCTTGCCTCTTACAAAACTGACCAGAAAAGATGTTGCTTTTCTCTGGAATAATGACTGTCAAAAAGTGTTTGATACATAAAAAAGTTGCTTAATGACAGCCCTTATATTGGCTCTTCCAGATTTTAACAAGCCATTTGACCTTTATACAGATGCTAGCTTTATTGGTCTGGGTGCTGCCCTTCACCAAAAGCAAATTATTAATGATAAATCCTCAGAGGTTGTAATTTGTTATATTTCAAGAACCTTAAGAAATAGTGAATTTAAATATGGTGCCACTCAATTGGAGTGCTTAGAAGTTGTTTGGGCTCTTGAGAAACTTCATTACTATTTGGATGACCAAAAATTTGAGTTGGTAACTGACTGTAGTGCTGTAAAGTCCCTCTTAAACCTAAAGACACCTAACAGACATATGTTCAGGTGGCAACTTTCTGTTCAAGAATACAGAGGAAGGATGACAATTATCCATAGATCTGGAAATGTTAACTCTAATGTTGATATGCTCTCCAGATTGCTTCTGCCAAATAATGACTCAAATCCTGCTTATGTACCTGAAGATTATACTGTTCATATCCATGGTATATTTATAGTTGATATGGAAGAGGAGTTATTACAATTAATACTGGATTCAAATGATAAAGATTCTGATTTAAATAAATTGGTTACTATCTTAAATGATCCTAAGAATGCTTCAATTCAAGCATTAATAAAAACTCTTCCTGTAAAGTACCAAAATGCTTTAAATAAAGGAAAGTTCTCTATTGAAGATGGTTATATATATTATAGAAGGAAGCTTACCAATGTAATTGTAATTCCTCCTTCAATGAAAGAAACTATCCCCAAACTTTGTCATGATGACATATTAGCTGGTCATTTTGATCTTGAAAAAACATTGATTAGAATCCAAAACACTGCATGGTGGGCTAATATGTCTGAAGACACAAAATTATATGTTGAATCTTATGATTCCTGCCAAAAATCTAAAAGGTTAACAGGTAAGAGAGCAGGGTTATTACAACATATTGAAGCACCTAGTGCTCCCTGGCAAATCATTAATATGGATTTTGTCACTGGTCTTCCTGTTGCAGGTAAAGACAGCTTTAACTCTTGTTGGGTAATAGTGGATAGATTCACAAAAATGTGCAAATTTATTCCAACCCACAAAGATGTATCCACCAAAGAATTAGCTTTCTTATGGTGGTCTTACATGTTTAATATTATTGGTTTTCCAAAAGCCATTATCTCTGATAGGGATCCAAAATTCACTTCTGAGTTTTGGACCTCTTTGATGGATATTTGTGGCTGTGAGTTAAAATTGTCTACAGCTCACCATCCTCAGACTGATGGTCTAGCTGAAAGAATGATTCAAACTCTGGAAGATATTATTAGAAGTTATTGTGCCTTTGGTTTAGAATATAAAGACAATGACAGATTTACTCATGATTGGGTCACTCTTTTGCCTGGTCTTGAATTTGCATATGATAGCACTGTTCATTCTGTCACTGAGAAAAAGCCTTTTGAGCTTTGGTTAGGTTATGTCCCAAACACTCCTGCTCAGATTATCAATAATAAATTACCTAAGTTGGAACTACACCCTGGTGTAAAATCTTTTATGCAAATGCAACAGCTATGCAGAAAACATGCTCAGAGTTGTATTGATAAAGCATTTGAATATGAAAAGAAAAGATGGGATAAATCCCATAAAGAATACACATTTAACAAGGGCGATGAAGTTTTGATCTCTACTGTCCATTTCAATTTACAAGGTAACCACAAATTAAAAGATCCTTTTGTAGGACCCTTTGTTGTTAAAAGAATGTTTGGTGATAATGCAGTAGAAGTTGTTTTGTATTCTCCATATGATAGGAAACATCCTGTCTTTCCCATTTCTTTTCTTACGCCTTATACTTCCAACAGTGACTTATTTCCAAAAAGAAGAGGAAGACCTAAGAAGAACCCTCAGGAAGTCACAGAAACAGCAGAAATTGATAAAATTCTCATTGATATAATTATCACTTCTGAAAGAGGTACTGAATATTTATTGAGATATAAGAACAAATCATCTGAAGATGATGCATGGATACCTGGCAAGGAAATTTCAAATCTGCCTACTCTGTTGAAAAAATACAAAAAGAAAAAATCTAAGCATTTTTTTTTATTGTTTTTTTAGAGTGAGGGAGTGTCAGCCAGGCTATTCCAGGAGTCCAGTAAATGATATGTAACTTATAAAACCTGAAAGAGTGGGTAAGAATTGTATTTAATGAATATAAATTATTATTTTATTGCATAATAAAATTATATAAGTATTTTATTATATACAAGTGTTATATTAATTTTATTGGTTATGTAGATTTTTATATACATTTAAATTGAACAAAATATAATATATTCTACAAATAATGGCGCATTTTTATGTTACTTAATAATTATAAATTTATATTTAATTAATTGAAAAACATATATTATAATTATAAGTGTAAAATTGACTTATAATATATGTAATTTAATTATTTAAATTTATATATTAAATAAACACCTTTCATATAATACTAAACAATAATTAATGACTCTTCTTTTGACCCTTAATTGTGTCAGGAAAAACCAATTAATTAATTTATACTAAATTGAGATTAATTACATGTTTTGTTGCGTCAAAGTATTTTTTGTTTCACTTAAAATATCCTTAAATCAGACTGTACTATCTGTTTGGAATTATTTTTCTCATAGTTCCTATGTTCCAATCTTGTTTAGTTATTCACTATTTTTACTTACTGATTTGGGAATTAATGGCAGGAAAATTGGATTCTTAATTGGGGTTTTAATTATTTGTTTCATGTTTTTCTCTACATTTTTATGTTTCATTTACTCTTTGATATATTTGTTTTATTCTATTCTAACTATTGTATTTACAAACATAGTGGCGCTTCAGAGGACCCATTGCCTATAAAAGGGCCTTGGATAATCCCCTGTAGGAGCATCACTTACTATACACTCAACAATTTAAAAGATAATTTTATCACGTTTATTATTATTTTTATTAGTACTACCATCTAATTAAAAATTCTCAATAACAAATTAAAGGTTGCCTTAAGTCTGATAGGAATTATAGTGTTTGCTGCGCAGAACTCTTACTTAAATAATATTAATATTAAATAAACCCTCAAATTGTTCATCTCCCAACTCACCCGTCGTTGTTTCATTTTAAATAAATTATTTTTATTACTACTTTTATTTTTCTATTTACCTTTAGTATCTTTTCCTATTTGTTTCTCTTCTTTTTTGTCCCTTTTCATTCCCTCTTCTAGACAACTGACCGACACAAGGGGTCTTCTGAAGCGCCACAAATTTGTATATACAAAGTAATAATAAAATGAAACAAGAAAATAAAAGAATATAATTGAAATCTGGATATTGAGAGAAAAACATGAAACAAGTAATTTAACCCATGAATAGAAAACTAATTTTACCATCCTACATTCCCAAAAAAGTTAATTAAAGTAGTGAGTAACTACACAAATTTTTAACATGGGAAACTGTGAGTAATATATCCAAAACAGACATTACAATGAGTTTTAAGTGGTTTTAATTGAACCAATACAATCATGCCAATTTTGACTCAAAATTTAAGTAATCATTTTAATTTTAGTATAAAACAGAAATTTGTTTCAGCTATTTCATTAAAGCAATAACTAATATAAGTGAAAACAAGTAACTAATTTAGTGAATCACTTATTTAAAATAAGTATTTTAATATGTTTTATTAAGTAAGTGTTTTAACTTATTTAATAATTTTTCTGACAGAATTAATGGTCAAAAATTGCCCAATATTTATGGATCATAACATATGAAAATTTTTATTTAATATATAAATTTAATTAATTAAGTTTTAATTACATTATAAGTTAATTTTACGATTGTAATTATAATATATATTTATAATTAATTAATTATTAGTTTATGAATATTAAATACATAAAAATGCCCAATGATTTATAGAAAATAATGTATATTATGTTTTATGTAAGTGTATAAATAATTTTTTTAGTAATAAAAAAATAATATAATACTTTTTTTGCTTATTGTTAATAAAATGTTATTTTAAATACATAAAATACATAAATTTATTACCTTTTATGGTTCCAATAAAGTATTATAACATTTTACTGGGCTCCTGAGACAGCCTGGCTGACAGTTTGCATGTTGTGTAAGGTATGAGTGGCAAAATGATGTTGAATTTCCATTTTGATTGTCAATGTCCTGCACATAAGATAATAAATGAGGTCAGATAATAAAACATGACATGGGCTCCTGCACTGTGCCATGTTTTTGGGACATGAACAACCCACTTGATGAAAACATGATGGCATTTTTTGCTTGGAATCAACATGAATGAAATATCCTGTTTGAAAAGTCTAGACTAAAATGTATCCAAGTTTGACAGACTCTTATTGGACTTTTTTTGGTTTGAGATTTTCCATTATGACTAAAAATTGGGGTATTGAACTAAAATAAATAGGCTATCTCTTTTTTTTATTCACCCACCCCAGAACTCATGTATTGAAATCTTTCACCAATAATGTTTGATCTTGAAAAATTTTACCGGGAGTTTTTAACAGTAGATATAGGTACTTTGATAACCCTTATATATTTTCCTTTTAGATCTTACTAGGACTGTTAAATTAAAAGCTTTTAAGTGCCACTCAAAGCATTTTGTTTACCAGTAACTTTATTTGAACAAATTCCTAGAGAAAAAGTGTCGGTCAGTCGTCTAGAAGAGGTAGGAAAAATAGGAGAAAAAGCAGGAGAGAAGGAGGAGGACAAGGGAAAATAAAGAAGTAAACCAAAAAAAATATATATTTAATTTGTTTGAGAGGGAAACAACGGTGAGCAACTTTGAGAGGTGACAAAAACTTAGATTTTATTAACAGTAATATTATTAAATGTAAGGGTTCTGCGCGGCAAACAATTTTAATTACTATCAGACTTAAAGCAACCTTTGATTTGTTGTATAGAATTTAAATTAGATTTGTATTACTAATAAAAAAAATATAAACGTAATAAATTGGTTATTTAATTTGTTGAGTGTGTAATAAGTGATGAGGCTACAGGGGATTATCCAAGGCCCTTTTATAGGCAATGGGTCCTCTGAAGCGCTACTATATTTGTAAATACAATGATTGGAATGGAATAAAACAAATATATCAAAAGAGTAAATGAAACATAACAATATAGAGAAAAACATGAAACAAATAATTAAAACCCCAATTAAGAATCCAATTTCCCCGTCATTAATTCCCAAATCAGTAAGTGACAATAGTGAATAACTAAACAAATTGGAACATAGGAACTATGAGAAATATAATTCCAAACAGATGGTACAATCTGATTAAAGGATATTTTAAGTGAAACAAAAAAATACTTTGACGCAACAAAACATGTAATTAATCTCAATTTAGTATAAATTAATTTATTTGTTTTTTTTCTAACACAATTAAGGGTCAAAAGAAGCGTCATTAATTATTGCTTAGTTTTATATGAGAGGTGTTATTTAATATATAAATTTAAATAATTAATTTAAATATATTATAAATCAATTTTACACTTGTAATTATAATATATGTTTTTTAATTAATTAAATATAAATTTATAATTATTAAATACATAAAAATGCGCCATTATTTGTAGAATATATTATATTATGCTCAATTTAATTGTATATAAAAATATATATAACCAATAAATTTAATGTAACACTTGTATATAATATAATTCTTATATAATTTCATTATGCAATAAAATATTAAGTTATATTCATTAAATACAAGTCTTACCCACTCTTTAAGGTTTTATAATTTATATATCATTTACTGGACTCCTGGAATAGCCTGGCTGACACTCCCTCACTCTAAAAAAAACAATAAAAAAAAATGCTAAGATTTTTTCTTTTTGTATTTTTTCAACAGAGCAGGCAGATTTGAAATTTACTTGCCAGGTATCCATGCATCATGTTCAGATGATTTGTTCTTATATCTCAATAAATATTCAGTACCTCTCTCAGAAGTGATAATTCTATCATTGAGAATTTTATCAATTTCTGCTGTTTCTGTGACTTCCTGAGGGTTCTTCTTAGGTCTTCCTCTTCTTTTTGGAAATAAGTCACTGTTGGAAGTATAAGGTTTAAGCAAAGAAATGGGAAAGACAGGATGTTTCCTATCATATGGAGAATACAATACAACTTCTACTGCATTATCACCAACCATTCTTTTAACAACAAATGGTCCTACAAAAGGATCTTTTAATTTGTGGTTACCCTGTAAATTGAAATGGACAGTAGAGATCAACACCTCATCACCCTTGTTAAATGTGTATTCTTTATGGGATTTATCCCATCTTTTCTTTTCATATTCAAATGCTTTATCAATACAACTTTGAGCATGTTTTCTGCATAGCTGTTGCATTTGCATAAAAGATTTTACACCAGGGTGTAGTTCCAACTTAGGTAATTTATTATTGAGAATCTGAGCAGGAGTGTTTGGGACATAACCTAACCAAAGCTCAAAAGGCTTTTTCTCAGTGACAGAATGAACAGTGCTATTATATGCAAATTCAAGACCAGGCAAAAGAGTGACCCAATCATGAGTAAATCTGTCATTGTCTTTATATTCTAAACCAAAGGCACAATACCTTCTAATCATATCTTCCAGAGTTTGAATCATTCTTTCAGCTAGACCATCAGTCTGAGGATGGTGAGCTGTAGACAATTTTAACTCACAGCCAAAAATATCCATCAAAGAGGTCCAAAACTCAGAAGTAAATTTTGGATCCCTATCAGAGATAATGGCTTTTGGAAAACCAATAATATTAAACATGTAAGACCACCATAAGAAAGCTAATTCTTTGGTGGATACATCTTTGTGGGTTGGAATAAATTTGCACATTTTTGTGAATCTATCCACTATTACCCAACAAGAGTTAAAGCTGTCTTTACATGCAACAGGAAGACCAGTGACAAAATCCATATTAATGATTTGCCAGGGAGCACTAGGTGCTTCAATATGTTGTAATAACCCTGCTCTCTTACCTGTTAACCTTTTAGATTTTTGGCAGGAATCACAAGATTCAACATATAATTTTGTGTCTTCAGACATATTAGCCCACCATGCAGTGTTTTTGATTCTAATCAATGTTTTTTCAAGATCAAAATGACCAGCTAATATGTCATCATGAAAAAGTTTGAGGATAGTTTCTTTCATTGAAGGAGGAATAACAATTACATTGGTAAGCTTCCTCCTATAATATATATAACCATCTTCAATAGAAAACTTTCCTTTACTTAAAGCATTTTGGTACTTTGCAGGAAGAGTTTTTATTAATGCTTAAATTGAATCATTCTTAGGATCATTCAAAATAGTAACTAATTTATTTAAGTCAGAATCTTTATCATATGAATCCAGTATTAACTGTAATAACTCTTCTTCCATATCAACTATAAATATACCATGTATATGAACAGTATCATCTTCAGGTACATAAGCAGGATTGGAGTCATTATTTGGCAGAGGCAATCTGGAGAGCATATCAACATTAGAATGAACATTTCCAGCTCTATGGATAATAGTCATCCTTCCTCTGTATTCTTGAACAGCAAGTTGCCACCTGAACATATGTCTGTTAGTTGTTTTGAGGTTTAAGAGAGATTTCACAGCACTACAGTCAGTTACCAACTCAAATTTTTGGTCATCCAAGTAGTAATGAAGTTTCTCAAGAGCCCAAACAACTGCTAAGCACTCCAATTGAGTGGCACCATATTTCAATTCACTATTTCTTAAGGTTCTTGAAATATAAAAAATTACAACCTCTGAGGATTTATCATTAATAATTTGCTTTTGGTGAAGGGCAGCTCCCAGACCAATAAAGCTAGCATCTGTATAAAGTACAAATGGCTTGTTAAGATCTGGAAGAGCCAATATAGGAGCTGTCATTAAGCAACTTTTCAATGTATTAAAAGCTTTTTGACAGTCATTATTCCAGAGAAAAGCAACATCTTTTCTGGTTAGTTTTGTAAGAGGCAAGGCTATGACCTGATAATTCTTAATATATTGTCTATAATAGCCACACATCCCCAAAAAACTTTGGATTTCTCTTACAGAAGTTGGTGCTTTCACATTTTGGATGGCAGCAACTTTGTTTTGGTCTACACAAATTTGTAAGCCTGACACAACATGGCCAAGGACTTTCAAAGATTGAAAACCAAATTTACACTTTTTTAAAGATAAGGTCATATTGATTTCATCCATTTTTTGGAAAACTCTATTCAAGTGAATCATATGTTCATCAAAAGTTTTAGAAAAAACAATAATATCATCAATATAAACCATGAGCCAACCTTCAATAATTTCTTGATGGAAAGTGTTATCCATGACCTTCTGGAAAACTGAAGGAGAATTTTTAGGGCAAAATGGCATCCTAACATACTTATATATTCCCATATGAGTAGCAATAAGCAAAAAATTTTGAGAATTTTTCTCAACTGGAACCTGATGATAACCTTTATTACCATCCAGACAACTAATAAATTTTGCACCTTGCAAGGTAGCATGTATTGAATTAATTCTGGGTAAAGGATAAATATCATCAACAGTATAAGTATTTAAAGCTCTGTAATCTCCACATAATCTAGCTTTATCTTTTTCATAAGAAATTAAGACTGGGGAGATGACACAATATTTGGGGGTGACATCCACTTTCTCAATGATATTCATTTTCAATAATGTTTCAATATTATCTTCAATATCTTTTCTTTTTGATGGAGAAGCAGGATATGGTTTTTTCTTAAGGGTAGGAGGAATATCACTCAAATTACAGGATAAGGTAATCTTCATTTCTTCCTGAACAATTCCCAAGACATGAGACCCATGAGCAAAAGCCATAGGGAAAGAGGTAATAGAGGCAACAATAGAATCTTTTTGCTCACTAGTCAACTGATCACCAAAAGAAGCAGTATTTATTTCATGTAATAAATCATCCATTTCAGTTGTTGGTCTACCTTTACATTGGGTCAGTGAGTTACAAGATTTCAACAAATGCCCAGAAGGTCTAGGAGAAGAAATTTTAAATTTTCTTTTCCCATTCATTCCTAAGGTAAAGCAATTATTTGCTGGGTCCAGTTTCACACCAAACATGGTTAAAATATCATTTACCATAATAAACCAATTGCTCAAATTATCATTTTTCATGACAACAAACTCACAAATAGCTCTGACAAAACCACCATTATATTTGAAAAATACAGAGGTTTTGTATTTGCCAATAGGAAATAAGGTAAGCCATATCCTCTCCATTTTTCAGAAGTTATAGGCAATAATTTACTCAAATATTCCTTATCCACTGAAGCCAAAGCTTTTTCAGATACTACACTTCCTCCAGCACCAGAATCAAGAACTACATCAACATTTTTACCATTAATGATAACAGGTGCCTTTAAAGGGGATATAGGAATAGAATTGTTAGTAATATCTTTAATTATCTCAGCATTTTCTACTGAAGATAAATTCAATACACAATCCTCAGATATATTATTTAAATAATGGACATCATGTTCCAACATTAAAACATCTTTAACAGATTCATTGTCATAGGAGATATTACTTTCACAGTCACTGGAAGAATTATTGACATCAAGTTCAACTTCATCAGTGTCTTCATTTTGTTCAACAAGATGAATTTTCTTGTCACAAACATGACCCTTCTGCCACGGTTTGTTACATTTATAACAAGTATTTGTTGCATATTTTTTAGGTGCAACTGGGGCAGAGGGTTTATGTCGGTCAGTCGTCTAGAAGATATAAGAGAAGAGGGAAGAAAAGAGAGGAGGACAAGAAGGAGATAATAGTTTTAGAAGTAAAAGAAATAAAAAACAATTAAAATTATTTAATTTATTTGAGAGAAGGCAACGACGAGTGATCTGAGAGGTGACAACAAATTGGTTTTTATTAATATTATTATTATTTAAGTAAGAGTTCTGCGCGGCAAACAATATAATTACTATCAGACTTAAGGCAACCTTTAAATTGTTATTTAGAATTTTTAATTAGAATTTAATACTAATAAAAATAATAATAAGCGTAATAAATTTATCTTTAAATTGTTGAGTGTGTAATAAGTGATAAGGCTACAGGGGATTATCCAAGGCCCTTTTATAGGCAATGGGTCCTCTGAAGCGCTACTATATTTGTAAATACAATGATTAGAATGGAATAAAACAAACATATCAAAAGAGTAAATGAAACATAACAATATAGAGAAAAACATGAAACAAATAATTAAAAGCTCAATTAAGAATCCAATTTCCCCGCCATTAATTCCCAAATCAGTAAGTGACAATAGTGAATAACTAAACAAGATTGGAAACATAGGAACTATGAGAAATATAATTCCCAACAGATGGTACATTCTGATTAAAGGATATTTTAAGTGAAACAAAAAAATAATTTGACGCAACAAAACAAGCAATTAATCTCAATTTAGTCCAAATTAATTTATTTGTTTTTTCTAACACAATTAAGGGTCAAAAGAAGCGTCCTTAATTATTGTTTAGTATCATATGAGAGGTATTATTTAATATATAAATTTAAGTAATTAATTTAAATATATTATAAATCAAATTTACACTTGTAATTATAATATATGTTTTTTAATTAATTAAATATAAATTTATAATTATTAAATACATAAAAATGCGCCATTATTTGTAGAATATATTATATTATGCTCAATTTAATTGTATATATAAAAATATATATAACCAATAAATTTAATGTAACACTTGTATATAATAAAATTCTTATATAATTTCATTATGCAATAAAATATTAAGTTATATTCATTAAATACAAGTCTTACATTAAATTTATATATCATTTACTGGACTCCTGGAATAGCCTGGCTGACACTCCCTCACTCTAATAAAACAATAAAAAAAAAATGCTAAGATTTTTTCTTTTTGTATTTTTTCAACAGAGCAGGAAGATTTGAAATTTCTTTGCCAGGTATCCATGCATCATGTTCAGATGATTTGTTCTTATATCTCAATAAATATTCAGTACCTCTTTCAGAAGTGATAATTCTATCATTGAGAATTTTATCAATTTCTGCTGTTTCTGTGACTTCCTGAGGGTTCTTCTTAGGTCTTCCTCTTCTCTTTGGAAATAAGTCACTGTTGGAAGTATAAGGTTTAAGTAAAGAAATGGGAAAGACAGGATGTTTCCTATCATATGGTGAATACAATAAAACTTCTACTGCATTATCACCAACCATTCTTTTAACAACAAATGGTCCTACAAAAGGATCTTTTAATTTGTGGTTACCTTGTAAATTGAAATGGACAGTAGAGATCAACACTTCATCACCCTTGTTAAATGTGTATTCTTTATGGGATTTATCCCATCTTTTCTTTTCATATTCAAATGCTTTATCAATACAACTTTGAGCATGTTTTCTGCATAGCTGTTGCATTTGCATAAAAGATTTTACACCAGGGTGTAGTTCCAACTTAGGTAATTTATTATTGAGAATCTGAGCAGGAGTGTTTGGGACATAACCTAACCAAAGCTCAAAAGGCTTTTTCTCAGTGATAGAATGAACAGTGCTATTATATGCAAATTCAAGACCAGGCAAAAGAGTGACCCAATCATGAGTAAATCTGTCATTGTCTTTATATTCTAAACCAAAGGCACAATATCTTCTAATCATATCTTCCAGAGTTTGAATCATTCTTTCAGCTAGACCATCAGTCTGAGGATGGTGAGCTGTAGACAATTTTAACTCACAGCCACAAATATCCATCAAAGAGGTCCAAAACTCAGAAGTGAATTTTGGATCCCTATCAGAGATAATGGCTTTTGGAAAACCAATAATATTAAACATGTAAGACCACCATAAGAAAGCTAATCCCTTGGTGGATACATCTTTGTGGGTTGGAATAAATTTGCACATTTTTGTGAATCTATCAACTATTACCCAACAAGAGTTAAAGCTGTCTTTACCTGCAACAGGAAGACCAGTGAAAAAATCCATATTAATGATTTGCCAGGGAGCACTAGGTGCTTCAATATGTTGTAATAACCCTGCTCTCTTACCTGTTAAACTTTTAGATTTTTGGCAGGAATCACAAGATTCAACATATAATTTTGTGTCTTCAGACATATTAGCCCACCATGCAGTGTTTTTGATTCTAATCAATGTTTTTTCAAGATCAAAATGACCAGCTAATATGTCATCATGACAAAGTTTGAGGATAGTTTCTTTCATTGAAGGAGGAATAACAATTACATTGGTAAGCTTCCTTCTATAATATATATAACCATCTTCAATAGAAAACTTTCCTTTATTTAAAGCATTTTGGTATTTTGCAGGAAGAGTTTTTATTAATGCTTGAATTGAAGCATTCTTAGGATCATTCAAAATAGTAACTAATTTATTTAAGTCAGAATCTTTATAATATGAATCCAGTATTAACTGTAATAACTCTTCTTCCATATCAACTATAAATATACCATGTATATGAACAGTGTCATCCTCAGGTACATAAGCAGGATTGGAGTCATTATTTGGCAGAGGCAATCTGGAGAGCATATCAACATTAGAGTGAACATTTCCAGCTCTGTGGATAATAGTCATCCTTCCTCTGTATTCCTGAACAGCAAGTTGCCACCTGAACATATGTCTGTTAGGTGTTTTGAGGTTTAAGAGAGATTTCACAGCACTACAGTCAGTTACCAACTCAAATTTTTGGTCATCCAAGTAGTAATGAAGTTTCTCAAGAGCCCAAACAACTGCTAAGCACTCCAATTGAGTGGCACCATATTTCAATTCACTATTTCTTAAGGTTCTTGAAATATAACAAATTACAACCTCTGAGGATTTATCATTAATAATTTGCTTTTGGTGAAGGGCAGCACCCAGACCAATAAAGCTAGCATCTGTATAAAGTACAAATGGCTTGTTAAAATCTGGGAGAGCCAATATAGGGGCTGTCATTAAGCAACTTTTCAATGTATTAAAAGCTTTCTGACAGTCATCATTCCAGAGAAAAGCAACATCTTTTCTGGTTAGTTTTGTAAGAGGCAAGGCTATGACCTGATAATTTTTAATATATTGTCTATAATAGCCACACATACCCAAAAAACTTTGGATTTCTCTTACAGAAGTTGGTGCTTTAACATTTTGAATGGCAGCAACTTTATTATGGTCTACACAAATTTGTAAGCCTGACACAACATGGCCAAGGACTTTCAAAGATTGAAAACCAAATTTACACTTTTTTAAAGATTAGGTCATATTGATTTCATCCATTTTTTGGAAAACTCTATTCAAGTGAATCATATGTTCATCAAAAGTTTTAGAAAAAACAATAATATCATCAATATAAACCATGAGCCAACCTTCAATAATTTCTTGATGGAAAGTGTTATCCATGACTTTCTGGAAAACTGAAGGAGCATTTTTAGGGCCAAATGGCATCCTAACATACTTATATATTCCCATATGAGTAGCAATAAGCAAAAAATTTTGAGAATTTTTCTCAACTGGAACTTGATGATAACCTTTATTACCATCCAGACAACTAATAAATTTTGCACCTTGCAAGGTAGCATGTATTGAATTAATTCTGGGTAAAGGATAAATATCATCAACAGTATAAGTATTTAAAGCTCTGTAATCTCCACATAATCTAGCTTTATCTTTTTCATATGAAATCAAGACTGGGGAGATGACACAATATTTGGGGGTGACATTCACTTTCTCAATGATATTCATTTTAAATAATGTTTCAATATTATCTTCAATATCTTTTCTTTTTGATGGAGAAGCAGGATATGGTTTTTTCTTAAGGGAGGGAGGAATATCACTCAAATTACAGGATAAGGTAATTTTCATTTCTTCCTGAACAATTCCCAAGACATGAGAACCATGAGCAAAAGCCATAGGGAAAGAGGTAATAGAGGCAACAATAGAATCCTTTTGTTCATTAGTCAAATGATCACCAAAAGAAGCGGTATTTATTTCATGTAATAAATCATCCATTTCAGTTGTTGTTCTACCTTTACATTGGGTCAGTGAGTTACAAGATTTCAACAAATGCCCAGAAGGTTTAGGAGAAGAAATTTTGAATTTTCTTTTCCCATTCATTCCTAAGGTAAAGCAATTATTTGCTGGGTCCAGTTTCACACCAAACATGGTTAAAATATCATTTCCCATAATAAACCAATTGCTCAAATTATCATTTTTCATGACAACAAACTCACAAATAGCTCTGACAAAACCACCATTATATTTGAAGAATACAGAGGTTTTCTATTTGCCAATAGGAAATAAGGTAGAACCATACCCTCTCCATTTTTCAGAAGTTATAGGCAATAATTTACTCAAATATTCCTTATCCACTGAAGCCAAAGCTTTTTCAGATACTACACTTCCTCCAGCACCAGAATCAAGAACTACATCAAAATTTTTACCATTAATGATAACAGGTGCCTTTAAAGGGGATATAGGAATAGAATTGTTAGTAATATCTTTAATTATCTGAGCATTTTCTACTGAAGATAAATTCAATACACAATATTCAGATATATTATTTAAATAATGGACATCATGTTCCAACATTAAAACATCTTTAACAGATTCATTGTCATAGGAGATATTACTTTCACAGTCACTGGAAGAATTATTGACATCAAGTTCAATTTCATCAGTGTCTTCATTTTGTTCAACAAGATGAATTTTCTTGTCACAAACATGACCCTTCTGCCACGGTTTGTTACACTTATAACAAGTATTTGTTGCATATTTTTTAGGTGCAACTGGGGCAGAGGGTTTACCAGATTTTTCTGGGAGCTTTATAGAAGGTTTATTTTGATCATTATAAGATTTACTAAGGTAATTCTTTGGTTCATATCTATGGTTGAGTAGTACTTCATTACAGATATTAATGAAAGAAGAATTTTACCTTACATGCTCAGTTCTAGCAACAATCAAATCCCTAAGAGAATTTGGTAATTATACAAGATTTTATCTCTCCAAATATCATAATCCATCTTTGGATCAATTGCTCTAAGGATTTTAGTTATTTTCATCAGAAAAACAATGGGCTTTTCAACAGAGGAGGATACATATCTAGTATTCTCATACAGTCTTTGCTGAGCTAACCTGAATTTTGAACCACCAAACTGATTCTCAATCAAGGATTTCCAATCATTCCATGTATAATGATTGTTATCTAAGAGGACAGATTCATACCACATCAAGGCTACATTGGAAAATAAAGAAATTAACTTAGAAACAATTTCCTCATCAGGTAGTTTATAAGATCTCTTTAAATTATCAATTCTCTGGATAAAGTGTTGCCAATCAGAGGAAGAATCACCATCAAAGGTAGGATATTGGTCTAACTTAGGCCAATTTTTCTGACTAATGGGATGGTCCACTTTTTGGTTTGAATTATTCATTAGTATTAATTCCTGAAGTTTAGCCAGGTGTTCAGAAATTTCATTATTTACAGAAACAGCTGGTGCATGACCATCACAAGATTTTTTGCTAGTAGCAAAAGATTTTACAGACTCATTGTCAGTTTGTTTAATGGTTGAACTATGAGGAAGAAAGGATGAACTTTGTTCAGGTTTTTTCCCTTTATTTTTATGCAGCTTATTTGCAGAAATCTCATTTAATTCATTATTGATGGTTAAGGTTGAGAGCTTTTCCTGTAGGTCAGACACATAGTTTCTTATTCTTGGAATTTCAGACATCTGGTCATTTACTTTTGCAAGAGATAGAACATTTCTGTCCTCAGAAACTGAGTGTTTGGTACTTAGTGCATGGAAGTCATTTTTTAGCTTCTTATACTCATTTTGTAGAGATTTTATTTCATTTTTGAATGAATAATTTTCATCAATAAGGGGTTTCAATTCACTCAATGTCTTATGTAGACTGATATTTCTATCTGAGATAGCTCTATGGTCACTTCTTATTTGTTTTTGTTGACTAAGAACAATATTTAAGGTTTCTTTGATTTTTAAATAAGCTGTATCTTGTACAGAAGAACTCACTTTACATTGCAAGTTTAAATTATTTAATCTATCATTTTCATGGATTAACACGTCTCTCACATGTTTGTCTTTCACAATATTAAAATCAAGGGTATCTTTCAATATTTCCTCAGAAGTTTTTTAAATTAAGGTATAGATTTCAGGGGGAACAGAATCATTTTTAATTGCAAGAGAAGGATTAATTAAAGATGTAGAAGTTAAATGTAAAGGTTCATCAAATGACAATTTTCTAATTACATCAATAGGGCTACTAGTTACAGGAAGCTGTCTTTTAACAGGTTTAACTGTTCTTTCACCATGTTCAATAATATTACCTGCAGAAGAAGATTTATTAGAAAACATACCTAAGTGACTATAAACCAAATTACTTACCATGGCAGAGGAGGAAACTTCCCCTGGGACTGGGTTTGGGATTGTGCTTGGGCCTTCTTTCTCCTGCTTTGTTGGTAGGGATGAGGAGGTGGATGGAAATTGGGTGTTCTGGATGGGCCAGGCTGATGATGAGGAGGGTGTTGCACATTCTGTTGGTAGTAAATCATTAGATAATCCCATTTCCATTGCTCTACTTCCATAGTATTTGGATTTTGGATGGTTGAGCTGGGTGGCTGTGAAGGTTGAGCCTGAAATTGAAGCTGATTGGGAGGCAATTGAGGAGGGGCCTGGGCCTGAATCTGGTTCCTGAGTTCTTGGACCTGATCCCACAATGTGTCTACCTTTGCTTTGTACGTCATATTTTCTGTCTTCAACTCTTTTATATGACTGGATAGGTTGCTGATTTGTTGTGGCAGAGGAAGCTTTTTTATTTTGAAGCCTTTTGGAAGACCTTCTTGAGGCACTAGAGGCTTTACTTCCTTCTGTGGTACTGGGGGAAGGGGGTTTGTTTTTTTTGCATTTCCTGTCATTTCCACATCCTGCAGTATGTGACTTCTTTGTGTTAGCATAAGATTTTTTATGACCAACTTTAGAAGAACTTACAGTGTCAGCATCATAGTCAATTTCTATCTCATCCACTTGCATGTTATCCATTTTTTCTGCCAAATTGTTGGACATACTAGTGGGAAGATTTATATTTTACTTTGTACTTTATAAAAAAAATAATCAAAGTTAGTCAATAATTGCTCCAAATAATATAAAAATTTTTTTTTTTTTTAATTAATTAAATTATAGAAAAAATAACTTTCAATATAAAGTAATAATTAAAAAATTAATTTTTAAAAAAAAATGGATTGCAAGTTTAAATTGGGAATAACAAGTAAGTTAATTCAACCAATTAATTACCAATATTAAATATGGCAATATATTGGGACCAAGCACAATGTACTTTTAAGTCAACCAAAATTAACAATAATTAATAATAAAAAAAAATTAAATTAATAATTCAATTTGTATTAATAATAATGTTAATTCTTCTAGGACTAAGAGGATTTAACACTCTATAATGGTCAACTAGGAAAAAAAAAAATTTTTAAAAATTGAACACTTACACTCAGTGAATCAGCAATTAAGCCACAATCACTGTTATTGCAATAAAAATATAGTAATATGAGTGAGAGGCGCAAAGGTGAACTTACTATAGTGATCGAAAAATCACTTCAAAATAATTTAAAAATTAATATTATATAAACCTAAGATGTCGAACCCAAGTTCGAAACACAGTCGCGGCAAAAGTTTTGTTTTGCTAGGTGGTCCGTGCGTTTTGTCGTTCGTCGCCAGGCTCGATCGTCGTCGTCGTTTGGAAAGGCCCTCAGTTGTCGGTCAGTCGTCTAGAAGATATAAGAGAAGAGGGAAGAAAAGAGAGGAGGACAAGAAGGAGATAATAGTTTTAGAAGTAAAAGAAATAAAAAACAATTAAAATTATTTAATTTATTTGAGAGAAGGCAACAACGAGTGATCTGAGAGGTGACAACAAATTGGTTTTTATTAATATTATTATTATTTAAGTAAGAGTTCTGCGCGGCAAACAATATAATTACTATCAGACTTAAGGCAACCTTTAAATTGTTATTTAGAATTTTTAATTAGAATTTAATACTAATAAAAATAATAATAAGCATAATAAATTTATCTTTAAATTGTTGAGTGTGTAATAAGTGATAAGGCTACAGGGGATTATCCAAGGCCCTTTTATAGGCAATGGGTCCTCTGAAGCGCTACTATATTTTTAAATACAATGATTAGAATGGAATAAAACAAACATATCAAAAGAGTAAATGAAACATAACAATATAGAGAAAAACATGAAACAAATAATTAAAAGCTCAATTAAGAATCCAATTTCCCCGCCATTAATTCCCAAATCAGTAAGTGACAATAGTGAATAACTAAACAAGATTGGAAACATAGGAACTATGAGAAATATAATTCCCAACAGATGGTACATTCTGATTAAAGGATATTTTAAGTGAAACAAAAAAATAATTTGACGCAACAAAACAAGCAATTAATCTCAATTTAGTCCAAATTAATTTATTTGTTTTTTCTAACACAATTAAGGGTCAAAAGAAGCGTCCTTAATTATTGTTTAGTATCATATGAGAGGTATTATTTAATATATAAATTTAAGTAATTAATTTAAATATATTATAAATCAAATTTACACTTGTAATTATAATATATGTTTTTTAATTAATTAAATATAAATTTATAATTATTAAATACAAAAAAAGGGGCCATTATTTGTAGAATATATTATATTATGCTCAATTTAATTGTATATATAAAAATATATATAACCAATAAATTTAATGTAACACTTGTATATAATAAAATTCTTATATAATTTCATTATGCAATAAAATATTAAGTTATATTCATTAAATACAAGTCTTACATTAAATTTATATATCATTTACTGGACTCCTGGAATAGCCTGGCTGACAGTTTACCAGATTTTTCTGGGAGCTTTATAGAAGGATTATTCTGATCATTATAAGATTTACTAAGGTAATTCTTTGGTTCATATCTATGGTTGAGTAGTACTTCATTACAGATATTAATGAAAGAAGAATTTTCCCTTAAATGCTCAGTTCTAGCAACAATCAAATCCCTAAGAGAATTTGGTAATTTATACAAGATTTTATCTCTCCAAATATCATAATCCAACTTTGGATAAATTGCTCTAAGGATTTTAGTTATTTTCATCAGAAAAACAATGGGCTTTTCAACAGAGGAGGATACATATCTAGTATTCTCATACAGTCTCTGCTGAGCTAACCTGAATTTTGAACCACCAATCTGATTCTTAATCAAGGATTTCCAATCATTCCATGTATAATGATTGTTATCTAAAAGGACAGATTCATACCACATCAAGGCTACATTGGAAAATAAAGAAATTAGCTTAGAAACAATTTCTTCATCAGGTAGTTTATAAGATCTCTTTAAATTATCAATTCTTTGGATAAAGTGTTGCCAATCAGAGGAAGAATCACCATCAAAGGTAGGATATTGGTCTAACTTAGGCCAATTTTTCTGACTACTGGGATGGTCCACTTTTTGGTTTGAATTATTCATTATTAATAATTCCTGAAGTTTAGCCAGGTGTTCAGAAATTTCATTATTTACAGAAACAGCTGGTGCATGACCATCACAAGATTTTTTGCTAGTAGCAAAAGATTTTACAGACTTATTGTCAGTTTGTTTAATGGTTGAAATATGAGGAAGAAAGGATGAACTTTGCTCAGGTCTTTTCCCTTTATTTTTATGCAGCTTATTTACAAAAATCTCATTTAATTCATTATTGGTGTTTAAGGTTGAGAACTTTTCCTGTAGGTCAGACACATAGTTTCTTATTCTTGGAATTTCAGACATCTGGCCATTTACTTTTGCAAGAGATAGAACATTTCTGTCCTCAGAAACTGAGTGTTTGGTACTTAGTGCATGGAAATCATTTTTTAGCTTCTTACACTCATTTTGCAGAGATTTTATTTCATTTTTGAATGAATAATTTTCCTCAATAAGGGGTTTCAATTCACTCAAGGTCTTATGTAGACTGATATTTCTATCTGAGATAGCTCTATGGTCACTTCTTATTTGTTTTTGTTGACTAAGAACAATATTCAAGGTTTCTTTGATTTTTAAATAAGCTGTATCTTGTACAGAAGAACTCACTTTACATTGTAAGTGTAAATTATTTAATCTATCATTTTCATGGATTAACACATCTCTCACATGTTTGTCTTTTACAATATTAAAATCAAGGGTATCTTTCAATATTTCCTCAGAAGTTTTTTCAATTAAGGTATAGATTTCAGGGGGAACAGAATCATTTTTAATTGCAAGAGAAGGATTAATTAAAGATGTAGAAGTTAAATGTAAAGGTTCATCAAATGACAATTTGCTAATTACATCAATAGGGCTACTAGTTACAGGAAGCTGTCTTTTAACAGGTTTAACTGTTCTTTCACCATGTTCAATAATATTACCTGCAAAAGAAGATTTATTAGAAAACATACCCAAGTGACTATCAACCAAATTACTTACCATGGCAGAGGAGGAAGCTTCCCCTGGGACTGGGTTTGGGATTGTGCTTGGGCCTTCTTTCTCCTGCCTTGTTGGTAGGGATGAGGAGGTGGATGGAAATTGGGTGTTCTGGATGGGCCAGGCTGATGATGAGGAGGGTGTTGCACATTCTGTTGGTAGTGACTCATTAGATAATCCCATTTCCATTGCTCTACTTCCATAGTATTTGGATTTTGGATGGTTGAGCTGGGTGGCTGTGAAGGTTGAGCCTGAAACTGAGGCTGATTGGGAGGCAACTTAGGAGGGGCCTGGGCCTGAATCTGGTTCCTGAGTTCTTGGACCTGATCCCACAATGTGTCTACCTTTGCTTTGTACGTCATATTTTCTGTCTTCAACTCTTTTATATGACTGGATAGGTTGCTGATTTGTTGTGGCAGAGGAAGCTTTTTTATTTTGAAGCCTTTTGGAAGACCTTCTTGAGGCACTAGAGGCTTTACTTCCTTCTGTGGTACTGGGGGAAGGGGGTTTGGTTTGTTTGCATTTCCTGTCATTTCCACATCCTGCAGTATGTGAATTCTTTGTGTTAGTGTAAGATTTTTTATGACAAACTTTAGAAGAACTTACAGTGTCAGCATCATAGTCAATTTCTATTTCATCCACTTGCATGTTATCCATTTTTTCTGCCAAATTGTTGGACATACTAGTGGGAAGATTTATAATTTACTTTTTTATTTTATAAAAAAAAATAATAAAAGTTAGTCAATAATTGCTCCAAATAATAAAAAAAAATTCTTATTAATTAAATTATAGAAAAAATAATTTTCAATATAAAGTAATAATTTAAAAAAAATTAATTTTTAAAAAAAAAATGGATTGCAAGGTTAAATTGGGAATAACAATCAAGTTAATTCAACCAATTAATTACCAATATTAAATATGGCAATATATTTGGGACTAAGCACAATGTACTTTTAAGTCAACCAAAATTAACAATAATTAATAAAAAAAAATTAAATTAATAATTCAATTTTGTATTAAAAAATGTCAATTCTTCTAGGACTAAGAGGATTTAACACTCTATAATGGTCAACTAGGAAAAAAAAATTTTAAAAATTGAACACTTACACTCAGTGAGTCAGCAATTAAGCCACAATCACTGTTATTGCAATAAAAATATAGTAATAAGAGTGAGAGGCGCAAAGGTGAACTTACTATAGTGATCGAAAAATCACTTCAAAATAATATAAAAATTAATATTATATAAACCTAAGATGTCGAACCCAAGTTCGAAACACAGTCGCGGCAAAAGTTTTGTTTTGCTAGGTGGTCCGTGTGTTTTGTCGTTCGTCGCCAGGCTCGATTGTCGTCGTCGTTTGGAAAGGTCCCCAGTTGTCGGTCAGTCATCTAGAAGAGGTAGGAAAAATAGGAGAAAAAGGAGGAGAGAAGGAGGAGGACAAGGGAAAATAAAGAAGTAAACCAAAAAAATATATATTTAATTTATTTGAGAGGGAAACAACGGTGAGCAACTTTGAGAGGTGACAAAAACTTAGATTTTATTAACAGTAATATTATTAAATGTAAGGGTTCTGCGCGGCAAACAATTTTAATTACTATCAGAATTAAAGCAACCTTTGATTTGTTGTATAGAATTTAAATTAGATTTGTATTACTAATAAAAAAAATATAAACGTAATAGGGGGTGTCAGTTCTGGCAAATCCGCACTTACAAATCCGCACTTAAATTTGACCAAATCGGCACTTAAATAAGTGCGGATTTCCAAAACACACTAGCCCCAATACTGGTGGATTTCAAAATGAAATAATTCACTTATTTCACTCAAATCCGCACTTTCTCAACCAAAAGTGCTGATTTCACCATCAAGTCCCATTTCACTGATTTGTCAGCATCATCCCATTCATACGCAGCACTCCGCAGAATAACACTTCATAACTCAAAACATCTTACATCACTTACATCTTCATATCATATCATATAAGAGTCATGCCTTCCTCACTTTCAAATCGTGATAAATTACATAAAGCAATGACTTTCATGGCGCTTGAACTGCTCTTGGACTCTGATTCCGATTCTGATCTAGAAGAAGATTTTGTCGTTTTATCAAAAATGGCCAGGAAACGTTACCTTCTTCCCAGAAAGCCTCAAGTACTTCATACCCCCAAGTACACCATCCAAACACTTCTTAACCTATCTACACCCAGTTTTAGACAGCTGTTCAGGACTTCTCAGGAATGTTTCCTTAAATTGCTTGAGCTTATTCAGGATCATCCCATATTTCACAATAATTCTCAAAAAGAACAACGACATCCTTCAATTCAATTGGCCATCACACTATGTCGTTTGGGTTCAAATGGTAATGGAGCCGCTTTGAAACGTTTAGAAAATGTCTTTGATTTAGGGTATGGTTCAGTTAACACTTATACCAAACGATGTATCACTGCCATCAACTCCTTGGAATCTCAACTTCTCACCTGGCCAACAAAAGAAGAGCGACTTGAATCATCTCAGGTTATGCAAGCAGAGGGCTTTCCAGGATGTATTGGTTTTGTTGATGGTACTACTATTCCTTTGAGCCAGAAACCTGCTCAAGGTGGAAACAATTACTTTGACCGTAAAAAGAGGTAGATTATTTTTAACTCCTTTCATCCTCCTTGAAACTAACACAAACAAATATATCTTCTTTATAGATATTCAATTAACGTTCAGCTTATATGTGACGTAAACAAAAAATTTATATCATTCTTCGCTGGCTATCCTGGCTCATGTCATGACTCCTACGTCTTCCAAAGAATGCATATTTCAAATGAACCTGAAAAATTCTTTGATGAAAATCAGTATCTTCTTGCAGATTCTGCTTATGTGAATGGAAAGTATGTACTTCCTGCTTTTCGGGGAGCAGCTTCAGAAGACAGTCAAAATGCCAAATTCAACAATCATTTGGCAAAGTCAAGAGTCCGTATTGAACATTCTATTGGAATCTTGAAAGGCCGTTTTTCTAGTTTAAGGGAATTAAGAAGTCCTCTTAGAAATAAATCTGAAACGGAGGCGGTGATCAACTGGATTCTGTGTTGCACTATACTTCATAACCTACTTGCTGACCTCAAAGATCAATGGTTAGAGCTGTATGAAGATGAACAAGTTGATTCACCTCCGACTATATCCAACACTTCTATTTCTCAATCAACTAGTATAAGGGAAAAAATTCTTCCAATAACACTCCAACATTTCTCAACGCAATTTTAATTTTTTTCTCTTTCTCTTCAAATTATCAATTTGCATGTATTATTCACTGAGAATGGTAAATTTTTTTGCATATTTTTTTGGTTTTTGAATTTGCTGTTAAAGTCTTATTTTTTTTTCTCTCTGTGTTTTCTTTCATCAACTCAACATGAAATCGTATATTTTCAGCAAACACCACGCAATATAGGGGGAGGACTTGCTAGCAAGTCCGCAACTTGAAGTCAGATGGAAATCAGATGGAACTCAGACTGAAGTAATACTGAACTTTCACTTGAAGTATCACACAAATAACAATGGATCTATATTGAAAACATAGTGAAAGTGTGAGGATAACTGAATGGAAGCCAGAAAAAATCATTCCATGAGTCTACTCAATGCAAAGTATTTTTTGAAACAGCTTATTAAAATAATACTTTATTAAATTAATTTGATCAATAAAAATTGATTGACAATATTGCAATTCTTAAATACAATAATTTTATTAAAAAATTTCAGATTACATATAAAAAAAATCAGTGACTTTTTCTATTACTTACAACTGTTTTTACAGAATTGAAAACTATGTTTCAGCTAATATTTTATGGAAGTGAACTCTGTTCTTCGCCCGAAGAACAGAGTTCATCCTCCTATTTTCACACTATGTTTAAAAAGAATAAAATGACTTACCTGGAGAGATGAGTTGAGAAAAAAGAAATATAAGTGAATGGAAGTGAACTCTGTTCTTCGCCCGAAGAACAGAGTTCATCCTCCTATTTTCACACTCTGTTTAAAAAGAATAAAATGACTTACCTGGAGAGATGAGTTGAGAAAAAAGAAATATAAGTGAATGGAAGTGAACTCTGTTCTTCGCCCGAAGAACAGAGTTCATCCTCCTATTTTCACACTCTGTTTAAAAAGAATAAAATGACTTACCTGGAGAGATGAGTTGAGAAAAAAGAAATATAAGTGAATGGAAGTGAACTCTATTCGGTTTGGGACTAAGGCTGGAGAGAGGGGTGAGGAAGGGTGTATGGGGTAGCGAAAAGGTTGGGAAAGAGTTGGAAGGGAAGATTAAGGGTTCCGAGGCATTTTAAATGAAGAAAAGGGTCTGGGAGAGGTTGAGAGGGGTGAAATGGGGATCAAAAGAGGATGGCATACAATGGGGCTGGGAGGATAGCGAAAGGCATGGGGAGGGAAGACAAGCATGTGTTGATAGAATTGAAAGGGATGGAGATTGGTGCAAACAGAATGTGAAAATAGGAGGATGAACTCTGTTCTTCGGGCGAAGAACAGAGTTCACTTCCATAAAATATTAGCTGAAACATAGTTTTCAATTCTGTAAAAACAGTTGTAAGTAATAGAAAAAGTCACTGATTTTTTTTCTATGTAATCCTTGCTTTACGAGGAGACTTTTGTGACGAAGCAGATTTTTGAGTTACCTTTTGAGATTTGGAATGTCTGGGAGGCATTATGAAACTGGCACATAACAAGAAAAAAGATTAAAAAGTAGAAGAAATAAGTAAAAAAGAATGTAAACATGCCTGGTCAAAATATTGAAAATGTCAGGAAGGGGTGTGTGCCGAGGATTGATGGGTAGGTAGCGAGGAAGGTCAGTGTGTCACATGTGACAGGGATGGGGTAAGAAAGGAAGGGATGTTTTGTGGCCAAAATGTGGTTGTGAAAAAAAACGGGAAAAAAGTGCTGATTTGAGGTCATAACTGACACCCTTTTTTGAAATAAGTGACTTTTTTGCAAAATTTAAGTGCTGATTTGTAAGTGCTGATTTGGTTTGAAATCCGCACTTAATTTAAGTGCGGATTTGCCAGAACTGACACCCCCTAATAAATTGGTTATTTAATTTGTTGAGGGTGAAATAAGTGATGAGGCTACAGGGGATTATCCAAGGCCCTTTTATAGGCAATGGGTCCTCTGAAGCGCTACTATATTTGTAAATACAATGATTGGAATGGAATAAAACAAATATATCAAAAGAGTAAATGAAACATAACAATATAGAGAAAAACATGAAACAAATAATTAAAAGCCCAATTAAGAATCCAATTTCCCCGCCATCAATTCCCAAATCAGTAAGTGACAATAGTGAATAACTAAACAAATTGGAACATAGGAACTATGAGAAATATAATTCCAAACAGATGGTACAATCTGATTAAAGGATATTTTAAGTGAAACAAAAAAATACTTTGACGCAACAAAACATGTAATTAATCTCAATTTAGTATAAATTAATTTATTTGTTTTTTTTCTAACACAATTAAGGGTCAAAAGAAGCGTCATTAATTATTGTTTAGTTTTATATGAGAGGTGTTATTTAATATATAAATTTAAATAATTAATTTAAATATATTATAAATCAATTTTACACTTGTAATTATAATATATGTTTTTTAATTAATTAAATATAAATTTATAATTATTAAATACATAAAAATGCGCCATTATTTGTAGAATATATTATATTATGCTCAATTTAATTGTATATAAAAATATATATAACCAATAAATTTAATGTAACACTTGTATATAATAAAATTCTTATATAATTTCATTATGCAATAAAATATTAAGTTATATTCATTAAATACAAGTCTTACCCACTCTTTAAGGTTTTATAATTTATATATCATTTACTGGACTCCTGGAATAGCCTGGCTGACAAAAAGCTTAAAAACGAGACCCAAAATAGTGGACACCACTTTGATAAGAGACGTATAGTGAATTAGGTCAAAAAAAAAGAGCTCCTTAATAAAATATTGGGCAATAAAAATCAAAATATATCCTTCTTCAACATAAAATTTAACTGGATTTATATTAAAGAAGGTATAAAAATATATCAGAGGGTGTATGAGATTGATAAAAATAATAAGTCATTGTTTTCTATTACTTTATCTAAAATTCCACCCAAAAATTATGCGGTTGCTTTATCTCACTCCTTCATCCACAATTTGTGAGTCTATTCTTTTGAAAAATTACACGATGTTGTGAGTATGGCTGTTATTTGTGTTCTGTCTAACTTACATTTCTCATTACACAATTTACAAGAACTAAATCACTTAAACTAGCAAAAACTGCCTTTTGCACAATATTCTGAATATCAGTTCACATTTCTTTTTAGATTCTTTCCATCGCGCATTGCTCATTTTTCAAGAATCTCTTTACTTAAAGCAGTAAATTTTGAAGGAGGAGCTTGTTCTGAATTTATTTCGACATTGCAATAGGCGTTTGGTTTTATTTCTGAGGAAATGTGCCTCGTGAGCTGAGCGCGAAACAGGTTTTCAAACTTCAAACCCGCAGTTTCCATATCATAATAATTAATATTTAAAGATACGTCATTATATCGCTCTCGAAGGATGTTTTTGTTGAAAGGCTTCACCTCATTATGAAAGAAATCATTACTCTTAAGCCCATAATAAATCTTTGTTAGAATAGTGTACAGGAAAATTTTTCGATGCCGGTTTTCATCATCTTGAATTTTTCCTGGAATTTTGGAAGAACATAAAGAGACTTTGCCTTGGATACTTTTTATTTCCCTTAACTCATCCTTTTCGCATGTATAAAGCCAATCCTTCATCAGAAGGATGAGTTTCTCATATATGAGTCGTTGTGTTTGATTTATGAAGGACTCCTCATCCAAGCATTTCAGAAAAGATAGTGCATATGTAACACAACGTAGTGCAATAATGAGATGTAAACCCTCTTCGATTAACTCAAAAACAGTGGCATACACTCTCCAGTAAAATAAATGATCTGTAACAGCATGTAGCTCTGATAATTTGATATTTTCAAGAGCGTCTGTGATTCTTTGGGCATCTTGAAAGATCAATAGTTGGGCGATTTTGGCTTCATAATTAGAGAATTGATGTTGAGAAGACAGATTTTCATAAAATGGCTCCATTCCATTGTAGAAAACTTTATAGATTTCACAAGGCCCCTTTGACGGAGTGGATGGTTGTGATGTAGGTAAATATGTCAGCGTCTTGTCAGATGAGTTAAAAATTAATATTAGGTGTGTCTGTAGATCTCGAATGTTGCCATTCATTGATAGTGGGGTTACTGATTCCCATTCAACAGGAAGAACTGATACAAGTTTATCACTTGAAGCATCTCGACTATTCTTGCGCATAGCAAAAAATGACATGACACTGGAGTGTATATGTCTTTTAAATCCATTGTCATAAGTTCTAAACTTGCGCTTCATAGGGTCTTTTTTGTCTTTCTTCGGAGAAATACTAAACAAATGGTCACGGAGTCCCAAGTTACTTTTCAAACGTGATTGAAGGTAGCTGATGGTGTCAAACTCTGCACCTTTCTCATAGTGATTTGTAGCTTCTTCGGCGCCGTTATGTTGAGGAGCTGGTGTATTCATTTTTTGTGCAAAGCTTGAAGCATCGCTAAACTGGGAAAAATGTGAGTATGCAGTGTTTTGGGAATTATGGTGATCAGAGTCGATTCCCAAATCGGCTGGGATACTGCTGGTACTTTTCAACTTTTTTCCTTTCTCATCAAGATACATAGCAGGACGTTTGGTTGTGTGCTGATTAGATAAGACATTCATTTCATGTGCATGGTCCGAAATTTTTTGGTTTTGAGAAGGTTTTGGATACAGAAAGTACTGGTGATTAGGGTGATCAAAGCCATTTGCGACATGTGATAAGGGATCCATCATATTTTTCAGTTTTTCGGTATTCTTGTGAAGATACATGAGAGGGTTTCCGTTGATGTATGGATAGGATAGAACTTCTATTTCCTGTGCCAGATTTGACATGCCCTGGGATGTAGAAGCTTGCGGATATGACCAGGATAGGGTTCCCTAAATATTTTTTTTAGTCTACATCTGTCTTAAATGAAGGATAAAAATTACAAACCCATGGAGTATGGGCTTTCGCATTCCCAATTTGTCTTGAGTACGACTGTATGTTTTCTGCATCGCTCAGTGAGTGGAAAAGTGGCAACGTTAATCGTTCTTCAGGCGCAATGTCAAATCTGTTTCCAAAAGTGTCGTAGGAGCCCTATGAAAAAGTTAGGAAATTTTTTTAGGTGGGTAATTGATTATTTAACTACGTTTCCTCCATAGATGACGCACTAGGTTCCACATTGATGGATCACTCTCAGGGTTGGTTGTTGAGCCTATGCTGGGATGAGTTGTAGCAAACTGGTTTATTGACGACTCCCCTTTACTGACAGATGGCAATACACGCGTGTTGGCTTCCTGATAGTCATTTGGGGGACCCAGTGTTAGTTCCAGATTCACTTTGGCTAAGGAAGAAGCTATATTTTGTGTGTTTAAGGGGTTTGAAAAAAAAGAATGAGCAAGGAATAACTGTGCAAATATAAAAAATCGCAACATCTTTTAGGTGTGCTGCTTGCAGTGATACAGCAGGTGAAGAAATATGGAGATGGTTCTTTATAAGCCTTTTTTTTACGAGTAACGCTCGAAACAATCCTGCAACATGTCATAATTCGGGCTGTCCTATTGGTTATCTCCTTCGTCCACTTGCTCATCGGCCATTTTTTGTATCCACTCAGCTTAATTTTATCGCTGCACGTTTCATACTCTACACCCAAGTGTGACATACCCAGTAGGTATGTACAATTATTATTAGAATAGGGTTACATTATTAGTTTCGTTCATTATTATGTTTACTAATTCTAGAATTAATTAATTTCACTTGTGTATTTATATTATTTATTTTCACACTTAACAATTACTTCCGTACCTGATTCATCTCATGTATGTCGCCTAACTTACTATAAAATGGAGAGCCCTAAAACCGCTTATCGGCATCTCTCTTGTTTCTCTTTTACTTCTTTATGTCCTTCGGACAATCAACTCATATTTGTTGACATTGTTATTCTACATTGTTATTCTACTTTATTCCTCTACAGTTGTGGCGGTGTAATTCTAAATCTTTTACTTATCTTATTGTTTGATCTCTCATATTCTGAATCAGTCTAATAGGTTATGGGCCCAGTGCTCCTCTAATCTTATTTCAAGGTGGCTTCTTCTCCAACGAACTCGGAGTCTTCTCAGTCTGACTCTTCCTCAGACACAGTCTCTCGAGACCTCATAAGCACAGCACCTTAAACCCCTGTTATCTGGAACAATATTGAACAAAATAACTTTTCAGAAATCAAAGGAGTGTAAATCCTCACCAACAATAATTTTGCAACCTGGTGTTAATCAAAAACTTATAGCAGAGCCAATGATACCCTATCAGTAATTGCAGGGGAGTCAGTGGCGATGAGATTAATGTGCCAACCTATAGTCCCGGTGCAAGAAATGGTAGTGTAAATGAAAATTGTATTACTGGTAAGTAAAACTAGAGGTGATCGAAATAAAATAATGGAAAAATAATGAGATTTATGGAGAATAACAAGTGAGCAGAGACTATACATATATATATATGTTATTCTAACAAATAATCTCCATTGATCTCATATACATAAACTATTCAATGATCACTGAGCAACTATGCAAGGTACATGAGGCTCTGAGCATACGAAAAGGATTAGGTTGGCCAAGAAAGGGAAAGTGGTGTTGAGTTGTGCAGAATGATAGATGTTGGAGAGATGTGTAGTCAACAATGCGTTATGAGGATGGTTTTTGAATCTGACACCCTCTCTCGTTGAGTAATCCATTGTTGAGGTTGATGAATTTGAGGTGTTTTTTTAGCTTGACTCTTAGAACCAGTTTTGTGAGCATATCTGCTGGAATAATCCCAGTGGGATGATACTTTAGGAAAAACCTTTTATTTTCCACTTGCTCGCGAATCCAATGTATTTGAATGTCAATATGCTTGGTTTGAGAATGATAAATTGGGTTGTTGGAAAGGGAGATGCCTTGTTGGTTGTCAGAGTGTAAGGTGATTGGTTTGTTGAAATCAAGTGAAGGGATTTTGAATTCGGAAAAGAGGTTTTTGATCCATATGGCTTCCTGTCCGCATTCTGTGAGCGACTTGTATTCCCCTTCTGTGACGCTTAATGAAACGGTGTTTTGCTTTTTGGTGCGCCAGCTGATAGCACTCCCATTGAGAGTGAAAACATAACCAGTAGTGGAGCATCTGGTCATCTGACAACCTCCCCAGTCTGAGTGGCAGAAACCCTGAAGAATGTTTTTTTTAGTTGATGACGCCTGATAGGTTAACACATTATTGATTGTTCCTTGCAAATACTTGAGGACTCGAGTGAATGCATCCCAATGTGCTTGTCCAGGTTTGTTGAGGAAATGGGATAACTGACTGCAGGCAAAGGCAAGGTTGGGTCTTGTGCATTGCACAAGGTAGTTGAGATTTTGCTTAATGAATGAATTATGTTCTTCATCGCTAGCAGGAGTTAGGAGGGTTTTGGGATCCATAGGAGACAACATAATTCTACAATTGCTCATGTCATAATTAGCCAGGATAGCTTTTATTTTGTATGATTGTGATAGGTGAATTCTGGCATTTGAATCTTTTGATATTCTTATTCCAAGAATCATTTTTGATTCGCCTAAATCCTCCATCACAAAGTGGTCATAGATGCATTTTTTGAACCAATTGATGTCTTTTCTGAAGATGGAAAAATCATCAACGTGAACATGGACATAACAAGGTTTTGAACTGTCTTTCAAATGAGCTGCGGTTAAAGTTATTGTTGATGAAGAAGTTGTGTACTAGCTGGTACCAGCAGCGAGATGCTTGTTTAAGTCTGTATAATGATTTTCTTAGCAGCAGAACTGGGTGATTCAGACCTGTGTGAGCTTCTAATCCTTTCGGGAGTTTCATGTAAATTGTCTTGTCAGGTACGCCATTGGTGAAAGCACTTTTCGCATCCATTTGATGGAAATCCCATGATTCAGCCACTGCTAAAGCTATCAGGCATCAGATTGTTGTAAGTCAACTGGTTGGTGCAAAGGTCTCGGAATAATTGATGCCATATTTTTGTGAGAACCCTTGTGCACACAAGTCTGCCTTATACTTACTGATGTTCCCTTCATGGTCAAGTTTGATCTTGAATACCCATGTGCAAGCAGCCAACGAAATCACCGCTACGTCGCGCCGATGTTGGGGAAGGGTGAAATTGGGTGGGCTCCACGTCGGCTAAGATTTTGCTCTCACCGTAACAAGGCAAGTACATAAGTGAGGCACAAGTGAAACACACTACTCAAATGACTCAATTATGTTTTTTACATGCTACTATATGCTTTCCTATAATTTATTTTGGTGAGCAGTAAGGACACAGGGTAATTATTAGTATTTTGGTTCGGGCACAGACTTGGGCGCCACTATCAATTCAACTTTTTTTTTCTGGACTGCAACCACTGTACTACCTCCCAAATTCCCATCAAAGTCGGGTAACCAAGTGGTCAATTTTTCAGCGGAGCTTCAGTTAGTGTTAGATATCTTTCACTATCTCATTCCTTAGAGGTTAGAGTTATCTCTCTGGTAGCTAGTTAAGATGAAATGGCCAGATGAGACTAAAAAAAGAAAGACAGTCTCTGAAACTGCCAAAAAGGTGGTTGCTTTAAAGTCTCCCTAAATAATCATCTTTGCTCATCAGCCTGTGTAAAGACAGAAAACGGCATTGTCATTTGAATTCACAGATTTGAAGCTCTGCTGCAAAGTTAATCACTTAGTTACCCGACTTTGATGGGAATTCGGGAGGTAGTACAGTGGTTGCAGTCCAGAAAAAAAAAGTTGAATTGATAGTGGCGCCCAAGTCTGTGCCCGAACCAAAATACTAATAATTACCCTGTGTCCTTACTGCTCACCAAAATAAATTATAGGAAAGCATATAGTAGCATGTAAAAAACATAATTGAGTCATTTGAGTAGTGTGTTTCACTTGTGCCTCACTTATGTACTTGCCTTGTTACGGTGAGAGCAAAATCTTAGCCGACGTGGAGCCCACCCAATTTCACCCTTCCCCAACGTCGGCGCGACGTAGCAGTGATTTTGTCGGCTGCTTGCACGTGGTGTTAGGAGTATTGTGATCTTCTGATATGGGAATGTAGGCTTCTAAATCTGTCTCAACAGAATGGCTTGTATCATTACCGCAAATTAAGGCCTGTCCACTTCTTGTGCGTCTTCCCTCAATAATGTTGTTGGGGTCAATCTTGGAGCTGATGTTTTTTGGGGCTATATTTCTGGTTGTGCCGTATTCCCAGAATCTGGAAGTAGGGTGCTGGTCTGATTGAAAATAATCATCAGTATTTTGATTGTTGCCAGTTTCTGCCTCTTCATGCACTGGAGGCGGCTGTTGTTCTGAAGTTCTTGGTTAATAGGGAACAGAAGCAAGTATATTGCTTGATAAGCTTGGCCAAGAAGTATGTGCATTCTCATTATTAAGATTTGGAAATGTGTTTTCATTGAAAACTACATTATGGGAATACACCACCTTTTTGGTCTTCAAGTTTAACAGACGATATGACTTGTTTTCCTTGTGAAATCCTAGCAGACAACATTTAACGGCATTTTTGTTGAGTTTACCTCCTCTTACTTGTTTGTGAACTAACGAATAAGCTGTGCACCAGAAATTCTTGATGTGACTGATGTTAGGCTTTCGATTGAAGAGCATTTCAAATGGGGTTTTCATCTCATTGTTTGCTTTGGTGGGTAATTGATTTTCAATGTAGACGGAAGTTGTAACCGCTTCTCCCCAATATGTATGTGGCAATCCAGACTTAAATAACAGGACTTTGGCCATTTCAATAGTGTTTTGTCAACCTCTCTCAGAGATCGAATTCTGATGAGGTGTGTGAGGTGCCATAATTACAATTTTGAATCCACTCAGTGATGAAAGTTCCTCAAATTTTTTATTTACAAATTCTCCTCCCCCATTTCACACAAGATTTAAAATTTTTTTGTTTAGTGAGATTTTTGGCATAAGATTTGAATTTCTCAAATTTAATAAATGCATCTGACTTCCTTTTAAATAGATAAATAAAACATTTTGAAGAATATGCATCTGTCAACCTGAAATAATAATGATGCCCCCCTACTGTTTCCAACAATCTCCTCCCCAAATCACAATGGACGTATTCTAAAGGTCTGATAGCCTGTGGGAAATGTCCCGGAAATGGAGACTTGTGCATCTTTGCATGAACACAAGTTTCACAAATGTTGTCTCTATTGTGATCATTGCATTTAATGTTTATGCTGTTAAGGAGAATTTTCAGGTAGGGATAATTTGAATGACCAAGGTGATTATGCCACAAAGTTAAGTCAGTGCTTGATGAAGCAATTAATGATGATTGTGATTGCTCACCAAAAGAAGCATTGATATGGAAGAGGTTAGAGCCAGCCTTTTTTGCTCCATTGAGAACAGTGACTTTGCCTTCTTTAAAGGTAATGTTGCTTTTGGTGTTGGTGGTAAGAGAAACACCTTTACTGGTAAGTGGCAACAGTGCTATGAGGTTGCATCCTAAGTCTGAGACATATAAGCAATTGGTGATTAGCATTGACCGATTTTGATAATTGGATAATTTTATTGACCCAACTCCCTGTCCATAGATAATCTTTCCATTACCAATTCTCATGGGGATCTTGGTTTTTTGGAAAGTAGTAAATGCTCGTTTGGAATTGAACATATGGGTGCTAGCGCCGGAATTGAAAATGAGATCAGATGAATGCTTGCTGAGATTAGATGATGCATGATAGATGTAGTAAAGATCTTCGGTGATTTTGGCACTTTCTTTCTCATTGTTGTTCTTTTATTTTTGAGGATTTTTAGATTTGGATTTACTTCGCAGGTGTAATTCAGGATGGAGGGCCCGAAATTGAAATTCAGAGTGAGTTGTTTTTGGATTATGCTTCCCATTGTTGCAGTATTCTCGCTTTTTTGTTGAAGGATTATTCTTTTTGACAGAAATCAGAGCAGAATTTTGCTTGGTTTGGGAATTGTCGATTTGATCTGCCAACTGGGATAACTTCATGAGGATGTTATCAATGGTGAGAGGCTTGCCATTATTGTCTGTTGAGTTGATCATCATGTATCTGTGCATCTTCAGCAACAGCGGCAGTTTTTGGAGGATAGATTATGCAATAATAGGTGACTCCAACTTTTGGCCTGCTTGAGATAATGCATTGACTAATGCCTGAAGTTCAGTTACAAATCCTCTATGATTACCCTTGGTGCACTCCAGGTCAGTGAATTTGGTGTAAACCATTGACGCAGTAGCAGGATGAGCACCAGAATATCTTTCCTCTAATCTTTTCCAGAGTTTGGTCGGATCCAATTTTTCATTGCTTTAACAAATGCCATGATATTGGTGGCATCTAACTTCTGGACTATTACATTCCCCACCCGTTTGCAACGCAGCCTGTAATCTTTTTTATCAACTCCTTCTTCTGTAGGCTCTTATTCATGTCCTTTGACAAGTTTGTCTAATTCCAATTGTGATAGGAAGAAAAAAAAATTGACTTTCCATGTTGCATATTGTCATTTTCAAGCATGGGAATATTGTTAACATTATTGTTTGAAGAGCTGTCCATTGTAGAGATATCAGACTTTTAATCTGTTAATCAAAAACTTATAGCAGAGCCAATGATGCACTATCAGTAATTGCAGGGTAGTCAGTGGCAATGAGATTAATGTGCCAACCTTATAGAAGAGCGAATGATACCCTATCAGTAATTGCAGGGGAGTCAGTGGCAATGAGATTAATGTTCCAACCTATAGTCCTGGTGCAAAGAATGGTAGTGTAAATGAAAATTGTATTACTGGTAAGTAAAACTAGAGGTGATTGAAATAAAATAATAGAAAAATAATAAGACCAATAAAGTATTAAACTTATAGCAGAGCCAATGATAACCTATCAGTAATTGCAAGGGAGTCAGTGGTAATGAGATTAATGTGCCAACGTTACAAGAGAAAGAATTAACAACAAAGTAAATGTAATGAATGAGTTAAGTAGTACCTATAGTCCCAGTGAAGATAGTTCTAAAGTACTAAGCAGTAGACACAATGCAAGATGAGTTGGTTCTTCTTTTCAATTTCTAAAAAGAAGCGCCCTCCAATCTTCTTTTTAAAGACAGTGCAATAATGTGCAATACTAATATTTGATTAGAAAGTTTATAAGTTGAGAGATGGGTTTAAAAGATAAAGAAAAAAAACTAGTATTACTATCTGGATATTTCTATTCTTAACAAGCGCTAATATCCACAGCTACTCTATCAGCCAGGATGTCTAGAAGATTGAAGATATGAGTAGGAAATATAGATGATAGAATTGGAAATAGTAAGGTAGTATTATAAAATGAAGTAAAATAGAATTAATTTAAGAGTATAGGACGACAATTTAATTGAGAGATGAAAACAGTTGTAAAAATTAAGTTAAATTGCAAATATTATTAATAATAGTAATTGTTCAAAAGCGCGTCACTTCAATGTTAATATTATAAATCATAAAGCAACCTATAATAATTAAGATAGTATTTAAATTAGATGTAATGCACTAATAAAAATAGTAAATAAAGAAATATATTTAAAATATGTTGAGTGAGTGTATGGTAAGTAAGTGATGATCTACCAGATGGACTTCTAAAGCCCTTTTATAGGCAAGAGGACATTCTGGAGCGTTCCAATAGTATATACAAAAAGGTAAAATTATGTGAAATAATTAATTTAAAAGAATCTAATTTAAAAACATAAAAAATAAATCCGTGAATAAAAAATATCTTTCCCATTAGTAATACCTAAAAAAGAATAGAATTAATATAACAACTAACTACGTGAGTATAAAAAATATGAGAACTATGAGAAAGAAATCTAAAGAAGGAATACCAATAGCTAGAAAAGTATAATTAAAATAAAAGGAAGTATTTTTACGCTTTTATATAAGCTTAACTAAGTATAAGTAATATTAATTTAACTATTTCAAGTAAATGAACCATTAAATCAATTGAACAACTAATTAAGTTAATACAGGAACCTTTTAAAATGAGAATTTGAATTTAATCATATTAAATTAATGTAGTAATATTGGTAGCAAAATTAGGGGTCACAGAAGCACCAAACATTGATGGATATTATTATATGATAGGTTGTATTTTAGTTTTATATAAATTTTATTATTAAAAATTGTAATAACTGTGTAGGTTAAATTTACACTGATAATATAATTTTAAATAATTTATTTATACATATAAATCACACCATGATATTATAGAATATTATATTTATTTATGTAATACAATTTATTTAATAATAAAATTAAGTATAATATTTTATTTCATTCACAAAACATTTATAATTTTATTTTAAATAATTTTTTGTATTTACATCAAGTTATTCCTTTACAGTAATTTATTATATAAATTACTGGACTCCTGAGATAGCCTGGCTGACACTCCCTCACTCTAAAAAAAACAATAAAAAAAATGTTAAGATTTTTTCTTTTTATAATTTTTTAACAGAGTAGAAAGATTTTAAATTTCATTTCCAGGTATCCATGCATCATGTTCAGATGACTTGTTTTTATATCTCAATAAATATTCAATACCTCTTTCAGAAGTGATAATTCTATCATTGAGAATTTTATCAATTTCTGCAGTTTCTGTGACTTCCTGTGGGTTTTTCTTAGGTCTTCCCCTTCTTTTTGGAAATAAGTAACTGTTGGAAGTATAAGGTTTAATCAAAGAAATGGGAAAAACAGGATGTTTTCTATCATATGGAGAATACAATACTACTTCTACTGCATTATCACCAACCATTCTTTAACAACAAATGGTCCCACAAAAGGATCTTTTAATTTGTTGTTACCTTGTAAATTGAAATGGACAGTAGATATCAACACTTCATCACCCTTGTTAAATGTGTATTCTTTATGGGATTTATCCCATCTTTTCTTTTCATATTCAAATGCTTTATCAATACAGCTTTGAGCATGTTTTCTGCATAGCTGTTGCATTTGCATAAAATATTTTACACCAGGATGTAGTTCCAACTTAGGTAATTTATTATTGAGAATTTGAGCAGGAGTATTTGGGACATAACCTAACCAAAGCTCAAAAGGCTTTTTCTCAGTGACAGAATGAACAGTACTATTATATGCAAATTCAAGACCAGGAAAAAGAGTGACCCAGTCATGAGTAAATCTGTCATTGTCTTTATATTCTAAACCAAAGGCACAATACCTTCTAATGATATCTTCCAGAGTTTGAATTATCCTTTCAGCTAGACCATCCGTCTGAGGATGATGAGCTGTAGATAACTTTAACTCACAGCCACAAATATCCATTAAAGAGGTCCAAAACTCAGAAGTAAATTTTTGATCTCTATCAGAGATAATGGCTTTTGGCAATCCAATAATATTAAACATGGAAGACCACCATAAGAAAGCTAAATATTTGGTGGATACATCTTTGTGGGTTGGAATAAATTTACACATTTTTGTTAATCTATCTACTATCAACCAACAAGAGTTATAACTGTCTTTACCTGCTACAGGAAGGCCAGTGACAAAATCCATGTTAATTATTTTCCAAGGAGCATTAGGTGCTTCAATATTTTGTAGTAACCCTGCTCTCTTACCTGTTAACCTTTTAGATTTTTGGCAAGAATCACAAGATTCAACATATAATTTGTATCTTCAGACATATTAGCCCACCAAGCAGTGTTTTTGATTCTAATCAATGTTTTTTCTAGATCAAAATGACCCGCTAATATGTCATCATGACAAAGTTTGAGGATAGTTTCTTTCATAGATGTAGCAATTACAATTACATTTGTCAGCTTTCTTCTATAATAAATATAACCATCTTCCATAGAAAACTTTCCTCTCATCAAAGCATTTTGATACTTTGCAGGAAGAGTTTTAATCAATGCTTGAATTGAAGCATTCTTAGGATCATTTAAGATAGTAACTAATTTATTTAAATCAGTATCTTTATCATATGAATCCATTATTAATTGTAATAATTCTTCTTCCATATCAACTATAAATATACCATGGATATGAACAGTATCATCTTCAGGCACATAAGCAGGATTATAGTCATTATTTGGCAGAGGCAGTCTGGACAACATGTCAACATTGGAGTGAAAATTTCCAGCTCTATGCATAATTTTCATCTGTCCTCTGTATTCTTGGACAGCAAGTTGCCACCTGAACATATGTCTATTACGTGTTTTCAGGTTTAAGAGGGATTTTAAAGCACTACTGTCAGTTACCAATTCAAACTTTTGGTCATCTAGATAGTAATGAAGTTTCTCAAGAGCCCAAACAACTTCTAAGCACTCTAATTGAGTGGAACCATATTTCAATTCACTATTTCTTAAAGTTCTAGAAATATAACAAATTACAACTTCTGAGGTTTTATCATTAATAATTTGTTTCAGGTGTAAGGCAGCACCTAGAACAACAAAACTAGCATCTGTATACAAGACAAATTGTTGGTTAAAGTCAGGAAGAGCTAAGATAGGGGTTGTCATTAAGCAACTTTTTAAAGTATCAAAAGCTTTTTGACAGTCACTATTCCAGATGAATGCAACATCTTTCCTAGTGAGTTTTGTAAGAGGTAAGGCTATAACTTGATAATTTTTAATATATTGCCTGTAGTAGCCACACATACCCAAAAAACTTTGGATTTCTCTTACAGAAGTTGGTGCTTTCACATTTTGAATTGCAGCAACTTTGTTTTGGTCTACACAAATTTGCAGGCCTGACACAACATGGCCAAGGACTTTCAAAGATTGAAAACCAAATTTACACTTTTTTAAGGAAAAGTTCATATTGATTTCATCCATTTTTTGAAATACTCTATTAAAGTGAACCATATGTTCATCAAAAGTTTTAGAAAAAACTATGATATCATCAATATACACCATGAGCCATCCTTCAATGATTTCCTGATGGAAATTGTTATCCATGACTTTTTGGAAAACTGAAGGGGCATTTTTGATGCCAAATGGCATTCTAATATACTTATATATTCCCATATGAGTAGCAATAAGCAAAAAATTCTGAGAATTTTTCTCAACTGGAACTTGATGATACCCTTTGTTACCATCCAGACAACTAATAAATTTAGAACCTTGCAAGGTAGCATGAATTGAAGTAATTCTGGGTAACGGTGTGGTCTTCCAACATTGGAAGGGGTCTTTGTTGTGTGATTTGGCGCTGTTTGTGCATGTCTTAATTGACATCTGTTAAGGAATTTGGTATTTTTCTGGTTTTATTCCGTGGATATTGGGTCTGCGGGTATGTGGGTACTATCATTGGATAGCCCTGGTTTTTCTCTATATTTTATGTCTTGTAGACATTTTTCATATTCTGAGTTTTAAGGGGTCATTTCCTCATTTTTCATTTATAAAAGATTGCTGTTTAATTTTGTTTTTCGTGTTTTACGGGCTAACCTTAAGTCTTAGGGTTAAGTGCTTAGTACCATTTGATAGAGCTAATTTTTCTCTATATTTCATGTCTCAATGTTGTTATAGTGAAATTCCGTGTTTTATAAGTTTTTGGAGTTGTAGCTAATTTTTCTAAGTAGATTAGTGGTTTTTATTGGTTTTCTGGCTTCAGGGAGGCTGGGCTGCTTCAGGCGGCATCTCCGATGTCGGGCGGCCCGCCCGCCTCTGTTTTAGGAGGTTGGGGAGCGCTCCAGGAGGGTTTTTTATGCAATTTGGCAGGTACAGGCGCCAGATTGGTGGGTGCGCATGGGCTCTTAGTTGGTGGTCTGTGTGTAAATAGTGAATAAGACAGTTTGGGGCAACCTTAATCATCATACAACCATCCGGAGGTGATCTCATTGTTCCTCACTCAGTTTTCACTGTTTTCTGGCCACAATTGGCTGTGTTTGTTGCAAGTGATTCTTCATTTAACTTAACTTTGGCAACTGTTTTCTCTGTTATAGTCTTGCAAGCTATAGCAAGTATTATTGCTGTCTCTGGTGTGGATTTGCAGCCTACATCAAGTATCTTTGCTGTCTCTGGTGTGGATTTGCAGCCTACATCAAGTATCTTTGCTGTCTCTGGTGTGGACTTTGTTCTACATTTCAGTTCTTTGGTCTGGTAGTCTATCTGGTGACTACTTTCTTGGCTCATCAAGCAGTCAAGTGTGTTTAAAAGGGGCTTTAACAAAACAGGAACCAACTTACTTTAGCAAGTAAATCTCACTCTATTTTTCTAAAGGGACAGGGGATTTTCTCTCTGGTTTTTCTCCAACTCCCTTGGTCAAGGCCTATAGCTAGTACTATAGGATTGTCTACATTTCTGGCGCCCAACATGGGGTGGAACTTGCTAGTTCTTTGGAATCTCTGTTTTCTTTGGTTGGCTCTTTTTGGTGTTTTGGTCAGGAGGAATGGCTTCTGGTTCTGCTATTCCTGTGGTGACTGTCAGTGGGGGGAATGGTCCTTCTTCTGTGATGTTTAGGGAGTGTGTGATGATTAAAACTTGGGATGGTACCAAGTTTAATGGGGAGGATGTCAAGTGGTTTCTAGAGAAGTATGAAACTGCTGCTGGAGTGGATGGTGCTTCCTACCTGGACATGGTGAAGCAGATTATCTTCTTCATTGGTGATAGGTCAGTGGAGAAGGAGATTGTGGCCATGTCTGGCTACAAGAAGAGGGATTGGAAATTGTTGTGTAGGGAAATGGTGGATAGATGGGGTGTCAGGTTCACTATGGTGGACTTGGACAAGGTTGTCAATGAATGGCAATCTTATGGTGGTGTTGGTAACTTACATAGTTACAGGAAGTTTCTGCTACAGTTTGATCCTGTGGTGGAATACTTGGTGGAAGTGGAGGAGCTGGCACATGAAAATGCTGCCAAAGATGTTTTTTGGTCTGCCCTGGCTAGAGATGTCAGGATGGATGTGTTGAAGGAGTTTTCAAGAAAGGAATTGATGAAAACTCTTTCTAATGGGGATCAGAAGTTGCCTGCCTTGGATAAGGTGAAGGAGGCTGTTGAGGCCCATTTGAAGTTATTGGCTGTGGACACCTATCAGGAGGGGTGTGCCAAGTATGTCAGCAAAGTCAGTGAGGCTTTAGCTGAAGAGGAAGTTAGGGAGAAGAAGGAGGAGAAGAATTTGGTGCAGGTTCCCAAACAGGAGAGGGACCCAATGGTGGAGCAGCTGGCTGATCTGACAAAACAGCTGCACATTTTTGTCCAAGAGGCCAAGAAGGTTAATAAGGCACCTTCTCAGCCAAGAGACTTTGAAAGAAGGGCTGGTAGGAGTGATCCTTGGGTTTGCTCTTATTGCAGTAGGAGGGGGCACAGGTCCAATGATTGTTGAACATTGAACAGGGATGTTTCTGAAGGAAAAGTGGAGTTTGATGGCAGGGTTTTTAAGTTCCCTGATGGTTCTTTTGTGAAGCCCAGTGAGGGGCAGGCTCCTGTTGATTTGGTCAGGAGAAGAGGTGGTCTCAATCAAAGGAGGCCAAGGTTTGAGGAGATTCCTGATCAGGGGAAGTCTTCTGTTAAGGTAGATGAGGACGTCAAGGGAAAGGGGAAGGAGGTCAATAAGGTCTCTTTTTCTACTTCTTTTGCTGGTTTGGAGTTGTATTCTTATGGTGGACAGTCAAGTGGTGAATGCTTGGCTGGTGTTTATGATGTGGAAGCAGGAAAGGTGGGTAGGCCTAAGAGCAGTTCTCAGGCCAAACCAAAGCCAAATGCTTCAAAGGGTGATTCTAAGCTGAGTGCAGCTAGGAAAAGGTACAGCAAAGAGGAGCTGTACAAGATGCAGAAAGGTATGGCTGACATGGGCCCCCCTAGTTTTGGTGCATTGGACCTGAATGGTGAGCCAATGCCAATGGAGATGGATTCTGATTCTGAGGAAGATGTCCCTTTGGCTTCATTGCCAAAGCCTGTTGGAGTCAGAGGTTCTGGTGAAGGATCTGGTTTGGTTCCTGTTAATGGTAAATCTGTTGGTGGTGCTGGTCCTCAAGAAGCTTCTAGGACTAAGGTGGTGAAGCAAAGAGCTCACTTTGAGAGGCCAGTAGTGTCTGGTCAAGTTAATGTTATGGACTCTGTCCTGGAAAGGATGAACCAGGGTCAGGTTTCCCTATCTTATGGGGAATTGTATGCTATCAGTCCAGGGTTGGCTGATAGGCAGAAGAAGTTGTTGACCAGGAGAAGGGTTTCTTCTGGTGAGGTAGAATACATTTGTGATTCTGCTAAAAAGTTTGGTGAGGGGTTGGAAACTCATTTTTCTGCTCCTCTGGGATATGTCAATGTCACTCTGAATGGCAGGGAGGCAAGGGCATTGGTGGATTCAGGTTCTCAGATAAACCTGATTTCTTTGTTTGAGGCAACTCATATGGGACTCCCCATCAAAACTGGTATTGGTGGGAATTTGAGAGGGATCGGTGGCCATGTCACTGAATTGGTCGGAACTTCAGAGTTTGTGAAGTTAGATGTTGGAGGAGCCTCAGGGAAGGTTCATTTTTACATTGCTAAAGGTAATGTAAAAGCAGTTTTGGGCGGGCCATTCTTGATGGATTTTCAGGCAAGAATTGGTTATCAATTTGATTTGGGAATCAGTTTGGAGTTGACTGGTGAAGACGAAAGGAGGCTTCACATGAGGTTATCATCCCCTGGAGAGGATGGTTGGGAGACTAGGCCTGGTTTATCTTCAATGTGCCAGTGCATGGACTGCTGCAGGAGAAGGAAGGAAGTGGGTGCTGCCTCTGGTTTTTTGGAGTGCGGCTCAGGCTCTATTGAGAGTCTGTCTTTTTTAGAGTAATGAGGGCTGATCACCCTAGTGCTACAACCTCTCCCTGAGATGAGGAAATCCCAGGTTGTAGTAGGTCAGCTCCCTTGGAGATATAGCAAGTGGATTTTCAACTTTCTTTTTTTAATTTTTCTCTTCTCTGCAAGTATTCGTCAAGTTTTTTATCAAGTCTCTGTTCTCTCTCAAGATTTTTAATTATTTTCAATTCAAGTTTAAAGAAGAAGATTGGTTATATATCTTTATTGAAAGATACGCAGAAAAGTTTTGGGGCGGTGAGATTGGGGTCTAAAAGTAAGTCCTCCCAATTGTGCACTGCTAGGGTTTATTCTACACCTTTCAAAAACATTACCTGGGCCACAGTTGTGAGCATTGGGGAAACCCCTGGTTATTTTTGTAGGACAGAAGAAAACTCAAGAAAAGAAGATAAAAATTTTAAGATAATTCAAGAAAATCAAGAAAAAAATCTGAAGATAATGAAGAAAGAAGATGCAAAATATTTTTGTGAAGATTGTCAAGATCTATTTTTGGGCCTCCAGCATGAGGTTAAACTGCAGAAAATTTTGAAGCATGATGATCGTCGAGATCAATTTTTGGACCTCCAGCATGAGGATAAACTGCACAATTTTAGAAGATGTGATTCAGAAGACGAATCAAGATTTGAAGATTTGGAAGTTGGAAGTGAGGATGAAGATGTGGAATTGCGGAAAAGTTTTGGAGTGGTGAGATTGGGGTCTAAAAGTAAGTCCTCACAATTGTGCACTGCTAGGGTTTCTTCTACACCTGTCAAAAACATTACCTTGGCCACACATGTGAGCAATGGGGAAACCCTTGGTTTTTGTTCCAGGTCTGGTGGTGAAGAATTCCTGAAGATCCCTCAAGTTGAAGGTGGAGCGGCAAAGTATAAGAAGGTAGCGCAGAAGATTAGGCCTGTCAATGAGCCTATGCCTGTGGGTTTGAATCCGCCTTTGAAGAGACCTCCTTTGTCAAGAGATCCTTACTGTACTCCTTTGGTGAAGAATCCTCCAGAATTTGTAGAGACGGCTAGGGTGACCGTGGAAAGATTGAAAGTTGTTAATTTTGGTCCTGATGGGTGGTTGTCTGAGGAAGAAAAGAAGTTGTTGTTGCACGTTATTGTGCTAAGGGAAAAAGCGGTGGCATTTGTTGAGGAGGAAAGGGGTGTATTGAAGCACTCTTATGGGGAACCTTACTTGATTCCTGTTGTTTGTCATGAACCTTGGCAAATCAAACCTATTCCGATTCCAGCCGCTATTCGAGAGGATTTTGTAGAGATTGTTAGGGAACAAGTCAGGACTGGGTTATATGAACAATCAACATCCAGTTACTCAAGTCTAGTGTTCTGTGTAAAGAAGCAGAATGGAAAGTTGAGGGTGGTTCATGATCTTAGAGCCTTGAATAGAGTCACTATCAAGGACGCTGGTATGCCGCCAAGTGCAGAGGATTTTGTTGAAGCTTTTGCTGGAAGGGTGTGTTATGGTTTGGGTGATATTATGGGTGGTTATGATGAGAGGGAACTCCATATGGATTCAAGGCCTCTCACAACTTTTGAGACTCCTTTGGGAAGATTTCAGCTCACTAGGTTGCCTCAAGGAGCAACTAATTCAGTGGCAGTTTATGAAGCACAGATGGCTTGGATTTTGCAGGATGAGGTTCCTACTCATGCTGGTATTTTTATTGATGATGGTGGAATTAAAGGACCATCCACTGATTATGGTAATGAGGTGTTAGCAGAGAACCCTGGCATAAGGGGGCTTGTGTGGGAATATGCAATAACTCTAGAAAGAGTGTTGTTCCGGATTGAAGAGGCTGGTTTGACCATTTTATGGTCAAAATTCTGTTGTTGTGTTCCTGCTTTGGAAATTCTGGGTCATGTGGTGTGTAAAGAGGGAAGGATTATGACAAAGAAGAAGATTAATAAAATTCAGGCATGGCCAAGGCCTAAAAATACTACTGAAGTCAGAGGCTTTTTGGGTGTATGTGTATATGTCAGGATTTTCATTAAGGATTTTTCTTTGTTGGCTTCACCTTTAAGGAGGTTGACCAGAAAAGATGCAGATTGGGAATGGACTGAAGAGTGTGAAGAGGCTTTTCAGAAGCTGAAAAAGGTTGTTGGTGAAGATATAATTCTTCACAAGTTGGATTATGGTGTTGGTGCTGGAAAGATTTATCTGGCAGTGGACTCAAGTTATATTGCTGCTGGTGCTGTGTTGTCTCAGGAGGATAAGACTGGGAGGGTCAGGCCAGTAAGGTATGAGTCTGTGGTGTTTAATGAGGTGGAATCTAGGTATTCTCAACCTAAGTTGGAATTGTGTGGCGTAGCTAAAATTTTAAAGAAGCTACAGACAGTTTTGTGGGGGCAGCATTTTGAGCTGCAGGTGGATGCGAAATCTTTGGTTCAGATGATCAATACACCTAGTCTTCCAAATGCTCCAATGACTAGGTGGGTGGCATTTATTCAACATTTTTCTTATGACCTGGTACACAAACCAGGTAAAACTTTTACTATGCCTGATGGGTTATCAAGGAGGCCACCTACAGATGAGGATTCTGATTCTGAAGAGTTTGACAAAGATGTTCCAGTGATTAGGGCCAGCACAAAGGGTGCTGAGGATTTTTCTTTCCTCCCCCATGAGGCTAAACTGGATGATTGTTCTGACCTCCCCCAAGAGGTTAAACTGGCTGGATCTGATCTTGATTCTGGTGATCAGGATGTTTTTGTTGATGAAGATGGAGTTGTTGTTTGGGACAGCTCAAAATTGGAAAAGGGTGTTTTTGTTAGTGAACTGGATTCTCACAAGGTTCAGTGGAAAGAGAAGGACGTGCCAAAATTTAAGGATTGGTGTCCTGGTTGGGCTGCTCATTTGGCTCATGTTCACACTGGTGATTTTGATGACAGAGTTGTACCCTTGGATGTTGTTTTGTTGGATTTTGAAGATGAGACCTGGGGTCAATCTGGGTTTTATTTTATTTTGGTGGAATATCTGTTGACCTTGGAGAGGCCAGATAGTTGTGATGATGATACTTGGTTGGCAATCAAGAAGAAGAGTCCTGGATTTTATGTGTCAAGAAGGCGGTTTATGAGAAGGAGACATCCTAATCCTCAAGTGGTGGTGACTCAGAAGAAGGGTCAAGAATTGGTTTTGAAGTCTTTGCATGAAAATCTTGGTCATAGAGGCTTTGGGGAGACTTATAGAAGAGTAGCAAACAGATTTTGGTGGCCGGGTATGAAGTTGGCTGTGCAGGGTTGGGTTCAATCTTGTGAAGAATTTCAAAGAAGAAGTCACTTGAAACCTAAAGAGATGGGCCGTGCTACTGGTGAATCAACTGTTTTTGGAAGGGTAAGTCTGGATTCTGTCCATATTAAAGAGGGCAGGTATAAATACTTGATTGTTGCTAGGGATGATTTGTCTGGTTGGGTTGAGGCAGTCCCTCTGGTTAATTTGACTTCCAAGAATGTGGTAGAGTTTTTGAAGAAGGAGTGGATTTATAGGTATCGGTTGATGAAGTTGGTCACTGTTGATGGTGGGCCAGAGTTTGGTGCTGAATTTAAAGAAGCTGTGGCTAGTGTGGGTTCTAGTGTTAGAGTGTCTACACCATATTATCCTGAAGCTGAAGGAATGGTTGAAAGAGGCCATCAAGTTATCAAGAATGCTTTGGTGAAGATGTGTGGAGATAGTGCCGAAAAGTGGAGGCATTATTTAACCTTGGTTTTATTTGCTGATAGGGTCACTGTGAAGAGGACAACTGGCTATTCTCCTTATGAGTTAATGTTTGGTCAGAAAGCCGTTCTACCAGTGGACTTGGAAGCTGTCTCTTATCTTGGAATTGATTGGGATGACGTGCAAACAACAGAAGATTTGCTCTGTGCCAGGATGCAACAGTTGGAATGTAGAGAGGAATTTCAAGAGAAGGCATACTCTAGAATGATGAAGATTTGAATCAATCAGTCAGATACTGGGACAAGAAGTTAGCTCATAGACTCAGGAATCCCTTAAAACCTGGTTGTTTGGTTTTGGTGTATAATAGAAGTTTGGAGAGTCAGTGGGGAAAAATGTTTGCTGACAGATGGAATGGACCTTACAGAGTCAGATCTCAGGTGTCTGGAGGTTCTTATGTTTTGGAAGAGTTGGATGGTGCAGTCTTGAAAAAGAGGGTGGCTGCAGACCAAGTGAAGAGGTTTTATTCCAGAGGCACTAGGCATGAAGAAGATTGACTCCGCAATGAGGATAAACTATGGATCATTCTTTAATTTTGGTTTTTTTGTGGTGATGCTATGCATCTGTTTGTTGGAAACTTTTTGTTAGAAGGTACCCATGGGTGGGGCTTCTAGATTTGATCTTGGCAAGTGTAGGAGTGACTGATGGGCTGGCTGCTCTATCAACAGTTACCCCAGATTGTCTGTTTCCAACCCTTTCTCTTAATTTGGTTGAACCCTAGTATTGGTTTATTTTCACAGGTTTTAGTCCTCTATGACTTTAAACTGGAAATCGCTTTGGTTTTCAAGTGCCGGACTCATCACTCTTATTGGTTTGGATTTTTTGAGTTGAATGTTGTGATTTGTTAGAAGGTACCCAGGGGGGGCTTCTAGATTTTATTTTGGCAAGTGTGGGGGTAACTGATGAGCTGGCTGCTCTGGAGAACAGTTACCCCAGAATGTCTGTCTCAAGTCTTTTTTTTTCCTAGTTGAATTCTAGTTCTGTTGTTTATTATTCAGGTTTTAAGTCCGCTATGACTTTAAACTGGTTTGGGACTGGCTTCTTTATCTTTGGTTCTTTCATATTGGCTGTGGATCACTGGTGGTCTCCCATCATTTTTACTTATTGGAGGGAGCCCACCCAGTGATCATTTCTATGGACCAGACTTTCCCTTATTGGACCATCTATGGAGCTGGACTTTCTTTGATTTTGCAGTTATATTTTTGCTAGATAGAAGTTTTAGATTATTTTCTTTTTTTCTCTTTTTTTCTTTTAATTTTTTTATGGGGGTCGCTTAAAATTATAAAATCAAAAATATAGGGTGTTACCACATCAGGGTCACTTGGATGTGGGCAAGCATTGGTGGGAAAGGCTCATCAATTGGCCGGGCAATGCTATTTTATTTTTATTTATTATTTATTTCATGTGTTTCTGTGTTTCATTATTTTTTATTATTTTCTGAATTTCCAAATTTTGAATTTTGTTTTCTGATTAATCATTTAAAAGATTTAATTGTGTATCCACATCAAGGTGCACTTGGATGTGGGTAAGGTATCAGGGGTTCAGCTCATCAATTGGCTGGGGGATACCATTTGTATTATTTTTTATATTTTATTTTATTTCATTTATGTTATTTCATTTCATTTTAATTATTAATTTTTTATTTTAGTATATCAGTAGATGATAAAAAAAAAAAAAAAAAATCTGAAATTATTTTTATTATTTGTTTTATATTATTTTTATGTTTCTAATCATTTGATGGAGCTCATTGTCTGGATGAGGAAGCTTCTGGAGGCTGGTCCGGATTGTGATGACATTTTTGTTTTTTGTTGGGATTGTGGGAAGCACTGTGTTCTTTGAAGTGCATCCTGCTGGAGAGATTATAGGGATTGGATTAGAGGGAAGTTCAGAGGAGAAAGAAGAAGAGGCAGGAATGGAGTGCTGGAGGGTGTGTTTAATGATCCTAGACATCTTCCAGTGGTTGTCCAGTAGGCGCTTTCTCAGGGATTTTTCAAAGTCATTCAAGGGTCCATGAAGGGCAAAGGCTTTTAGCATATTGGAACACATGGTGCTTAGGTGTTTCTTCATGTCTCCATAATCCAGGGTCAAAGAAGTTTCAAGAGTTTGGCCAACTCCAATAATAGATTCAGGAGGAGGGGTTCAAACTAGACAAGAAGAATTGGATCAGTAATTATTTTTGTTGAAGAAATTGAATAATTAATTTGGTACTTACAGATTGGAAGCTCATCAAATCTGTAAGCAGCTGGGATTTGGATCTCTGACGATTTTGTTATGGTCATAGTGGGTGGATCAACTAGGGAAAGATATGGATTCTCATGGTCTTCCTCTGAAGGATCCTGAGAAGGTGAACTGGGATGATGAGGTTCCTGGGGCCTAGTTGGAGCAGTGAGATTGTGGTTGTTGTTGTTTTTGTTATTTCTGTTGGATTCAGCTGGAGGAGGTGCTGGTGATGGAGTACCAGGGTTGTTAAAGGATGGAGCAGGAGAGGGGGATTTAGAAGCAGACTGCTCTTTTCTGGATGGAGAATTTGAAGAGATGGAACTGTCAGAAGAGTAGTTGGCTGACAGAGGAGAGGTATAGTTTCTTTGTCTTAGTTGGGGACGAAGTTGTTGTTGTGGAGCAGTGTGTGGTGTTCTGGTTTCTTCTTGGGGCTCTCTGGAAGTCCTCATAGAAATCTGGTAAATTTTGGTACTTTTGGACTTTGGAAGGGTGAATTGCATTGCTCTGGGAGCAGTAGGAGGTAGTTGGTTTGAGTTGTTATTGTTATCTGGAAGAATTTGGCTATTTTCTGGCCGTTTTTGGAGGTTTTGGCCCTGATTTTTGCTGTTTGGTGAGGCGGGCGGGCCGCCTGGACGCGGTCTAGAAGCCTAGGGGTTGATTTTGAAGCTTTTGGAGCTAATTTAGCAGTGATAAAAGAAGTTTCTTGAGAAGCTAAGGATGGTCTTTTTGGAAGAGTGTGGGAAGCTGAGCTTCTGGATCTTCTGGAAGGAGCTGAAGATAGAGAGGAAGAGGATGGACCAAGTTCTGGAGACCTGGTAGGGGATCTGGAGATGTACTTGTGAGAAGGAGAAGGCGGAGGAATAGGATAGTGGGCATCTCTGTCACATTTCTTTTTTTTTGGAATAGCAAGAGTCACAAGCCCTGTTGTAGAATTCGGCTTCTGGATTTGGAAGAGTGAATGTGCAAGGTCTGCACATGTGTATGCACTGTTTGCAGGCATAGTCCCTTGGAGCAGTGAAGCAAGGAAGAGTAGAGGAGTCAACAGCAGGGGATCCAGACATGATTTGTGGTGTGAAAGGTGATGAAAAGGATAAGAGAAGATTTTGTCAGTGATGAATAGAAGATGAAGTGAAGGTGGACGCTCCGTGGGTCTGGCTGTGTGTGTGTATTGCATGAAATTGGCTGGGTCAGATTCATGCAAGATTCTGCCAGTCCTCTATGACTCTAAACTGGAAAATTGAAAAGTCCTCCAAGACTTTAAACTGGCTGGTTTCAAGATTTTATCAAGAAGTAGTCTGTCAAGACTTTAAACTGAACACTGTGTTAGTCCCCCAAGACTTTAAACTGAGGGTTGTAAGTCCCCCAAGACTATAAACTGAGGGAAAAGCTTTTGTTGTTGGAGTTGTTTTGAAAGATTGGTGGAGGGTATCCACAGGGGGAGCCTCCGAATTTAGAAAAGGCAAGTTTGGGGGTAATTGATGGGCTGGCAGCTCTATTCACAATTACCCCAGAATGTTAGTTTTTTCTCTGTGTCTTAATGTGGTTGATCTCTGGTTCTGGGTTTATGATTTAGGTTTTTGAGTCCCCCAAGACTTTAAACTGAGGGTTTTTGAGTCCCCCAAGACTATAAAATGAGGATGGTCCCCCAAGACTTAAAACTGAGGGTTGTTTGTGGTTACATCCTATAGAGGGTGTGGTCAATTTTTATTTTCTGAATCAAACTCAAGTACTAGTGGAATTACAGAGTGAATCAAGAGATGAAATGAAATGTTCAGAGTTAGCCTTGAACTGGTGAATGAGGTGTCTTCTGTTCTCAATGTCCTGTGGATCTCTAGCAGGAGTGGATTGGAAATAGTGAAGCAGAAGTTGTTTCTGTTGAGATGTGTGTTGTTGGAACTTGGCCTTGATAGTGGGCAAGTGCGTTGGTGTTGGTGGTGCAATGGATCCTACATTGTTATCATCACTATCAGAAGAGGAAGGAACTGAGAAGTTATCAGTTTTAAAGTTGAAGGAAGAAATGGATGTTCTTTACCATCAGATGGACCAGGGATGGGGGAACTAGTTGCTTTATGGGTTGTGGCACTCTTCTGGGAAGGGTGGAGCTTTTTGATTAATCTGGGTATCAGGATGGATGGCCTAGATCTTTTGGTGCTGGCAGAAGAAGGACCAGGTTGAGGCGGAGGTGAATCTGTTGTAGAAGAAAGTGGACCAGGTCTGTGGCAGGTCTTCTTTCTGGAGTGGCAGACATTGCAGGATGTTCTGTATGGATGAACAGGTGGTGTTATGGCGCAGATTAAATTATTGTTGATGCAGTATTGGCAGGGGCCCATTTCAGAGGCAGATTTGGAAAGGAGGTTAAACATGGTGGTTGGATGAAGAAAGAATGTGGACATTCTCAATTGGAGGGAGGATGTGGTCTTCCAACATTGGAAGGGGCCTTTGTTGTGTGATTTGGCGCTGTTTGTGCATGTCTTAATTGACATCTGTTAAGGAATTTGGTATTTTTCTGGTTTTATTCCGTGGATATTGGGTCTGCGGGTATGTGGGTACTATCATTGGATAGCCCTGGTTTTTCTCTATATTTTATGTCTTGTAGACATTTTTCATATTCTGAGTTTTAAGGGGTCATTTCCTTATTTTTCATTTATAAAAGATTGCTGTTTAATTTTGTTTTTCGTGTTTTACGGGCTAACCTTAAGTCTTAGGGTTAAGTGCTTAGTACCATTTGATAGAGCTAATTTTTCTCTATATTTCATGTCTCAATGTTGTTATAGTGAAATTCCGTGTTTTATAAGTTTTTGGAGTTGTAGCTAATTTTTCTAAGTAGATTAGTGGTTTTTATTGGTTTTCTGGCTTCAGGGAGGCTGGGCTGCTTCAGGCGGCATCTCCAATGTCGGGCGGCCCGCCCGCCTCTGTTTTAGGAGGTTGGGGAGCGCTCCAGGAGGGTTTTTTATGCAATTTGGCAGGTACAGGCGCCAGATTGGTGGGTGCGCATGGGCTCTTAGTTGGTGGTCTGTGTGTAAATAGTGAATAAGACAGTTTGGGGCAACCTTAATCATAATACAACCATCCGGTGTGGTAGCCTAAAGTTTAGTATGGCACCTAAGTACGTAAATGGAGTTATTACGGCGTGCAAGATTGGCGTTATTATTTTTTATATAAGGGTTTTATTTAATTTATTGGAGTTTAAAATATGAAGAAATTGGTCACGAGCAAATGCCTATACAAATACAATTTATTTTACGGAGAAAACTTATTTTTACGGTCTGAAAAATTTATAAGTATCAAGTCAAGTCACTCAAGAACCTTGGGAAATTTTCCCAGAATTTTTACTATTTTTCTTATATTTTTAAATGAATTTTAAAGTTTTATAGAAATATTTACGTTTTCAAAAATTACTCAACTTTGATGAATTTTCACGGGGTAATTAGAGCTGCGCAGACTACGAAAGTTAGTTTGGTATGTAAAGGGGAAGTAGCTCTATTATGTGTAATTTTTCTAGATTTTTTATTATAGTTTTAAGGTTCTAATTGAGTCCGGAAGTCCGGACGGACTCCGTACGGGCTCCGGATTGACTCTGGAAGAGCTCTGGAGAGGAAACCTTAGGCACGTGACTAGGAATACTTAAGCGCTTCTCAAACTCGAAATTGAGAGGGGGACACATCATACAGCTTAATCTTTAACCACCACAGTCTCATTTTTTATTACTCAACAAATTAAATAAATTGTAATACCCTTATAACTTAATATTTTATATATAACATTTTAGAAATACTACTCAACAATTAAAATAACACTTCATACAGGGTATCTTTAGAAAGGTCTTCATCACTGGGACTTGATTATTGCTGTCTCATAAAAACTTAAATTATCATAAAAACATAAAAGTCAATCTTTTTAGATCTTTCACTGGTACACCTTAATTGTTGTTATCAGTATTTCTTTATCAACAGCCACGATCATTTAATCTCAATAAGCGTTAATTATTTTAGAGTTTCATTATTTTTATCAATCAGATCCAAGTAGATTGGTTAGCTTAGTGATTTAGAATTCCCATTTTGTTATTTTTATTGGAAGGACGGGGTTTTCAGCTAAATCCACATATCTCCTCCGGATTCTGCTTACAGCAAGGCGACTGTAAGAGTTTACCTTACCATACCGGAGGTGATCTCATTGTTCCTCACTCAGTTTTCACTGTTTTCTGGCCACAATTGGCTGTGTTTGTTGCAAGTGATTCTTCATTTAACTTAACTTTGGCAACTTTTTCTCTGTTATAGTCTTGCAAGCTATAGCAAGTATTATTGCTGTCTCTGGTGTGGATTTGCAGCCTACATCAAGTATCTTTGCTGTCTCTGGTGTGGACTTTGTTCTACATTTCAGTTCTTTGGTCTGGTAGTCTATCTGGTGACTACCTTCTTGGCTCATCAAGCAGTCAAGTGTGTTTAAAAGGGGTCTTTAGCAAAACAGGAACCAACTTACTTTAGCAAGTAAATCTCACTCTATTTTTCTAAAGGGACAGGGGATTTTCTCTCTGGTTTTTCTCCAACTCCCTTGGTCAAGGCCTATAGCTAGTACTATAGGATTGTCTACAACGGATAAATATCATCAACAGTATAAGTGTTTAATGCCCTGTAATTTCCACATAATCTAGCTTTATCCTTTTTATAAGAAATCAAGACTGGGGAGATGACACAATATTGAGGGGTGACATCCACTTTTTCAATGATTTTCATTTTTAATAATGTGGCGATATTATATTCAATATCCTTCCTTTTTGTTGGAGAAGAAGGATATGGTTTTTCCTAAGAGTAGGAGGAATATCATTTAAGTTACAGGATAAGGTAATTTTCATTTCTTCCTGAACACTTCCTAAGACATGAGAACCATGAGAAAAAGCCATAGGGAAAGAGGTAATTGAGGCAATAATAGAATACTTTTCTTCACTAGTTAACTGATCACCAAAAGAAGCAGTATTTATTTCATTTAATAAATCATCCATCTCAAATGTTGGTCTGCCTTTACACTGGGTTAGTGACTTAAAAGACTTTAACAGGTGCCCAGAAGGTTTTCTAGGGGAGGAAATTTTGAATTTTCTTTTGCCATTCAATCCCAGGGTGAAGCAATTATTTTCTGGGTCCAATTTCACACCAAACATGGTCAAAATATCATTTCCCATAATGAACCAATTACTAAAATTATCATTTTTCATAACCACAAACTCACAAACAGCTCTGACAAAAACACCATTATATTTGAAAAATATAGAGGTTTTGTATTTTCCAATAGGAATTAATTAGAACCATACCCTCTCCAATTTTCAGAAGTTATAGGTAATATTTTATTCAGATAATCCTTGTCCACTGAAGCTAAAGCTTTTTCAGACACTACACTTCCTCCAGCATCAGAATCAAGAGCTACATCAACATTTTTACCATTAATGATAACAGGTGCTTTCAAAGGGGATATGGCTATAGAATTATTAGTAATATCTTTAATTATCTCAGCATTTTCTACTGAATATAAATCCAATACACATTCTTCAGATATAGTATCTAAAAAATGGACATCCTGTTCCAACATGAAAACATCTTTACTGGATTCATTGTCATAGGAGATATTACTTTCACAGTCACTAGAAGAATCATTGGCATTCATTTCAACTTCATCAGTGTCTTCATTTTGTTCAACAAGATGAATTTTCTTGTCACAAACATGACCCTTCTGCCACGGTTTGTTACATTTATAACAAGTATTTGTTGCATATTTTTTAGGTGAAACTGGGGCAGAGGGTCTACCAGATTTTTCTGGGAGCTTGGTAGAGGGTTTATACTGATCATTATATGGTTTACTAAGGTAATTCTTAGGTTCATATCTATGGTTGAGTAATACCTCATTACAAATATTAATGAAAGAAAAATTTTCTCTTACATGCTCAGTTCTAGCTACAATTAAATCTCTAAGAGAATTTGGCAATTTATACAAAATTTTATCTCTCCAAATATCATAATCCATCTTTGGATCAATTGCTCTCAGGATCTTTGTTACTTTCATCAGAAAGATGATGGGTTTTTCAACAGAAGAGGATATATATCTAGTATTCTCATACAGTCTTTGCTGAGCCAACCTAAATTTTGAACCACCAAATTGATTCTCAATCAAGGATTTCCACTCATTCCATGTATAATGGTTATTATCCAATAGAACAGACTCATACCACAACAAAGCTACATTGGAAAATAATGAAATTAGCTTAGAAACAATTTCCTCATCAGGGAGTTTATAAGATCTCTTTAAATTATCAATCCTTTGTATAAAGTGTTGCCAATCAGATGAAGAATCACCATCAAAGGTAGGATATTGATCAAACTTAGGCCAATTTTTCTGGCTACTGGAATGTTCCATCCTATGGTTTGAATTATTCAAGGTTATTGGCTCCTGAAGTCTTGAAAGGTGTTCAGATATTTCATTATTCACAGAGGCAGCTGGCTCATGGTGAGTATTAAATTTCTTTCTGTTTGATGCACTAGACTTTTCAGAATGAATTTCAGCTGGTAAAATTTGTACATTACAAGGGAGTGAAGAACTACTCTGTTCAGGCTGTTTATTATTAAGACTAGCAGCAGTTCTAGCATTACTTTTTAATTCATGATAATGAGTAGCCTGGACAGTTTTTAATGCAGAAAATTGTTTCTCTAGATCAGATAATTTATTTCTCAAATCAGGAATGTAAGATAGTTGATCTTTAATCCTAGAAATAGATAAAACATTTCTGTCCTCATCCATAGAGCATTTATTACTCAAATTAGAGAATCAATTTTCAATTTTCTTAATTCACTGTGCAAAAGCATATTGTCATTCTTTAAAGTAGTATTCTCATCTTTTAGATTATCAACAGTTTTGCTTAGGTGACTATATTTATCTGAAATTGATTTGTGGTCAGCTTTAATAGACTTTTGTTGAGCCAGGACATTATTTAGTGTGTCTTTCAATTTGAAAGAAGCAGTTTCTTGAACAGAAGAACTCACTTTACAATGTAAATGCAAATTATTTAATCTATCACTCTCATGTATTAACAAATTTCTTAAATTTTTATCTTTCACAACATTATAATCAGGAGTTTCTTTCAATATTTCTTCAGAAGTTTTCTCAAGTAAAGTGTAAACTTCAGGGGAAACAGAATCATTCTTGATTGCAAGAGAAGGGTTAATTAAAGAAGTAGAAGTCAAATGTAAAGGTTCATCAAATGATAATTTACTAATTACATCAATGGGGCTACTTATTAAAGGAAGTTGTCTCTTCAAAGGTTTAACTGTTCTTTCAGGGTCCACATTATTACCTGAAGAAGGTTTGTTATTATATATTCCAACATGCTTATCAAACAAATTACTTACCATGGCAAGGGAGGAAACTTCCCCTGTGCCTTCTACTTCTGCCCCCCTGATAAGGATGGTGCTAAAGAGATGGATTGTAGTTAGGTGTCCTGGATAGGCCAGGGTGTTGAGCTGGTTGTTGTACATTCTGTTGGTAGTGGGTCATTAAGTAATCCCATTTCCATTGTTCCACTTACAGAATGCCTTGGTTTTGGTTGAGGGAGCTGGATGCCTGACTGGCCTGAGTTTGAGGCTGAGGTTGGGAAGCTGGGAAATGAGGAGTTTGACCCTGTTTGGGATTTAAAAGCTCCTGCATCTTCTGCCAAAGTGTTTCTACCTTTGCCTTGTACTTCATGCTTTCTTCTCTCAGTTCCTTTATATGGCTTGACAGATTTTTTACCTGTTGTGCTAGAGGAATCTTTTTTATTTTTATACCTCTGAGTGCATTGTCCTGATGTACCTGAGGTTTTACTTCCTTCAGAGTTGTTAGGTGAGAGGGGTTTGTCACTTCTCCTGACATTTCTACATCCTGAAGGTTTTTTTTCAGCTGAATTATTTTTGTAAGATACTTTGGGAGAACCTACAGATACAGTGTCAACATCCACTTCATTCTCATCCACATGTAAGTTATCCATACTTTTAGCCAAACTACTGGACATTTAAGACTGTGAAGAAGGAGAATCAAAATAACTCAGATATGTATTGTTAATTCAAAATAAATTATAATAATTTGGATTTTTTTTAAATATTTTTTTATTAAAAATCAATTAATTATAAAACAAAATGTAATACAATTAAATGAAATTACAATTATTAAGAATTAATAAAAATTAAAATGGGACCAACCAATAAGGTTTAAGAAGTCAACCAAAATAATTAATACCAAAAATAATTTAATGGTAAAAATGGGACTAAGTACTGAGTACTATTATGGTCAACCAATATTCAAAAAATAATAATAAATTTAATTTAATAATTTATTAAATATTTATTGTCTTCTAGGACTAAGAGTTTTTACTCTATTATGGTCAATTAGGAAAATTTTTTTTAATATAATGAAAACTTACACTCAGTGAGTCAGCAATTAAGCCACAAACACTGTTATTTCAGTAAAAATATAGTACTATGAGTGAGAGGTGCAAAGGTGAACTTACTATAGTGATTATAAAATCACTTCAAATTAATATATAATTTAATGTAATATAAACCTAAACTATCGAACCCAAGTTCTAAACACAGTTGCAGCAAAAGTTTCACTTTTTGGCTTGGGTGGTCCGTGCGCTTTGTCGTTTTTCAAAAAGGTGTCATCGTCGTTGTTCGGAGAGGCCCTCAATTATCAGCCGGGATGTCTAGAAGATTGAAGATATGAGTGAGAAATATAGATGATAGAATTGCAAATAGTAAGGTATTATTATAAAATGAAGTAAAATAGAATTAATTTAAGAGTATAGGACCACAATTTAATTGAGAGATGAAAACAGTTGTAAGTATTAAGTTAAATTGCAAATATTATTAATAATAGTTGTCAGGCTAAGTCCAAGTCCAGAGACGTGAATAGCTTGCTGGTCTAGTGTCTAGAAGATTTACAAAAGGTCCCAAATGAATACAATGGTATAAGACAAAAAAGTAGTGGAATAAAATCAATTATAAGACTCAGTAATTTACTCTCACTTATTATAATTGGTATTACAAGGCTTATTGTTGTGCAGAAAAATAGATGTAATATATTTAAAATACTATTCAAAGACTCTCTAAAGTACTAATGAAATGTAAGATAAATTGTATTGGTTATATTGTAATTGTAATTGTAAAGATGATAAATTAAATGTAGAGAACAAGACCAAAAACCCCCTCCTTTCATACCCACTAAGTTCCCCAATAAACACCTTGAAGTACCATCCAATACAATGTTAATGCCGCCTTCAAACAAGTAATAGACCTTTTCATCAACGTCCCTAGTGACCAATAACATAATTAAACAAACAACAACCACTAAAATCCTATTAATAATAAGGGAGATCCATCAAAATTAAAGAAAAAACAAAAAGAGAGTATATGCATGTAAAACAATATTATAACAAGGTTAAAGGAGACTTTTTAAGGTTAATTATAGCTTAATAATAAGGAGGATTCACTGTAGAAATAATGGGGCTAATCCTGACATTATACTACGTGAAATTCCCATTCAAAAATAACCAAAATTGACTGAGAAACCACCCAAAAACTTAAAAAAGAGCGTGAGATGTGGGGTAACTACATGCAGTCCTTGGAAGGCGCTTGCACGGGTAAATCCTTGACTAAAATTAGGCGAATTTAAGTGTGGTGATGAAATAAAGTGCCAAGAGTGAGGTTATTAATGAAATTAGTGCATATATACAAGGTCAATGCATTATTAATTAAGCTAGGACACTAAATAAGCCCCTGTCGCCTATTTTAGTGTGTTTCCCCACAGTGGGAGTAGAATGTGGGGTAATTATAGTGTGAAAAAGCTAACTTTGCTAAAAATGAAGCTATTCACACGGGAAAAAAGCAGGCAGTATGTAGCCAGTACACAGAAGCCATTTCTGGCATAAAAAACACCAAATTTGAAAAGTGTTATTTTTATGAATTTAAATAGCCAAATAAATAGTTCTAAATGAGCCCAATTGATCTGTCAAAGCGCAATTTTGATATTCTCAATTTTATAGCGCATATAGTCAACTTTAAAGTGAAATAAAGCGCATTTCTTGTTTTTTGTGTTAAACAATGAATATAACAGCTTTAAGTGTACTTAAAAATTATGTAGCCTTATACTTAAGGTTCTTAAGATTACCCTAACATATTCAAACTTAATATTAAGTACATAAGACTTATAAAAGGTGGATATATGCCTGTATAAAAGGTGTTATAATGGCATTTTATGTGTCAGCCTGTATATCTCCAGGACTGAGTAAAAAGTGATTATAAGTTATGTTAAGCACATGAACTATACATGGGAATAATAAATAAGAGTACACAAATAGTATACATAAGTAAAATTATGATAATACACAAAAAATGCCATTATAACACCTTATATACACGCATATATCCACCTTTTATAGGTCTTATGTACTTAATATTAAGTTGGAATATGTTAGGGTAATCTTAAGAACCTTAAGTATAAGGCTACATAATTTTTAAGTACACTTAAAGCTGTTATATTCATTGTTTTATGCAGAAAACAAGAAATGCGCTTTATTTCACTTAAAAGTTGACTATATGCGCTATAAAATTGAGAATATCAAATTTGCGCTTTGACAGATCAATTGGGCTCATTTGGAACTATTGATTTGGCTATTTAAATGCATAAAAATAACACTTTTCAAATTTGGTATTTTTTATGCCAGAAATGGCTTCTGTGTACTGGCCACATACTGCCTGCTTTTTTCCCGTGTGAATAGCTTCATTTTTAGCAAAGTTAGCTTTTTCACACTATAATTACTCCACATTCTACGCCCACTGTGGGGAAACACACTAAAATAGGCCACAGGCACTTATTTAGTGTCCTAGCTTAATTAATAATGCATTGACCTTGTTTATATGCACTAATTTCATTAATAACCTCACTCTTGGCACTTTATTTCATCACCACACTTAAATTCGCCTAATTTTAGTCAAGGATTTACCCGTGCAAGCGCCTGCCAAGAACTGCATGTAGTTACCCCACATCTCACGCTCTTTTTTAAGTTTTTGAGTGGTTTCTCAGTCAATTTTGGTTATTTTTGAATGGGAATTTCACGTAGTATAATGTCAGGATTAGCCCCATTATTTCTACAGGAAATCCCCCTTATTATTAAGCTATTATTAACCTTAAAAAGTCTCCTTTAGTCTTTAATTTTATTGTTTTATACGCATATACTCTCTTTTTGTCTTTTTCTTTAATTTTGATGGATTTCCCTTATTATTACAGGATTTTGGAGGTTGTTACTCTTCTAATTATGTCATGGGTTACCGAGAATGTGGATGGGCATGTCTATTAGTTGTTTAGAGGCGTCATTAACTGTGTATTGGGTGGTACATCAAGGGAATCATTGGGGAACTCAGTGTGTATTAAAGGAGGAGGTTTTTGGGTTGTGTTTCTTCATTCTTTTATCATTACAATTTAACCAATATAACCAAATCAATTACAATACATATCAATTAGTACTTTTATAAGACTTTTTTAATAGTATCTGAATTATATATTCTATTTTTCTACCAACTACTAAGATTGTAAGCCTTATATAATAATAGTGAGATTTATATTACTGAGACCTTTATATTTGATTATATTTTATAACTTAGTGGATTAAAACTACAGTATTCATATAGGACCATTAAAATCTTCTAGACAACTGGCTATTCAAGCTAGTTCACATCCTTGTACTTGACCTTAGCCTGACAATTGGGGACCTTTCCTCAAGAATTCTGTTATAATGCAGTAAGTGAAATTTTCAAAGAAGGTACACGTAAATAATATCCCTATAGAAATATTTGGATAATTACAACAGGTTGGGGTCACTTATATAGTGATTTCAGAAAAAGAAGCCCTGTTATATAATAAAATTGTGATATTGAATCATCAATTTTACCACTAATTTAACATATAATTGTTCTTAGTGGGAGTCTGTCAATAGACCAATTAAATTTGTGATCTTTGCAGATAATAACCAATTAAACTGATTAATTGTTTTCTTTTTACAGGACTTTTAATCCCTTTTTATTGGTTTGTAAAGTTCATTTAATATTTGGAAAGAATCTTACTAACAAATTTTTTTTTTAAATATAAATACACGGCTACATATTGTAGACCAGTTAAATCAAGTGACCACATAAAAGCATATTTGACTTTTGGCACTTAAAGATTCACTTAATACCAATAAGTAAGCAATAAAATTGTCTTCAGTGGTATTAATAAATACTGATTAAACTCCTTTTTGAAGTTTTTCAAATCTAAACTTTCAATTCTCTAAAATTCCACGTAAAAATGTGTGACAACAATGACATTGTAAGTAATAAGGCAAAACCTTATAACTTAAGAACTAGAGCTGAAAGACCTGTTACAGGACATCCAAATGGAGGGTCAAGAATCACCAGTAACAATAAACAACACCCCACCAATGTCCATGGAGGAAAAGGAAAAGCTCTTAAAACAAATGTCAATAAAGAAGTCCAAAAACACCTTACAAGAGCAAATTCACTCCCTCTCAACCCTACTGAATACACTAACAATAAGAGTAAACAATATGTTAGACCAGATCAACAATCTGGAGAAAAGGGCGGCACAGGGCTTTATAGAAGTCAACCAGGCTCTAGTGGATATAAGGTCTCATCAACAACCAGTGGCACCAAATACCACAGAAACACCTCCAGTCCCAGAAGAGGACCAAAAGATAACTGTAAGCAAATGGAAGTGGGATTGGTATGCCCAAAAATACAACAGTCCTCCTCAACAGGGATCCAGCATTCACCCTTACAGGGGAAAGCCAAGGAGAGGCAGGGGAAATGGAATAAGACCATGGTAAGTCATCCATCTTCTCAAGATCAATTATATAATCCTAACAATGAATTACTTATAGGTAATGAAATTGATAGAAAGTTATTGGATATAATTGATAAGGATTTAAAAAATTATTCATTTGAAAATAACATGTTAGACTTGTCTTTAAATGAGGACAATGTACATAGTTTTATTGACCACCAGGAAAATACTATTAATATAAAAATGGAATCAAATGAATTAAAAATTGACCCTGATGATGAATCTTCTGAATTGGAAACAGACAAAATTGAATATTTTCTAAAAGAAAATCCAATGGAATCAAAAATAATTAGTAAATTATTATTAAGAATTGAAAAATCGGAAGAATTCTCTAGAGAGTCCAACAATAATACGGAAAGTGTATTATTAAACATCACACAATCATTGAGTACAACAGCCAATAAGATAAAAGTTATTGAGAATTCAAATAATGAATTGATCAATGAAAACAAAAGATTAAATTCTGAGATTAAAAATTTAGAAATTAAATTAGAACATTCTCAGAATATTATGGCCACCATAGAGGGACGTGTAAAATTGTCTTTTTCAAATGTAAATTATACCTTAACTCATGTACCTGTGATAAAAGATAGGTTACAAAGAGTAGAAGTTGAAGTAGCTAACATTTTGAAAAATACTGAAACAATAAAGGATAATACCTCTTATGTAGGAAGAGTACCAGTTTTTATGAAACACTCTGATGATAAACCAATTATGGAACATGAACATAGTGTCATGGGCTCTGAGAATATAAAATCAGTAAAAGATGAAATAAATGATCATCTTTCTAAAGTGAGTGAATTACTCAATATTCCTCAGGTTAGGGAAGCAAAAACTAGCCAAAAGAACTGGGCTAAGTTAGATCAGTACCCTTCTTTTGACGGGGATTCAAAATCTGATTGGCAACAATTCATACAAAGAATTGATAACTTAAAATTTTCATACAAACTACCTGATGAAGAAATTACTTCAAAGTTAATATCTTTATTTACAGATTTGGCCTTATTATGGTTTGAATCTGTATTGAGTGAGGGAATTAATTACTCCTGGAATGAATGGAAGGCACTAATTGAAAGGCAATTTGGTGGCCCAAAATTTAGAATCACTCAACAAAGATTGTATGAAAGGGCCAGATATAATCCAAATTCTGGAGATAAACCCATGGTCTTCTTAATGAATTTAATAAAAATCATGAAAGTTATGGATCCAAAAATGGTTTATGAAGAGTGGAAAGAAAAAATAATATACAAGTTGCCTATATCAGTTAGAGACATTATTGTAGCTAGAACTGAAACTATCAGAGACACCTCTGGATTCATTAATATATGCAATTAGATATTATTAAACCACAAGTATGAAACCAAGTATAGTAATTACAGACAAAGTGTTGACGTGGTAAAACCTACTACAAGTAAGTTACCAGTGGAAAAGAAAAAACCTTCAGCTCACCTTGTCCCTAAGAGACAAGAAAATAAGACTTGTTACAAATGTAATGAAGCTTGGGTTAAGGGTAACACCTGTAAGAAAAGAAAAAATGTTATTGAAACATCACAGAATTCTGAACCTAGTAATCATGAAGATGAGAATGTGGAATCTAGTGAGGATTGCAAAAGTAACATATCTTACAGTGATGATTAAAATGAGATATTTGTATTAGAACAGGATATAATGTTCCTGAATGATGCTATACCTCATACAGACACATCTTTAACTTCCATAGAGGAAGCTGAAATAATTAAAGATGTATCTCATGGCACTTACAAAATAACACCTATCAGAGCACCTATTATCATATGTGGAAAAGAAATGAATGCCATTCTTGACACTGGGGCTGCAGGTAGTGTAGTTTCACTTAATACATTAAGGAAACTTTAAGGTAAGTACCAGGAAAAACTAGAACCTGTTCAGACAAAGAACTGGAGGGGTTTTGGTTCAGTATTAAATCCAATTGGCAAATACAAAACTGCTGTATTCTTTAAATATAATAATGGATATTTCAGAGCAGTTTGTGAATTTGTAGTAATGGATAATAATAATTGTAGTGATTGGTTTATTATTGGCAATGATTTATTGACAAAATTTGGCATTAAACTAGATCCTGCAAACAGTTGTTTCACCATAGGCGTGAATGGTAAAAGAAAATTCAAAATATGTTCTGAAAATTCAGTATATGCCATTTCTCCTAGAGAAGAACAACTGCAAGGTGGAAGAACCACCAATGAAGTGGGTGAATTGGAAAATGAAATCCAAAAGGCCTCTTTCAGTCCTCAACTCTCAAAAATTGAAGAAGAAGATATTTTGAGATTGATTAAATCATATCCTATGGCATTTGCTCATGGTTCAAATGAACTAGGATTGGTCAAAGACCATGAGATGAAAATCTCTCTAAGCTGTGATCTGGATAATATTCCTGGCAGCTTAAAAAAGAAACCTTACCCAGCATCTCCTGCAAAAAGGAAAGACATTGAAGACAATATAAAATTGTTGTTGGAAATGGGTATTGTTGAAAACGTGGACACAACACCTAAGTATTTTGTCATGTCACCAGTATTAATCTCTTATGAAAAAGATAAGGCAAAGATATGTGGTGATTATAGAGCTCTGAATACATACACAGTAGATGATATTTACCCTCTACCAAGGATAGCTTCTATCCATGCTACCTTACAAGGAGCAAAATATATTTCCTGTCTGGATGGGAACAAGGGTTACCACCAGATTCCTGTGGAAAGAAATTCTCAAAATTACTTATTAATAACCACACATATGGGTATATATAAGTATGTGAGAATGCCATTTGGCCCAAAGAATGCGCCTTCAGTCTTCCAAAAATTGATGGATAGTGTCTTTCATCAGGAAATGGTTGAAGGATGGCTATTGGTCTATATTGATGACATCATAGTGTTTTCAAAAACATATGATGAACATTTAAATCACCTGAAAAGAGTCTTTCAAAAAATGGATGAAATTAATATGACTATTGCATTAAAGAAATGTAAGTTTGGATTTCAATCCTTGAAAGTACTTGGACATGTTGTATCTGGATTACAAATTTGTGTTGACCAGAATAAGGTGGCAGCAATTAAAAACATTGGGATACTTAAAAATGTAAAAGAGGTTCAAAGTTTATTGGGTATGTGTGGATATTATAGACAATATATTAAAAATTACCAATCCGTTGCAGCCCCTTTAACAACATTAATCAGGAAGAATGAGGCTTTCATTTGGAATAATGAAAGACAACACACCTTTAATAAATTAAAGGAATGTTTAATTTCAGTTCCAATATTGGGACTGCCAGATTTCACCCTACCTTTTATCTTGTACACTGATGCAAGTTTCATAGGTTTGGGTGCTGCTTTACAGCAGAAACAGATAATAAATGGAAAATTATCTGAAGTAGTTATCTGTTATATATCCAGAACCTTAAGAAAAACAGAATTAAGGTATGGTGCAACACAGCTAGAATGTTTAGCCGTGGTGTGGGCTTTGGAGAAACTTCATTACTATCTGGAAGACCAGAAGTTGGAACTTATAACAGATTGCAGTGTAGTAAAATCATTACTAAACATGAAAACACCTAATAGGCACATGTTTAGATGGCAACTAGCTGTACAAGAGTACAGAGGAAGGATGACTATCACTCACAGAGCAGGAAAATTGCATTCAAATGTGGATTTATTATCCAGAAGTCCTTTGCCAAATGATGCTGACAACCCAGCTTATGTACCTGAAAATGAGGTTATACATATATTTGGGATTTATATAGTGGATTTAGAAGAAGAGTTTATGCAAACTATATTGGAAAAATATTCATCTGATAAAGATTTGTCTAAACTATCTACCATTCTTAATGATCCAACAAATGCCTCCATGAGTACATTAATTAAAACCTTGTCTCCAAAGTATAAAAATACGTTTGAAAAAGGTAAACTATCAATTGAAGATGGATATATATATTACAAGAAAAAGTTAAGCAATGTAATAGTAATACCACCTTCTATGAAAGAGTTAATGTTGAGTACTTGTCATGATGACATCTTAGCTGGTCATTTTGACTTTAACAAAACATTAAACAGAGTTAAAAATACAGCCTGGTGGATAAACATGAAAGAGGATGTACAAAAATACATTGAAACATGTGACTCTTGTCAGAAATCTAAAAGATTAACTGGGAAGAGAGCTGGGTTGTTACAACAAATAGAGCAGCCAAAAGCTCCATGGGAAATTATAAACATGGATTTTGTAACTGGCTTGCCATTAGCAGGAAAGGAAAGTTTCAATTCTTGCTGGGTGATAGTGGATAGATTAAAAAAAATGTGTAAGTTTATCCCTACCCATAAAGAGGTATCTGCAAAAGACTTGGCATTACTATGGTGGACTCAGATGATGAATACTGCTGGGTTCCCCAAAGCCATAATCTCTGACAGAGATCCTAAATTTATTTCAGAGTTCTGGACATCTTTGATGGAAGTATCAGGTTGTCAATTAAAATTGTCTACAGCACACCATCCACAAACTGATGGGCTGGCTGAGAGGATGATACAAACTCTAGAAGACATGATCAGAAGATATTGTGCCTTTGGATTAGAATACAAAGACAGTGAGAAATTCACACATGACTGGGTAACATTAATTCCTGGCCTTGAATTTGCTTATAACAGCACAATTCATTCTGTAACAGAGAAGAAACCATTTGAACTCTGGCTGGGATACGTACCAAATACCCCAGTAAATCATTTAAATAAACTACCAAGGTTAGATATACACCCTGGCACTAAACCCTTTATTCATATGCAACAAATGTGTAGAAAGCATGCAGAAGAATGCATCCAAAAATCATTTGAATATGAAAAGAAAAGGTGGGACAAATCTCATAAAGAATTTGAATTTAAAAAGGGAGATGAAGTCCTCATATCAACACTAAATTTTAACTTACAAGGTAATGTTAAATTAAAGGATCCCTTTGTAGGACCTTTTGTAGTAAATAAAATGGTTGGGAATAATGCAGTGGAAGTCATATTATATGCTCCATATGATAGGAAACATCCAGTTTTCCCTATCTCATTATTAAAACCTTACCATGCAAATGATCCTGACTTATTTCCAAAAAGAAGAGGAAGGCCTAAACAGCAACCTGAAGAAATTGTGGAAAAAGCAGAGATTGAAAAAATATTCAAGAAAAGAATCCTTACTAAAGAAAAAGGAACTGAGTATTTACTAAGATTTAAAGGGAAATCAAATGAATTTGATAAATGGATACCTGAAAAAGAAATTTCTAATTTATCCACCCTTCTTAAAAACTTTAAACAGAAATAAATTTCTGTTCAACCAGCTGAGGGGTTAAAAAACCAGTACTCATAATATTTTATTATGTTTTATTTCTTTAAAGTTTAATCTTTAATGCTACAGATTTATTCTGAATACCTGAAAATTCCAAATTAATAAAATAAAATGTATAACTTATCATTTTTTTTATTGTTTTTTTTGGGTGGGCAAGTGTCAGCCTGTATATATCCAGGACTGAGTAAAAAGTGATTATAAGTTATGTTAAACACATGAACTATACATGGGAATAATAAATAAGAGTACAAAAATAGTATACATAAGTAAAATTATGATAATACACAAAAAATGCCATTATAACACCTTATATACACGCATATATCCACCTTTTATAGGTCTTATGTACTTAATATTAAGTTGGAATATTTTAGGGTAATCTTAAGAACCTTAAGTATAAGGCTACATAATTTTTAAGTACACTTAAAGCTGTTATATTCATTGTTTTATGCAGAAAACAAGAAATGCGCTTTATTTCACTTAAAAGTTGACTATATGCGCTATAAAATTGAGAATATCAAATTTTCGCTTTGACAGATCAATTGGGCTCATTTAGAACTATTGATTTGGCTATTTAGATGCATAAAAATAACACTTTTCAAATTTGGTGTTTTTTATGCCAGAAATGGCTTCTGTGTACTGGCCACATACTGCCTGCTTTTTTCCCGTGTGAATAGCTTCATTTTTAGCAAAGTTAGCTTTTTCACACTATAATTACTCCACATTCTACGCCCACTGTGGGGAAACACACTAAAATAGGCCACAGGCATTTATTTAGTGTCCTAGCTTAATTAATAATGCATTGACCTTGTTTATATGCACTAATTTCATTAATAACCTCACTCTTGGCACTTTATTTCATCACCACGCTTAAATTCGCCTAATTTTAGTCAAGGATTTACCCGTGCAAGCGCCTGCCAAGAACTGCATGTAGTTACCCCACATCTCACGCTCTTTTTTAAGTTTTTGAGTGGTTTCTCAGTCAATTTTGGTTATTTTTGAATGGGAATTTCACGTAGTATAATGTCAGGATTAGCCCCATTATTTCCACAGGAAATCCCCCTTATTATTAAGCTATTATTAACCTTAAAAAGTCTCCTTTAGTCTTTAATTTTATTGTTTTATACGCATATACTCTCTTTTTGTCTTTTTCTTTAATTTTGATGGATTCCCCTTATTATTACAGGATTTTGGCGGTTGTTACTCTTCTAATTATGTCATGGGTTACTGAGAATGTTGATGGGCATGTCTATTAGTTGTTTAGAGGCGTCATTAACTGTGTATTGGGTGGTACATCAAGGGAATCATTGGGGAACTCAGTGTGTATAAAAGGAGGAGGTTTTTGGGTTGTGTTTCTTCATTCTTTTATCATTACAATTTAACCAATATAACCAAATCAATTACAATACATATCAATTAGTACTTTTATAAGACTTTTTGAATAGTATCTGAATTATATATTCTATTTTTCTACCAACTACTAAGATTGTAAGCCATATATAATAATAGTGAGAATTATATTACTGAGACCTTTATATTTGATTATATTTTATAACTTAGTGGATTAAAACTACAGTATTCATATAGGACCATTAAAATCTTCTAGACAACTGACTATTCAAGCTAGTTCACGTCCTTGTACTTGACCTTAGCCTGACATTATGTGTATTATCATAATTTTACTTATGTATACTGTTTGTGTACTCTCATTTATTGTTCCCATGTATAGTTCATGTGTTTAACATAACTTATAAGCACTTTTTACTCAGTCCTGGGGATATACAGGCTGACGCTTGCCCACCCAAAAAAAAAAATAAAAAAAATGATAAGTTATACATTTTATTTATTTATTTGTAATTTTCAGGTATTCAGAATAATTCTGTAGCATTAAAGATTAAACTTTAAAGAAATAAAACATAATAAAATATTATGAGTACTGGTTTTTAACCCCTCAGCTGGTTGAACAGAAATTTATTTCTGTTTAAATTTTTTAAGAAGGGTGGATAAATTAGAAATTTCTTTTTCAGGTATCCATTTATCAAATTCATTTGATTTCCCTTTAAATCTTAGTAAATACTCAGTTCCTTTTTCTTTAGTAAGGATTCTTTTCTTGAGTATTTTTTCGATCTCTGCTTTTTCCACAATTTCTTCAGGTTGCTTTTTAGGCCTTCCCCTTCTTTTTGGAAATAAGTCAGGATCATTTGCATGGTAAGGTTTTAATAATGAGATAGGGAAAACTGGATGTTTCCTATCATATGGAGCATATAATATGACTTCCACTGCATCATTACCAACCATTTTGTTTACTACAAAGGGTCCTACAAAGGGATCCTTTAATTTAACATTACCTTGTAAGTTAAAATGTAGTGTTGATATGAGGACTTCATCTCCCTTTTTGAATTCAAATTTTTTATGAGATTTGTCCCACCTTTTCTTTTCATATTCAAATGCTTTTTGTATACATTCTTCTGCATGATTCCTACACATTTGTTGCATATGAATAAAGGATTTGGTACCAGGGTGTATGCCCAACCTTGGCACTTTATTTAAAAGATTCACTGGTGTATTTGGAACATACCCCAGACAGAGCTCAAAAGGTTTTCTCTCTGTTACAGAATGAGTTGTGCTATTATAAGCAAATTCTAAGCCAGGAATCAAAGTTACCCAGTCATGTGTGAATTTCTCATTGTCTTTGTATTCTAAACCAATGGCACAATATCTTCTGATCATGTCCTCCAGAGTCTGTATCATTCTCTCAGCCAGTCCATCAGTCTGTGGATGGTGTGCTGTAGACAATTTCAACTGACACCCTGAAACCTCCATTAAAGATGTCCAGAATTCTGAAGTAAATTTAGGGTCTCTGTCAGATATAATGGCTTTGGGGAACCCAGCAGTGTTCATCATTTGAGTCCACCAAATTAAGGCCAAGTCTTTTGCAGATACCTCTTTATGGGTTGGAATAAATTTACACATTTTTGTAAGTCTATCCACTATTACCTAGCAAGAATTGAAACTTTCTTTTCCTGCTAATGGCAAACCAGTAACAAAGTCCATGTTTATAATTACCCATGGAGCTTTTGGTTGCTCTATTTGTTGTAACAACCCAGCTCTCTTACCTGTCAATCTTTTAGATTTTTGGCAAGAGTCACATGTGTCAATGTATTTTTGTACATCATCCTTCATGTTTATCCACCAGGCTGTGTTTTTAACTCTAGTTAATGTTTTATTGTAATCAAAATGACCAGCTAAGATATCTTCATTACAAGTACTTAACATTAACTCTTACACAGATGGAGGTATAACTATTACATTACTTAGCTTTTTCCTGTAATATATGTATCCATCTTCAATTGAAAATTTACCTTTTTCCAACACATTCTTATACTTTGGAGGTAAAGTTTTTATTAATGCACTCATTGAGGCATTTGTTGGATCATTTAAGATGGTTGAAAGTTTAGCCAAGTCTTTATCAGATGAATAATTATCTAATATTGTTTGCATAAACTCATCTTCTAAATCCACTATATAAATCCCATATATATTTATTACCTCATTCTCAGGCACATAAGCTGGGTTGTCAGTATCATTTGGAAAAGGGCTTCTAGATAACAAATCCACATTAGAATGCAGTGTACCTGATCTATGAGTGATTGTCATTCTTCCTCTGTACTCTTGTACAGCTAGTTTCCATCTAAACATGTGTCTATTAGGTGTTTTCTTGTTTAGTAATGATTTCACTGCACTGCAATCTGTTATTAACTCAAACTTCTGGTCTTCCAGATAGTAATGAAGTTTTTCCAAGGCCCACACAACGGCTAAACATTCCAGTTGTGTAGAACCATACCTTAATTCAGTTTTCCTTAAGTTTCTGGATATATAACAGATAACAACTTCAGATAATTTACCAACAATTATCTGCTTCTGCTGTAAAGCAGCACCTAACCCTGTAAAGCTTGCATCAGTATACAAGATAAAAGGGAGGCTAAAATCTGGCAGTCCCAAGATTGGAGCTGACATTAAACATTCCTTTAATTTATCAAAGGCCTGTTGTCTTTCATTATTCCAAATGAAAGCTTCATTCTTCCTGATTAATGTTGTTAAAGGGGCTGCAATTGTTTGGTAGTTCTTAATATACTGCCTATAATATCCACACATACCCAGAAAGCTTTGTATATCTTTCACATTTTTAGGTATATCAATATTTTTTATTGCTGCCACCTTGTTCTGATCCACAAAAATTTGTAAGCCAGATACAACATGTCCAAGTACTTTCAAGGATTGAAATCCAAACTTACATTTTTTCAATGCTATTGTCATGTTAATTTCATCCATTTTTTGAAATACTCTTTTCAGGTGATTTATATGCTCATCATATGTTTTTGAAAACACTATGATGTCATCAATATATACTAAGAGCCATCCTTCAACCATTTCCTGATGAAAAACACTATCCATCAATTTTTGGAAGACTGAAGGGGCATTTTTAGGTCCAAAAGGCATTCTCACATACTTATATATACCCATATGTGTGGTGATCAGTAAGTAATTCTGAGAACTCTTTTCTACTGGAATCTGGTGGTAACCTTTGTTTCCATCCAGACATGAAATATATTTTGCTCCTTGTAAGGTAGCATGGATAGAAGCTATCCTGGGAAGAGGGTAAATATCATCCACTGTGAATGTATTTAGAGCTCTATAATCACCACATAACTTTGCCTTATCTTTTTCATAAGAGATTAAAACTGGTGATATTACACAATATTTAGGAGTTGTGTCTACTTTCTCAACAATACCCATTTCCAACAACATTTTAATGTTGTCTTCAATGTCTTTCCTTTTTGCAGGAGAAGCTGGGTAAGGTTTCTTTTTTAATCTGCCAGGAATATTATCCAGGTCACAACTTAAAGATATTTTCATTTCATGGTCTTTTACCAATCCTAGCTCATTCGAACCGTGTGCAAATGCCCTAGGATAAAATTTTATCAATCTCAATATATTGTCTACTTCAATACTTGAGAGTTGAGGACTAAATGAGTCTTTTTGGATTTCATTTTCCAACTCAAGCATCTCAGAAGTGGGTCTTCCACTTTGTTGTTCTTCCTTTGGAGCAATGGTATAAACAGAATTTTCAGAGCAAATCTTGAATTTTCTCTTCCCATTTACTCCAATGGTGAAGCAACTATTTGCAGGATCTAGTTTAATACCAAATTTGGTCAATAAGTCATTGCCAATGATAAACCAATCACTACAATTAATATTATCCATGACTATAAAATCACATACTGCTCTTACAAATCCATTATGATATTTGAAGAAAACAGCAGTTTTGTATTTGCCAATTGGACTTAATACTGAACCAAAACCTCTCCAGTTCTTTGTCTGTACAGGTTCTAGTTTTTCTTTGTACTTACTATCCAGTTTCATTAATGTATTAACAGAAACTACACTACCAGCAGCCCCAGTGTCAAGAATGACATTCATTTCTTTTCCACATATTATAACAGGTGCTCTAATAGGCTTGATTTTGTAAGTATCATGATCTACATCTTTAATTATTTCAGCTTCCTCAATGGAAGTTAAAGATGTATCATTGGAAGATATTGTATCATTCAGGAACATAATATCCTGTTCCAATACCAATACTTCATTCTCTTCATCACTGTAAGAAATGTTACTTTTACAATCCTCACTAGACTCATCCTTTTCATCTTCATAATTACTGGGTTCAGAATCTTGTGAGTTTTCAATAACATTTATTCTTTTCTTACAGGAATAACCTTTAACCCAAGGTTCATTACATTTATAGCAAGTGTTACTTTCTTGTTTCTTTGGAACAAGAGGAGAAATAGGTTTTTTCCTTTCTGCTGGTAACTTATTTATAGTAGGTTTTACTACCTCAATATTTTGCTTATAAGTGTTGTACCTTGTCTCATATCTGTGGTTTAATAATATTTCATTGCATATATTGATAAAACCAGAAGTATCTCTAATGGTTTCAGTTCTAGCTACAATAATGTCTCTGACTGATATAGGCAATTTATATATTATTTTTTCTTTCCACACATAAAAATCCATTTTTGGATCCATGGCTTTCATGATTTTTATCAAACCCATTAAAAAGACCATTGGTTTTTCTCCATTACTTGGAGTATATCTTGATTTTTCATATAATCTTTGTTGAGTGATTCTGAATTTTGGACCACCAAATTGTCTTTCAATTCGTGCCTTCCATTCATTCCAAGAGTAATTAATCCCCTCACTCAATACAGATTCAAACCATAATAAGGCCACATCTGTAAATAAAGATATAAGTTTTGATGTAATTTCTTCGTCAGGTAACTTGTATGAAAATTTCAAATTATCAATTCTTTGTATGAATTGTTGCCAATCAGATTTTGAATCCCCATCAAAGGTAGGGTACTGATCTAACTTAGGCCAGTTTTTCTGGTTAGTTTTTACTTCCTTAACCTGAGGAATATTAAGTAATTCACTTACTTTTGACAGATGATCATTTATCTCATCCTTTACTGATTTGTGACTCTCAGAACTTATACCACTATGTTCTTTCTCAATTAATGATTTATCAAATGATTCTCTCTTATTTACTGGTTTATGGTTTTTATAAGAGGTGTTTACGTGCTTACTGTAATTATTTTTCAATATGTTAGCTACTTCTATTTCTAGTATTTGCAATCTATTTTGAAAAGCAGGTACATGTGAAAGAGTATCATTTAAATTGGAAAAAGACAATTTTACCCGTCCCTCAATAATAGCCATAGTATTCTGAGATTGATCCAGCTTACTGTGTAACTGCTCAATATCAGATTTTAATTTGATATTTTCATTTAACAAATCATCATTTGACTTTTCAATGATCTTAACTTTATTGGCTGTGTGAGTTAAAGATTGAGTGAGGTTTAGTATTACCTCCTCCATGTCAGTTGAAGACTCCTTGGAATATTCTTCTAACTTTTCAATTCTTAATAACAATCTATTTATTATAGAAGATATAATAGGGTTTTATTTCATAAAACCATTAATTTCTAACTCAGAAGTGCTATCAAGATTATATGGTTCAAGATTTGATTCATTTGTTTCAATTTTTATATTTTTATTATCACCATTATCAATAAAGCTATGTACAATGTCATCCTTTAAAGATAAATTCAAATCACTATTATCAAATGAATAATCCTGAATATCATTATCAATCAATTTTAATACCTCATTATCACCTATAAGTAATTCATTGTCAGTATTATATTGTTGAACATTAGAAGGTGGATGACTTACCAAGGTCTTATTCCACTTCCTCTTCCCCTTTGTCCCTTTCCCCTGTAAGGGTGATGGCTGGACTCTTGATGAGGGTTGCTGTTGTAGTTCTGGGCATACCAGTCCCATTTCCATTTGCTTACAGTTATCATCTGCTCTTCTCCTGGAGCTTGAGAAGGAGCTGGTTGATTGTTTGAGGGAGTTGTTACTGGTTTCACCTGTGCCCTTAGGTCCGTTATTTGTTGGTTGACCTCCATGAAAGTTTGGCCTGCCCTTTTCTCTAAATTCATAAGCTCCTCTTCCATCTTGTTGACCTTAACTGTCAAGCTGTTGTGTAATTGAGATAGGGAGTGAATTTGTTCTTGAAGGGTATTTTTTGATTTTTTGATCTTTACAAGGTTGAGAAGCCTTTCTTTCTCCTCCAGACTCATATGAGGAGTGTTGCTGGGGGAGGTGTCCTCCATGGTGACGTCCTGCAACAAATTTATTAGTTCTTGGTCTTAAGTCATAAGGTTTTGCCTTATTACTTACAATGTCAACGTTGTCACTCATTTTTATCAGTGAAAGTTGGACCAGAGGTTTGAGAAATGTGATTCAAACTACAAAAGAGTTTTATCAGTATGTTATAACTCTACTTAAGGCAATTAAATTGCTTACTAGTAGGTTTTAAGTGGATAAAATAAGTTCCAAAAGTCAAATATGCTTTTATGTGGTCACTTAATTGGAGTGGTCTACAATATTTAGCCGTGTTTTTGTATTTTTAAAAAGAAAATTTGTCAGTAATAGTCCTTTCAAAATCAAAAAAATTTTAATGAACAAACCAGAAAAAGGGATTAAAAGTCCTGTAAACAGAGAATCAATTAATCAGTTTTTATTTATTGGTTTATTATTATCTGCAAAGAACACAATTTTAATTGGTCTATTGACAGACTCCCACTAAGAACACGTTTTTGTTCAATTAGTGGTAAAATTGTTGATTCAATATCACAATTTTATTATATATATAACTGGGCTTCTTTTTCTGAAATCACTAAATTTTTAGTGACCCAACCCTTTGTAATTATAATCCAGATATTATATATAAGGATTTCTAATTACTCAAGCCTCAATTAATTTTTATTTTTACTTACTTGAATAACCACTTGAATTCTTGAGGAAAGGCTCCCAGTTTTCAGGCTAAGTCCAAGTCCAGAGACGTGAATAGCTTGCTGGTCTAGTGTCTAGAAGATTTACAAAAGGTCCCAAATGAATACAATGGTATAAGACAAGCAAGTAGTGGAATAAAATCAATTATAAGACTCAGTAATTTACTCTCACTTATTATAACTGGTATTACAAGGCTTATTGTTGTGCAGAAAAATAGATGTAATATATTTAAAATACTATTCAAAGACTCTCTAAAGTACTAATGAAATGTAAGATAAATTGTATTTGTTATATTGTAATTGTAATTGTAAAGATGATAAATTGAATGTAGAAAACAAGACCAAAATCCCCCTCCTTTTATACCCACTAAGTTCCCCAATAAACACCTTGAAGTACCATCCAATAAAATGTTAATGACGCCTTCAAACAAGTAATAGACCTTTTTATCAACTCCCCTAGTGACCAATAACATAATTAAACAAACAACAACCACTAAAATCCTATTAATAATAAGGGAGATCCATCAAAATTAAAGAAAAGACAAAAAGAGAGTATATGCGTGGAAAACAATATTATAACAAGGTTAAAGGAGACTTTTTAAGGTTAATTATAGCTTAATAATAAGGAAGATTCACTGCAGAAATAATGGGGCTAATCCTGACATTATACTACGTGAAATTCCCATTCAAAAATAACCAAAATTGACTGAGAAACCACCCAAAAACTTAAAAAAGAGCATGAGATGTGGGGTAACTACATGCAGTCCTTGGCAGGCGCTTGCACGGGTAAATCCTTGACTAAAATTAGGCGAATTTAAGTGTGGTGATGAAATAAAGTGCCAAGAGTGAGGTTATTAATGAAATTAGTGCATATATACAAGGTCAATGCATTATTATTTAAGCTAGGACACTAAATAAGCCCCTGTCGCCTATTTTAGTGTGTTTCCCCACAGTGGGCGTAGAATGTGGGGTAATTATAGTGTGAAAAAGCTAACTTTGCTAAAAATGAAGCTATTCACACGGGAAAAAAGCAGGCAGTATGTAGCCAGTACACAGAAGCCATTTCTGGCATAAAAAACACCAAATTTGAAAAGTGTTATTTTTATGAATTTAAATAGCCAAACAAATAGTTCTAAATGAGCCCAATTGATCTGTCAAAGCGCCATTTTTATATTCTCAATTTTATAGCGCATATAGTCAACTTTTAAGTGAAATAAAGCGCATTTCTTGTTTTTTGTGTAAAACAATGAATATAACAGCTTTAAGTGTACTTAAAAATTATGTAGCCTTATACTTAAGGTTCTTAAGATTACCCTAACATATTCCAACTTAATATTAAGTACATAAGACTTATAAAAGGTGGATTTATGCATGTATATAAGGTGTTATAATGGCATTTTATGTGTATTATCATAATTTTACTTATGTATACTGTTTGTGTACTCTCATTTATTGTTCCCATGTATAGTTCATGTGTTTAACATAACTTATAAGCACTTTTTACTCAGTCCTGGGGATATACAGGCTGACAATAGTAATTGTTCAAAAGTGCCTAAGTTCAATGTTAATATTATAAATCTTAAAGCAACCTATAATAATTAATATAGTATTTAAATTAGATGTAATGCACTAATAAAAATATTAAATAAAAAAATATATTTAAAATATGTTGAGTGAGTGTATAGTAAGTAAGTGATGATCTACCAGATGGACTTCTAAAGCCCTTTTATAGGCAAGAGGACATTCTGGAGCGTTCCAATAGTATATACAAAAAGGTAAAATTATGTGAAATAATTAATTTAAAACAATCTAATTTAAAAACATAAAAAATAAATCCGTGAATAAAAAATATCTTTCCCATTAATAATACCTAAAAAAGAATAGAATTAATATAACAACTAACTACGTGAGTATAAAAAATATGAGAACTATGAGAAAGAAATCTAAAGAAGGAATACCAATAGCTAGAAAAGTATAATTAAAATAAAAGGAAGTATTTTTACGCTTTTAAATAAGCTTAACTAAGTATAAGTAATATTAATTTAACTATTTCAAGTAAATGAACCATTAAATCAATTGAACAACTAATTAAGTTAATACAGGAACCTTTTAAAATGAGAATTTGAATTTAATCATATTAAATTAATGTAGTAATATTGGTAGCAAAATTAGGGGTCACAGAAGCTCCAAATATTGATGGATATTATTATATGATAGGTTGTCTTTTAGTTTTATATAAATTTTATTATTAAAAATTGTAATAACTGTGTAGGTTAAATTTACACTGATAATATAATTTTAAATAATTTATTTATACATATAAATCACACCATGATATTATAGAATATTATATTTATTTATGTAATACAATTTATTTAATAATAAAATTAAGTATAATATTTTATTTCATTCACAAAACATTTATAATTTTATTTTAAATAATTTTTTGTATTTACATCAAGTTATTCCTTTACAGTAATTTATTATATAAATTACTGGACTCCTGAGATAGCCTGGCTGACATACTCCCTCTTGAAGCACTCTTTTTGAATATGCCTTATTATGGCAATAAAATAACTCTAGAAATAGTCAATTCTACTGAATCTCATATATTCTCTCAAACAATTAATCTCCAAGAAACCTAATATCTTTTACTTGATTCTACAACTATTAACTACTCATACGTTAACAATCCAACTAGATTTTTCAATACTTATATTATTGTTCTATGTTGCGGGCCTTCCTCCTTTTATATTTTTCCAGCACTCAAGACACAGCTCCCTAGTGGATCTCCAGCACTGACTTTAGCACCATATTAGTAAAACAATAACCAATCTATTAGTAAACTACGTACACCTCCTGTAACAACTACAGCACCTAAAACGTACCCTATACTTACTAACACTAATATTAACTTGTTTTACTCATACTCCACATATGTGCTCCTGACTGTACCTTTGTTTTTTTTCAGCGCTACTTCCAAGTTTGACTCCTTCAAATGCTGATCTTAGTCACCTTTACTCTTGGGTAGTTTTTTGATTGAGTCCCCACTCTCCTTACTTCATTACTAAGTCCATAGTTCTGACAACTCACTTAACTAGTTAGCCTCTTACATTACCTGTTTCAATAAGTTACCACACTAGCTGTGGTGCAGTATACTATGGACTTGAGTCCTTCCTTGAGCCATAATTCCTTCCTTATTGCATAACACACAATTATTGGAAAATCCAAATCCATATTGTTTAGCACTTGCAGTCCTAAATTTATAACACACAATACCCCATTGTGCAGCACATCCTGCTGCAAGATCCAAGCACAGAGACCCTGAATCCTCTTCTGCCCTTCTATTTCCCTTTTTTCTTCAAAACACACAACTACATACTATATTTTAGCACTACCTACTGCGCTATGAATCCCCTTTGTTCTTCCTGGGCTACGCGAACTGATTTGGTCCAAAATCAAGCTACCTGCAAGGCGCGTACCACATCCTCCCTCTATTTTTGACTGTCCCCAGGAGCCTATAAATACTCTGCATCTCACAGCGTTCTCTTCCTCCATCTTCCAACTTCTTCCCTTATTCAACTACAAATCATCATCAATATCATCTTCTCCTACTTCTGGATACCTACATAGATTTCTATTTTTCCTACATTCCCTCTCCTTCTATTTATAAATTCTTTACTACCACTAACACCAAAAATACTGCCAATGTCGTGAACACAATCTGACAGTTTTTCTGCACACAGCCCTCTGCTGCTCCTCCTACAACACCAATAACAATGCTGATGGGTGAGACAAGATGCACCCGCTGTATTGAGAATGGCATAACTCCCTGCTACTTCTCAAAAGCTTTCTATGGCAATAATTTATATAATGTAAATTTTCTTCCACTTCTCTTCCTTCCTTCCTATTACTAACTTCCGTTTATTTCCTTCCTAGTCATGTGATTACTGTAAAAAAGGCAAAAAGAAGTGTAGTTACGATGGGCTGCCCACTGTTGTGCGCCTGTACCCCAAAAATTCTACAAACAATATGATGGGTCAGATGACCATCAGGCTCCGAGCGCCAACTCCTACCAAACCTCCTGACAACAACCAAGTCAAGGTTGGTTACCATGCACCTACACTCAGTAGTGTCCCTTCTATCCCTAAATCTCTCTTTTCATAGGAGATTACAGTAAGTCTTCTTCTCCTTCTTCTCCCTCTTCTGATCTAACACTAAAATTCTCTCTTTCCTCTTTTAGAATGTGCCAGCTACACCTTATGCTGAAACGCCTCTTCCTCCTGTTGTTCCTTTATTCCTTCCAGCCTTGGAAGAAGATCCCATCTGGGATACCAAACCTATTCCGGAGTGTACTCCTTGTATGCCATCTCCTGACTAGACTTCTATGCAGCCAGTTAGCGACGCCATCATCCCCGATGATTGGCCAACCAATATTTCTCCTAACATCAACAAGGAAGAGCCCAACATGGCTCAAAACTGGGAATTTGCAGAGCACATGGCCTGCCCACCATACAATGCAACCATGCGTCGTTTGAATAACATGATAGTTGCGGTCAAGGAATTTCTTGAGACGGTCCTGGTTTATACTCGCTCCAAGTATAATAAACGCAAAAAGCTAATGACCACGTTGCAACAGAACATGCAAGAGGCTGTTGAAAACTGGGCATTCTGCGTCCCGATCTTTGATGACGCAGAGTACTAAAAAAATCTTCCTTGTATATATTCCTTATAAATTGTACATAGCCTTGTAAAAAAGGTAATAAATTTTTCCTTCTGCTTGACCCCAAGTTCCTTGTGAGAACCCAACATCTGTGAGATGAGTTGCCCCAAAAAATATCATCCTTTTTCCAAACTTGACAGCGCACCTTACTACTAAGTGCCTATGAAAGATGAAACAACAAACACAAAATAAATTTGAGATCAGTGCTACTCTCTATAGCAGGAAATACATCCCCTGCATCATATACAAATGCTTTCTCTTGAAATCTTCAGATTTTTGCAATATATGACTTTCCCTTGACAGCAACTGATTTGCCTTTACTTGGGTCCCTCATTTTTTCTTGATTAAAAATCCTTCATATCCTTCTTAGAAACCATTCAGCACTCAAGTCAGCTATTGCGCAACTGGTTTCTCTTCTATAATGCCATTATTAAACTATAAATAGCCCATCCAATAACCTGGATTAACTTCATCCAAACATCACGACTCAATATTGCACAGCTCCCAGAGATCAAGCGTGCTCATTTTTGTAAACGCCGCAACTTTCATTGTACATTTTCTAGACCTTGGGGGTATGCCTCCTTTAGACCTGCCTTTGACAACTGCTTTAGATACCACAAAACTTGCAATATCTCTCTAAACCAAAATACTCCTCAGCCTACTGGCTATATTTGCTTTCCACATAGCTCTACCAGTATCACCCCCATAATCACAACCACTAGTTCCACTAGAGCCAATTTCTCTACCAATAATAACGTTCCTTATGAATCACCATTGCTTTCTACTTTTTCCAGGCGCGAAATATCTATCCAGCCTAGCACTGCGCCTTCTTCCACTCCAAGCTCTAATGCTTCCATGCGCTCAGGCTCCACTACCACTGCTCCTGATGCGGTTACCATTTCTTTGCCATCAGCCTGCCCACAAAATTTATTAGCAAGTAAGTACCCTTCATTATACTTACACTTTCATTACCTGCTGACTCTTGTTCAGGCTTCAATGAATCCATCTCCCTGGGATGCGTTCCTATTCCTTTACTCTTTGTCCATTCCATGTGAATGTTTTCCAGGCTTTGCCTTATATATGACACTATGTCTCTATCCTATTATAAAGCACCAGCTTTTTCTGAAAATGAACTTTAATCTCGCTACACCCATATAGAAATGATAGGTCAACTAATGAACAAAATCAGCTCATCAACTATTCTTGGATTCCCTGCCGATCCTTGTCATTTCGTCATGCCTGAAGACTGGAAGGGGTATCCTAATAGTTTTATCAACAACTCTGAATAATCCACTAGTGCTTTCCATATAAGCCTTCTTCATCCATTATCTCTGTACATAGTATTCATCTTTCCCTATGCCTCTAAACATCCTAGAAATGGCGCAATTCTTCTACACCTTGTCTTCCATACTACCTGTCTTTTAAATTTAGAGCGCCTAACTTTGCTCCCTCTACTTTCTTTAAAAGACTATAGACCTTAAAAAAATCATAAAATAAACTTAAAACATTATAATATTTTACCGCCTTACTGCAATGCAAAATACACATTGTAAATAAGAATTGAAGTATAGAGCGCTCCATCTATAAATTGTTATTCCACTCCTGGCTAGTTAACTCATTAGCTAAACTCCCAGTGTCTTTTGCGTTTACATAGTATGCATCTCCTTAACTCCAATTGCCTATTTTGTCATGTCTCCTTGAACTATGAAACTATAAGATTTCATTTTCCTCTATGTCCTCATCTGAGTGCTTATGCCAGTTGCCTTATTCAGCCATAGTCCAAATAACTTCCAGTGAGCACCCTCTATCCATCACAACTGCGTCAAAGTCTCCTGTGAGTCCTCTTAAGAAAAAAATATACCTTACCATAGCTTGCTTGTTAGTTTAACCACTTCCCGGAGGTTAGTCTGGTAGTTTTTCATCTTTCCGGAGGTTATCTTGTATCACTGGAACACCTCTTGGGTAGAATATTTTGATCTGATCTACAGCCACACATCGCTTCCATTCAGTACCATTCAATTCCTCCAGTAAGTAAGACCCTCCATTTGTCTACTTCTTATCCTATAAGGACTGTTCCATCTGTCAGCAAACATCTTCCCCCATTGGTTTCTAAACTTCTATTATACACCAAAACCAAATCTCCTGGGTTCAATGGCTTCCTGAATCTATGCGCTAAACGCTGTAGAGTAGACTCCTACAGTCACCTTACTGCAGGCAGAATCCAAGGGAGTTGGAAAGACAAAAAGAGATCCCTGTCCCTCTAATTAAACGTAAGATTCAATTAACTAAGCTTGAAGATCTGCTTGAAGAGTTGGATAAGTTGGAAATCTGAGAGAAAGACTTTGAAAGTTTTGAAAACCTATAATATAGAAAAAAAATAAGTGCAATGAATGATTACACCCCCAAAACAAATACCTAGTACCAGATTACACTGATACAAGTCACAGAAAATACTTAGAACAAGCTGCAACACTTGCCCCAGAGACTGAAAAGTACAGTAAAGTACCCCAGAAACTACCCTTGGGATGATCTGTTCAAAGGTGCCTTATTAAAGGTCTGCCCCAGATTTACCCAGTTTCCCACCAAAATTAAAGAGTGTTCTTTATTATATTTTTATTTTATAAATTTTATAAGAAAAGAAATAAATTTGAGTCACCAAGGATGAGAGCTATCCAATGGTACCCTATATGTTGATAATTTTTATTATAATTGTTGTTATATGTTAAATATTGTTAATTATTAAAAAAGACCCTTATTATCAAAACTAAAAGACAAAAAAACATTTTGAAGACTAAGATTCTCCCCTCCCCATATGATTCTCCTGCTCCAGAACTTTCCAACAATACCCTACATGCATATGATCTACGATAAACTATTGATCTAGTAAGCATAATAACTTTCTAACAAAATTTTGCCACAATAGCCAAACTTTTGGCACAGTGACCAAACTTTGCACTGGTGATCAGACTTTTCTACAGTGACCAGAGTTTGCCACAGTGCCCAGACTTTTCTGCAGTGACCAAACTTTGCACTGGTGATCAGACTTTTCTACAGTGACCAAACATTGCACTGGTGATAAGACTTTTCTACAGTGACCAAACTTTGCCACAGTGCCCATACTTTTCTGAAGTGACCAAACTTTGCCACAGTTCCCAGACTTTTTGCACCAATGACCAAACTTTGCCACAATGACCAACTTTGCCACAGTGACTTCACTTTTTCACCGGAAAATCACCTGAGCGAACTGGAGTGCACTGGAGCGCACCAGAAAAAAAATGGCTACTCCATGAGCACACTTCATCCACCAAAAATACCAAGAGAGCCCTAGAAAATCCAGTAAAAACAATACCCAATACATAAAGCCATCAAATAAAAATAGGAATACCAACATATATCCATTCCAAAACACCATATATCCTCCAAAAAATCACCATAAATCCTCCAAAAATCACCATAAATCCACCCAAAAAAAATCCAGTTAAATCCCTTCAACCAAATTAACACCTGTTATATCCATGAATTTCTTCAAACCAAGGTCCAATCAAATTTTCACCTAGGTAGCCTACCCAGATTTGGAATGCCACAATGCTCATCCCAATATTTAATTGACTTGTCCAGGATCTGCATCATTCTATCATATGCCTTCTCCCCAAACTCCTCTTTCCTTTCAAGCTGTGCTACCCTTGCTAGAATCAAATCTTTAGTCGAGAGCACTTGATCCCAGTCACATCCTAGAAAAGATCCAGCCTCTTTATCAATAGGTAATACCGCCCTTTGACCAAACATAAGTTCATACAGTGAAAACCCTGTTGCCCTTTTAACTGATATTCTGTCTGAAAACAAAACTAATGGAAAGTAGTTCTTCCACTTTGTTTCATTATTCCCACATAATTTAACTAGCGCATCCTTTATAACTTGATGCCCTCTTTCTACCATCCCCTCTGCTTCAGGATAATATGGTGTTGCAACTTGTAACTTTGTGTCAATACCTTTGACTACCTCTTGGAATGCTCCAGCAAATTCCGTGCCACCATCTATGGTCACCATCTTCATTACCTCATACCTATAGATCCATTCTTTATTCAAGAATTCAGCTACATTACTCGCCTTAAGATTTACCAATGGCGCTGCTTCCACCCATCCTGATAGATCATCCTGGCTACTACCAAGTATTTAAAGTGTCCTTGTTTTATATGAACTGCACCTAAACTGACCCTACCATAAACATTATATTTGCCCATCACTCTACCTTTCTCTTTCAGCTTTCTGTAACTCCTATGCTGACATTCAGGACAATATTTAACCCAATCTCTTACTTCATTCTTCATATTGGGCGACCAGAATCTTTCCCTAACTCTGAAATACGTCTTGTCTTGACCTCTATGTCCTAAATTCTCATGTAACTCCCTGAGTATCTTCTCCTTCCTTTCCCTAGTTTGAACAACTAAATGAGGGAATGTAGCTTGATTCTTTCATAACTTCCCATCTTTAATAAAATAGCCTTTAGCGTGCTTCTCAATATTGCACCAAGACTTTTTATTGCAAAAATCTGGTTGACTACTACCTTCCAGATATAACCTTAACAACTCTACTCCTTCATCAGTAGATGCTTCCTCTTCAAAATACTCCCCCTCTCCTGGATGAGTACTACTATCTTGACTTCCCCTTGAATCATATTTGTCATCTGACTCTTCTACTGCCTCACCTAGCGCACTCCTTGTAGCCATGTTAGCTTTAGTGCTCCCTAAATCCAGTTGCAGACTACCTTTGCTACAAACATCCTTCACATCATCAACACCTAGTTTTATGTCTTTACGGACATTCCATGCTACTAGTTTATTGTCATCGCGGACGACCTAGCCAAATCTTTCATAAAAATAATCTATCCCGTTTACCCATCTCTTATCTTCTTCAAATTCTTTGGCTTCCAAGTCTTCTTCACATAACAGTCTTCTAGATAATGAATCTGGCATATTTAACGACTTTCCTGACTTATGAACTAAATCAAGAGAAAAAAAATTAATCTGTGCCACCCACCTTGTCATGGGAGCATCTGGTAAATTCGGGCTACTAATCATTTGCACCAACAATAGCGCATCAGCCTGCAACTCAAAATGTTGCCCCCAAAGCATCTATTGTAGCTTCTTAAAAATCTTCGCTACTCCGCATAACTCCAGCTTAGACAGAGAGTACCTAGACTCTAGTCTAGTAAAAGTCTTAGATTCATAAAGGACAGGTCCATCATTACCTTCCTCATCCTCCTGCATCAAAACTGCACCCACTGCGGACACACTAGAATCAACAGCTAGAGTAATTTTCCCAGAACCTGGTCCATACTCCAATCTCTTCAAAAGGATATCTTTTTCTACAATCCTTTTCAACATCTCAAATGACTCATCACATTCCTCTGTCCATTCACATACAACATCTTTTCTTGTTAATACCCTTAAAGGTGAAGACAACAAAGAAAAATCTCAAATAAACATTCTTACATATGTACATATGCCTAAGAACCCTCTAACTTCTGTAGTATTTCTTAGTCTTGGCCATGTAAGTACCTTATTCTTCTACTTTTCCGCAATAATCCTCCCTTCCTTGCATACTACATGTCCCACTATATCTAGTGCTGGAACACAACAAGCAAACTTGGATCCAGATATTGTTAATCCTGCCTCCTCTATCCTAAATAGCACTCTTTCTAGAGTAATTGCATATTCTCAAACAAACCTTCTAATATATGGATTCTCCTCTAACACTTACCCATCATAATCACTAGCTGGTCCTTTTATACCGCAATCATCAATAAAAATTACCATATGTTCTGGAATTTCCTCCTGAAATATCCACATCATCTGTGCTTGATATACCACCACAGAATTTTTTGTGCCTTGCAGTAACTTTGTCAACCTGAAGCGCCCCAGTGGTGTTTCAAATGTCATCATGGTTCTGGATGATTTGTCCAATTTGCGCTTATTGTATCCTCCCATAATATCACCTAATCCATAACATGCACGTCCCACAAAAGAATCCACAAACTCTTCTGGAATCGGTGGCATTCCTGTGTCCTTTACTGTAACCTTGTTCATCTCCCTAAGATCATGAAAAACCCTTAATTTACCATTATGTTTAACAACACAAAAACCTGGACTTGAATAACTAGACATAGACTGTTCATACAATCTAGACCTTAACATTTCCCTAATTAATTCTGTATACTCTTCTCTTATAGCCGCTGGTATTGGAAAAACCTTCTTCTCCCAAAATGCATGAGGTATAACTGGAACAATATAAGGTTTACCATAAGAGTGTTTCAACAAACCTCTTTCCTCTTTTGAAAATGCAATAGCCTTCTCCCTAAGAACCATAACATACAACAATAACTTCTTTTCTTCCTGAGATAACCAATCCTCTGGTCCAAAATTATCCATCTGAAGACTTTCCATTGTGATTCTATTAGTAGGTGCAAATTCAGGTGGAAATTTTGTTGAAGGGGTATCATAAGGATTCCTAGACAGCGCTAGCCTCTGCAAAGGAGGATTCAAATATGGCATCAGTAAATTTAATGGTTTAACCTTGACAGCTACTGGTTTATACTTTGATTAAAAACAGCTCTTTCTGCTTCCTTCATTACTTAAAATCAAACCATTTCTAATATAACTACAGGTTGCACCTAAATCCTGTTTTTGTATTTTCTTTTTAATATAAGAATAACAAAATCCATAATAAAAGAGATTAAAAAGTTTAGGTATAATACATTCTACTGTAGTATTCCCAAGACATCTATGAAGTACCGCTTTATGTATCCCTTCTTGTTGGACTGACTGATCACTATCTGGTTTCCTCTCATCCTGGGAGATAGTAAAACCTAAAATTCCAGTCCCTAATGAAAAATTTAGCGCTGTCCTGGTGGTCTCCCTATCTCATCATCTGAGACTTCCTTATATAACTCTCTTTCTCTCACTAATTGCGCAACTCCAGAGTACTTAGTTTCCCACCCACCATCCTTAGGCGCTACTAAGACTGCTGTTACTGGAACACAATCATCACCAATAATTCTTATTACAATAATCTTATTTAAACAATAGTCAATAGTTGCAGAATAATCCATTTAAAATTGAGTGCCTAAAACTGGTTTAACTACACCAATTGGGACATAAAAATGTATATTCCTCATCACTACAGAAACTCTAGTGCGTACATACTCTGCTACACCTATAACAGGCAACCTACCTCCACCAATTCCTGCGACAGTACCCTAACCATCTTTAACAGGAAGTCCTAACTCCACAGCATCATCTACTGATACCACATTGATTTGTGAACCTGTATTTACTAATGCCCTAATCTGTTCACCACTTAAAATAATTGTCAAATACCCCAAAGGCCCTGCATAATGTGGCGCCCTAGGCAATCCAGCGACTGGCTGAAATGACTGATCCCCTATATCAAACTCTGCGCATTTAGCTATTCTTTTCTTCCTGCACTTATCCACAATTCCATTTGCTACATCCAGCGCTACTGCTGTCAGCACCCCCAATAGAACCAAAACCATAGCCTCCAAACACTGCAAAACCAACTCCTCTAATGCTTTAGGAAAATCAGAGTGAACTGGGAGCTTCATATTCCACATAGGTTGAGTTGCCTTTTCACCAGCCTTTTCTCTCCAGGTGGATTCTTTGGAGTATTATGCCTTGCTCCTGGCATTCCTTCAGCAGGTACCGCTCTTTTCTGTACTACCTCTGACTCTTCCATCATCACTGGTTGTTCTTCTACCTGATGATCTACACCATAACCAACTGGTTCCATACCATCCATTTTGACATCCTTGATAGGCGCAGGTGTATTCTCTTTAGTAGTATACCCTACTTCCTCCATATCTTCTGGATTGGAATACCTAGCACCAGCTCTTCTCGGCCTACTAATTATAGGTGGGGTGATTTTCTTGTGCTTTCCTGAAAACATCTCCAAACACGCTTCAACCGCCCCTTCTTTTACTTTAAAATCCAACACTGCACAAGTAACTGCAAAATTGACTGACTTTGCATCCTTGCCTTTCTCTTGAGATTCAGACTCCTTGCACTTACTTAACTTTCCCTCCATCGACTTCTTGTTAATATTATCAATAACCATGGCTCTCTTCCCTCAATCCTTATCTTTAACAAGCTTAGTCCCATCTTCCAACATAAGCGTAGCTCCATCCTCGTAAACTACCCTTTCTTCTTTATCTTTTTGAAATGCATTACACTTCATCCTAGTATGTCTGTTGGTGGTCCCCTTGGTCTAGAAGATAAATCTGGAAGTACTACAAGGTTTTAAGTGGATTCATTGGGCTCAAAAAACACTGTACATATTTTTTTTAATCTTTTGATTAATTTACTCAAATAATAAGAGGTGATTACAAATACTAGTATAATTTATATCTTAGAACTACGTGGATGTAAGTACTAATGTTATAAAATATAGTAATAAGAGATTTAATTTATATATTGTAAGTTTGGTAAATACGTAAGGAATGGATGAAAAGTAGAAAAAGAGAGGGCCTTTTATATGCAAAGATGTGAGAAATAAAGACACGGAGTTGACACCACCTGATACAAGGGTGTGAGAAAAAGAAACTAAATAAAGATTTTATGTGAAATAATACAAGATATACTAAACAGTGCATAATTAAAGGTATCATTTTATTTGAAATAAAACTTAGAATCCCTTGGTCTGTCACATTTAGTACAAAAAAATTTTGATTTGAAATGGTGATTCAACAAAATCTAAATAAAGGAATTTCAAAAGTTTCTTCTTTTTATATTTTTTATATTTTTAATACTATTTTTATTCCTATTCATCTGTATTATTGAGCACAGTGTTAGGGAGTAAAAATGTGTTTTACAATTGCTTATTTTTATTAATTATTTACATTACTTATTATACTTAGCTAGTTGGTTGTAAGTAACACATAAGTAGGTAGTAAATATTAAATTATTAATAAGGATTAAAAGGCATGGCTCCATCTCAGTAAGATAATTAATTATTTTACTGAATAATTCTAGTAGCTTGGCTGACACTCCCTTACTATAAAAAAAATGCTATGATTTTTTCTTTTTATACTTCTTTAGTAGAATAGGGAGGTAAGATATCTTCTTCCCAGGTATCCAAGAATCATACTCAAATGATTTATTCTTGAATCTCAATAAGTATTCTGCACCTTTTTCAGCAGTGACTATTGTGTCATTTAGAATCTTATCAATTTCTGCTGTTTCAGTGATTTCATTAGGAGTTTTCTTTGGTCTTCCCCTCCTGTTTAGAAATAACTAACTATTGGATGTGTAAGGTTTAAAAAGAGATATTGGAAAAACAGGATGTTTTCTGTCATATGGAGAATAAAAAATAACTTCAACTGCATTGTCACCAACCGCTCTTTTGACAACAAATGGACCTACAAATGGGTCTATCAATTTGTTATTACCTTTTAAATGAAGTAGACTGTAAAAATTAGTACTTCATCACCCTATTTAAAAGTGTATTCTTTATGGGATTTGTCCCATCTCTTCTTCTTAAATTCAAAGAATATTTCAATACATTTTTAAGCATGACTTCTGCGAAGTTGTTTCATTTGAAGAAAAGATTTTACACCAGGATTTAAATCCAATTTAAGTATTTTATTATTGAGAATTCAGGCAGGAGTATTTGGAACATATCAAAGCCAGAGCTCAAAAGGCTTTCTTTGAGTAACAGAATGAACAGTGCTATTTTAAGCAATTCCAACCCAGGCTGTAAGGTAACCCAATCATGAGTGAATCTGTCATTGTTTTTATAATCAAAGCCAAAGGCACAATACCTTCTTATCATGTCCTCTAGAAACTGAATCATTCTTCCAGCTATATCATCTGTCTGAGGGTGATGGGCAGTAGATAGTTTCAGATCACAACCACAAACATCCATCAGAGACATCCAAAATTCAGAAGTAAATTAAGGGTCTCTGTCAGAGATTATGGCTTTAGGAAAACCAGCAGTATAAAACATATGAGACCACCATAAGAAAGCTAATTCCTTAGTGGAAACATCCTTGTGAGTAGCAATAAATTTACACATTTTGGTGAATCTGTCCACAATAACCCAACAAGAGTTATAACTGTCTTTTCCAGCAATAGGTAATCCTGTTTAAAAATTCATGTTTATTATCTGCCATGGTGCATCAGGAGGTTCAATATGTTACATTAATCCAGCTCTCTTACCTGTCAATCTTTTTGATTTTTGGAAAGAATCACAAGATTCAACATATAATTTGGTTTCTTCATACATATAAACCCACCAAGCAGTTTTTTTAATTCTGATCATTATTTTTTCAAGATCAAAATGTCCAGCTAATATGTCATCATGAAAAATCCTTTCATAGAAAGAGGAATAACAATGAAATTACTCAACTTTCCTCTATAATATAGATATCCTTCATCGATTGAAAATTTACCTTTCTCCAAAGCCTTCTGGTACTTTTTTTGAAGGGTTTTAATTAATGTTTGTATTAAAGCATTCTTTGGATCATTTAATATGGTGCATAAATTTTTTAAGTCAGTGTCCTTATCATATGAATGTAGAATAAGCTGTAATAGCTCTTCCTCCATATCAACCACATGTATCCCATGAATATTAATAATTTCATCCTCAGGATCATAATCAGGATTAGAGTCATCATTTAGTAAAGATAACCATGATAACATATCCACATTTGAGTTAACAATACCAGACCTATGAATTATTGTCATTCTCCCTCTGTATTCCCGAACAGCTTACTGCCATCTAAACATATGTCTGTTAGGTGTTTTCAAGTTTAAAAGGGATTTAACTGAACTGCAGTCAGTGAAAAGTTTAAATTTCTGGTCATCTAGGTAATAATGTAGCTTTTCTAGAGCTCTCAAGACTGCTAAACATTCAAGCTGAGTGGCACCATATTTCAATTCACTATTTCTCAAGGTTCTTGAAATATAACAAATTACTACTTCTGACACTTGATCATTCATCACTTGTTTCTGATGGAGGGCAGCACCATGACCAATAAAACTGGCATCAGTGTACAAAATAAATGGTTGATTAAATTCAGGTAAAGCAAGAATTAATTCTGACATCAAACAGTCTTTCATAGTGCCAAAAGCTCTCTGTCTTTCACTATGCCTGACAAAAGCAACATCCTTTCTAGTCAGTTGGGTAAGGGGTAAAGCTATGACTTGGTTATTTTTAATATACTGTCTATAGTATCCACACATTTCCAAAAATCTCTGGAGCTCTCTAACTGTGGTAGGAGCCTTCACCTGCTGTATGGCTGCCACTTTATTTTGGTCAACACATATCTGTAACCCTGAAACAACATGACCAAGCACTTTTAAGGAATGAAAATCAAATTAACATTTCTTCAAAGCAAGTGTCATATTTATTTCATCCATTTTGTTGAAAACTTTACACAAGTGGTTGAGATGGTCCTCAAATGCTTTTTAGAATATGATGATATCATCAATATAAACCATCAGCCATCCTTCAATTATCTCTTGATGGAATGTGTTATCCATAACTTTTTGAAAAACTGAAGGGGCATTATTAGGGCCAAATGGCATCCTAACATACTTATAAATACTCATATGAGTAGCAATCATCAGAAAATTCTGGAAATTCTTCTCAACAGGTACCTTGTGATATCCCTTGTTACCATCCCAGCAGCTTATATATTTAGCAGCTTGTAAGGTAGCATGTATAGAGCTAATTCTAGGTAAAGGATAGATATCATCAATAGTATAAGTATTAAATTCTCTATAGGCACCACATAACCTGGCTTTATCTTTCTCATTAGAAATTAGGAAAGGTGAGATAACACAATATTTAGGTGTCTCAACTACATTTTCAATAATATTCATTTTCAAAAGGGTAGAGATATTATCCTCAATATCTTTTCTATTTGTGGGGGAAGCTGGGTAAGGCTTCCTCTCCAAACTAGGTTGTATGTCAGTTAATGGGTAAGATAATAAAAGTTTAATTTCTTCCCTAACTAATCCTAGTTCATGTGACCCATGAGCAAAGGCCATAGGAAAAGATTTTATCAATTTAATGATGGAACCTAAATCCTCACCAGAAACTTGTTCTCCAAAGGAAGAATTTTCAATTTCAGACATAAGGGCATGAATTTACTTTGTAGTACTTCCTTTATATTGAATTGCAGAATTTCATGTGTTCAATTCTGGTTTTAACAATTTTTGGGGGAGGAAATCTTAAATTTTCTCTTGACATTCATCCCCATTGTGAAGATTTGGTTTGAAGGATCTAAAATTATGCCATACTTGGTTAAAATATCATTCTCTATAATAAACCAACTGCTTAAGTTATCATTTTTCATGACAACAAAATCACAAATAGCTCTTACAAACCATGGTTATGTTTAAAAACATTGCTGCTTTGTATTCACCAATGGGGGACAAAAGAGAGCCGTAACTTCTCCAATTTTCAGAAATGATAGGCATCAGTTTTGATTTATAGTCCTGATCCACTGAAGCCAGTTCTTTTTCAGATACTACACTTCCTCCAGCTCCAGAATCCAGAACAACTTCAATGCTGGTTCCATTGATCAAGACTGGTGCTTTGAGAGGGACATTAACAATTGAGCTATCCTCAATGTTCCTTATGATATCAGCATCCTCAACTGTAGATAAATCATTATTATCAATATCAATAGTATTTGAAAAATTAATATCTTCTTCCAGCATCAGGATTTCTTGTTGAGATTCAAATGAAATATTGCTGGCACAATCACTTTAAGTATCATCCAGTGCTATTGTGTAATCAGCCTGCTCCTCAGATTGTTCAACAAGATTTATCTTTGTTAGTGTATCTAGTATTCAAGTATGATTTAATAGTATTTAATAATGGTTCTACTAATTTTTAATAAATAATTTAGTGATTAAACCTCAGGGGAAGACCAATAAAATAGTTAAACTCAAATAAAACTCATAATACTTGAATTTAAATGTGTGCTAGTGGTGGAAAATAGATGAATATTATATATTTATAGCTTATATAAAGATAATATCAATTTATAAAGGCTTTATAATATATTTCTATTTGATAATAATTTTGATATAATGTTTATTTGAATTGTAGTAAGTAAGTGATGTCTAATAACTGTCAAAATCCTCCCTTACTTATACCAAAATCCACTGGAGTGCACAGACCTTCAATCCAGATGATGTCACTGCTATCCCCGGAAATTACAACACTGTGAGGGCCCATAAACTCCCCATGGCGTCTACTTCAAGCATATTAAACACCCAGACCTCCAGTAAGGACCCTCCATCACAATTAATGATAACACAGTCCCATACCATATATAGAAAATCTAGATAAAAGCGGATACCATAGAGAAACATGTCAAATAACTCATCAAAAGAGAATATAATAAACCCCAAAGCATATAAAGGAAACAAATGAAATGTCCAAGCCCCCAAAAATCTCCCCAAGCCTCCATATTAACCCAGGAATGACCTCCCAACCCATTAACCCGTGAATATCCATCCAAGGAAGCAGTTTAAGTTGTCCAAACTGAGTCTAGGCCCATGAAATAGATGTATATGCTTCTGTAGGCGTTGTTAGTACACTGGATACGTCCATATGACCTAAAATAAGCTGAAAAACAAAGGGTATAGGCTATTAAGAGGCTAAAACCCACTTATATACCTAAATATACATAATGTACTGCATATTTCACTGAATATAAGATTTATGTATACATTTAAGCTTATGTATGTCAAGAATTACTTAATATCACTTAAGATAAGTATATTATTACTTCATTAACACCTTAAAAATTATTATTAGGCTATGGATAACTATTTAAGCTACTATAATTTATATAATAGAGTAATAATTATATATATATGTAATATAATCAGATATATTATTATTTTAACCTTATTTTTATAATATAAGCTTAATGTACTTAAGGTTATCTTATTTTAAGTATAAAAAATACTCAGTCCTAGGAATATTTAGTCTGACAATCTTCTTGTCACAAACGTGGCCTTTCTGCCAAGGCTTGTTGCACTTGAAGCAAGTGTTTGTTGCATACTTTTTAGGTGCATCAGGGGCAGAAGGTTTTACAACCTTTTCCAGAGGTTTCTGTTGGTAAGTGGAGGATTTCACCAAAGGGGTTCTAGGAATAAATCTTCTGGAATCATACTTGTTGCTTATAAGGATCTTATTACAAGTATTAATGAAGGAAGATGGTTCTCTGGAGAACTCAGTCCTAGCCACTATCAAGTCTCTCAAAGACATTGTTAATTTATAAAGGATCCTGTCCTTCCATAACTCAAACTCCATATTTGTGTCCATTTCCCTCAAGAATTTTACAAGTTTCATTAAGATCTCAATAGGTTTATTAGTTGAAGAGATATATCTAGTTTCCTCATAATGCCTTTGTTGAGCCATCCTAAACTTGTAGCCACCAAATTGTGCTCTAATCAATTTTTTCCAATCTTCCCATGAGTAGTCATTCCTATCCAGGAGAACAGATTCATACCACATTAGGGCTACATTGGTAAACATAGAAATTAACTTAGACACAATTTCCTTGTCAGTATAGTCTAGTATATAAGTATGATATAATAGTGTTTATTTATGGTCCTACTACTTATTGATAAATGATTTAGTGATTAAACCTCAGGGAAAGACTAATAGAATAGTTATACTCAAATAAAACTCACAATACTTGGATTTTAATGCGTGCTAGTGGTGGAAAATAGATGAATAAAATATAGTTATAGCTTATATAAAGATAAAATCAATTTATAATGGCTTTACAATATATTTTTAAATGTTAATAATTGTATAATAGTGTTTGTTGGAGTTGTAGTAATTCAGTGATGATAATAAACCGTCAAAATCCCTCCTTACTTATACCCAAATCCACTGGAGTGCACAGACCTTCAATCCAGATGATGTCACTGCTATCCCGGGCAATTACAGCACTGTGAGGGCCCATCACCTCCCCATGGCGTCCACTTCAAGATGTTTCAACACCCAGACCTCCAGTAAGGACCCTCCATCACTATTAATAATAAAACTGATCCAAACCATAAATAGAAAACCCAGATAAAAGCCGACACCATAAAGAAACAGGTAAAATAAATAATCAAAAAGAGATTTAATGAAACTAAAAGCATATAAAGGAAACAAATAAAATGTCCAAGCCCCCAATAACATCCCCAAGCATCGATATTAACCCAGAAACATCCTTCCAACCCATAAATCCGTGAATAACCATCCAAGGAAGTAATTTTAGTTGTCCAAACTGGGTGTATGCGTGTCAGTATAGTCTAGTATATAAGTATGATATAATAGTGTTATTTTATGGTCCTACTAATTATTAATAAATGATTTAGTGATTAAACCTCAGGGGAAGACTAATAGAATAGTTATACTCAAATAAAACTCACAATACTTGGATTTAAATGCATGCTAGTGGTGGAAAATAGAAGAATAAAATATAGTTATAGCTTTTATAAAGATAATATCAATTTATAAGGGCTTTATAATATATTTCTGAATGTTAATAATTGTAGTGTAGTGTTTGTTTGAAGTGTAGTAATTGAATGATGATAAAAAACCGTCAAAATCCCTTCTTACTTATACCCAAATCCACTGGAGTGCACAGACCTTCAATCCAGATGATGTCACTGCTATCCCCGGCAATTACATCACTGTGAGTGCCCATCACCTCCCCATGGCGTCCACTTCAAGCAGTTTCAACACCCAGACCTCCAGTAAGGACCCTCCATCACTATTAATAATAACACAGAGTCATACCATAAATAGAAAAACCAGATAAAAGCGGATACCATAAAGAAACAGGTAAAATAAATGATCAAAAAGAGATTTAATGAAACTAAAAGCATATAAAGGAAACAAATAAAATTTCCAAGCCCCCAATAACATCCCCAAGCATCCACATTAACCCAAAAACATCTTTCCAACCCATAAATCCGTGAATAACCATCCAAGGAAGTAATTTTAGTTGTCCAAACTGGGTGTATGCGCCTGATATAGGTGTCTATGCTTCTGTAGGCGTTGTGAATCCACTGATTTTGTCCATATGACCTAAAATAAGCAGAAAAACAAAGGTTATAGGCTATTAAGGGGCTAAAACCCACTTATATACCTAAATATACATAATATACTGCATATTTCACTGAATATGAGATTTATGTATACATATAAGCTTATGTATGTCAATAATTACTTCATATCACTTAAGATAAGTATATTATGACTCCATTAACACCTTAATAAGTATTATTAGGCCATGGATAAGCTATTTAAACTATTATAAATTATATAATAGAATAATAATTATATATATATATAATAAAATAATATATATTAATATTTTAACCTTATTTTTAAGATATAAGCTTAATCTAGTTAAGGTTATCTTATTTTAAGCATTAGAAATACTCAGTCCTAAGGATATTTAGGCTGACAATGCGCCTGATATAGGTGTGTATGCTTCTGTAGGCATTGTGAGTCCACTGATTTCGTCCATATGACCTAAAATAAGCAGAAAAACAAATGTTATAGGCTATTAAGGGGTTAAAACCCACTTATATACCTAAATTACATAATATACTTCATATTTCACTGAATATGAGATTTATGTATACATATAAGCTTATGTATGTCAATAATTACTTCATATCACTTAAGATAAGTATATGATGACTCCATTAACACCTTAATAAGTATTATTAGGCCATGGATAAGCTGTTTAAACTATTATAAATTATATAATAGAATAATAATTATATATATATATAATAAAATAATATATATTAATATTTTAACCTTATTTTTAAGATATAAGCTTAATCTAGTTAAGGTTATCTTATTTTAAGCATAAGATATACTCAGTCCTAAGGATATTTAGGCTGACATTCTTCATCTGGGAGTTTGTAAGAATTTTTTAAGTTATCAATTCCGCAATTGAATTGCTGCCAATCAGAAGAAGAATCACCATCAAATGTTGGATACTGATAAAGTTTTGGTCAATTCTTTTGATTTGAAGGATCCTCCTTAGTATTAGCTTTTTTCTGAGTAAGAGGCAGCTGTAACTTCTCCAAATGTGCAGTAATCTCATTGTTTAATTCTTCTGTTGACAATCCTGGTGCATCATTAAATTTTGATGGAAACTCAGTGGTATCAACAGGAATTTCTGAATCTAATTTTACTTTAGATGAAATAGAAACAGGTAAACTTGGAGCATCCTGTACCATATGTTCCTTCAAAGAAATTTAAGAATATTTTTGATTATTAAACAATGAATTCAATTTTTCTTCAATGGTTGTTAGTCTGGTTTTTGCTCTTGGAAGACTAGATAAACTCTCATTGATTGTTGCAAAAGATAACTTTGTTTTATTTTGAAAAGATGAATAATGATCAATCAATCTTTTCAGGTTCATCTTATCTACCTCTAGCTCCTGGAAACAGGCAGATACAGTATCTTGTAGTTTAGACAAATAATTTTTGATTTTTTGCCATAAAGCAACTTTCTTTTCATGGGTTGCTTTGTAATGAAACAAATCATCAGAAACTCTCTGTAACTCACTCCTTGATGCTTAATAGCCCTGTTAAGTTACCAAACTATTATGTTTCTGAATTATTTGCATGTTGTTCATGATATGATTTTGTTTAGCAATAATATTTCTCAAATATTCATCATTAATTTTTGCTACATCTGGAGTGTTTCTCAATGAAGAAACAGAGTAACTTTCCAAATTCTCATAAAACTCAGGCTCAAGTGTTTCATCAATAATAGGCATATCAGGATTTATCATTGAAGTAGAAATTAAAACTAAAGGATTAGATACATTTGAAAATTGAGTGATTTGTTTACTCTTGTCAACCTCCACTGGTCTCATAATTTCATCCCCTCTGCCAGAATTACCTGAAGGAACAGGATCAGTAACAAGAAATGGAACTTGAGATTCAATAAAGGGACTTACCAAGGCTTGGGAAAGATCTGAATATTTTTTTTCTTTTTCTGCCTCCTTTATAAGGGTGAGGATGTGTTGGGTTAAATTGAGTGGGTCTTGATGGACCTGCCAGAGGTATCTGAGGTTGCTGCTGCTGAGACAGATAGTCCCACTGCCACTTTGACACTTCCATCCTTTCTGTTTGCTGGGGAGACAATTTTGGAAGATCGCTGAAGGGAGTAGGTCTCCCCTTCTCTTGAAGAAAGGCATCTATTTTTCTTGCCTTTTCTTCTAGTGAGTCTATTCTTGCTTTCAGTCTGAAATTCTTTGTCCTCAGATCCTTTATGTGGGTGGATATGTTCTTTAATTGTTGAGGTAAAGTCATTTTTTTTTATTTTGAAGCCTTTGGGAAGTCCTTTATGGTGGTTGATTGAAGGCTTTTGTTCCTGGGAATTTGTCTCTGCCAGAATCTCCACTTCCTCAATTTCCACATCCTGATTGGTTTAATGATTTATTAATTTGAGCCAATTTGGTAGTTAAAGGAGAACTCACAGAAGTAGCCTCATCATAATCAATAAGATCCAATTCCTCTTCACGTGCAGCAGAAACACCTTGGTCAGTCATTGTTTTAAATTTAACTTGAAGTGAGGGAAGGAAACAATAAGATTAATTAGTTTTGTTTTTGCTTTTAAAAGAAAATTAATAATAAAAAGAATATAAAATTCTTCAGGACAAAAATCAACTGAAAATAATAATCAATTATTTATTAATTCAAAATAATCTTATAACCAGGATTAAAAGAAAACAACTGAAGAAATAAAGCCAAATTTTAATTAAAAAATTAATTTATGATAATTATCAGGATTTAAATCAACAGAAAGATATTTAATTACCGGTTTTTAATGTCAACTGAAATAATTTAATATAATTTATTTTTTTTATTTATTATTAAAATTCAATTGTCAGGACAATTTGTCAACTGGAACAAAAATTTTTTTTTTAATTTATCAGGACAAAGTCAACTGAAAATTATAATTTATTTTTTAAAAAAAAATTATTACTTCTAGGACTAAGAACACATTTGCTCTATCTTTGTCAACTAGGAAAATAAATAAAAATAAATAAATTTCAATTTACCAGACAACTCCCCCTGTAAAATGAGCAAATTAATGCCACTTACAGAGTGCTGAGTAAAAGGAAATAGGTAGAGTATGAATAGTGCAAAGCAACCCATGAATAGTAATAAATATAATTACCACAAAAATATATAACTATAGTTAATATATAAGCCTAAGTTTTGGAGTGCGGTTCGATTCCCATTCGCAGCAAAAAATAAGTCACGTGATAGATGATGTTTGTGGTTTTCGTCGCCCACTCGTCCTTATAGGTACCTCAATGGCAATGGTCCCATGGTCTCCGGCCTCAAGATTACAATGTGCTTTTGACGATTGTGAAAGGCTTCCAACTGTTGGTGGTCCCCTTGGTCTAGAAGATAAATCTGAAGGTCCTATGAGGTTTTAAGTGGATTTATTTGGCTCAAAAAACACTGTATGTATTTTCTTGAATCTTTTGATTAATTTACTCAAATACTAAGAGGTAATTACAAATAATAGTGTAATTTATATCTTAGAATTACATGGATGTAACTACTAATGTTATAAAATATAGTAATAAGAGATTTAATTTATATATTGTAAGTTTGGTAAATAAGTAAGGAATGGATGAAAAGTAGAAAAAGAGAGGGCCTTTTATATGCAAAGATGTGAGAAATAAAGACATGGATTTAACACCACCTGATACAAGGGTTTGAGAAAAATAAACAAAAGAAAGAGTATATGTGAAATAATAAAAGATATACTAAACAGTGCTTAAATATAGGTATCATTTTATTTGAAATAAAACTTAGAATCCCTTGGTCCATCACATTTAGTACAAAAAACATTTGATTTAAAATGTTGATTCAACAAAATCTAAATAAAGGAATTTGAAAAGTTTCTTCTTTTTATATTTTTTATATTTTTACTACTATTTTTATTTCCTCTCATCTGTATTATTGAGCACGGTGTTAGGGAGTAAAAATGTGTGTGACAGTCAGCCTAGATATCTCTAGGACTGAGTACTTCTTATACTTAAAAGAAGATAACCTTAAGTTCATTAAGCTTATATCTTAAAAGTAAGGTTAAAATAATAATATATATGATTATATTACATATAAATAAAATTATTACTCTATTATATAGATTATAGTAGTTTGAATAGCTTATCCATAGCCTAATAATACTTATTAAGGTAGTAATGGAGTCATAAATTTTTTATCTTAAGTGATATTAAGTAATTATTGACATACATATGCTTATATGTATACATAAATCTCATATTCAGTGAAATATGCAGTATATTATGTATATTTAGGTATATAAGTGGGTTTTAGCCTCTTAATAGCCTATACCCTTTGTTTTTCAGCTTATTTTAGATCATATGAACATATCCAGTGTACTATCAACGCCTACAGAAGCATATACATCTATTTCAGGGGCATACACTCAGTTTGGACAACTTAATCTGCTTCCTTGAAAGGATATTCACGGATTTATGGGTTGGGAGGTCATTGCTGGGTTAGTATGGATGCTTGGGAATGTTATTGGGGGCTTCGACCTTTCATTTTTTTTATTTTATATGCTTTGGGTTTCATTATATTCTCTTTGGATGAGTTATTTTACCTTTTTCTTTATTGTATCCGCTTTTATCTAGATTTTCTATTTATGGTATGGGACTGTGTTATCATTAATTGTGATGGAGGGTCCTTACTGGAGGTCTGGGTGTTTAATATGCTTGAAGTGGACTCCATCAGAGGTGATGGGCCCTCATAGTGCTGTAATTTCTGGGGATAGCAGTGAAATCATCTGGATTGAAGATCTGTGCAATCCAGTGGATTTTGGCGGTTATTAGAGATCACTTACTTACTACAATTCAAATAAACATTATAAAACAATTTTTATAATTTATAAATATATTATAAAGCCTTTATAAATTAATATTATCTTTATATAAGCTATAACTATATTATATTCATCTATTTTCTATTACTAGCACACATTTGAATCCAAGTATTGTGAGTTTTATTTGAGAATAAGTATTTTATTAGTCTTCCCCTGAGGTTTAATCACTAAATCATTTATTAATAAGTAATAGGACCATTATAAAATACTATTAAATTATACTTATATACTAGATACACTGACAGTGACAATTACTTATTTTTAATAATAATTTACATTACTTATTGTACTTAGCTAGTTAGTTGTAAGTAATACATAAGTAGGTAGTAAAAAATCAATTATTAATAAGGATTAAAAGGAGTGGCTTCATCTCAGTAATATAATTAATTATTTTACTGGATAAGTCTAGTAGCCTGGCTGACAATGTCCATCCTTATTACAATAGTAACATACCATAGTAGCAAAACACAATGGTTGAGGACAATTCTTGAGCCTAAACAATTCTTTCGCCTTTGCTGCTTCAATAATTTTCTTCTCCAATTCTTCACTCCTCGCCATAACAGGGTCCGGCTCTTTAGTAAGAACTTTAACTTTAGAAGACAACATCTGAGCAGGCGATTGCACGCCAGACGCATCTTTGTCCATCTCCTCGCTATCCAAAGCACCTCTAGCTGCGCAACTCTCAACGTGACACAACTTCATTTCAGCTGCCACTGCCATCTCTACTTCCTCTACTTCAGGATACTTAAAATTTCTGTCCCTCTTTTTGACCAGCTTTTCTTTGTTATCCAAGCGCCTCCTCACCCAGTCTTCTAATTCTGATGCTAGCGCTTCACTAAACCAAGGTAGACACATTAGAATTGCTAAAATTTTCATTACTGACTAAATATTCCACCATTTGATCAAACTCTTCTCTAAAACTTTTAACTTTCCAAGGGTCTTGAACACCCCCTATAGATTTGACCCTCTTTACCAAGACATCCAGATCCTTTATTGTATACCTAGCTTCCTCAGTAATCTTCGACCATCTCTTGAGCATCTGTTCTTTTAGCGCTGACCAATTACGCTCTTCATGCCCCTTTAGATCCTCTAAATCATCTTTGCACTCATTACAGACAAAGAAAATCACTTAATGCACCATGTCATACTCAGTCGCACCATGCACTCCAGCTGCTTGTTCAAACCTTCATAAGAACTTCATGGTATTAATACCCGCAAAACACAAACTTTCATCTTTACATCTAATTATCATAGTTACCCTCTGTGGAAGTGAAGCCTTCAAATTAGGCAATTTAACTTTCTCCTGACATCCCTTAGATGTAGGCGCAGTAGGATCCATTTCCAAAATACAAAAATCAAAACAGAATCACAAAAATAATAAACACACACTTGGTAATTAAACCCAACTATATCTGCAAAACAGCCCTACGCTATCCTCTGATAACAGCTATTGATCCACTTGTTCTGGACCCTACAACTCTTCCATTGAAGTGCGGGCTTGATCACATCCTCTTGACAAAACCCTGAAAACCAAACAATCTAATCAAAACATTAGTTACAATTAAGCCACTGTTTGGACACCAATTGTAGAGAGTTCTAAAGTACTAAGCAGTAGAATCAATGCGAGATGGGTTGGTTCTTCTTTTTAATTTCTAAAAAGAAGCGCCTGCCACTCTTATTTTTAAAGACAGCGCAATAATGTGTAACACTAATATTTGATTAGAAAGTTTATAAGTTGAGAGATGGGTTTTAAAGATAAAGAAAAAAAAGTATAACTATCTGGATATTTCTATTCTTAACAAGCGCAAATATCCACAGCTACTCCCTCTTGAAGTGCTCTCTTTGAACATGCTTTATTATAGCAATAAAATAACTCTAGTAATAGTCAATTCTACTGAGTCTCATATATTCTCTCAAAAAATTAATCTCAAAGAAACCTAATATCTTGTACTTGATTCTACAACTATTAACTACTCATACGTTAACAATCCAACTAGATTTTTCAATACTTATATTATTGTTCTATGTTGCGGGCCTTCCTCCTTTTATATTTTTCCAGCACTCAAGACACAGCTCCCTAGTGGATCTCCAGTGCTGACTTTAGCACCATATTAGTAAAACAATAACTAATCTATTAGTAAACTAAGTACACCTCTTTTAACAACTACAGCACCTAAAACATACCCTATACTTAATAACACTAATATTACCTTGTTTTGCTCATACTCCACATATGCGCTCCTGACTGTACCTTTGTTTTGTTTCAGCGCTACTTCCAAGTTTGACTCCTTCTAATGCTGATCCTAGTCACCTTTAATCTTGGGTAGTTTTGTGATTTAGTCCCCACTCTCCTTACTTCATTACTAAGTCCATAGTTGTGACAACTCACTTAACTAGTTAGTCTCTTACATTACCTGTTTTAATAAGGTACCACACTAGCTGTGGTGCAGTATACTATGCACTTGAGTCCTTCCTTGAGCCATAATTCTTTCCTTATTTCATAACACACAATTATTGGAAAATCCAAATCCATATTCTTCAGCGCTTGCAGTCCTAAATTGATAACACGCAATTCCCCATTGTGCAGCACATCCTTCTGAAAGATCCAAGCGCACAGACCCTGAATCCTCTTCTGTGCTTCTATTTCCTTTTGTTCTTCAAAAAACACAAATACATATTATATGTTAGAACTACCTACTGTGCTATTAATCTCCTTTGTTCTTCCTGGGCTACGTGAACTGATTAGTCCGAAATAAAGCTACCTGCAAGGCACGTACCACACTGGTGCAAGGAATGGTAGTATAAATGAAAATTGTATTACTGGTAAGTAAAACTAAAGGTAATAGAAATAAAATAATGGAAAAAAATGAGATTGATGGAGAATAAAAAATGAGCATAGACTATATATATATATATGTAATTCTAACAAATAAGCTCCATTGATCTCATATACATAAACTATTCTATGATCACTGACCAACTAAGCAAGGTACATGAGGTGCTGAGCATAAGAAAAGGGTTAAGTTGGCCAAGAAAGGGAAAGTGGCGTAGAGTTGTGCAGAATAATAGATGTTGGAGAGATGTGTAGTCAACAATGGATTATGAGGATGGTTTTTGAATCTGACACCTGGAAAGACCAGATTCTCTATGCATTGGGGATCCAAAACTTAGATGAATTCCTCCTAAAAATCTTACTTCCCCTACTGAAATTGCCACCCTTGAAGTCTTCAATTACCATAAGAAGCAAAATGCCATGATCTTACACATGTTCATTGACTTTGAGAATGACACTTGTTTTGTACATGATAAATCCATGTTTGATCCTGATGAATGATGGGATCAAGTGCGAGAACATTACGCCTTCACTTCCGCTGAGAGCTGCGCCAGTGTCATTGCGTATTTATTTAATATCCACTTTGACGAGATAGACATCTCTGTAACTGTCGAAAAAAATCTCTCAACTCTCAAACTATTGAACAATGTTTCTCCTTCTCTGTTCTCAGGTGAAGTATTATCAACAATTATTGCCTTTTACATTCTGAACCTACTTCCAGAATCCTATTGTAACATATCACACCTAATCTTCATCAACATCAAAGTCAGGAAGAAGACTCTCTCCATTGAAGAGGTCCTGACCAAACTTGAAAAAGAATTGTGATGCTGTAAATCTGAAACCACCAAATAAAGTATGGAATTCAATGTGAATAGGTGTAATCTGTGCTCCAATGGCAAGCAAAATTCCTTGGCCCCTCACTCTGAGGCTACATGCTTCCAACTGCATGCTGAAAAATGGGATGAGTATTATAAAAAGAAGAATGAACATGAGATACAGGATCTTAAAGCATTATCAGCTCTCCACTATCAAAATAGTTCTGCTATTTTAGACATTGGTGCCTTGTATTCTCTATTCAACGATAAAATATACTTACCCCCTCTCTCTATCTGTCTTTAAAATCCCTTCCAACTGAAAACAGACAAGTCATTCTTGTGCAAGGATCTGGCATGGTCAATTTGTTATTATACAATCAAATTTTTGCAATAGAAAATGCCCTGTTTGTTCCTGATCTCCAATCTAACCTTGTCTCAGAAGTCTGGTTCCCTTAAAAAAACTTCTCAATCATAGGATGTGGCAACAGTGCAAAAATTCTTGACCAAATGAGCAAATTTGTAGTGGAATATTCCTTGGAAGATAATTTTCTTTCCCTTCCATTTTATTTTTCTAACAGCATCAATTCCATGGTCTTCAAAGATTCATTACAAATGCTAAATAATGCCTTTCAGAAGGTCCCTTTGGTCTAGAAAAAGTTTCAATGGTCCAACAGCAGTAATAGGTGCAAAAGTAATTCAAAATTTCAGATTGTGTATGTATATTTCTCTTTATAAAAAGATAACTGAATTTAAAGATAATTTATTGTTTTACTCTTACTTTATGAACTTATAATCACGTGAAATTTAAGTACTAAGGTAGTAAGAGTAGTAATAGATTTATTTGATTGTATATAATGTTAAAAAAGTAAGTAAGAGTTGGCTCAAACGCAGAGAGATTGAGAGGCCTATATAGGAAAAAAGGAGAGAAAATACAGAACCACAAGTCTACATATATGAGTTGTTTAATGAGAAATATTTCCATAATAGAAATATTTAATTTAAAACTATTCTAGAAAGAATGTTCCTATATACAGTGTATATATGTCAGGTTATTGAAAGTATTTGATTTTAATAGGTTTTTTCTGTATGTCAATTTTAAATAAAATAATTTGAATTTAATATTAAGTATTAATATACTTTTATTTCACCTCTCAACTGTCATGAGGACGTTTTTAAGGGATACAAAAAAGAGGGACATTAAAATTAAATAATTACTGGATTTTACTTATTTTAATTAGTTAAATTATTATAATTAAATTACAAATTAAGTATATATAATAAAAAGAAGAGATAAAGGTGTGACTCTATCCTAATAAATAAATAATTATTTACTGGGTAATTATAGTAGCATGGCTGACACTCCCTCACTCTAAAAAAAATAAAAAAATTCTATCATTTTTTCTTTTTATATTTCTTTAGTAGAGCAGGAAGGTTAGATATCTCTTTCACAGGTATCAAAGAATCATATTCATAAGATTTATTCTTGAATCTCAATCGGTATTCACTACCCTTTTCAACAGTGACCATTCTGTCATTAGGAATCCTATCAATTACTGCTGTCTCAGTGATTTCCTTAGGAGTCTTCTTTGGTCTTCCTTCCTTTTTGGGAATAATTCACTATTGGATGTGTAAGGTTTCAGATGAGATATTTGAAAAACAGGATGTTTTCTGTCATATGGAGGGTACAGGATAGTTTCACCTGAATTATTACTAACTATTCACCTTACAAAAAATGGACCAAAAATAGGGTCTTTAAACTTGTTATTGCCTTGTAAATTTAAGTGGACTTGAGAAATTGGTACTGCATCACCCTTCTTAAAAGTGTATTCTTTATGGGATTTATCCCAACTCTTCTTCTAATATTCAAAAGATTTTTCAATGAATTTTAGAGCATGACTTCTGCATAGTTTTGCATTTGAAGAAAAGATTTGACACCAGGATGTAAATCCACTTTGGGTATTTTATTATTAAGAATTTGGGCTGGGGTATTTGGAACATATCCAAGCCAGAGCTCAAAAGGCTTTATTTGAGTAGTTAAGTGAAAAGTGATACTTTAAGCAAATTCCAGACCAGGTAGTAAAGTGACCCAATCATGAGTGAACCTTTCATTGTCTTTATACTCAAGGCCAGAGGCAAAATACCTTCTTATCATGTCCTCTAAAGTCTGAATTGTTCTCCCAGCTAATCAATTGGTTTGAGGATGATGGGAAGTAGAAATCTTCAATTAACAACAACAAGTATCTATCAGAGACATCCAAAATTCAAAATAAAATTTAGGATCTCTATCAGAGATTATTTCTTTTGGGAAACCAGCAGTATTGAACATATGAGAAAACCACATTAAAGATATTTCCTTAGTAAAACCATTTTTGTGGCTAAGAATAAATTTACACAGTTTTGTAAATTTATCCACAATAAACCAGCAAGATTTAAAACTGTCTTTCCCAGCTATGGGTAACCCTGTTACAAAATCAGTGTTTTTTATTCGCCATGGTGCATCAGGAGATTCAATATGTTGCATTAATCCAGCTCTTTTCCCAGTTAATCTTATTGATTTCTGGAAAGAATTACAGTATTTGACATATAACTTGGTCTCTTCAGATATATTAACCCACAAAGAAGTGTTCTTAATTCTAATAAATGTTTTTTCAATATCAAAATGTCCTGCCAGTATTTCATCATTACAAATTTGCAAGATGATTTCTTTCATAGAAGGAGGAATAAGGTCAACATTACTCAACTTTCTTCTATAATAGATATAAACTTCATCAATTGAAAATATTCACTTGTTTAAATAATTTTGGTTCTTTGGTGGAAGGGTTCTGATTAATGCTTGTATTGAACCATTCTTTAGATCATATAATATAGTACACAGATTTTTCAAGTTAGTGTTTTTATCATATGAATCCAGAATAAGCTGTAATATCTCTTCCTACATATCAAACACATAAATCTTGTGAATGTAGACTATTTAATTGTCAGGATCATATTCATGATTAAAGTCATCATTTGGGAAAGGTAACCTTAAAAACATATCAAAATTTTAGTGAAAAATACCAGCCCTATAAATTATTTTCATTCTTCCTCTGTATTCTTGAAAAGCTAACTGCCATCTGAAAATATGTCTGTGTGGTGTCTTCAAGTTCAAGAGGAAATTTCACTTCACTGCAGTCAGTGACAAGCTCAAATTTCTGGTCATCCAGGTAATAATGTAGCTTTTCTAGAGCCCACACCACTTCTATACACTCCAGTTGAGTGGCACAATATTTCAATTCACTATTTCTCAAGGTTCTTGAAATATAACAAAGTATTACTTCTGATAATTTGTCATTCATAACTTTTTTTTGGTGGAGAGCAGCACCAAGGCCAATAAAACTGGCATCAGTGTATAAAACAATTGGTTGATTAATGTCAGGCAAAGCGAGAATTGGTGCTGACATCAAACAATGTTTCTGTTAGACAGGCTATCTCAGGAGCCCAGTAATTCATATAATAAATTACTGAAATCATGTATGGGAATAACATTATGTTTTATCACCATGCAATATATGGGGCAGTCTTGCTAGCAAGTCCACAAACTTGAACCCTTACTCATATCTTTTTTAGAACACATTGAGGTGGTGATGAAACAATCATGAAGAAATATTGACTTTACTTTGAAAACACCTTGAAACTGATTTGAACCTTTATTGAAAGACAGTTGATTAATAGTTCAAAAAATATTCACAGAAGGAAAAAAGTGTGTACTAGAGGTCTAGTGCTTTTTTTACTTCCTGAAATAATTCTTGGTAGAATTCCAAGTGGGACTTCCATCTGATACCTTCTTCCCCTAATTCCCCCTTATCTTCAATCTGCCTTCCTATCCTAACCCCCTTATCTTGTTGCTAACCTTGCTATCAACTTACCCTTTCTACCCTATCACTTCCCTTCAAAGTGAAAAAACGACTCTCCTCTCCTTCCACCCCTCTCCCTTTACTTCTCTTTATTTCTCACACCTCCTCCAGAACCACACTCACCTTTCCCAGCCCACTGTCATTATTTATTTTAATTTTACTTTCTATTTTTTTCATTTTTCATTTTTCTTCCCTAAAAATATCTTCCTTTCTCAACACTTCGCCACATTTTTTGGTAAACACAAGCAACTCAAATTCTGAAAAATGTATTTAGTTACTTTATTTACCACTAGGAATGGTTTATAATTCCTCAAGATTTTATTTCTTGTTTTTTATAATTTGTACATATTAATTATTCTCAAGTTTATTAAAAGAAGGCTACTTTCCAAGCCTTTGCATGCCTCTTCAGCACTTTTTTCACCTCTCCAACCACATTGCTCACCTCACCCAGAAAAATTGAGGGACTGGGGAAGGCTGGCAAATGTGAGAGAGGGTTTTTAAAGAACTAGGAGAGGTGAAAAAAGCCTTTCACCTACTACTCCCAGCTCTACTTAGTCTTTACAGCACCTCGCTTACATCTCCCACCAAATTAAGGGACTGGGCAGGCTGGGGGAGGTGATAAAAGCCTCTCACTCACTTCTCCCATCCCTCCTTAGTCTATACAGCACCTCAATCACATTGCCAGCCAAAGTAAGGGACTGGGGGAGGCTGGGGGAGGTGAGTGAAGGGCTGGAAAGGTCTTTGGAAGGTGACAAAGGGCTAGGGGAGGTAAGCGAGAGCTGGCGAATGTGGACAATTGTCGGTCAGTCGTCTAGAAGAGATAAGAAAAGAGGGAAGAAATGAGAGGAGGAGAAGGAGAAAAGGAGTATGGGTAATAAAAGAAATAAAATTTAATAAAATTATTTAATTTATTGAGAGGAGTCAATGACGGTTTTCTTGAGAGGTGACAAAAATGAGGTTATGATTAATTAATAATATTATTATGATGTAAGGACTATGCGCAGCAGGCACTATGATCACTATCAGACTTAAAGCAACCTTTAATTTGTTATATAGAATTTTAATTAGAATTTTATTACTAATAAAAAGAATATAAACGTAATATAAAAAGTGTATTTAATTTGTTGAGTGTATAATAAGTGATGAGGCTACAGAGGATTATCCAAGGCCCTTTTATAGGCAATGGGTCCTCTGAAGCGCCACTATATTTGTAAATACAATAATTAGAATAGAATAAAACAAGTATATCAAAGAGTAAGTGAAACATAACAATGTAGAGAAAAATATGAAACAAATAATTAAAACCCCAATTAAGAATCCAATTTTCCAGCCATTAATTCCCAAATCAGTAAGTAAAAATAGTGAATAACTAAACAAGACTGGAACATAGGAACTATGAGAAAAATAATTCCAAACAGATGGTACAGTCTGATTTAAGGATATTTTAAGTGAAACAAAAAATACTTTGACGCAACAAAACATGTAATTAATCTCAATTTAGTATAAATTAATTAATTGGTTTTTCCTGACACAATTAAGGGTCAAAAGAAGCGTCATTAATTATTGTTTAGTATTATACGAAAGATGTTATTTAATATATAAATTTAAATAATTAATTTAATTATATTATAAGTCAATTTTACACTTATAATTATAATATATGTTTTTCAATTAATTAAATATAAATTTATAATTATTAAATACATAAAAATGCGCCATTATTTGTAGAATATAATATGTATTATGTTTAATTTATATGTATAAAAAATTTATATAAACAATAAAATTAATATAACACTTATATGTAATAAGATACTTATATAATTTTATTATTCAGTAAAATATTAATTTATATACATTAAATACAATTCTTACGCCCTCTTTCAGGTCTTATAAGATAACATATCATTTACTGGACTCCTGGAATAGCCTGGCTGACAACAATAGACTGGGGAGGTGAGTAATATTTTGAGAATGTGAGAGAAAGGCTGGTGAGGACTAATGGAGGTGATTTGGGTGATTGAGGGAAATGAGAAGTGAGCAAGAGGTTTCAAAAGGAGTGGGGTTGTGTTAAAAGTAAAAATCGAGTGGAGGGGAGTAGTGAGGAGGGCTTAAACTTGGATTTTGAAGCTCAGAGGGTGTAGCCAATGTATCAGGCGGGCAATAAAAGGGCAGGGATAGTAATATAATTAACAGAAATGGAAAGGTAGAAAAAGTTGTGTGCAGAGATTGCAAGGTTTTCAATTGAGGTAGGGAAAAATGGAGAGTGTACTCTATTCTTTAGGCGAACCTCAGAGTCCACCCCCTCAATCTACAGCTCTTTTCTGCCAATATGGAAAATAATTGATAATTATTTTTTATTGATATTTTTGAACTTAAACCTATAGTTTTTACGCCTTTTTTTTATATTTTTGATTTACAATGCACTTTAAGACTAACAAAGTAATATAGTAAAATAATTGGTAATGAAATACTATTTTACTTTTTTACACAAGAGTTCACAGAATGCTTCCGATAACTATACATGATATAAATAAATAATAAAATAGGAAAATTGTAGCAAAAAAATTAAAACTAGAACAAAAAATTTAAAGAAATTTTAAACCATTGAACTTATGTATTTTATTAGTTTATTGTATTTATTTTTAAATGTAATAGTAAAATATGTTGGTTATATTTCATAATCAGAAAGAATAAAAATGTATAAAAAAAGCAGGTAATATGGTGTAAATTAAAAAATAAAAGCTTCAAATTCTTGGTTGAAAGGATTTATCATTAAAAAGAACCATTGATCATATTTTATATTTTTTCAAAAAAAAAAATAGAATAAAATCATTTGAGAGGTTAAAAGTAATGTTTTGAAATAAATAGTATAATTTTCAGTATTTTTAATGATCAAGTGAAATTCAAAATGAAAATTAAAATGAGTGTGATGAAAAAAATTCTGTGAATGGATCAGATTATTAATCTTCCCTTCTCATTATTTCTATAAATTATTCTTTTAATTTTCACTATTTTTCCAGCACAGAATCATCCATTTTTGGTTAAGAGCTCAAGATGAGTTCAAAGTTAATTTCAGCCTGATTCAAGTCTGAGTTCAGTCTGAGTTCAGTCTGAGTTTCATCTGACTTCAAGTTGAGTACTTGCTAGCAAGTCCCCCCCAAATATTGTGTGGTGTATGTAGTTACAACAAACTATTTTAAAAAATTATAAAATTATAAATATTTTATGAATAGTAAAATAATTACTATATTTAATTTTATTATTAAATAAGATTTTATTACATAAACAAATATTATATTCTATAAAAACATGGCACATTTCTATCACCACGGGAAATAAGGGGGTGAACTGCTAGAAGTTCCCTCTTTTTGAAACTTTAAGGAAGAGGTTGGGAAATCATTGGGGAAATGTTTTGAAAGAATTAGGAAACTGTTTTTAAATTATATGAAAAAATTTTGAAAAAAAAGTTGGCCCTAAATTGAGCCTCGATTTATCCCTTCTTGAGCAGAGCTTTGGATTTAAGTTGGGCATCAGTTGGAACAAATTTGAGCAATTGTTGAGCCACAACACTTAACATACCATAATATTCAATTTTATATATTGATCCATTTAATGTTGGGAGGTCAGGTTTGATATTAGTAGAAATATCTTATATGACACATAGTATACTAGGTCTGGAATATTGTTTCAATTATCAATTTTATTTCCGCAAATATATAAAAAAGAATACTATTTAAGTCCTTTTTAAAAATTTTATTAATAAAAATATAACTCTGTAAAAATATTTGCACATAATTTTAAATTTTCTAGACAAAAGTTGATATTGAGCCCTTATCAATAGAAATTTCTCATTGTTCCTTGGAATAAAAAAGTATAAGACAATGTTCATAAAATTTAATGTAGGAGAAAAAAAAATATATTTTTTATAAGGGGAAAAAATAGTAATGTATTTTTTAAAAAATTTACACTATTAAAGAAACTAATTTTAATATATTGGCACAAAACTTAGGCTCTAAAATAATGCACTTTTTTTAATTATTTATCTGTATTTAGTTATTATTAAAATGTGAGTCAAAATTAATTATTAACATACATGAAAAATTCAATTTTTAATATTCATCCAATATTATATATATTCTCTACTTTATTCTCTTTCAAAAATTTGCTCTCACCCTCTCTTTCTTTAAACTACCACCATCATCATAAAATTCATTTAATTAAAATGTAAAATTTAAGATGCATTGGACAATTCTCTTTAAATTTTAAACCTATTTTTCTAAAAGAAAGATCTTTATTTGATGAAGTATCCACTCCAGTTATTATGCAACGAGGAAGATCTTTAGTTCATGTTTTTGGATTATTCAAAGAAGGAGAAGCAAAACCTATTGGTGATCTTTCTAACAAACAGAGCAGCCAAATTGAACAACTATTTGGAGAAATTTGATCTGGATCTCAAATTTTAACTGAGGAAAGGGCTTTAAATCCCCAAATACCTTATTATTTTTGCTCTTACTTGGTTCTACTATTAAACAGGCAGTATAGAATTTGTGGCCTCCTTTTTTTTTTGACTGATTTTATTATTCAGGCTAAAGAAGTATTTCTAAATGCTCAAATTGATTTGACACCAATTCCACACTACAATCCAACCGTCTTCTTCAATATTCCTCATTCTTGTATTCACACAACTTCTGAAATTTCTGGGACAAGGGATAATCAAATGGCAAATCTATCTATACATGGTATGAAAACAACTCTGAAAACGCATCAGATTCAAACTATCAATTTTATGATAGACAATGAAAATAACTTATCTGAAAAGTTAGAAAACCTGTGGAGGCATGCAGACAACAGATGGCTGAGAGTGGGTTTTAATAATTATTATGAACAATTTCTTGAAGAAAAGTTATCCTCTGCAGGAATTGGTCAATTCTAGCTGATGATATGGGCTTGGGAGAGACCCTCTCAACTCTTGGCCTAATTACTGCAACTCAAAGTGAAGCCAGACAATTCCAACTCTTGGGTGGTGGACAAGAGAAAGATAGGACATCAGCAACACTCATAATTTGCCCACTTGCAACATTATCAAACTGGGTCAATGAAATAAGAATCCACTTTGAAGATAATGCACTACCTTTCAAGGTTCTTTATGGGAAGGATTCAAAGAAAATTAATTTTGAGGAGCTTCAGAACCAACTAGTTTTTTGACTACCTATGAGACAGCAAGTCCATCTTCTTCAAAAAAAACTCCTCAACCTATTCTTCTGTGGTCTTCCAACATTGGTAGGGGCCTTTGTTGTGTGATTTGGCGCTGTTTGTGCATGTCTTAATTGACATCTGTTAAAGAATTGGGTATTTTTCTGGTTTTATTCCGTGAATATTGTGTCTGCGGGTATGTGGGTACTATCATTGGATATCCCTGATTTTTCTCTATATTTTATGTCCTGTAGACATTTTTCATATTCTGAGTTTTAAGGGGTCATTTCCTAATTTTTCATTTATAAAAGATTTCTGTTTAATTTTGTTTTTTGTGTTTTAAGGGCTAACCTTAAGTCTTAGGGTTAAGTGCTTAGTACCATTGGATAGAGCTAATTTTTCTCTATATTTCATGTCACAATGTTGTTATAGTGAAATTCCGTGTTTTAAAGGTTTTAGTAGTTGTAGCTAATTTTTCTAAGTAGATTAATGGTTTTTATTGGTTTTCTGGCTTCAGGGAGGCCGGGCCGCTTCAGGCAGCATCTCCGACGTCAGGCAGCCTGCCCGCCTCTGTTTTAGGAGGTTGGGGAGCGCTTCAGGAGGGGTTTTTATGCAATTTGGGGGGTACAGGCGCCAGATTGGTGGGTGCGCATGGGCTCTTAGTTAGTGGTCTGTGTGTACATAGTGAATAAGACAGTTTGGGGCAACCTTAATCATCATACAACCATCCGGAGGTGATATCATTGTTCCTCACTCAGTTTTCACTGTTTTCTGGCCACAATTGGCTGTGTTTGTTGCAAGTAAGTTCTTCATTTAACTTAACTTTGGCAACTGTTTTCTCTGTTATATTCTTGCAAGCTATAGCAAGTATTATTGCTGTCTCTGGTGTGGATTTGCAGCCTACATCAAGTATCTTTGCTGTCTCTGGTGTGGACTTTGTTCTACATTTCAGTTCTTTGGTCTGGTAGTCTATCTGGGGACTACTTTCTTGGCTCATCAAGCAGTCAAGTGTGTTGAAAAGGAGCTTTAGCAAAACAGGAACCAACTTACTTTATCAAGTAAATCTCACTCTATTTTTCTAAAGGGACAGGGGTTATTTTTTCTGGTTTTACTCCAACTCCCTTGGTCAAGGCCTATAGCTAGTACTATAGGATTGTCTACACCGCCAGTAACTCATAAACTCATTTGGTACATAATAGTTTTAGATGAGGCTCAGTAAGCATTCATTTGAATTACTAATAATTTTGAACATAATATTATAAAAGCTGATGAAATGTTTAACATAATTTAAAAGTTTAATCAAGAATCCCCAGTCGCACAAGAATCAGAATAGATTGGCCTTGGAGGCTGAGTATCGACTATGCTTGACAGGGACACCACTTCAGAACCGGACAACTGATCTTCAAAGCCTTATATCATTCCTCAGAATCAAAAGATGGCAAGAAAACTGGTTGTGGATTAATATTCTTATGAATGGCGTAAACAGAGGAAGCTCTAGCTCAATAAAATCAATAAATACTCTCATGAATGTCATATGCCTGCGGAGGAAAAAAGAAGCAATCTTATCACTTCCTCAAAAAATTGAGCAAGGAATATCTGTAGAATTATCAGAACCTTGGCACTCAAAACTTACGAAGCTTCAAGAATGTTTTTCTGAGTATTATGGGCCTTCTCGAAACACCAACCTCCCTTGGGACTCAGCTGAGTTTCTCCGAGAACTTCCAATTTTACGGCAATTTTGTAACCCCCTGTCTACGAAAACCCAGATCAACCTACAACATTTCCTTTCACATGGAAACATTCAGAAAAGATTATACATCTAATCAGTCATTTAGAAATTTTCTTAAGGGGAGAACGGGGGATAATTTGTCCCAAGGCTGTTATATTTTCAGAATATGTGGACTTTTTGGAAATGTTAGGAATTCTATTAATTATCTCAATAACTTATTTTTAGCTTAAACAACATTTCAATATTCTATCCATTGAAACAGTATACAAAAGGCTTTATATGACCATGGAATTAGCTACACAGAGCTTGTAGGAAAGTTGAGCATGAAAAAAAGGGATGAAAATCTGGACAAATTCAAAAATGATGAAAGATGTCAACTTTTGCTTGGTACAATCAAGGCTGCAGGAGTTGGAATAGACTTGATGTGTGCACAAAATGTATATATAATGGTAAGTCAAAGAGTCTTATATTGAAATAGAAAAGGTTGAAAAGAGAATTTGTTTAAAATATTGAAACAGGAGCCTAATTGGAATCCAGCAGTTGAACAGCAAGCAGTTGATTGTCTGTATAGAATGGGCCAACAAAATGAAGTTCATGTACTCAAGTATTTTGTAAGCAGAAGTATTGAATTCAGCATTTATAAGATACAAAGAAAAAAGATTGAGCTATCAATGTATGTGAAATTTTCTTTATATAAAGTTGCATCATAGCTAAAAATATTTATCTGTTCTGATTTTTTAAGGTTAAGTGTCCCAAACATTGGAAATGAGGAATATGAGTCTGCTAGATTATTGATTAGGGAATTCATCAATAACTCACATTAGAATTTGAAATTTGTTCAAGTATGTAGGAAATGTTTATTGGGGCTTGACAATTAAGAAGTCTTAATTGTTGTGGATTAAAAGAAGCGAGATATAATAAAGAATAGCAGTCACTTAGAAAACCCCTGGGGATTGGAAAAGAATTAAAGTGAGTCTCAATTGAGGATACCAAATTTAATCTATCATATAATGCCAAGTTCTTAAGTATTTCTCCTGAATAAGAGGAAGATTCTCGGATTTGAATGTGTTTCTGGTCGAGCTTTCATGCAAGTCTTGAGAATTCTTCAGATCTCCATGGCAATAAAATCCGCTTAAAAGAACCTTCATCATCAATTTCAGTGTCTGAGCAACATTTGAAGTTTTTGAAAAGATTCTCATAGGTTTCACCACTTGGAAGTTGTTTAAGAAGGTGAGTTCGGTTTAAAGAATTCTGAAAAATATTGTCAAATTTATATAAGCTTGTGTAAAAAAAGATAAAAATATTAGTTCTTACTTTCTTTTTTATTTTATATTTATAATTTCTTATTTTAACTATTTCACGGAAACTATCAGAATCTTTTCTGAGTCATGATTTATCAGCATAACCTATAAACCAGCGTTGAGGAACACCCATTTGAATTAGGTAGGAAATATGAGTAGAGTCCATTGAATAAGAAACCAAATAATTATTTTCCAAAGCTTTATCCCAGTGCTTAATGATAATTTTTGCCAAAACTTGATTCCACTCGTGAAACCAATCAAGATTCCAAGCAAACGTTTTTCCAGGAAAGTTGCATTGAAGAAGAAAGTGGATAAAAGCATTGTGGAATATAGCAGGGATTTGTTCAGAAACACGGGAATTTTGTTCAGGATATGGCAAATTAATATCAATGTTGAGAGAGCTTATATTGAACAATGAAAACCTATGTAGTTGTTCTTCGGTGGGGTTCAGCTTCCATTCATTAGACTGAGGTGAAATATTCAAAAGCACATGACATAAATTGTAAATAGACCTGCAAAAATGAGAAGTTGATTGAGAAAGTATCTCATTGAATCTTTTATTTAGTACACGGGTATTAGTAGGTATTTTTCCCTGAGGAAAATAAGAACAACTAGAGCTCATCATATACGTTATGAAAAGCAAAATGAACAAAAATATAAAATTTTGAAAGGATATGGCAACAAAAACACTACTATAATAAATTTTTCATTTTGAAAATAGTTAATAATGAAGAGTTGAGTGGACGGACAGATGAGCTATCTCATGAATATCTTTCTCTATAAAATATAGATATCTATGTATGTTCATAATTAATTCAGAAGGAAATAACTCAGCTGTAATAGAAAATTATTTCATGATAAACGGGTAAAAATATAATGCAGAATCATTTTGATTTTCCAACTTATTTTGATAATAATTTAATGCAAATAATGACCTTATTTGAGCTTGTTGATTGTGCTGACAAACATATTTTAAAATTTTATATTAACACCTTATTAGTATGTATAAATTTTATTTACCAAGATTACTCAGAAACCATACCAATTTTTCAGAGTTTAGAATAAGCAACTTAATGTGAAAATTCTGTTTTATGGATTCTGGAAGCTTTACTTTGATGACCTCTTAGATTTGAAAATTTTAAAATAATATATTTTGTTGAAAAAATATTTATTTTTCAGACTGTAATTCTATATTGTGAAAAATAAATATTATAAATTTTTTTATATCTTATAGTGATTATTAGTGAAAACCTTTCTGTTACTTGGCAGAATTTTATTAATTCAGGTGATTGCAGAAAAAAAAAGGGCAACACTTAAATAACTTTATTATTATAAATTAAATGGTATTATTTTGATTCAAGTTATATCATAGTTTCTTCTATATTTAAAAATGCGATCAATTTGTATTCTCTTATAGTATTATGCTTTGTGCAAAATAAGCTGTTTGATAAACATGTATGCAACATTGTAAAATGTAGCGAGTCTGAAACATTTTGCTGATGCACAGTATGGATACCTACTTAATGCATGGTCGATCTGCATGAAACAAACATTCAAAGAAATCCATGGTAACCAACTTGTTGATAAACTTCTTGAGACATAAAAATTAGCTTATTTTAGTAAGTGCTTCACAATAAATAAGTAGTTTGTTCAATTCCTACCATCCAGTAACATATTTCTTATATCCAGAAGACTTAAAATGCCACCATTTTTTTGTGTTTGTAAATGTGAAGAGCTTGGATGTTCATCAAGAAAGCATCAGACCTCATTGGGAAGCTTTGAAGTTGGTGTAGCTTTCAAAACATCTCAGTCATACTCCAAACATGAAGAAGAAAGAAATCACAAAGCACATATGGTTTGTACATCCAGCGCTTCACCTAACTTAGGATCCAACATCCCACATCTTGTAAGACATCAATATTTGGTAAATAAAGAGAAATTATGTTTCAATTAATCTCTATTTTTTTTCTTTGATTAGGGGCAGCCTGTTTTGGAAACAATTCAATCTCTACCACGATCAAACAATTTGAATTTGGAAGAGCCTTATTGCCAAAAGATAATGTGGCAAGCAACAAAACTTTCTCTTATCCATCATTTAAGCAAAGAAGGTTGTGCTGAATTTTTGCATGATGAAGTCAACAAACTCAAACTTCTTAGTGACATAGGCAAACTAGATGCTAGCAGAATCATCAGCCTGATTCCCCTTTCTATAGAGACAGTTTTTAGTTGATTGCAACTCAATCCATTATTTGTCACCAAGACATGCTGTGCTAAGTGCTTTGCTCTTTATGAGTATATCCCCAAACACCAACCATCGATCTTATCTTGTACTCAACCTTTTTATTCATCCTCAAAGCGCTATTTGAAAGATTTAGGACAGAGAGAAGAAACTGTCAATTGTGATGAAAATTTGTATTTGGCTAAGTAAAAACAAGAAGAAGCAATCTACCATCCTTGTAAAACATTTCATCACAACAGTTTGGTTGAATGGCTTTCAGGAAAGTTTAAACTAATCAAATTGGAGACGCTTATTGAGAAAAAAAATGATTTTCTAGAAAACATGGAAAGGGATGTCATGAAAGATGTATATGATGGTTTTGTATGGAAAATTTTTCCAGATATTTCTACAACTCTAAATAGAAGTGTCGATGGATATACAAAAACACGAGGTAATTTAATGTTTAGTTTATATGTTGACTGGTTTAGGCCGGGTGGCAATCGTATTGGAGGTCATCAGAAATCTGTGGGTAATATCTTGTTGGTGTGTATGAACTTGCCTACAGAAGATTGATACAAAACCAAAAATCTATTTTTGTATGCTATTATTCCTGGTCCAACTGAGCCAACGAGTGAAAAAATAAATCATCTTCTGAAGCCTCTTGTCTATGAACTAAAGACTCTATGGGATGGCATATTTATTGAAAAAACACCTCACTATCCACAGGGCCGAAAAATAAGGGCTGCATTATTCTCTTTAATAGGAGACATTCCAGCGATGCAAAATATTGCTGGTTTTGCAAGTCACTCAGCCACTAATTTCTGCTCTGTCTTTAATATTTCAAAAGATGAAATCAGTGAGCATCAAGTCAAAAAATTTTCCTTACGTACTCATGAGGATCATATGCACTGGGCAGAGAAGTGGAAAAAGTGCCAGTCACATTGGGAGTGGGTATCTATTGTTAGAAGTCATGGGGTTTGATGGAGCAAGCTAAATAACCCTGTATATTGGAAACCTACGGAATATTTCTCAATTGACTTTATGCATTCACACATGCTTGGAAATCTTAAAGATTACAGTCTAACTTTTTATCTAATACAAAATGCCGCAATTGACCTAGAAAAAAAGCTGACAAAGGAAAAAAATTGGCATGTAAGAAGAGAAGATGATGATGCATGTTCTGATATATTTCTAAATAAGAAATATAAAAAACGTAAAAGCAGCTTAATCAGCACTGATGCCGATAATATTGAACCAGTGGGATGGCAAAAAAGACTACAATATACAAGTACAATGAGACGGTCACAAACATATCTTAGAATGGATAGTGGAGGAGCTGAATCAGAAGAATAAAACAGCCGGACAAAGTCATCAAGTTCTGAACATCACTTTCAAACCTTAGATTTTGGCTCTGAACATGCTTCTGAAAGTGGAAGTTGTAATTCAACCTATAAATTAAGGCAAAAAAGTATCTGTCAGCCTGTATATCTCCAGGACTGAGTAAAAAGTAATTATAAGTTATGTTAAACACATGAACTATACATGGGAATAATAAATAAGAGTACACAAATAGTATACATAAGTAAAATTATGATAATACACAAAAAATGCCATTATAACACCTTATATACACGCATATATCCACCTTTTATAGGTCTTATGTACTTAATATTAAGTTGGAATATGTTAGGGTAATCTTAAGAACCTTAAGTATAAGGCTTCATAATTTTTAAGTACACTTAAAGCTGTTATATTCATTGTTTTATGAAAAAAACAAGAAATGCGCTTTATTTCACTTAAAAGTTGACTATATGCGCTATAAAATTGAGAATATCAAAATTGCGCTTTGACAGATCAATTGGGCTCATTTAGAACTATTTATTTGGCTATTTAAATGCATAAAAATAACACTTTTCAAATTTGGTGTTTTTTATGCCAGAAATGGCTTCTGTGTACTGGCCACATACTGCCTGCTTTTTTCCCATGTGAATAGCTTCATTTTTAGCAAAGTTAGCTTTTTCACACTATAATTACCCCACATTCTACGCCCACTGTGGGGAAACACACTAAAATAGGCAACAGGCGCTTATTTAGTGTCCTAGCTTAATTAATAATGCATTGACCTTGTTTATATGCACTAATTTCATTAATAACCTCACTCTTGGCACTTTATTTCATCACCATGCTTAAATTTGCCTAATTTTAGTCAAGGATTTACCCGTGCAAGAGCCTGCCAAGAACTGCATGTAGTTACCCCACATCTCACGCTCTTTTTTAAGTTTTTGGGTGGTTTCTCAGTCAATTTTGGTTATTTTTGAATGGGAATTTCACGTAGTATAATGTCAGGATTAGCCCCATTGTCTCTACAGTCAATCCCCCTTATTATTAAGCTATTATTAACCTTAAAAAGTCTCCTTTAGTCTTTAATATTATTGTTTTATACGCATATACTCTCTTTTTGTCTTTTTCTTTAATTTTGATGGATTTCCCTTATTATTACAGGATTTTGGCGGTTGTTATTCTTCTAATTATGTCATGGGTTACTGGGAATGTTGATGGGCATGTCTATTAGTTGTTTAGAGGCGTCATTAACTTTGTATTGGGTGGTACATCAAGGGAATCATTGGGGAACTCAGTGTGTATAAAGGGAGGAGGTTTTTGGGTTGTATTTCTTCATTCTTTATCATTACAATTCAACCAATATAACCAAATAAATTACAATACATATCAATTAGTACTTTTATAAGACTTTTGAATAGTATCTGAATTAAATAATCTTTTTTTCTACCAACTACAAAGATTGTAAGCCATATATAAGAATAGTGAGAATTATATTACTGAGACCTTTATATTTGATTATATTTTACAACTTAGTGGATTAAAACTACAGTATTCATATAGGACCATTAAAATCTTCTAGACAACTGACTATTCAAGCTAGTTCACGTCCTTGTACTTGTTCTTAGCCTGACAATTGGGGACCTTTCCTCAAGAATTCTGTTATAATCCTGTAAGTGAAATTTTCAAAAGAAGGTGCACGTAAATAATATCCCTATAGAAATATTTGGATAATTACAACAGGTTGGGGTCACTTATATAGTGATTTCAGAAATAGAAGCCCTGTTATATAATAAAATTGTGATATTGAATCAACAATTTTACCACTAATTTAACATATAATTGTTATTAGTGGGTCTGTCAATAGACCAATTAAATTTGTGATCTTTTCAGATAAAATTTTTACCACTAATTTAACATAAAATTGTTCTTAGTGGGAGTCTGTCAATAGACCAATTAAATTTGTGATCTTTGCAGATGATAACCAATTAAACTGATTAATTGTTTTCTTTTTACAGGACTCTTAATCCCTTTTTATTGGTTTGTAAAATTCATTTAATATTTGGAAAGAATCTTACTAACAAATTTTCTTTTATAAATATAAATACACGGCTACATATTGTAGACCAGTTAAATCAAGTGACCACATAAAAGCATATTTGACTTTTGGCACTTAAAAATTCACTTAATACCAATAAGTAAGCAATAAAATTGTCTTCAGTGGTAATAAAAAATACTGATTAAACTCCTTTTTGAAGTTTTTCAAATCTAAACTTTCAATTCTCTAAAATTCCACGTAAAAATGTGTGACAACAATGACATTGTAAGTAATAAGGCAAAACCTTATAACTTAAGAACTAGAGCTGAAAGACCTGTTACAGGACATCCAAATGGAGGGTCAAGAATCACCAGTAACAATAAACAACACCCCACCAATGTCCATGGAGGAAAAGGAAAAGCTCTTAAAACAAATGTCAATAAAGAAGTCCAAAAACACCTTACAAGAGCAAATTCACTCCCTCTCAACCCTACTGAATACACTAACAATAAGAGTAAACAATATGTTAGACCAGATCAACAATCTGGAGAAAAGGGCGGCACAGGGCTTTATAGAAGTCAACCAGGCTCTAGTGGATATAAGGTCTCATCAACAACCAGTGGCACCAAATACCACAGCAACACCTCCAGTCCCAGAAGAGGACCAAAAGATAACTGTAAGCAAATGGAAGTGGGATTGGTATGCCCAAAACTACAACAGTCCTCCTCAACAGGGATCCAGCAGTCACCCTTACAGGGGAAAGCCAAGGAGAGGCAGGGGAAATGGAATAAGACCGTGGTAAGTCATCCATCTTCTCAAGATCAATTATATAATCCTAACAATGAATTACTTATAGGTAATGAAATTGATAGAGAGTTATTGGATATAATTGATAAGGATTTAAAAAATTATTCATTTGAAAATAACATGTTAGACTTGTCATTACATGAGGACAATGTACATAGTTTTATTGATCACCAGGAAAATACTATTAATATAAAAATGGAATCAAATGAAGAAAAAATTGACCCTGATGATGAATCTTCTGAATTAGAAACAGACAGAATTGAATATTTTCTGAAAGAAAATCCAATGGAATCAAAAATAATTAGTAAATTATTATTGAGAATTGAAAAATTGGAAGAATTCTCTAGAGAATCCAACAATAATACAGAAAGTGTATTATTAAACATCACACAATCATTGAGTACAACAGCCAATAAGTTAAAAATTATTGAGAATTCAAATAATGAATTGATCAATGAAAACAAAAGACTAAATTCTGAGATTAAAAATTTAGAAATTAAATTAGAACATTCTCAGAATATTATGGCCACCATAGAGGGACGTGTAAAATTGTCTTTTTCAAATGTAAATGATACTTTAAATCATGTACCTGTAATAAAAGATAGGTTACAAAGAGTAGAAATTGAAGTAGCTAACATTTTGAAAAATACTGAAACAATAAAGGATAATACCTCTTATGTAGAAAGAGTACCAGGTTTTATGAAACACTCTGATGATAAACCAATGATGGAACATGAACATAGTGTCATGGGCTCTGAGAATATAAAATCAGTAAAAGATGAAATTAATGATCATCTTTCTAAAGTGAGTGAATTACTCAATATTCCTCAGGTTAGGGAAGCTAAAACTAGCCAAAAGTGTTGTGGGTACACCTCGCACTGGTTTCCTTAGCTCAGTGGTTAGAGCAACTAACATGTCATAAGTGGTCACAGGTTCGACTCCTGTAGGGGACACTATCCTTTTCCTCCTTAATAGGTTATGGGCCCAGCGTTATCTGGCTAATCCCCAGGCTGCGGTAAGGTAGTTGCCTAGTCAGCTCGGTGCACGGGGGGGTGTTGTGGGTACACCTCGCACTGGTTTCCTTAGCTCAGTGGTTAGAGCAACTAACATGTCATAAGTGGTCACAGGTTCGACTCCTGTAGGGGACACTATCCTTTTCCTCCTTAATAAAAAGAACTGGCCTAAGTTAGATCAGTACCCTTCTTTTGACGGGGATTCAAAATCTGATTGGCAACAATTCATACAAAGAATTGATAACTTAAAATTTTCATATAAATTACCTGATGAAGAAATTACTTCAAAGTTAATATCTTTATTTACAGATGTGGCCTTATTATGGTTTGAATCTGTATTGAGTGAGGGAATTAATTACTCCTGGAATGAATGGAAGGCACTAATTGAAAGGCAATTTGGTGGCCCAAAATTTACAATCACTCAACAAAGACTGTATGAAAGGGCCAGATATAATCCAAATGCTGGAGATAAACCCATGGTCTTCTTAATGAATTTAATAAAAATCATGAAAGCTATGGATCCAAAAATGGATTATGAAGAGTGAAAAGAAAAAATAATATACAAGTTGCCTATATCAGTTAGAGACATTATTGTAGCTAGAACTGAAACTGTCAGAGACACCTCTGGATTCATTAATATATGCAATGAGATATTATTAAACCACAAGTATGAAACCAAGTATAGTAATTACAGACAAAGTGTTGACGTGGTAAAACCTACTACAAGTAAGTTACCAGTGGAAAAGAAAAAACCTTCAGCTCCCCTTGTCCCTAAGAGACAAGAAAATAACACTTGTTACAAATGTAATGAACCTTGGGTTAAAGGTCACACGTGTAAGAAAAGAATAAATGTTAATGAAACCTCACAGAATTCTGAACCTAGTAATCATGAAGATGGGAATGAGGAATCCAGTGAGGATTGCAAGAGTAACATATCTTACAGTGATGATGAAAATGAGATATTTGTATTAGAACAGGATATAATGTTCCTGAATGATGCTATACCTCATACAGACACATCTTTAACTTCCATAGAGGAAGCTGAAATAATTAAAGATGTATCTCATGATACTTACAAAATAACACCTATCAGAGCACCTATTATCATATGTGGAAAAGAAATGAATGCCATTCTTGACACTGGGGCTGCAGGTAGTGTAGTTTCACTTAATGCATTAATGAAACTTGATAGTAAGTACCAGGAAAAACTAGAACCTGTTCAGACAAAGAACTGGAGGGGTTTTGGTTCAGTCTTAAATCCAGTTGGCAAATACAAAACTGCTGTATTCTTTAAATATAATAATGGATATGTTAGAGCAGTTTGTGAATTTGTAGTAATGGATAATAATAATTGTAGTGATTGGTTTATTATTGGCAATGATTTATTGACAAAATTTGGCATTAAACTTGATCCTGCAAACAGTTGTTTCACCATAGGAGTGAATGGTAAAAGGAAATTCAAGATATGTTCTGAAAATTCAGTATATGCCATTTCTCCTAGAGAAGAACAACTGCAAGGTGGAAGAGCCACCAATGAAGTGGGTGAATTGGAAAATGAAATCCAAAAGGCCTCTTTCAGTCCTCAACTCTCAAAAATTGAACAAGAAGACATTTTGAAGTTGATTAAATCATATCCTATGGAATTTGCTCATGGATCAAATGAACTAGGATTGGTCAAAGACCATGAGATGAAAATCTCTCTAATCTGTGATCTGGATAATATTCCTGGCAGCTTAAAAAAGAAACCTTACCCAGCATCTCCTGCAAAAAGGAAAGATATTGAAGACAATATAAAATTGTTGTTGGAAATGGGTATTGTTGAAAAAGTGGACACAACACCTAAGTATTGTGTCATTTCACCAGTATTAATCTCTTATGAAAAAGATAAGGCAAGATTATGCGGTGATTATAGAGCTCTGAATACATATACAGTAGATGATATTTACCCTCTACCAAGGATAGCCTCTATCCATGCTACCTTACAAGGAGCAAAATATATTTCCTGTCTGGATGGGAACAAGGGTTACCACCAGATTCCTGTGGAAAGAAATTCTCAAAATTACTTATTAATAACCACACATATGGGTATATATAAGTATGTGAGAATGCCATTTGGCCCAAAAAAGGCCCCTTCAGTCTTCCAAAAATTGATGGATAGTGTTTTTCATCAGGAAATGGTTGAAGGATGGCTATTGGTCTATATTGATGACATCATAGTGTTTTCAAAAACATATGATGAACATTTAAATCACCTGAAAAGAGTCTTTCAAAAAATGGATGAAATTAATATGACTATTGCATTAAAGAAATGTAAGTTTGGATTTCAATCCTTGAAAGTACTTGGACATCTTGTATCTGGATTACAAATTTGTGTTGACCAGAATAAAGTGGCAGCAATTAAAAACATTGGGATACCTAAAAATGTTAAAGAGGTTCAAAGTTTTTTGGGTATGTGTGGATATTATAGACAATATATTAAAAATTACCAATCCATTGCAGCCCCTTTAACAACATTAATCAGGAAGAATGAAGCTTTCATTTGGAATAATGAAAGACAACACGCCTTTAATAAATTAAAGGAATGTTTAATGTCAGCTCCAATATTGGGACTGCCAGATTTCACCCTACCTTTTATCTTGTACCCTGATGCAAGTTTCATAGGTTTGGGTGCTGCTTTACGGCAAAAACAGATAATAAATGGAAAATTATCTGAAGTAGTTATCTGTTATATATCCAGAACCTTAAGAAAAACAGAATTAAGGTATGGTGCAACACAGCTAGAATGTTTAGCCGTGGTGTGGGCTTTGGAGAAACTTCATTACTATCTGGAAGACCAGAAGTTGGAACTTATAACAGATTGCAGTGTAGTAAAATCATTACTAAACATGAAAACACCTAATAGGCACATGTTTAGATGGCAACTAGCTGTACAAGAGTACAGAGGAAGGATGACAATCACTCACAGAGCAGGAACATTGCATTCAAATGTGGATTTATTATCCAGAAGTCCTTTGCCAAATGATGCTGACAACCCAGCTTATGTACCTGAAAATGAGGTTATACATATATTTGGGATTTATATAGTGGATTTAGAAGAAGAGTTTATGCAAACTATATTGGAAAATTATTCATCTGATAAAGATTTGTCTAAGCTATCTACCATTCTTAATGATCCAACAAATGCCTCCATGAGTGCATTAATTAAAACCTTGCCTCCAAAGTATAAAAATGCGTTGGAAAAAGGTAAACTATCAATTGAAGATGGATATATATATTACAGGAAAAAGTTAAGCAATGTAATAGTAATACCACCTTCTATGAAAGAGTTAATGTTGAGTACTTGTCATGATGACATCTTAGCTGGTCATTTTGACTTTAACAAAACATTAACCAGAGTTAAAAATACAGCCTGGTGGATAAACATGAAAGAGGATGTACAAAAATACATTGAAACATGTGACTCTTGTCAGAAATCTAAAAGATTAACTGGGAAGAGAGCTGGGTTGTTACAACAAATAGAGCAGCCAAAAGCTCCATGGGAAATTATAAACATGGATTTTGTAACTGGCTTGCCATTAGCAGGAAAAGAAAGTTTCAATTCTTGCTGGGTAATAGTGGATAGATTAACAAAAATGTGTAAGTTTATCCCTACCCATAAAGAGGTATCTGCAAAAGACTTGGCATTACTATGGTGGACTCAGATGATGAATACTGCTGGGTTCCCCAAAGCCATAATCTCTGACAGAGACCCTATATTTACTTCAGAGTTCTGGACATCTTTGATGGAAGTATCAGGTTGTCAATTAAAATTGTCTACAGCACACCATCCACAAACTGATGGGCTGGCTGAGAGGATGATACAAACTCTAGAAGACATGATCAGAAGATATTGTGCCTTTGGATTAGAATACAAAGACAATGAGAAATTTACACATGACTGGGTAACATTAATTCCTGGCCTTGAATTTGCTTATAACAGCACAACTCATTCTGTAACAGAGAAGAAACCATTTGAACTCTGGCTGGGATATGTACCAAATACCCCAGTAAATCATTTAAATAAACTACCAAGGTTGGATATACACCCTGGCACTAAATCCTTTATTCATATGCAACAAATGTGTAGAAAGCATGCAGAAGAATGCATCCAAAAAGCATTTGAATATGAAAAGAAAAGGTGGGACAAATCTCATAAAAAATTTGAATTTAAAAAGGGAGATGAAGTCCTCATATCAACACTACATTTTAGCTTACAAGGTAATGTTAAATTAAAGGATCCCTTTGTAGGACCTTTTGTAGTAAATAAAATGGTTGGGAATAATGCAGTGGAAGTCATATTATATGCTCCATATGATAGGAAACATCCAGTTTTCCCTATCTCATTATTGAAACCTTACCATGCAAATGATCCTGACTTATTTCCAAAAAGAAGGGGAAGGCCTAAAAAGCAACCTGAAGAAATTGTGGAAAAAGCAGAGATTGAAAAAATACTCAAGAAAAGAATCCTTACCAAAGAAAAAGGAACTGAGTATTTACTAAGATTTAAAGGGAAATCAAATGAATTTGATAAATGGATACCTGAAAAAGAAATTTCTAATTTATCCACCCTTCTTAAAAAATTTAAACAGAAATAAATTTCTGTTCAACCAGCTGAGGGGTTAAAAAACCAGTACTCATAATATTTTATTATGTTTTATTTCTTTAAAGTTGAATCTTTAATGCTACAGATTTATTCTGAATACCTGAAAATTACAAATTAATAAAATAAAATGTATAACTTATCATTTTTTTTATTATTGTTTTTTTTGGGTGGGCAAGTGTCAGCCTGTATATCTCCAGGACTGAGTAAAAAGTAATTATAAGTTATGTTAAACACATGAACTATACATGGGAATAATAAATAAGAGTACACAAATAGTATACATAAGTAAAATTATGATAATACACAAAAAATGCCATTATAACACCTTATATACACGCATATATCCACCTTTTATAGGTCTTATGTACTTAATATTAAGTTGGAATATGTTAGGGTAATCTTAAGAACCTTAAGTATAAGGCTACATAATTTTTAAGTACACTTAAAGCTGTTATATTCATTGTTTTATGCAAAAAACAAGAAATGTGCTTTATTTCACTTAAAAGTTGACTATATGCGCTATAAAATTGAGAATATCAAAATTGCGCTTTGACAGATCAATTGGGCTCATTTAGAACTATTGATTTGGCTATTTAAATGCATAAAAATAACACTTTTCAAATTTGGTGTTTTTTATGCCAGAAATGGCTTCTGTGTACTGGCCACATACTGCCTGCTTTTTTCCCGTGTGAATAGCTTCATTTTTAGCAAAGTTAGCTTTTTCACACTATAATTACCCCACATTCTACGCCGACTGTGGGGAAAAACACTAAAATAGGCGACAGGCGCTTATTTAGTGTCCTAGCTTAATTAATAATGCATTGACCTTGTTTATATGCACTAATTTCATTAATAACCTCACTCTTGGCACTTTATTTCATCACCATGCTTAAATTCGCCTAATTTTAGTCAAGGATTTACCCGTGCAAGAGCCTGCCAAGAACTGCATGTAGTTACCCCACATCTCACGCTCTTTTTTAAGTTTTTGGGTGGTTTCTCAGTCAATTTTGGTTATTTTTGAATGGGAATTTCACGTAGTATAATGTCAGGATTAGCCCCATTGTTTCTACAGTCAATCCCCCTTATTATTAAGCTATTATTAACCTTAAAAAGTCTCCTTTAGTCTTTAATATTATTGTTTTATACGCATATACTCTCTTTTTGTCTTTTTCTTTAATTTTGATGGATTTCCCTTATTATTACAGGATTTTGGCGGTTGTTATTCTTCTAATTATGTCATGGGTTACTGGGAATGTTGATGGGAATGTCTATTAGTTGTTTAGAGGCGTCATTAACTTTGTATTGGGTGGTACATCAAGGGAATCATTGGGGAACTCAGTGTGTATAAAGGGAGGAGGTTTTTGGGTTGTATTTCTTCATTCTTTATCATTACAATTCAACCAATATAACCAAATAAATTACAATACATATCAATTAGTACTTTTATAAGACTTTTGAATAATATCTGAATTAAATAATCTATTTTTCTACCAACTACAAAGATTGTAAGCCATATATAAGAATAGTGAGAATTATATTACTGAGACCTTTATATTTGATTATATTTTACAACTTAGTGGATTAAAACTACAGTATTCATATAGGACCATTAAAATCTTCTAGACAACTGACTATTCAAGCTAGTTCACGTCCTTGTACTTGTTCTTAGCCTGACAGTATCAGTATATCCGAAAGTGAAAGATCTAATTCATCAGTTGAGACTATTAGAAGTAAGGAAGATAAAAAGAAGGGCAAAGAGAAAGAAAGTGAAAGAACTAGGAATCCACAATTATCAGCCACTGAGCTAAAGGCAGTGTGGAATGTGATAGAGAAAACAAAAAAGCCTTCCTGGATTTCACGAGTGCCAAAACAAGTAGGATCTAAAAAGTCAGGTTCCCTCAGAGCTGCGGAGTGGCATGTACTTTATACTGTTTACTTTCCTTTGTCACTTATCCCTCTTTGGGTAGAAAAATTAAATCCAGCCGAGACATCCGTGACATCAGACCACAAACCTAGAGAATATTATCTTCTCAAATAACTCATCACTTTAAGTTCAATTACCAACTTTTTGACTTTAAAAAATGTGTCTGCCAATGAGGTTGATGAATTAAAATAACTGCTATTGGAGTATCGTAACTGCTTGGAAGAAGGTTTGAAAAATATCAACTTTAAGCCAATTCTTCATTTCACTCAACATTTTCCAGAAATGATTAAACGTTTTGGTCCACCTGTAGGTATGGCTACTTGGGCTGCTGAAAGATTTAATGGTATGTTATCGGAAATTCAAAACAATCATCATCCAGGTATTTAGTTTGGTAATTGTGTGCTTAAAAATGTAAATGAGCTAATTTATTTTTATTTAACATAGAAGAAATACCACGGACCATGCTCAAGCACTGGCATCGGAAGTCTAAGGTATTGGAACTAGGTGAAGCTGAAGATGATTCTCAGTATGGATCTAATATTAAAAAAATTGAGTACAATACAAAAAAAGACATTTCCATTTAACTGAGGCATTATTTACAAAATGGGTAAGGGCACGCTTAAGAAAAGAGACATCTAAACAGGCTTTGTTACCATCAGAGAAAGTAGGAGACAGGGTAGTTGAAAATATAGCAAGCATATTGGTCCATGGAAAGTGTTATATGACTCATGACCAGAATCCTGGGAATTCTACCATTGAATTCTACTTTGGAAAAGATAGTCAGTTTGGGCATATTGATCAGCTTTTTAGCTCAAAGGACAATAATTAAAAAGTCTATCTAATCATTAGTCCATTTAAAGAGCTTATACCAGAAGATACAAAAAAGGATCCCTATGAGGTGTTTCCACAAGTGCATTGTCGTTTAGTAAGAGTAGAAAAAGCGACACAAATTGTGATAAATCAAGATTCAATTATTGGACATGCCGCCATTTTACAGCACCAAAGGGGAATGTTTGGAATAAAGTACGATGTTATCACTGCTGTTGGACTTCAGAAACTAGTAAGTAAAAAATTAAACAACATGGACATTTTATTTTTGTTAATATGGTTGAAATTTTTTAGGATTGTTAAGAATTTGGAGGATTTGGAAAGTTTGTAATAGATCTTTTGAACAGCTAGATGCAAGATTAATAAATAAAACTTTTTGAGATGTTGCCTAAATATTTAAGAAAACAATAACAAGGGCATTCATTACTGTTTAGAAACCCTGCTATTAATGAGTGGCATTTTATAGTAAATGTAATTCCTACTAAAAGGAATTCAATGTACTATACAAAGTCTACCTATACTTGAAAAATATTATAAATAGTTCAGAACCAGGGTTAAAAAATCTAAGGACCATATTTTTCAAGCCAATAAAACTGAGTTTTCCACTAATTTTTTCGCTTGAATATTTTATTCATTAAACTCACAATTAAAATGTATAACTAATTTCTCTTTAATATTATCTTGTCTATATTCTGAAAGTTAATAATTTTTTTTTATAAAGCACAGAATTTCTAATACTGGTGATGCCATGCAGGTTGATCCTCCATTAGAAAGTAATGTTGGAGTGCAAAATAATCCTCCCCCTCAAAATCCTAGAATGCCTCCATCGGGTCCTGCTCCCCATGAAAGACCTAGTGAAAATCCAGGTAAACCCTAACCTCCTCCTCAGTCTTCATCAGATCCCCAAAATTGATCAACTGATTGCTCTTCTAATATCACAAATACAGATGGTCGATACGCACCTGGTAATTTTCAGCAGGAAGCAGAAAGTGTAGGTAATGATTGGGCTAGTATGTTGTTGAATCAGTTTCTTGGAAGCGGTGGGGGATCCACTTCTACTAACCCAGCCGCCAGTACCAGTGGACCTGGTGAGTAAACTTTTTCAACATGCTTTTATGTTTTAAAATAGGTTTACCAATTTTTATTTTCAAAAATTTGCAGTTAATCCCTCTCTTATAATTCGAGCTACTGATCAGCGCAGAATACTTGATGCTGAGTCACTTCAAAATGACCGAAACTTGCATATGGTTAAAAGAATAGTTAAGAGGTGTGATGTACCAAGAGCTCAGATTCTATTAACCGAAATATCTATCACTTTTTGAAGTTCTGTTTTGGTGGACCCATTAATGTATCTGAGTTTCCTATAGGCCCAACAAATGAAGAACTTACAGATTGGAAAAATTGGCATGAGTACAAGCTATTGACAATTGAAACAGCATTAAAACAGGTTCAAAACGCACCACAGGCAACTTCAGCTGCTTATCGTCAATTTATTTTAACAAATACTGCTATATTCTTACGTTTCAAAATTCATCTACCAGCTTTTATTTCAACACCTGAGCCCCAAGGACTAAAGGGAGGAGCTTCTGTACCAATCTCTGTAAAACAGCATTTGGAACGAGAGCTTCAAGAGAAAGGATTTCGTCGACTCGCTTTTGATTGGAACTGTCAAAATTTTTCTGATTCACTATGGAATCAAGTAATGGGGAGTGTAGTACCAGAACATTGTACTAAGTGGCTCTCAACATTGAAAAATATTGATTCAGAAAAACTCAGGTTTACACCAATCATTGTCGAGAAATGGGTGGTCAACAATGGAAAGGAGATTTGAAAGGTGGCTGGTCAAAACTGTGAGGTGATTGAGGCAAGTAGAAAGGAAAAGAGATCAAGAGCACAGATAAAGCGTTATCAAACAAAGGTATTTATTCAAAGCATAATAACTAAAGAAAGTCTATTACTAATTTGATTTGATTTTAGATTTCAAAAAACCGCTACGACATTGCAAGAAAAAAGTGCTTTGATCAGCCAGGCTTTGTAGCACTTATTCATGATACAAGTCTCATGTCTGATTTAGAAGAAGCCCCACCCAATCCAGAAGAGAATCATCCTAAACGAGTAGTTCCTGGATGGAGAAATCCAAAACTCGATGAGATTTTAGATAAAATGGACAACTTGACTAAAATAACGGCCCATTCAAATGTTGAAAAGGCTTCAATGAAGAAACTTTATGATTGCTCAACTAAAAAGACAGCTTCAACAGATGGTATCTTGAATGTGCCCAAATTTCTGCCAAAAAACTGCTATTCACCTGGATATTTAGCAAATTTGTCGGTTAATGAGAGGGAGTTACTTGACGTTCAAGAAGATATAGATTTCGCCAAAGTTAATGAAGCACTAGATCGAGCAGCAGCACCTTAAATTTTTTACCCCACTGGTAAACATGTATATAGAGTGATAGTAATCATTTTTTAAATATAACATTATTATTCTTTCTTATAAAAAATTCCAATTGATGTATAAGATAAACGAGAGCAAAAGAATTAACAATTTTAAAATTATTGAGGCTAGAAAAACAGATATATATTTTTGTAAAACTTTAAGACATGATAAACGTTTTGATTAAATAAATGTGAAATTTTTTATGCACAATATATGAACTTAAAATAAATTAAATTGAATCTGTTCTCAGATACTTAAAACATGATCAAATTAAAGCCTAAAACAAGAATAGAATTAGAATCTAAATTTAAATTTAAAATACCTGTTTTTCAATAATTATAATTGCTTTTTTATTGGCTAAACGCCACCAATGATTAGTATAAAAATGCACATGTGAAAAAAAAAATGAAAGTGAACACCATCCCTCACCAAAAAAGAAAGATCATTAAAGGCACTCAAAAATCCATTACCATAGTTAATAAACAAAATATATGCAAAAAATTAAAGCATTCAAACAATGGAAAATTGTTTACACAAGGATCTTAAGAATTTTTTTTTTAAACTTCACTTTTTGCAACAATAATTGAAAATTATTAATCATTAAAAACCAAAAAATCATCAATTTATATTTGTTTTTCATGCCTTAAAAAAATAAAAGAGGATTTAATAACATGTAATTGATAAACATACATAAGTAGAGTTTAAGTATTATGCTATGTGTCCAGTAAAAGTTCGGCCAAACTTGTGCTGGACACTTTGGCCAAGACCAGTTACTAAAAATTACAAGGAAAACCAAAAATCAATAGGCTATAAAATGAAGTTAATTGATGGAATCAAATTTTTTTTTGGTAAAAGTGTCCAGCACAAGCTTGGACAAACTTATGCTGGACACTTTTCCAATTTGAAGTGGGTAAGGTGTATGTTTTTTTAAGAGAAGTGAGGTCTTCCTCATAAAAGTGTCCAGCACAAGTTTGGCAAAACTTGTGATGGACACTTTTACCAAAAAAAAAAATAGATGCCATCAAATATGTTCATTTTATAGCCTAAATTTTTTTAATTTCCTTGAAGTAATAAGTTGCTGTCCATGACCAAAGTGTCCAGCACAAGTTCGGCCGAACTTATGCTGGACACTTTGGCCAAGACCAGTGACTAAAAATTGCAAGGAAAACCAAAAATCAATAGGCTATAAAAGGAAGTTAATTGATGGCATCAATATTTTTTTTGGTAAAAGTGTCCAGCACAAGTTTGGCCGAAATTATGCTGGACTCTTTTCCAATTTGAAGTTGGTGAGGTGTATGTTTTTTTAAGAGAAGTGAGGTGTTCCTCATAAAAGTGTCCAGCACAAGTTCTGCCAAACTTGTGATGGACACTTTTACCAAAAAAAAAAAAAATGATGCTATCAAATATGTTCATGTTATAGCCCAATTTTTTTTAATTTCTTTGAAGTAATAAGTTACTGTCCATGACCAAAGTGTCCAGCACAATTTTGGCCGAACTTATGCCAGACACTTTTATAATTTAAAGTTGGTAAGGTGCATGTTTTTTTAAGAGAAGTGAGGTTTTATTTATAAATTTGTCCAGCACAAGTTCAGCCAAACTTGTGCTGGACACTTTTACCAAAGACATTAGATAGCATCAATGATCTTCATTATATGGGCTATTTTTATTGGTTTTCCTTGCAATTTTTAGTCATTGTTCTTGGCCAAAGTGTCCAGCACAAGTTCGGCCAAACTTATGCTGGACACTTTTATAATTTGAAGTTAGGGAGGTGTAACTTTTTTTAAGAGAAGTGAGGTGTTCCTCATAAAAGTGTCCAGCACAAGTTCGGCCAAACTTGTGCTGGACACTTTTACCAAAAAAAAAATAGATGCCATCAAATATGTTCATGTTATAGCCTAATTTTTTTTTAATTTCCTTGTATTAATAAGTTACTGTCCATGACCAAAGTGTCCAGCACAAGTTTGGCCGAACTTATGCTGGACACTTTTATAAGGAAAACCTCACTTCTCCTAAAAAAATGCACCTTACCAACTTCAAATTATAAAAGTGTCCAGCATAAGTTCCGCCGAACTTGTGCTGGACAATTTGGTCATGGACAGTAACTTATTACTTCAAGGAAATTAAAAATAATTAGGCTATAACATGAACATATTTAATGGAATCTATTTTTTTTTTTGGTAAAAGTGTCCATCAAAAGTTCGGCCAAACTTGTGCTGGACACTTTTATGAGGAACACCTCACTTCTCTCAAAAAAACATACACCTCACCAACTTAAAATTGGAAAAGTGTCCAGCATAAGTTCCGCCGAACTTGTGCCGGACACTTTTACCAAAAGAAATATTGATGCCATCAATTAACTTCCTTTTATAGCCTATTGATTTTTGGTTTTCCTTGCAATTTTTAGTCACTGGTCTTGGCCAAAGTGTCCAGCATAAGTTCGGCCAAACTTGTGCTGGACACTTTTCCAATTTGAATTTGGTAAGGTGCATGTTTTTTTAAGAGAAGTGAGGTGTTCCTCATAAAAGTGTCCAGCACAAGTTTGGCTGAACTTGTGCTGGACACTTTTACCAAAAAAAAATTTGATGCCATCAATTAACTTCCTTTTATAGCCTATTTATTTTTGGTTTTCCTTGCAATTTTTAGTCACTGGTCTTGGCCAAAGTGTCTAGCACAAGTTTGGCAGAACTTATGCTGGACACTTTTATAATTTGAAGTTGGTAAGGTGTATTTTTTTTTAAGAGACGTGAGGTTTTCCTCATAAAAGTGTCCAGCACAAGTTCGGCCGAACTTGTGCTGGACACTTTACTCAAAACAGTTTGATGGATTTAATTGTCTACATATTCCTTACCATGGTCTTTTGGTAAAGAGGGAAACCTTTAGCTATTGGTAGTTGTTTTGAGTATATTATGAGTAGTTGATATTTCCATTTTAAGGTAAAAGAGTACAATATTTTTTGCGATTACCAGTAATTTATTTCCCTCAATATTTCTAAAATATTGGTTGTAATTTTTATAACACCTATTTCTAATATTCCTCTTTGATTTGATTTTTTTTTACTCCTGATTTAAAGGTTTTTACTATTTTATCAACCAAGCTTTACATCAATGTAAAAAATACCCTGATTAATCCTGCTATATTTTTTTTGACCGTTCCTATTCAATAATAGCTCAAGTTAGAAACATATATCCATTATCTATTTTCTTTTTCAACTTAGTTATCTCAGTGGAAGGTGTTCATCAATTACTATTGAATGATGTTTACAGTACGTAACCTTGTACAAATCTGTAAAATATTTTAAAAAATTTGTGACTTTGGTAGTTTGTTATTGGATTTTATATGGCAATAATTTCAAATAATTTTATACTTTATTCATATGCTAAGATTCTTAAGTGTTTCTATTTCTGATTTATTATATCAATTTAACTTTAACTAAGTTTAGACTAGGTTTGTGCCACGGGGTGTCAGCGCAGCCCAAACGAGCTCCTATCATAGAATAAATTAATTTTTTTTAATAATTTTATATAATACTATTTAGTGTTATCTTTTTTTATCCCCTTTTTTTAAATTATCTTTTTCCTTTGTTTTTGTCCCCTATTTTTTATAACACATAAAGATGCTGAAATTTCCAATAATAGATCCCTTTGTCATATTGCATGATGTTGATATTTACAAATTAATTTAAATATTTAAATTAGTTTAACTTATATTCTCAACTATTTACCCTTTGCGATTATCAAATTGTAAATTGGAAATTTTCTTTGTTTGTCATCCTTTTAAGCCCCCAATGTTTATGTCTAGTTACTTCCCTTTTACTATTAACCCCATTATTATCATCTGACTATTTAACAATATGCTCGCTAGCTTGATGCCATTGTAAAAGAACCCCTATCAAAAACCTGCTTCTGGTAATATATAAACCCTCTTGTTTAGTACCACATTTCTCAATTCGTTTATTTCTCTCAATTTTACTACTATTATATTTTGGTTATCACATTTATCTGTGTTAGTAAAGCTTGAAAATACAAATAGCAATATATATTTTTTATCTCTTTATTACCTTGATATAAGAATTTTTCATTTTTTTCAAGTAATAAGTCATTAAAATGCCTCGTGATAAACAGACACCTCCTTTATGTAAGATCTATTGCTTTATCTCTTATATCTTCTTAGACTAACTTTTCTTTTCCATTAATATATTTGATATATTAACACCAAGTAGTTATTTGACAAAATCTCATCAGCATTCTCGATTCGAATCCTTCAAACTCAAGAAACAACTACCTCTAGGCATGTCTCCAAACACCCCTTCTCTTTCCAATGAAAGGACTGAATATGGCAAGATACTTGAGTTTGCTAAAGGCAAAACTGAAGAACTACTGTCAACTCTTAGCGAGAAGCCTTTGCCATCTTATATTTCGAATGCCTACAACAATGTACTTGAATACATTGATGACCTAGAAAAATGTAAGTAATTATTTTATATTAAATTCTTTAAACTCAGAACAATAAATTATCAACACTTTTTCTTTAAAACTTATTCAAATTCAGCTTATGAAAAAGGGATCATTCCTCCTGATGATGTCATTATCATCAAAGATGATGACAATAATGAAATACCTGACGCTGAAGGCTATACATCAACATCTTGAGGGGGAGATAAGACTATTTTTCGACGTTCAAAAAGAATGAGACTTTCTAGGGGCTCTAGTTTTTTCAGTGCTACTGAAACTCCTCCTTCCAAGGATTCCTCTTACTCAGCATCTCAAAAATCTAAACAAACTAGCCAAAATGTGTTGAAAGGGTATGTCATTTCTTTCATGAGTAATATAGCAATCAATTTTATATTAGTGTTTAAAGCTATCTCCAAATTGTTTACTTTCTTATTTATTATTTCTTGTCTTTTTCTTATCTTTTAATCCAGCTCTAAAAATGACAATCACTCCAAAGAGTCAACTAATAGCAAATCTTGCTCTAATGAAGATGAAGTTTCAAAATATGAAGCTTCTCTAACTCAAAAAGATGATGAAGCTACTTCTGCTGATGAGGTTGAGAGAACACCAAATGAAAAAATTGATCCACCTAGCCAGCCACAAAAAAATACTTCAAGTTCAAAGAAACAGCTTATAGTTTCCGTATCTTTAAAATCTAAAATTGAAATTCCCCAAATCCTACGGTCTCTATCATCATCAATAAAAATTTCTAATAACTCCCTTCCTTAAACTCCAACAATGATTGGAAACTCAAAATTACAGAAGCAAATAGCTGAAATTCATTGATTTTTTGAAGGTAGAATCAATGGTCAAAAGGTACTTAGGGCATGGCCAGAAATCAATCAGTTATTTGAAATCTATTTGTCTGCTTCTCTTGAAAAGCCACAAGAAATTTTGCACAAATTCAATTTTCTATGGATGAAATCTGCTCATGACAAAATTCTTACAAAAATTAATGAACTCTGTATGTATCACTTACTTGAAGTTGGATAATTTAATTTATGATAACTAATTGTTTTGTTATTTTTTTAGCTTTGGATTTTCTTAATGTTGACACTTCGCAGATCTGGGTGGTCAATAATTTGAACTTTGAAAATTTGGAAAATTTTTGTAACTCTGAAGAACCAAACTCAAATAATAATTCTACGTTTAAGAAGACTGATCACCCTGAATCATCGATGATACACATCCTATCAAGACTAGTTACCCCAAGTGTTCACCAGCGTTCTTTTTGGGCATCCCTCGTTGCATCATCTCTTTATCTTGCTCCTCAAGAGTTTACCCTTCCTGCTGAGGAATCCAACTTCAATCCAGATTGTCCTATTGAACGTGCCCTACATATTCTAGCCCGCCTTACACATCTGAAAAGCAAAGTTCCCAATACATTTGACAGCCCAACATCACAGTTAATTGCTGCAAATTTTTCAATCACTCCCCTATTCCAATTTAGAAACATAATAATTGATGTCATAATTTCAATAATTATTTTAAAATCTAGAGAGGCTGCTGCAAATGTAACTCAAGCTGAAAGCAAGAAATGACAATGTTTGAGGAATAAAAAGAAAACAACAGATATGCAGCAATTTGATGAGTCTCATAATGATTCTATTCAGAAGATGAATCAAGAATATGCACACCATAAATATCAATCATTTACTTTTTACTTGGTTGATGGTGTTAGTGGATTATTTCTTTCCTCACAGGACCACCGGCTTGTGTCAGCTTCAGACTGCTTAGAACTCATAACACAACTCGTCCTCCTTAGAAAATACTGTGATAATAATAATCTGGGCGGTGAAAAAATCTGGAAAAACCTTAATTTTTATATCTTTAATATTATCAAACCCTTAATAGATAATTCTGGGCCTTTGCCACTTAATTTTAATACTCCCACCATGAGCCATATTGCTAAAGCAATGGCAGCTAATTTTCTTGATTATTGGAATCTTATTAAGCCGAATTCTTCATTTTTCTCTATTGTTGACGTAATTAATACATAATCCTACTTCATGTAAATATATACTTTATCCTATTGCTACATTTTTTTGTGTAACTCAAATTATTTATTTATGTGAGATTTATTACTGAATCTGAATAAAGATGCTTAAACTATCAATAAATATTATTGTATAAATTTCTTACACCTTTTTGCTATTCAGTAAATATTATTGCAATAATCATAACTCAAAATCATGATGGATCAAAAATTTGAAGAAAAATTAAGAATACATTATAAGTCATTTTTCTCATAACACTATATATTTCTTTAAGATGGCAATACATCTTAGCATTTGTCGCAAATTTTAAGATAATTATTACAAAAAAATGAAACAGTTTTCTATCAATTCTTTTCAGCATGTTAAAAAGTCAAAAATATTAAGTGTAATGAATTTTTGCTCACAATTCATCAAAGCTTTTTCTTAAGTAGACTTTTCTTAATCTAATTTCTATAATTTCTAGGTGCATATTTATCTTAATTATACTTAGTATTCTCTATGAAAAACTCCTGGAAATAATATTCAATTCATTTAATAATAGTAACATATATATTTACCATGATAAAATAATATCTAGACTTTTAAATAATGAGAAGCCATCATATTTGTATGAAATCATATTAAAGTGTCTTTGAAAAACTAGTTAAATTTAAAAAATATCTTTTTATCAGTGTCAATTGTTTTGAAAAACAATATTTACTCTACATTTCGATGATCTATAATTTAGCTTGCTGTATTTTGATTCATATTTTATATTGATTATTTTTTACACTTACAGATTCATGTATAGATATCAAATTTTGTTCAATAATTTGGTAAAAAAGATATTTAATTCTTTCTATGAAAGCAAAAAAAAAAAAAAAGCAACTAGGGTACTCCTTATTAAGAATTTAAAAATATTATTTCTATAAATATTAAAACAAACCCTTTTTAGATTGCCATACTTCTTGGTCATCCTTAAATGTCAATAATAAGTTATTGAAATGTTATTTTTCTTCTAAAATATCATATGAATCAAATTCTACTTACATCTACCTTAATAGATCAAGTTCAATAAAAATGTATCTACAATATTTTTTTTGGTTTTTAAGATTCATTCAACTCCAGGAAAAAATAAATATTCTTCCACAACTCTTAAAATTAATTCAATGGATAAATATTCAAACACTTTAAAATAAACTTCAATTTGATTGTGTTATATTTATCTTAAAATATATTGAGGTCCACTCTCTGACAAAAGTAAAATCCCTTTTATAATTATTAATATTTTATTATAATATAATAAAATTCACTTAAAAATGATGTAGTAGTTTCTATTTTACATACTTGGTTTTATGAATTCAAAAAAAAAATTCAATTAGATATATAGAAATATCATCATATAATTCAGATTTTGGAATTCTGCACCTTAATTAAAGATAGATGATGAAGGCTAAGTCAAGATATACAATGAAATTGAAATTCATATTAATTATATATTCCTCTTCTACAAGGTAAATTTAAAAATTAGAATTAATTTTTATTGGAGATCTAAATCGATTGATATATTCTTCATTATCAAGATATCTCATTTCCTTTTATTGATTATTTCACTTCTACTTTTAAAGTTATATGCTTTACTAAAATATAATTATGTGATGAAAAATATTCAATTTATCAAAAAAAAATCATAAGTCACAGTAGTGTACAAATTTCAGTAAATTTAAAATTGAATAATGCCACTAAATTAATTCTAGTTAGATATGAAAATGAATAATGAGTGACTCAATGAAAAAAATTAATATTTAATTGTCCATTAATTTTTTTTTATTTTTACTTAAATAAGAATAGAATAATACAAGGTTTTACTTTAGTTATTAATAAGAAAAAACTTATTTCAAAAATTACCAAATTTTTAATATTTTTAAAAACAATATTAATAGTACAGATCTATTTATATTGTTGCATATGATCTTTTAGGAAGGATTTGTAAGATATTGTTTATTTTTAGTTTCCATTTGCAATAATTAAGCAAGTTACAAAGCTATATTTTGTTTCTTATATTATATTTTATTATATTTTATTTTACTTGTAGCAATGATAATTTTTTATTGTAATATGTTTTTTCAATTTTTACATCCATTTTTTTTTATACTTTTATTGTTTTAGGTTGTTCACCAGATTATAAATAATCATCAGCTTCTTAAAAAGTTTTTATAGACATGTGTGTAAATATATCATTCTACCACTAAACTAAAACTATACCTGTACAATAAAATCACATTTTTACCTATCACTACTTATTGGTCTTTTACTTTTTTTATTAACATGTATATCAGAATCATTTTCTGTATTTAATTTTTCAATATCATTAGTAGCATTAAATATATAGTGATTCACTAACTTTCTTTTGTTTTTGTTAAATCAGTCTTTTCATTGTACTTAGAAAGTTTCATCATAAGAAAATTACATCTTTCTAACTCTTCATTTATATTTAAGTACTCAGAAATATATATTTCAAACTCTTGGAGTTTTTTAAATGTATTGAAAAGTCTTGTACTAACTTGAATAGAACAGCCAAGGCGAGTGAATCCACAAATTTCATAACATCGTGAAGTGAAATGTTTAAGAAGGTTTGCTGGCCATAGAATTGCTGTGATGCCATTAGTGGCCTCCATGTCTACTTTGCAAGCTATTTCAGGAAAATGAAGCTCTTCGCCTTTTTGACGTGGTTGATTTGAGTCATAAGATTGATGAAGAGAATTTTTCTTAGTGTCTTTAGGTATGAAAAGTCCAAATGTATACTCGCTACAGTCTGAGTCACAGTGAGAACTATTTGAAAACCCGTTTCCATTTGAGCCTGTTGTCCAAGTAACATTGCCAGCAAATGGTTCAATTTCTTCATTGTTAAAATTTTCTCCAAACCCAGGAATCCCAAGCTTTTGAAAGAGTTTTACTGCTTCTTGATACTTAACATTAGATATATTTTGATAAAAAAAATTTAAAGAATAACTCTATTCGCTTCATGCAACAAACATACTCTGCCAAATCTAAGGGCTTAGAAGCATATTTACCTAAAAAAGTAATTAAAATAATAAAAGATTAAAACTATTCATAAATAAAACTATATAATACTTACGAATTAATAGAGACTTTTTCCTATCTAAACACCAACCACCAACAAACATATTACGAAATCCACCACCATTTTTATGAGCTTTATTTTGCAAAACTCGATGTTCACAATACAAGAAGTCTTTGATGCACTGAATTGTTGCTTCAAGCATGTTTAATCAAATGAGATCTTCAATAGAAAATGTTTTCACTATAACACTTGGAATTGAGGAGTGGATCGGATGGAAAATATAAAAGCTAGAATTTGAAATCAAATACCGTTCTGGATTAACTAAATTTTTTACAAAACTCCTAGAAAAATATTTTTCCCTCTTTCCATCTGTCTCAACACCATAATTTTCAACCATAAGTAATGCATTTTCGATGTTTTTCACATGCTTGTTGTTTTATTTTTTTCCTCAGTGGTGATTTTTCTTTATAAAAAAACTTTGTGAAGCCTGCATCTTGAAGTGTATTAAATAAGAAATTAATTTAATTCAAAAATAAATAAAAAAAAGTGAAAAATAATGCCATGGTTAAAAATAAGGCCTCCAAAAATAATCATTATATTCTTAATATTGAACAAAAAATCATATACAACATGCATGTAGAAAACATAAGTATTAGCTGCATTTAAAATATTAATCAAATATTTCGAATTAAAGCTTCATTTTATTGCTTAAAAGTATAGTATTCTGCTGCATGCATTTGGCACACGAGATTCAACTATACCCTAAACATAAACAATTAAATGTGAAGCTTAAATCCAATGCCCAATTATTATGATAAATACAGCAATAATACATAAGTATCTGTTGATGCTTTATTTAAATTTTCTCCATATATCAATAATATATCAAACTGCCAGATATCCATAATTTATAGTGTTGAAAGGTATAGTTTCCTTAAACAAGAATCAACTATACCTCTACCATTAATAGAATTACAGGAGGCCAATACAATAAATTATTGATATGTAAAAATAAATTGATCACATACACATGTTGATACTATGATATTTTATTTTATTTAATTATTTAATATATAATTATTGAGAATAATAAAAAGTTTTAAAATGAAATATTGAAAAAAAGATATTCTTACTTGAAATTTAAAAAAAATCCTTTGGTAGGAGTTGATTGATCAATAAATGGACAACTAATCTGTTTATTATAATTTTTAGGAATAGATTATTGTAGAAAAATAAGTATCATTTTTATTGAATGAAAAAAATAAAAAGAGAAAGACAAACCAAAAAAAAATTTGGATGGTAACCAAAAATTAGCTTTTTAATGATACTATGTGTCAGCCAGGCTACTAGACTTACCCAGTGAAATAATTAATTATTAACTGGATGAAGCCGCACCTTATCATTTTAATTATTATTTAATTATAATTTAGTTACATTAAAATTAGTTATAATAAATTAACTAATTACAGAATGATAAAGTTAAATAAATAATTAAAATTAAAAATATAAAATTGTCCCTTATATTTTTCTCTAACACCGTGCTCATTTGACAGGTTGGAAAAAATAAAAATTTATATTAAAAAATAGATATTAAGATAGAATAAGATTTTAATATTCAAATAATATTAAATATATACAAAAAATTCAAATTTCTTATTTAGAATTGACTTCTACAGTAAATATTAAATAAATTGATGTATTTCTGACATACTCTGTAAATACATCTTTTTGACGCCTTATTTTTAGAATAACTTTATTATTTAAAAATACTCCTTCTGGAATATTCTTTTCTCTCTCTCATACTACTGTTTTTAGAATTTGATTGCCGTGCTTTGTCTCTCCTTTTCCTATATAAGGCCTCTCTTTTTGTTGTCTTTTCATCATTCCTTTACTACAACATTTTATTACAACAATAACCAATCAAACTTATTCTTATATTCTATATCATTAGTATTTCCAATAACGTAATTCTAATTTATAAATTATATCAATATTTTAATCCTACCTCTTTTAATTGAGTAAAAATAATCATCCTTGAGTTAATAAATACGTACAAATTTTTTGAGAGACCATTTATACCTTTAAAATCCTTGTAAAACTTCATACCAAATCTTCTAGACCAAAAGCGTACCTTGACAATTGGGGGCCTTTCCGAAATATTGACAGCGTAACGTTACTTGAGGCGTAATCAAGGGGACAATCGGTGTGCAAAGTACCTGTAAAGGACGAGAGAGGCGAGAAAACGACGAATGTCATAGGTCATGTGACAAAAGTTTTTTCTGCAAACGGGAATCGAACCGCACTCCAAAACTTAGGTTCATATACTGACTAAACGTCGTATATATTGTGGTAATTATTGTTATTACTATTAGTGGGTTACTCTTCACTCTTCATTTGCTACGTATTTCCTTTTACTCAGCACTCTGTAAGTGGCATTAATTTGCTCATTTTGCAGGGGGAGGTGTCTGGTAATTTGGAATTTAATTTTATTATTATATTTTTATTTTATTTTTCCTGGTTGACCATAATAGAGTAATAACTGTTCTTAGTCCCAGAAGTAATAAAATAATTATATTTTAATATTAATTATTATCATTTTTCAGTTGACAATTGTCCTGATTAATTTGAATTTTAATTGTTCCAGTTGACAAATTGTCCTTGCAATAATATTTTTTTTAATTAATAAATAATATTTAATTACTTCAGTTGACCTTGAGTCCTGGTAGTTCAACAAATTTTTTTTAATTAATAAAACTCATATTTAATTACTTCAGTTGACATTAAGTCCTGGTAGTTAAGTGATCAGTTTAATAAAATTTTAAAATAAAAAATTTATATTTAATTACTTCAGTTGACATTAAGTCCTGGTAGTTAAGATATCAGTTTAATAAAATTTTGTTAAATTAATAAAGTTTCATATTTGATTACTTCAGTTGACAATAAGTCTTGGTAATAAATTAGTTGATTTAAATCCTGAAAATAAATAATTATTAATAAAAATTTTAATTTATTTCTACAGTTGATTATATTATAATCCTGGTTTTAAATTTTTTTACTAATAAATTAATTTTATTTAAGTTGATTTTTATCCTAAAAAATTTTTTTATTTATTTATTTTTATTTTATTTCTGTTAAATAAAAATTAAAAATAAAAGACTAATTAATTTGTCTCTTTTTTCATTTCGGTTAAATCTTAAAATGACTGACCAAAGTGGTTTTTCTGCACGTGAAGAAGAACTAGACTTAATTGATTATGATGAGCTACTTCTGTAAGTTCTCCTTTAACAAGAAGAATTTCTCAAACTAATAAATCCTTGCCCCAAACAGGATGTAGAAATGTAAGAAGTAGAAATCCTAGTGGACACAACTCAGGATCAGAAGCCCATGATAAACCCACCAGAAGAGCTTCCAAAAGGCTTCAGGATAAAAAAGATGCCGTTGTCTCAGCAGGTAAAGAATCTGTCCCTCACATAAAGGAGTTAAGGACAGAAAGCTTGAGACTAAAGGTAAGGGTAGATGCCTTGGAAGAAAAGGTGAGAAAAACAGATACTTTTCTCCAAGAGAAGAAGAAACCTCTTCCTCCCAGGGATCAACAACAATTGGCTCCCCCGTCCCAAGAGAAGGTGGAAGTGTCCAAGTGGCAGTGGGACTGGCTCAACACTCAGTGGGACTACTTGGCTCAAAACCAGCATCAGTTACCTCAGGTAGGTCCATCAAGGCCCACCCAGGTCAACCCCACTCCTCCTCACCCTTATCAAGGAGGCAAAAGAAGAAGGAAGCCCAATATGGTGATACCCAGCAAACCCTGGTACGTCCCTCTATTGATTCTCAAGTGCCTTTTCTTGTGGCTGACTCTGTTCCTTCAGGTAAATCTGGAAGGGAGAATGAAACTTTGATACCTATAGAGGCTTGGAATAGTAGACAGATATCTCATGTATCTAATCCATTACTTTTAATTGCTACATCAATGATTAATCCTGATATGGCCGTGATTGATGAAACAATTGACCCTGAGTTCTATGAGAGTCTGGAAAAATACTCAGTTTCCTTATTGAGAAACACTCCAGATGTAGCAAGAATTAATGATGAGCACTTGAGAGATATTATTGCCAAAAAAAATCATATAATGAACAATATGCAATTGAATCAGAGATATAATAGTTTGTTAACTGATCAGGGTTATTAAGAATTAAAAAGTGAAGCACAGAGAGTCTCTGATGAATTGTCTCATTACAAAGCAACCCATGAAAAGAAATTTGCTTTATGGCAAAATATAAAAAATGAATTGTCTAAACTAAAAGATACTGTATCCGCCTGTTTCCAGGAGGTAGAGATAGATAAGATAAATCTGAAAAGATTGAGTGACCATTTGTCATCTTTTCAACATAAAAATCAATTATCTTTTGCAACTATCAATGAGAGTTTATCTAGTCTTCCAAGAATGAAAACAAGACTAACAACCATTGAAAAAAAATTGAACTCATTTTTAAATGACCAAAAATATTCTGACATTTCTGTGAAGGAACATATAGTGCAGGATGCTCAAATAGTACCTGTGGCTAGTTCATCTAAAATAAAAATAGATCCAGAAATACCTGTTGATAACACTGAGTTTCTATCAAAAACTGATGATGCACCAGGATCTGCAACAGAAGGATTAAACAATGAGATTTCAGCACAATTAGAGAAATTACAGCTGCTTCTTACTCAGAAACAAGCTAGTACTAAGGAGACTCCTTCAAATCAAAAGAATTGGCCAAAACTTGACCAGTACCCAACATTTGATGGTGATTCTTCCTCTGATTGGCAACAATTTATTTGCAGAATTGATAATTTAAAAAATTCTTACAAACTCCCAGATGAGGAAATTGTGTCCAAATTAATTTCTTTGTTCACTAATGTTGCCCTGATGTGGTATGAATCTGTTCTCCTGGATGGGAATGACTACTCATGGGAGGATTGGAAGAAATTAATTAAAGCACAATTTGGTGGCTCCAAGTTCAGAATGGCTCAACAAAGGCAGTATGAGGAAACTAGATATAGCTCTTCTACTGATAAACCTATTGAGTTTTTAATGAAACTTGTAAAAATCATAAGGGCAATGGACCCAAATATGGAGTTTGATTTATGGAAGGACAGGATCCTCTATAAATTACCAATGTCTCTGAGAGACTTGATTGTGGCTAGGACTGAGTTCTCCAAAGAACCCTCTTCTTTCATTAATACTTGCAATGAGATACTTCTAAACAATAAGTATGATGCAAGAAGATTCATTCCTAGGACCCCTTTGGAGAAACCCTCCACTTACCAACAAAAACCTCTGGAAAAGGTTGGTAAACCTTCTGCCCCTGTTGCACCAAAGAAGTATGCAACAAACACTTGCTTCAAGTGCAACAAGCCTTGGCAGAAAGGCCATGTTTGTGACAAGAAGATAAATCTTGTGGAACAAACAGAGGAGCATGCTGATGACACAGTGGCACTGGATGATACATCAAGTGATTGTGCCAGCAATATTTCATATGAATCTCAACAAGAAATCTTGATGCTGGAAGAGGATATTCATTATTTAAATACTATTGATATTGATAATAATGCTTTATCTACAGTTGAGGATGCTGAGATCATAAAGAACATTGAGGATAACTCAATTGTTATTGCCCCTCTTCAGGCACCAGTCTTGATCAATGGAACCAGCATTGAAGTTGTTCTGGATTCTGGAGCTGGAGGAAGTGTAGTATCTGAAAGAGCACTTGTTTCAGTAGATCAAGACTATAAATCTAAACTGATGCCTATCATTTCTGAAAATTGGAGAGGGTATGGCTCTGTTTTGTTCCCCATTGGTAAATACAAAGCCAAAGTGTTTTTTAAATTTAACCATGGTTTTGTAAGAGCTATTTGTGATTTTGTTGTCATGAAAAATGATAACTTGAGCAATTGGTTTATTGTAGGGAATGAAATTTTAACCAAGTATGGCATAAAATTGGATCCTTCAAACCAATGTTTCAAAATGGGGATGAATGGGAAGAGAAAATTTAAGATTTCCTCCCCTAAAAAATTATTAAAACCAGAATTGGACACATGTAATTCTGTGGCTCAATATAAAGGAAGATCTACAAAGGAAATTCATGCCCTTAAGTCTGAAATTGACAATGCTTCTTTTGGAGAACAACTTTCTGGTGAGGATAAAGATTCCATCATTAACTTAATAAAATCTTTTCCTATGGCCTTTGCTCATGGGTCACATGAACTGGGATTAGTTAAAGAGGAAATGAAACTTTCATTGTCTTGCCCATTAACTGATATACCACCTAGTTTAAAGAAGAAGCCTTATCCTGCCTCTCCCACAAAGAGAAAATATATTTAAGACAATATCTCTACCCTTTTAAAAATGAATATTATTGAAAAGGTAGTTGAAACACCTAAATATTGTGTTATCTCACCTGTCCTAATTTCTTATGAGAAAGATAAAGACAGGTTATGTGGTGATTATAGAGCACTAAACACTTATAATGTTGATGATATCTACCCTTTACCTAGAATCACCTCTATACATGCTACTTTACAGGGTGCTAAATATATCAGCTGTTTGGATGGTAATAAAGGATATCACCAGGTACCTGTTGAGAAATATTCTCAGAACTTTCTAATGATTGCCACTCATATGGGTATTTATAAGTATATTAAGATGCTATTTGTCCCTAAAAATGCCCCTTCTGTTTTCCAAAAAGTAATGGATAACACATTCCATCAAGAGATAATTGAAGGATGGGTGATGGTTTATATTTATGATATCATTATATTCTCAAAAACATTTGAGGACCATCTTAAACACCTGTGTAAAGTATTCCAGAAAATGGATGAAATAAATATGACACTTGCTTTGAAGAAATGTAAATTTGGTTTCCATTCTTTAAAAGTTCTTGGTCATGTTGTTTCAGGATTACAGATATGTGTTGACCAGAACAAAGTGGCAGCCATACAACAGGTGAAAGCTCCTATAACAGTGAGAGAGCTCCAAAGTTTATTGGGAATGTGTGGATACTATAGACAGTATATTAAAAATTACCAGGTCATTGCTTTACCCCTTACCCAATTAACTAGAAAGGATGTTGCTTTTGTCTGGAATAGTGAAAGACAAAGAGCCTTTGACACTATGAAACACTGTTTGATGTCAGCACCAATTCTTGCTTTAACTGACTTTAATCAACCATTTTTTTTGTACACTGATGCCAGTTTCATTGGTCTTGGTGCTGCCCTCCATCAAAAACAAGTGATGAATGATAAAGTTTCAGAAGTAGTAATTTGTTATATTTCAAGAACCCTGAGAAGTAGTGAATTGAAATATGGTGCTACTCAATTAGAGTGTTTAGCTGTAGTATGGGCTCTAGAAAAGCTTCATTATTACCTAGATGACCAGAAATTTGAACTTGTCACTGACTGCAGTGCAGTTAAATCCCTTTTAAACTTGAAAACACCTAACAGACATATATTCAGATGGCAGCTGGCTGTTCAAGAGTACAGAGGGAGAATGACAATTATTCATAGGGCTGGTATTGTTCACTCAAATGTGGATATGTTATCAAGGTTACCTTTACCAAATGATGACTCTAATCCTGCTTATGATCCTGAGGATGAAATTATTCATATTCATGGGATATATGTGGTTGATATGGAGGAAGAGCTATTACAGCTTATTCTGGAATCATATGATAAGGACACTGACTTGAAAAAGTTGTGCACCATATTAAATGATCCAAAGAATGCTTCAATACAAGCATTAATTAAAACCCTTCCACCAAAGTACCAAAAAGCTTTGTAAAAAGGAAAATTTTCAATTGATGAAGGATATCTATATTATAGAAGAAAGTTGAGTAATGTTATTGTTATTCCTCCTTCTATGAAAGAAATCATCTTGAAAATTTGTCATGATGACATATTAGCTGGACATTTTGATCTTGACAAAACAATGATCAGAATTAAGAACACTGCTTGGTGGGCTAATATGTCTGAAGACACAAAATTATATGTTGAATCTTGTGATTCTTGCCAAAAATCAAAAAGATTAACTGGTAAAAGAGCAGGATTAATGCAACATATTGAACCTCCTGATGCTCCATGGCAAATAATAAACATGGATTTTGTAACAGGATTACCTATTGCTGGTAAAGACAGTTATAGCTCTTGTTGGGTTATTGTGGACAGATTCACAAAAAAATGTAAATTTATCCCTACCCACAAGGATGTTTCCACTAAAGAATTAGCTTTCTTATGGTGGTCTCATATGTTTAATACTGCTCGTTTTCCTAAAGCCATAATCTCTGACAGAGACCCTAAATTTACTTCTGAATTTTGGATGTCTCTGATGGATGTTTGTGGTTGTGATCTGAAACTTTCTACTGCCCATCACCCTCAGACTGATGGTTTAGCTGAAAGACTGATTCAGACTTTAGAGGACATGATAAGAAGATATTGTGCCTTTGGCCTTGAGTATAAAGATAATGACAGATTCACTCATGATTGGGTTACCTTACTTCCTGGGTTAGAATTTGCTTATAATAGCACTGTTCATTCTGTTACTCAAAGAAAGCCTTTTGAGCTCTGGCTTGGATATGTTCCTAATACTCCTGCCCAAATTCTCAATAACAAAATACCTAAATTGGATATACATCCTGGTGTAAAATCTTTTCTTCAAATGCAACAACTATGTAGAAATCATGCTCAAAAATTTATTGAAAAATCATTTGAATATGAGAAGAAAAGATGGGACAAATCCCATAAAGAATACACTTTTAAAAAGGGTGATGAAGGGTTGATTTCTACAGTCCACTTCAACTTACAAGGTAATAACAAATTGAATGATCCATTTGTTGGTCCATTTGTTGTCAGAAGAATGATTGGAGATAATGCAGTTGAAGTTATTCTGTATTCTCCATATGACAGAAAACATCCTGTTTTTCCAATATCTCTTTTGAAACCTTACACATCCAATAGTGATTTATTTCCAAAAAGGATGGGTAGACCAAATAAAACCCCAAATGAAATCACTGAGACAGCAGAAATTGAAAAATTTTTAAATGACAGAATAGTCACTGCTGAGAAAGGTACAGAATACTTATTGAGATTCAAGAATAAATCATCTGAATATGATTCTTGGATACCTGGGAAGGAGATATCTAATCTTCCTACTCTACTAAAAAAGTATAAAAAGAAAAAATCATAGCATTTTTTTTATTATTTTTTTTAGAGTGAGGGAGTGTCAGCCAGGCTACTAGAATTACCCAGTGAAATAATTAATTATTAACTGGATGAAGCCGCACCTTATCATTTTAATTATTATTTAATTATAATTTAGTTACATTAAAATTAGTTATAATAAATTAACTAATTACAGAATGATAAAATTAAATAAATAATTAAAATTAAAAATATAAAATTGTCCCTTATATTTTTCTCTAACACCGTGCTCATTTGACAGGTTGGAAAAAATAAAAATTTATATTAAAAAATAGATATTAAGATAGAATAAGATTTTAATATTCAAATAATATTAAATATATACAAAAATTTCAAATTTCTTATTTAGAATTGACTTCTACAGTAAATATTAAATAAATTGATGTATTTCTGACATACTCTGTAAATACATCTTTTTGACGCCTTCTTTTTAGAATAACTTTATTATTTGAAAATACTCCTTCTGGAATATTCTTTTCTCTCTCTCATACTACTGTTTTTAGAATTTGATTTCCGTGCTTTGTCTCTCCTTTTCCTATATAAGGCCTCTCTTTTTGTTGTCTTTTCATCATTCCTTTACTACAACATTTTATTACAACAATAACCAATCAAACTTATTCTTATATTCTATATCATTAGTATTTCCAATAACATAATTCTAATTTATAAATTATATCAATATTTTAATCCTACCTCTTTTAATTAAGTAAAAATAATCATCCTTGAATTAATAAATACGTACAAATTTTTTTGAGAGACCATTTATACCTTTAAAATCCTTGTAAAACTTCATACCAAATCTTCTAGACCAAAAGTGCACCTTGACACTATGAAAAGTTTGAGATCAAGCTGCCAAGAGTTAAAAACAATTATCAGTTCTAATTTATTTTATTTTTTAAAGAGATTAAAAAGGAGAGAAAAATATCAAAAATCCAAGTTAGTAATATGTAAACAAGTTACTTTGGTGGCAAACCTAATGATTGAGAAAAATGGATTCCCTAAAAGTTGAACTTATATTTAAAGTGAAATTAATATTTTTACTTAAGAAACAAGTATAAGGGACAAACCAAAATAAAAAACTCTTAATTGAAACAGATGGAAAGCTAATTATTATAATAACCTGTCTCTTCTAAGTTGAAGGAGAGAAGTAGAAAATTTGCCACTCGGATGAAAATTTGCTTACAGTTATGCGTATAGAAACATGCAAGTTACTGAAGCCGGTTGCATGGCATGCAGTGACTTGCATAAGGCATATATGCAACAGGTTTTTAGACAGAAATATATTTTACAAATGATGACTAAAAATTTTCACATGCTTTTAATTAAAACTTACATATCGTTTTTACAGCTTATTTTTATAGGGTTTCACAAAGTATAATTCAAGGAACCAAAGCCTCAGATAGTTTCACACAGATGCAATTAATATTTACATTCACTTATTTTACAAAATCAATCCACTTATCCATATTATTTGTTCACATAAGGTTGGAAAACTAACCTTCAGATGTTATGGACCCATTTTTTATCACTTATTATTTTTTTTGCCACTAAGTTGAAATTTGGCTAAAAAAGAGTTAACAACCAAGTATGCATTTCTGAAAAACAATCTACACACAAAATCAGTATTCTTAAATTTCAAACATTTTAAAACTGGGCATATAAGTTTTGTCATTTAAAAATATCCAATACCTCTTTTTTTGGCTTTGATTTTTTATTTTGCACATATACATTTCACACTGTCAAAAAACTAATGGCAAATGGCATGTAAAAGAGTAGCACAAATTTAAATGTATATCAACTTTCATCTTATTTCTTATTAATTCAAACCAGCCAGGCTCGCCCTGACTGGTAGTTTATTTTTATAGTAGCCAATGTTCCTTTAAGCAACATTGGCTGCTCAAATCTCACCATCAAACCTCCCAGCCAGTGTTATCTGGCTGGGAGATGCGAAAAACAGTTTGCAACCAAAGTCGCTGCAAGCGACTTTGGTTGCTTTATTAAATGACTTGCAGCCAGTTTTATACTGGCTGCAAGTCATTAATATAAAAAAAAGTGAGCAAAGTTGCTGCATGCAACTTTGCTCGCTTTTAAACACAAAATCTTGCAGGCAGTTTAAACTGCCTGCAAGATGTATTATAAAATTGGCCAAAGCCACTAAAAGTGGCTCTGGCCAATTTTTTTTTAATTTTTTATTAAACTCTGCCAGCTTAAAGCTGGCAGCAATTTTTTTTTTTCAATCCGGAGCCACTTCCTGTGGCTCGGGTTCTTTTTTTTTATGTAATTATAAATTACTACCAGCCAGGCTCCCCCTGGCTGGTAGTTTATGTTTTAAGCAGCCAATTTTGCTTAAAGCAAAATTGGCTGATCAATCACCTTAAGACCTCCCATCCTGTCAAGGTACACTTTTAGTCTAGAAGATTTGGTACGTAGTTCTACGAGGATTTAAAAGGCTTAAATGGGTTCTCAACAAATTTGTACGTATTTCTTAATTCAAAGATGATTGTTTTACTCAATAAAAGAGGTAGGATTAAAATATTAATATAATTTATAAATTAGAATTACGCTATTGTAAATACTAATGATATAGAATATAAGAATAAGTGTTTATTTGGTTAATTGTTGTAATAAAATGGTGTGGTAAGATAGAATGATCAAAAGACAACAAAAAGAGAGGCCTTTTATAGGCAAAGGAGAGACAAAGCACGGAAATAAAATTCTAAAAACAGTAGGAAAAGAGAGAGAAAAAAGAACATTCCAGAAAGAGTATTTCAAATAATAAAGTTATTCCAAAAAGAAGGTGTCAAAAAGATGTATTTACAGAGTATGTCAGAAATACATCAATATTTTTAATATTTACTGTAAATGTCAATCCCAAATAAGAAATTTGATTTTTTTTTGTATATATTTAATATTATGTGAATATTTAAATCTTATTTTATCTTTGTATTTTATTTTTTTTAAATATAAAGTTTTATTTTTCCCAACCTGTCAATTGAGCACGGTGTTAGAGAAAAATATAAGGGACAAAATAATTTTAATTTTACTTATTTATTTAATTAATTAATTTAATTTTAACATTCTGTAACTAGTTAATTTATAACTAATTTTAATGTAACTAAATGATAATTAAATAATAATTAAAGATGATAAGGTGCGGCTTCATCCAGTAAATAATTACTTATTTCACTGGGTAAGTCTAGTAGCCTGGCTGACACTCCCTTACTCTAAAAAAAATAATAAAAAAAATGCTATGATTTTTTCTTCTTATACTTTTTTAGTAGAGTAGGAAGATTAGATATCTCCTTCCCAGGTATCCAAGAATCATATTCAGATGATTTATTCTTGAATCTCAATAAGTATTCTGTACCTTTCTCAGCAGTGACTATTCTGTCATTTAATATTTTTTCAATTTCTGCTGTCTCAGTGATTTCATTTGGGGTTTTCTTTGGTCTACCCCTCCTTCTTGGAAACAAATTACTATTGGATGTGTAAGGTTTCAAAAGAGATATTGGAAAAACAGGATGTTTTCTGTCATATGGGGAATACAGAATAACTTCAACTGCATTATCTCCAATCATTCTTCTGAAAAAAAAAGGACCAACAAATGGATCTTTTAATTTGTTATTACCTTGTAAGTTGAAGTGGACTGTAGAAATCAACACTTCATCACCCTTTTTAAAAGTGTATTCTTTATGGGATTTGTCCCATCTTTTCTTCTCATATTCAAATGATTTTTCAATACATTTTTGAGCATGATTTCTACATAGTTGTTGCATTTGAAGAAAAGATTTTACACCAGGATGTATATCCAATTTAGGTATTTTGTTATTGAGAATTTGGGCAGGAGTATTAGGAACATATCCAAGCCAGAGCTCAAAAGGCTTTCTTTGAGTAACAGAATGAACAGTGCTATTATAAGCAAATTCTAACCCAGGAAGTAAGGTAACCCAATCATGAGTGAATCTGTCATTATCTTTATACTCAAGGCCAAAGGCACAATATCTTCTTATCATGTCCTCTAAAGTCTGAATCATTCTTTCAGCTAAACCATCAGTCTGAGGGTGATGGGCAGTAGAAAGTTTCAGATCACAACCACAAACATCCATCAGAGACATCCAAAATTCAGAAGTAAATTTAGGGTCTCTGTCAGAGATTATGGCTTTAGGAAAACCAGCAGTATTAAACATATGAGACCACCATAAGAAAGCTAATTCTTTAGTGGAAACATCCTTGTGGGTAGGGATAAATTTACACATTTTTGTGAATCTGTCTACAATAACCCAACAAGAGCTATAACTGTCTTTACCAGCAATAGGTAATCCTGTTACAAAATCCATGTTTATTATTTGCCATGGGGCATCAGGAGGTTCAATATGTTGCATTAATCCTGCTCTTTTACCAGTTAATCTTTTTGATTTTTGGCATGAATCACAGGATTCAACATATAATTTTGTGTCCTCAGACATATTAGCCCACCAAGCAGTGTTCTTAATTCTGATCATTGTTTTGTTAAGATCAAAATGTCCAGTTAATATGTCATCATGACAAATTTTCAAGATGATTTCTTTCATAGAAGGAGGAATAACAATAACATTACTCAACTTTCTTCTATAATATAGATATCCTTCATCAATTGAAAATTTTCCTTTTTCCAACCCTTTTTGGTACTTTGGTGGAAGGGTTTTAATTAATGCTTGTATTGAAGCATTCTTTGGATCATTTAATATGGTGCATAACTTTTTCAAGTCAGTGTCCTTATCATATGATTCCAGAATAAGCTGTAATAGCTCTTCCTCCATATCAACCACATATATCCCATGGATATGGATAATTTCATCCTCAGGATCATAAGCAGGATTTGAGTCATCATTTGGTAAGGGTAACCTTGATAACATATCCACATTTGAGTGACCAATACCAGCTCTGTGAATAATTGTCATTCTCCCTCTGTACTCTTGAACAGCCAGCTGCCATCTAAACATATGTCTATTAGGTGTTTTCAAGTTTAAAAGGGATTTAACTGCACTGCAGTCAGTGACAATTTCAAATTTCTGGTCATCTAGGTAATAATGAAGCTTTTCTAGACCCAATACTACAGCTAAACACTCTAATTGAGTAGCACCATATTTCAATTCACTATTTCTCAAGGTTCTTGAAATATAACAAATTACTACTTCTTAAACTTTATCATTTATCACTTGTTTTTGATGGAGGGCAGCACCAAGACCAATGAAACTGGCATCAGTGTACAAAACAAATGGTTTATCAAAGTCAGGTAAAGCAAGAATTGGTGCTGACATCAAACAGTGTTTCATGGTGTCAAAGGCTCTTTGTCTTTCACTATTCCAGACAAAAGCAACATCCTTTCTAGTTAATTGGGTAAGGGGTAAAGCTATGACTTGGTAATTTTTAATATACTGTCTATAGTACCCACACATTCCCAAAAAATTTTGGAGCTCTCTTACTGTTGTAGGAGCTTTCACCTGTTGTATGGCTGCCACTTTGTTCTGGTCAACACATATCTGTAAGCCTGAAACAACATGGCCTAGAACTTTTAAAGAATGGAAACCAAATTTACATTTCTTCAAAGCAAGTGTCATATTTATTTCGTCCATTTTCTGGAATACTTTACACAGGTGTTTAAGATGGTCCTCAAATGTTTTTGAGAATATAATGATATCATCAATATAAACCATCAGCCAACCTTCAATTATCTCTTGATGGAATGTGTTATCCATTACTTTTTGGAAAACAGAAGGGGCATTTTTAGGGCCAAATGGCATCCTAATATACTTATAAATACCCATATGAGTGGCAATCATCAGAAAGTTCTGAGAGTTTTTCTCAACAGGTACCTGGTGATATCCCTTATTACCATCCAAACAGCTGATATATTTAGCACCCTGTAAAGTAGCATGTATAGAGCTGATTCTAGGTAAAGGATAGATATCATCAACAGTATAAGTATTTAGTGCTCTATAATCACCACATAACCTGGCTTTATCTTTCTCATAAGAAATTAGGACAGGTGAGATAACACAATATTTAGGTGTTTCAACTACCTTTTCAATAATATTCATTTTTAAAAGGGTAGAGATATTATCTTCAATATCTTTTCTCTTTGTTGGAGAAGCAGGATAAGGCTTCTTCTTTAAACTAGGTGGTATATCAGTTAATGGGCAAGACAATGAAAGTTTCATTTCCTCTTTAACTAATCCCAGTTCATGTGACCCATGAGCAAAGGCCATAAGAAAAGATTTTATCAAGTTAATGATGGAATCTTTATCCTCACCAGAAAGTTGTTCTCCAAAAGATGCATTGTCAATTTCAGACATAAGGGCATGCATTTCCTTTGTAGATCCTCCTTTATATTGAACCACAGAATTACATGTGTTCAATTCTGGTTTTAATAATTTTTTAGGGGAGGAAATTTTAAATTTTCTCTTCCCATTCAACCCCATTGTGAAACATTGGTTTGAAGGATCCAATTTTATGCCATACTTGGTTAAAATATCATTCCCTACAATAAACCAATTGCTCAAGTTATCATTTTTCATGACAACAAAATCACAAATAGCTCTTACAAAACCATGGTTATATTTAAAAAACACTGTGGCTTTGTATTTACCAATGGGGGACAAAACAGAGCCATACCCTCTCCAATTTTCAGAAATGATAGGCAACAGTTTAGATTTATAGTCTTGATCTACTGAGGCAAGTGCTCTTTCAGATACCACACTTCCTCCAGCTCCAGAATCCAGAACAACTTCAATGCTGGTTCCATTAATCAAGACTGGTGCCTTAAGAGGGGCAATAACAATTGAGTTATCCTCAATGTTCTTTATGATCTCAGCATCCTCAACTGTAGATAAATCATTATTATCAATGTCAATAGTATTTAAATAATGAATATCTTCTTCCAGCATCAAGATTTCTTGTTGAGATTCATATGAAATATTGCTGGCACAATCACTTGATGTATCATCCAGTGCCACTGTGTCATCAGCATGCTCCTCTGTTTGTTCCACAAGATTTATCTTCTTGTCACAAACATGGCCTTTCTGCCAAGGCTTGTTGCACTTGAAGCAAGTGTTTGTTGCATACTTCTTTGGTGCAACAGGGGCAGAAGGTTTACCAACCTTTTCCAGAGGTTTTTGTTGGTAAGTGGAGGGTTTCTCCAAAGGGGTCCTAGGAATGAATCTTCTTGCATCATACTTATTGTTTAGAAGTATCTCATTGCAAGTATTAATGAAAGAAGAGGGTTCTTTGGAGAACTCAGTCCTAGCCACAATCAAGTCTCTCAGAGACATTGGTAATTTATAGAGGATCCTGTCCTTCCATAAATCAAACTCCATATTTGGGTCCATTGCCCTTATGATTTTTACAAGTTTCATTAAAAACTCAATAGGTTTATCAGTAGAAGAGCTATATCTAGTTTCCTCATACTGCCTTTGTTGAGCCATTCTGAACTTGGAGCCACCAAATTGTGCTTTAATTAATTTCTTCCAATCCTCCCATGAGTAGTCATTCCCATCCAGGAGAACAGATTCATACCACATCAGGGCAACATTAGTGAACAAAGAAATTAATTTGGACACAATTTCCTCATCTGGGAGTTTGTAAGAATTTTTTAAATTATCAATTCTGCAAATAAATTGTTGCCAATCAGAGGAAGAATCACCATCAAATGTTGGGTACTGGTCAAGTTTTGGCCAATTCTTTTGATTTGAAGGAGTCTCCTTAGTACTAGCTTGTTTCTGAGTAAGAAGCAGCTGTAATTTCTCTAATTGTGCTGAAATCTCATTGTTTAATCCTTCTGTTGCAGATCCTGGTGCATCATCAGTTTTTGATGGAAACTCAGTGTTATCAACAGGTATTTCTGGATCAATTTTTATTTTAGATGAACTAGCCACAGGTACTGGTTGAGAATCCTGCACTATATGTTCCTTCACAGAATTGTCAGAATATTTTTGGTCATTTAACAATGAGTTCAATGTTTCTTCAATGGTTGTTAGTCTTGTTTTCATTCTTGGAAGACTAGATAAACTTTCATTGACAGTTGCAAAAGATAATTGATTTTTATGTTGAAAAGATGACAAATGGTCACTCAATCTTTTCAGATTTATCTTATCTATTTCTACCTACTGGCAACAGGCAGATACAGTATCTTTTAGTTTAGACAAATCATTTTTTATATTTTGCCATAAAGCAATTTTCTTTTCATGGGTTGCTTTGTAATGAGACAATTCATCAGAGACTCTCTGTGCTTCACTTTTTAATGCTTGATAACCCTGATCAGTTAACAAACTATTATATCTCTGAGTCAATTGCATATTGTTCATTATATGATTTTGCTTGGCAATAATATCTCTCAAGTGCTCATCATTAATTCTTGCTACATCTGGAGTGTTTCTCAATAAGGAAACTGAGTAACTTTCCAGGCTCTCATAGAACTCAGGGTCAAGATTTTCATCAATCACAGCCATATCAGGATTAATCATTGAGGTAGCAATTAAAAGTAATGGATTGGATACATGAGATAACTGTCTACTATTCCCAGCCTCTATAGGTCTCAAGGTTTCATCCTGCCTTCCAGATTTACCTGAAGGAACAGAGTCAGCCACAAGAAAAGGCACTTGAGAATCAATAGAGGGACGTACCAGGGTTTGCTGGGTATCACCATATTGGGCTTCCTTCTTCTTTTGCCTCCTTGATAAGGGTGGGGAGGAGTGGGGTTGACCTGGGTGGGCCTTGATGGACCTACCTGAGGTAACTGATGCTGATTTTGAGCTAAGTAGTCCCACTGTGTGTTGAGCCAGTCCCACTGCCACTTGGACACTTCTACCATCTCTTGGGATTGGGGAGCCAATTGTTGTTGATCCCTGGGAGGAAGAGGTTTCCTTTTCTCTTGGGAGAAGTATTTTTTCTTTTCTCCCATTCTTCCAAGGCATCTACCCTTACCTTTAGTTTTAAGCTGTCTGTCTTTAACTCCTTTATGTGGGTTGACAGATTCTTTATCTGCTGGGACAACGGCATCTTTTTTATTTTGAAGCCTCTTGGAAGCTCTTCTGGTGGGTTTGTCCTGGGTTTCTGATCCTGAGTATTGTCCACTAGGATTTCTACTTCTTCCATTTCCACATCCTGTTTGGGGCAAGGATTTATTAGTTTGAGAAATTCTTCTTGTTAAAGGAGAACTTACAGAAGTAGGCTCATCATAATCAATTAAGTCTAGTTCTTCTTCACGTGAAGCAAAGCCACTTTGATCAGTCATCTTAAGATTCTACTGAAATGAAGGAAAAGAGACAAAAAATTAATTAGTCTTTATTTTTAATTTTTATTTAACAGAAGAAATAAAATAAAAATGATAAAAAAATCTTGTTAGGATAAAAATCAACTTAAATAAAATTAATAAAAAAAAATTTAAAACCAGGATAATGCAATCAACTGTAGAAATAAATTAGAATTTCTATTAATTTTTATTTTCAGGATTTAAATCAACTAATTTATTACCAGGATTTATTGTCAACTGAAATAATCAAATATGAATCTTTATTAATTAAAAAAAAAAATTATTTTGACTGATCACTTAACTACCAGGACTTAATGTCAACTGAAGTAATTAAATATGAAGTTTTATTTTAAAATTTTTATTACTGATCACTTAACTACCAGGACTTAATGTCAACTGAAGTAATTAAATATGAGATTTATTAATTAAAAAGATTTATAGGATTACCAGGACTCAAAGTCAACTGAAGTAATGAAATGTTAATTATTTATTAAAAAATTATAATTGTCAGGATAATTTGTCAACTGGAACAATGAATTAATCAGGACAAATGTCAACTGAAAAATTATAATAATTATTTTATTTAATAAAAAATATTATTGTCAGGACAGTTTGTCAACTGGAACAATTAAAATTCAATTTAATCAGGACAATTGTCAACTGAAAAATGATAATAATTAATATTAATATATAATTATTTTATTACCTCTGGGACTAAGAACAGGTATTGCTCTATTATGGTCAACCAGGAAAAATAAAAAAAAAATATAATAATAAAAATAAATTCCAATTACCAGACACCTCCCCCTGCAAAATGAGCAAATTAATGCCACTTACAGAGTGCTGAGTAAAAGGAAATACGTAGCAAATGAAGAGTGAAGAGTAACCCACAAATAGTAATCACAATAATTACCACGATATATACAATCTTTAGTCAGTATATGAACTTAAGTTTTGGAGCGCGGTTCAATTCCCGTTCGCAGCAAAAACTTTTATCACGTGACGTATGACGTTCGTCGTTTTCTTGCCTCCACTCGTCCTTTACAGGTGCTTCTACGCCGATGGTCCTCTTGATTACGCCTCCAGTAACGTTGCGCCGTCGATATTTCGGAAAGGATCCCAATTTTCAAGGTACACTTTTAGTCTAGAAGATTTGGTACGTAGTTCTACGAGGATTTTAAAGGCTTAAATGGGTTCTCAACAAATTTGTACGTATTTTTAATTCAAAGATGAATGTTTTACTCAATAAAAGAGGTAGGATTAAAATATTAATATAATTTATAAATTAGAATTACGCTATTGTAAATACTAATGATATAGAATATAAGAATAAGTGTTTATTTGGTTAATTGTTGTAATAAAATGGTGTGGTAAGATAGAATGATCAAAAGACAACAAAAAGAGAGGCCTTTTATAGGCAAAGGAGAGACAAAGCACGGAAATCAAATTCTAAAAACAGTAGGAAAAGAGAGAGAAAAAAGAACATTCCAGAAAGAGTATTTCAAATAATAAAGTTATTCCAAAAAGAAGGTGTCAAAAAGATGTATTTACAGAGTATGTCAGAAATACATCAATATTTTTAATATTTACTGTAAATGTCAATCCCAAATAAGAAATTTGATTTTTTTTTGTATATATTTAATATTATGTGAATATTTAAATCTTATTTTATCTTTGTATTTTATTTTTTTTAAATATAAAGTTTTATTTTTCCCAACCTGTCAATTGAGCACGGTGTTAGAGAAAAATATAAGGGACAAAATAATTTTAATTTTACTTATTTATTTAATTAATTAATTTAATTTTAACATTCTGTAACTAGTTAATTTATAACTAATTTTAATGTAACTAAATGATAATTAAATAATAATTAAAGATGATAAGGTGCAGCTTCATCCAGTAAATAATTACTTATTTCACTGGGTAAGTCTAGTAGCCTGGCTGACACATCCAGTGTTATCTGGCTGGGAGATGAAAAAAAAATTATTTAAACCAAAGTCACTTGTAGCAACTTTGTTTGCTTTAAAAAAAGACTTGCAGCCAGTTTTATACTGGCTGCAAGTCATTAATATAAAAAAAAGTGAGCAAAGTTGCTGCATGCAACTTTGCTCGCTTTTAAACACCAAATCTTGCAGGCAGTTTTAAACTGCCTGCAAGATGTATTATAAAATTGGCCAAAGCCACTTTTAGTGGCTTTGGCCATTTTTTTATTTATTTTTTATTAAACGCTGCCAGCTTAAAGCTGGCAGCAATTTTTTTTTTTCAATCCCGAGCCACTTCCTGTGGCTTGGGTTCTTTTTTTTTATGTAATTATAAATTACTACCAGCCAGGCTCCCACTGGCTGGTAGTTTATGTTTTAAGCAGCCAATTTTCCTTAAGCAAATTGGCTGCTTAAACCTTACCTACAACCTCCCAGTTAGTGTTATCTGTCTGGGGGGTGCAAAAATGAGCTTGAAACCAAAGTTGCTACAAGCAACTTTGGTTGCTTTATTTATTGACTTTCAGCCAGTTTATTCCTGGCTGCAAATCAATAATGTAAAAAAAAAGGTGAGCGAAGTTGCTACATGCAACTTCGCTCACTTTTAAACACAACATCTTGCAGGCAGTTTTAAACTGCCTTCAAGATGTATTATTAAATTGACCAAAGCCACTAAAAGTGGCTTTGGTCAATTTTTTTTATGTTACAATAAGCGCTGCCAGCTTACAAAGCTGGTAGCAAAATATTCTATTTTATTTTCAAACCTAAGTCACTTCCTGTGGCTTGGTTTATTTTTGTATGGATTTTCAAACTACTACAAGCTAGGCTCCATCTTTCTGGTAGTGTTATCTGACATTTGAAAGCTTGAAAAAAACATTATATGAAATAAAAAAAGCATATTCTTTGATATATTAAGAATTATGAGTGGTAAAGGATTGATGAAGGGATTAATGGCTCAAAAAGAAAATTGGCCATTGCTTATAAGGAGAGTTCTAGAACAATAGAGATTATCTATGAAAATTAGATGGGATGGAGTACATTAGAGCATATCAAACTTGATCAAATATCCCACATAAAAACACCACAAAAAAAGTACCAAACACTCCATCAGAAAATGAAATACACCTGCCCTGGACAGGTGTATTTTGATGGTGTGTTTCTCCTCAAACACAACTTCTTTTGGTAAAAAAAGCCATCAAAACACTTTTCTCCTTCATCTTGATTAGTCAGCAGTAGGTACAGACAAGCCATCTCTTTAGATTCTTTTCCGCCTAATTCTTAAGGGCTTATTATTCAACATGTGAAAAACATGACCCCCCACCACTTAAGCAGCCACTTCATCATACACTCACCCTTAGTCTTAATCACCATTCACTAAAATTCCTCTTTCAGTCCATTGTAAACTAGAAATAACTGCTACCACTCTAGCCCTGGATCTATTGGTTAACTCAGATACCAACTCCAATGCTGAAATTGACTTGGCTTACATGTGTGACATGCTGAAGAATCACTACTTATATTCCAGAACACTTTCCATACAACACCAATCACAATTTAACCTTGAGGTTCTTTAAAGCATTCCTTAAATTAGGTTTAAACAGATATTTTGCACAACCTTGCCTGGATTTCTCAGTTACGTGAACTGATAAAATATCACTCAATTTTCAGAAATGATTCTTGTTGTTCATAAAGAGATCCTCCTATTCAAATCTGTGTTGCACTTTGTCATTTTAGTTCAAATTGAAATGGTGGCACGTTTACCCATATTGAAAACCTCTTCCAGATCAGAGATGGAAATAAATATTTTGATTGTAAAAAAATGCTTTGAATCTCTCTTATATACATTGCATGCTTCTACTCTTGCTATTTTTTAGGATTCCAGTTAATTAAATGTTTTGTATTTAAATTATAAGTAATGTTTTTCTCCATATCTACTTGACTAAAATTCATTCTGGATTTCAATTAATAATTTGGTTAAATATGGTTTTTCAACAGCTTCATTAACCAAACCTTATGCAGAAGATACATAAATTAACAAATCTTATTTTTCTAAATCTAGAAATTTGGCAATACCCTCCCCTGCATTTCACTATATTAGGGGGTGGTGATCGCCATTTTTTTCATGTCAAAAAAATTTTTTATGTCTGAAAAAAAATGGCAATACCTCATCCTGAATTTTACTGTGGGAGGGGGTGGAGATTGCCATTTTTTTTCATGTCAAAAAAAATATTTATGTAAGAAAAAAAAATTTACAATACCACCCCCTGAAACTTACTGTGGGAGGGGGTAAAGATTACCGAATTTTCATTTTAATTTCATAAATTCTTATATAAATCAATAAAAAAATATAATCAGCCAAGTAAAAGTAATGGGATTCACAATTCCACCTGCTAATGATTTCAGATGTGACCAAAGCCAAAAAAATCATATGACAAGCAATTTATTGACAATTCATCCATTCAATACAAATAAATAATTAAATGAACAAATTTATACAGCAGCAAGGCTCAATTGCACCAACATTTTATTTGATTGAGTATATTTAATAATTGATAATTTAAAAATTTATGAAATAAAAAAAAATGGAAAATCTTCTAATTACCCTATTTGGAACCCCTCCCTAAAGATTTACTATAAATAGGGCCCTTCCCCCTTGCTTTACTTACCTGGTTTATCAGACTTTGGTTGATCTGGAATGAAAAACAAAAATGAGTAAGTGCTTCACAAGATTCCAAAAAAATGAGAAAATTTTTTACAAGATATCAAACCAGGAGTTTCCTTGGTAGTTGGATGATTATCTCTTGGATTTTTGATTGATGATTATGCTGAGAAGAGATCCAAATAGATTTGATGATACCATCTCCTGAAAAAAATCCAAAACATCAACAAATCAGGGAAAAAAATGATTTATAAAGAAGAAAAATTGAGGAAACAAATGATAAAAAACAGTTGAGGAATTGACATACCTTGGGAGTGGTACAATGAAAAGTATCAGAAAAAACATGCATATTACAGAATATCAAAATTCAAAAAATTAAATTAGTTTACATAAAATGACTCAACTTTAAAAGTAGATATCTCAGAAATTTCTGAGCCAAAATTGATTATGCTTTCTGGAAGTGAAATTCATGCCTATAGAGAACCTGTAATCAAAATAATGTGAGATTTGAATGAGCTAAAATTCATCAAATGTTAATATTCATCCTCATGAAAAAATTAAAAAATAGGAAGGACTCATCCAAAACTGATATTTAGCTGATCAAATCAGAGCCAAAAGCCTGAAGTATTATTTGAAATAGATTGCATAAGCCCTATATGCATATTATGCAACATTGAACTTAAAAAATGTAAATTAGTCTATGAAACAAGATTCAACTTTGGAAGAAGTTATCTCAGCAACCACTAGACCAAATTCAACACCATTTTCTGGAAATAGAATAAATGATTCTTGAGATTCTTCCTAAAAAAGTATATATTATTTAAAAAACCCCAATCCTATTTCTGACCTTTTATTTTTGACTTAAAAGAAAATCAAAAAAGGGTTATAAAAATTAAAGTCAGGTATTATCAATGGTCTAAAAAGATCTATTTTAGCTACCTATGTTATTTATAAGTATTATATTTGTTCCAGAGTAAGACCTACTTGAGAAGATTAAAATAAAGTTGATGGAAGTTTGAGCCAAGTAAATAATAAATATCTCATTAACCAGTGAGCCAAATCAGATGTTGCTTGGTGGATATGAGAGCTAGGCTTCTGTAGAACCTTCTTAAAAGTAGAAATGTGATTTGAGAAAACAAAAAAAGAAATAGAAAAAACAAAACAAAAACAAATTCAGAAAAAGAACTTCAGTTAAAATTGAAAAAAAGATTGTGGGAGGATGACTTACCTGATGAGATGTCTTCAAAGATGTAAAAGGACCAGATAAAAGTTCAGGAAGTGATGGATAAAAAAAATAGAAGAAGAGTTAAGGAAGTGAGAGAAGATGAATAAAAGGATATGAGGGATCATTGAAAAACAGAAAGAATGAAAAATTATGCAATTTCTGAAATATCCAACTTCATGTTGAGATGATTAACCAAAATGAATCAGGAAGGGAAAAATTATGCTTTCAGTGAAAATTCAAAATAAAATTTAATATGCAAAAATAAAACAAAACCAAGTGGAAAGTACATGCAACTTTATCATTTTGAGAGCATGAAAAAAGGATTTAAAAGGGTTGTGTTGACAATTTTGTAGTGTTCTTGGCATGATGACTGAGTTTTGAGGATATAAATTTGTTCAGGAATTGTTGATAAAGAAAGTAATGAAAAGCTCAAAATTTACTGGGGCACCATGTGTAAAAATTTGTATCAAAAAAGTGGGTTGGGAAAGATGTGATGTGTGGTGAATTAGGAGGATCTTTAGATTGGTTGCCTGTGCTGTGGTTGTAAAATTTTCACTAAAGTAGGACATATTTGACCCCATGTTTATAATCTCATGTACCAAATCAGCCATGTTTCATGGTGTGTTTATGTGGTGGTTTTCAAATTAAATCCACCAGGCATATTTGTTCAAGTTTGAGACCCCCTATTAAAAAGTAGATGGGTAGAGGAGGAGGAAGAGATCCTTAAGAAGATGAATAAAATATTACTTTCAAAATTCTTTACAGATAAATATTAAATTGAAATAAATTTTGTAAATATTTTTGTCATTATATTGGTTTCCACTTTTAAATGCTGTTACTATTTCACATGTACTCATACCAAAACTTGGGAAAGTGATTTATATAAGCATTAAATATTTAAAAAGGAAAACTTGCATATTAATTTCCATAAAAACCTTTCATGTTATACACTTTAAGGACTATTTTTATTTTTATTTAAATATAAATATTTCTTTTAGTTGAGTAACTGAAGATTTTATTTTCAATAGCCTGTAGGTCTTATATTTTTGGTAAAATTTAAAAAATTATACAAAATTTAGTTTTGCAAAGAATTAACAGATTAGAAGTGAGAAGTGACTATAATATTTTTAAATTTTGAAAATAGGAATGGCATTAGTTACTTTAATTCCTATAGTTATTAATATTTGTGATAAAAAAATTTGCTAAATTTATTTATTGTTACAATTATGTAGTAAAAGATATTATTATTGTAAATTAAATTTACTTTCATAATTTTATGGTTTATCTTTTGAATGCAAAGTAATGATTAGGTATTTTAAAGAATAATTTTCTTCCTCTAAATTGATAAAAATATTGTATATTCAAAAGCTTATGTTGGATCAATGTGTGCTCAATGTGTGCTGAATGAAGGATAAAATCATTGTTATAGTTGATCAACTTATGCATAACTTGAGATCAGTTGAGGTTCATTTTCAGACCAATCTGAGAGTAAATGTAAATCTAACTCTAATTTACTTATGTTTATAAAGTATTCATAAACGTGGCATAATTAAGGGACACTCTAAATTTCAGGAGAGGGGATTGCTAGCAATTCACCCCTATATTTCCCATGGTGTATGTATTTAATATTTCTAAAAAATTAATTAAATTAATTATGATATTACAAGCTTAATTATATTTAACTTATAATGTAATTACAAATAAATTAATATCATTTCAATATTAAATCCAACTCATCATAAAATATTATCCATAAATATTAAGCGCTTTTTTGACCCTTAACTGTGTCAGTAAAATTACTAAATAAATTAAAACACATATTTAATATATTAATATTAAATTCTTACTTTAATTAAGTTACAATTAAATTTATTATTTGTTTCAATTAAATTAATTACTGAAAGTATTTAAAAAAATTAATCAATTTCTCTTTATAACTGAATTAAATTGTTTACATAAATTTTGGCATGAAAATAATTCTATTTGTTTTAATTAAAACCTTTACATCTCATTATAATACTTGTTTAGGATGTTTTTTCTCAAAGATCTCATGGTCTCATATTTAGTTAGTTATTCATTATGATAATTACTTGTTTTGAAACTTTAATATGTTAAAGATATTTATATATTCAGGGGTTTTTTTTTGTTTCATTTTTTCCTTTTACATTGTATGTTTTAATTAATTTCCTTTAATCTTTTGTTTCACATTACTATTACTCTTGTATATATATTTGAAGCACCTCAGAGGTATCCTTGCGTATAAAAGGGGCTTGAAATTCCTCTTTGTAGATCATCACTTACAATACAAAACTTTTAATTACTTATAATATGTTATTATTTTTTTATTAGTATTACAAATCTAATCTAAATATTCAATAAGTAATCTAAGGTTGCATTAAGTTTATTAGTAATAAAATTGTAAGCTGCCCAGAGAAGAATTTACTTACTTAAATAAATTTTCACAAATAAACTAGAACCTCACTGTTGTGTCAATTCTTATAATTTGTTGTTGCATTTCTATTATTTTGATTTAAATATTTTTAGTTCTATCAATTACATTTGTCTCACCCTTTAGTTACTCTCTATTTATTACTTCATTGTCCTCCATTCCATCATACTCATCTTATTCACCTTCTTCTAGACAACCTGCCGACATTCTAGGACCTTTCTGAACGACAATGACCTTTTTTCAACAAACATCATAATGCACAGACCACATAGCGCAAAATGATAATTTTTGCCGTTACTGTGTTTCAAAATTGTGTTTGATCTTTTTGGTTTCATAATATATTAAAGTATATATATTTTAAAGTGATTTCTTGATAATTATAGTAATTAAACCTTTGCACCTCTCAAATATATTATTAAATCTTTATTGCAATAACAGCGTTTTTTGCTTAATTGCTGAATCACTAAGTGTAAGTGATCATTAATTTTTAAATTTTTTTTTCCTAGTTGACAATAAAAGAGTCATATTCTTAGTCCTCAAGGATCATTAAAAATCTTTTTAAATAAATTATTAAACTAATTTTATTAAAATTATATATTTGATTTATTGGTTGACCATAATAGTACTCAGTACTTAGTCCCAATATTACCAAGATATATTTTTGGTATTAATTATTTTGGTTAACTTATAAAACCTTTTTTGTTGGTCCCTTAATAATTATTTTTATTTCTTAATAATATAATTTGTAATTAAATATTTTTTGTATTACATTTTTATTGTTAATTAATTAAATTTTTTTTGAATAAAATTTTAAATTTTTCTTTAACAAATAATTTGATTATTTTTTGATTGTAAATATATATTTAAATCATTAAAACCATTTGATTTTTTATTCACAGTATCATGTCCAGTAGTTTGACAAACAGCATGGGTAATTTTCATGTAGATGAAAAAACTGATGTGGATGTTGATAATTTATCTATAGGTGCATCAAAATTAAATTACAAGTTTTCTTCAGCTAAAAAAATATTCATACTCCTCAAGACATAGATATATATGCAGAAGTGGAAAACCCCCCTCACCAAACTACTCTGAAAGAATTAAAGCCTCAGATCAATCAGGAAAATCCTCTAAAGGGTATAAAAATAAAAATGATCCCTCTGATGCAACAAATAAACAATCATTTGAGAAATATAAAAGAAATGAAAGCAGAAAGCATGAAGTACAAGTCAAGAGTAGACACACTCTGGAAACAGATTCAGGGATCTAAAATCACAAGCAGGTTCAAACTCCTCCTTTCCCAGCTTCTCAGCCTCAGCCTCAGCCTCAGCCCCATCAGGCACCCAGCTCTTTCACTCAAAGTCAAAAAACTCTACAAGTGAAAAGGTGGAAATGGGACTACCTGATGAGCCATTACCAACACAATGTTCAGCAGCCAGCAGCTCAACACCCTGGCCCATCCAGGACACAAACCTACCATTAATTTTCTCAGGCCCATCCTTATCAGGGAGGCAGAAGAAAGAAGGCACAGGGGAAATTTCCTCCCTTTCCATGGTAAGTAATTTGTTTGATAAGCATGTTGTTATGTATAATAACAAATCTTCTCCCACAGGTATTATTGTGGATCATGGTTAATAAAAAGTTAAAACCATAAAGGGACAACTTCCTTTAATGAGTAGCCCTAATGATGTAATTTGAAAATTATCATTTGATGAACCTTTATATTTAACTTCTACTTCTTTAATCAATCCTTCTCTTGCAATTAAAAAAGATTCTGTTTCACTTGAAGTCTATACCTTGCTTAAGAAAACTTCTGAGGATATATTGAAAGATACACTTGATTTTAATTTTTTAAAAGACAAAAATTTGTGAGATGTATTAGTACATGAGAGTGATAGATTTAATAATTTGCACTTACCTTGTAAAATGAGCTCTTCTGTGTGAGAGACAGCCTATTTTAAAATCAAAGAAACTTAGAATATTGTTCTTAGGCAAAAAAATAAATGAGAAGTGATCATAGATCTATCTCAGATAAAAATATTCATCTGCATAGAACTTTGAGTGAATGAAAACCCCTTATTGAAAAGAATTATTCATTGAAAAATGAAATTAAGTCTCTAAACAATGAGTTGAAAAATCTGAAAAATGATTTCTAAGCTTTGAGTACCAAATACACAGTTTTTGAGAACAGAAATGTTTTATCCCTTGCAAAAATAATTGGACAGATGTCTGAAATTTCAAGGATAACAAATCCTTTGTCTGGCCTACAGGAAAAATTCTCAGACTTGCTGTCAATCATTATGTTGTACATGAATATGCTGCCCATAAGTTGCATAAAAATAAAGTAAAGGGACCTGAACAAAGCAGCTCTTTCCTTCCACATACTTCAACCATTAAAAAAACTGACAATGAGTCTTTAAAATCTTTAATGGTCATAAACCAGCTGTTTCTGTAAATAATGAAATTTCTGAACACCTGTCTAAATTTCAAGAATTATTAATGTTTAATAATGCAAATCAAACGATAGACCATCCCACTAGCCAGAAGAATTGGCCCAAACTGGATCAATATCTCACTTTTGATGGTGACTTTTCATCTGACTGGCAAAACTTTGTTCAGAGAATTGATAATCTAAAAAACTCTTATAAATTACCAGATGAAGAAATTGTTTCTAAAATAATTTCTTCATTTTTCATTATAGCTTTAATGTGGTATGAATCTGTCTTAATGGACAATAAACATAATGGAAGACATTGATGTAAAATCAATTTGGTGGTTCCAAATTTAGGCTCTCCAAGCAGAGATTATATGAGAATTCTAGATATATGTCCTCCTCCCCTGAAAAACCTATTTTATTCCTTATGAAAATTACAAAACTTCTTAGAGCCATTGATCCTAAAATTGATTATGATGTTTGGAGAGATAAAATTCTCTACAAATTACCAAATTCTCTGAGGGATTGGATTGAGGCAAGGACTGGAAATGTGAGAGAGAATTCTTCTTTATTAATATCTGTAATGAAGTCCTACTAAATCATAGATATGAACCAAGGAACTATCCTGTTATATCTTATCATGAACAACAAAATCCTTCCACAAAACTTGCAGATAAAACTGGTAGACCTTCTGCCCCTGTTGTACCAAAGAAATATAAAACTAAAAATTGTTTTAAATGTAACAAACCTAGGCAAAAAGGACATATTTGTGACAAGAAACATCATCTTGTTGAACATAATGAGGAATCATAAAATACTCAAGCTGATCTTGATAATTCCTCAAGTGACTTTAATATCAATATCTCCTAAGACCATGATTCTTCTCAAGAAGTTCTAGTTTTAGAAAGCAATATCCAAAATTTAGATAATCGGTCTGACAATTGTAATATTGTCAGAGGATTGTCTAGAAGAAGGAAGGAAAGAAGAAAAAAAGGGAATAGAGGAAAAGGAAGAACTAAAGGGTAATAAAAAAATGGGAAATCAATAAAAAAGTAATAAAATAATTAAACCAATATAGGAAAGTACAACAGAAATTTATGAGAACTACAACAGTGAGTTTGAATTTATTGGTAAAAGATTTTAAATTTTATGTAAAAAATTTCTTTCCTGCACGGAAATCAAAATTTATTATTAATAAACTTAGAGCAACCATAGATTTATTATTGAATATTAATATTAGAACTATATAATGATAATAAGAATAAAAAAACAATGTAATTTAAGTTTTATAAAATGTGTGATGTAAGTGATAGTCAACAAAGAGGAATTACAAGATCCTTTTATAGGCAAGGATACTTCTGAGGCACTTTCAATGTATATACAAAAGAAATAGCATGAGAAATACAAAGATCAAAGGAATTTAATTAAAACATACACTTTGAGGAAAAAAAATGAAACAACAATTAAACCCGTAAATAAGTGAATAATTTTCCCATCATAAAGTCCCAAACAATTAATTAATATAATGAGTAACTAAATGAGGATGAGACCATGAGAACTATGAGAAAATATATCCTAAACAAATATTATAATAAGATGAAAAGGGTTTAATTAAGACAAATAAAATTATTTTCACACCAATGATTTATTGAATCAAATTTATTCAGTTATCCAGAGAATTTAATTAATTATTTAAACTATCTTAGTAGTTTAATAACTAATTTAATGTGCAAATTTAAGATTATTATATAAAATATGATTTTTAAGTTATTTGGTAATTTACTGACACATTTAAGGGTCAAAAAATCACCAAATATTTATGGATAATATTATATGATTAGTTGGATTTAATATCTAAGTTATATTAATTTATTTTTAATTCCATTTTAAGTTACTTATAATTAAGCTTATAATATCATAATTAAATTAACTAATTTTTTTAGAAATATTAAATACATAGTAATGCGGCATGGTTTTATAGAATATAATATTTTATTATGTAATAAAACTTATTTAATAATAAAATAAAATGTAGTAATTATTTCATTTATTCATAAAATATTTATAATTTTATTATTTAATAAGATAATTTATTTAAACTACATAATGTTATTCCCTTGCATAATTTCATTAATTTATTATATAAATTACTGTGCTCCTGAGATAGCCTGGCTGACACTTACTCACTTTAAAAAAAACAATAAAAAAATTCTAAAATTTTTTCCTTTTATAATTTTTTGACAGAATAGGAAGATTTGAAATTTCTTTTTCATGTATCCCTGCATCATGTTCAGATGACTTGTTCTTATATCTCAATAAATATTCAATACCTCTTTCAGAAGTGATAATTCTATCATTGAGAGTTTCATCAATTTCTGAAGTTTCTGTGACTTCCTGAGGGTTTTTCTTAGGTCTTACCCTTCTTTTGTGTAATAAGTCACTGTTGGAAGTATAAGGTTTAAGCAAGGAAATGGGGAAAGCAGGGTGTTTTCTATCATAAGGAGAATACAATACAACTTCTACTGCATTATCTCCAACCATTCTTTTAACAACAAATGGTCCACAAAAGGATCTTTTATTTTGTTATTGCCTTGTATATTGAGATGGACAGTAGATATAAGCACTTCATCACCCTTGTTAAATGTGTATTCTTTATGGTATTTATCCTATATTTTCTTTTCATATTCAAATGCTTTATCAATAAAGATTTGAGCATGTTTTCTGCATAGCTGTTAAATTTGAATAAAAGATTTTACACCAGGGTTTAGTTCCAATTTAGGTAATTTATTATTTAGAATATGAGCATGAGTATTTGGTACATAACCTAACCAAAGGTTAAAAGGCTTTTTCTCTGTGACAGAATAAACAGTGCTATTATAAGAAAATTCAAGACCTGGTAATAGAGGAACACAGTCATGAGTAAATCTGTCATTCTCTTTATATTCCAATCCAAAGGCACAATACCTTCTAATCATATATTCCAGAGTTTGAATCATTCTATCAGCTAGACCATCAGTCTGAGGGTGGTGAGCTGTAGACAATTTAAACTCACAGCCACAAATATCCATCAAAGATGTCCAAAATTCTGATGTAAATTTTGGGTATCTATCAGAGATAATGGTTTTAGGAAATCCAACAAAATTAAACATGTAAGTACACCATAAGAAAGCTAGTTCTTTTGTGGGCACATCTTTGTGGGTGGGAATAAATTTTCACATCTTGGTGAACCTATCCACTATTACTTAACAAGAGTTATAACTGTCTTTATCTGCTACAGGAAGACCAGTGACAAAATCCATGCTAATGATTTTCCAAGGAGCATCAGGTGCTTCAATTTGTTATAACAATCCTGCTCTTTTATCTGTCAGTTTTTTTAGATTTTTGACAAGAATCACATGATTCAACATATAATTTAGTGTCTTCAGACCTATTAGCCCACCAAGCAGTGTTTTTAATTCTGATAATGGTTTTCTCAAGAAAAAATTTCCTGCTAATGTGTCATCATGAAAAATTTTAAAATTGTTTCTTTCATCGAAGGAGGAATAACAATGACATTGGTCAGTTTTCTCCTGTAATAAATATAACCATCTTCAATTGAAAAATTTCCCTTACTCAAAGCACTCTGGTACTTTGGAGGAAGAGTTTTTATCAATGCTTGAATAGAAGCATTCTTTGGATCATTCAAGATTGTAATAAATTTATTTAAATCAGAATAATTTTCATCTGAATCCAGAACTAATTGTAACAGTTCCTCTTCCATATCAACAATGTATATACCATGTATATGTACTGTATCATCTTCAGGTACATAGGCTGAATTGGATACATTAATTGGAAGAGGTAATCTGGACAACATATCAACATTAGAATGTACATTTTCAGCCCTGTGAATAATATTCATCCTACCTCTGTATTCTTGAACAGCTAGTTGCCATCTAAACATATGTCGATTTGGTTTTTTCAACTTTAGGAGGGATTTCACAGCACTGAAATCAGTAACTAATTCATACTTTTGATAATCGAAGGAATAATGAAGCTTTTCTTATGCCCACACAACTGCTAGGCACTCTAATTGAGTGGCGCCATACTTCAATTCACTTTCTCTTAAGGTTCTTGAAATATAAAAAATTACTACTTCTTAAACGTTTTCATTAATAATTTGTTTTTGATGCAGAGCAGCTCCAAGTCCAATAAAACTTGCATCTGTATAAAGAACAAAAGGCTTATTAAAATCTGGAAGGGCAAGGATTGGTTCTGACATTAAACACTTTTTAATGTATCAAAAGCTTTTTGAGTATCCTCATTCCATATATAAGGCACATCTTTTCTTGTTAGTTTGGTATGTGGTAAGGCTAAGACTTTATAATTTTTTTATATTGTCTATAGTAGCCACACCTTTATCAAGAAACTCTGTATTTCATTTACAGAAGTTGGTGCTGACACATTTTGGATAGCAGCAACTTTTCCTTTGTCAACCCAGATTTGTAAGCCAGAAACTACATGACCTAGGACTTTTAAGGATTGAAACCAAAATTTACACTTTTTTAAGGATAAAGTCATGTTAATTTCATCCATTTTCTAAAAGACTCTATTTAAGTGTTGGATATGTTCATCAAAAGTTTTTAAAAAACTATGGTGTCATCAATATAAACCATTAAGCATCCTTCAATTATTTCCTGGTGAAATGTATTATCCATTACTTTTTGGAATACTAAGGGGGAATTTTTAGGGCCAAAAGGCATCCTAACATATTTGTAAATTCCCATATGAGTAGAAATTAGCAAAAAAATTTGGGAAGAATTCGCAACAGGTATTTGATGATAACCCTTATTCCCATCCAGTAAGCTTATGAATTTTTCACCTTGCAAGGTAGAATGTATAGAGTTAATTCTGGGTGAGGGGTAAATATTATCCACAGTATAAGTATTCAAAGCTCTATAATCTCCACAAAGTCTAGCTTTATCCTTCTCATAAGAGATTAAAACTGGAGAAATGACAAGGTATTTGGGTGTAACATCTACTTTTTAAATAATCTTCATACATAGTAAAGTTGAGATATTATCTTCTATATCATTTCTCTTTGTGGGAGAAGCAGGGTAAATTTTTTTCTTTAGGCTAGGAGGAATTTCATCTAAATTTCAAGATAAAGAAATTTTCATTTCATCTTTAACCAATACTAACACATGGGAACCATGAGCAAAAGCCATTAAGAAAGATGTGATTAAGGCTACTATTGAATCTTTTTGAGTATCAGTTAATTGATTACCAAATGAAGCTGTTTCAATTTCAGGCAGTAATATATCCATTTCCTCAGTTTTTCTGCCTTTACATTGGATCAAAGAATGACAAGATTTTAATAAGGGTGCAGAATGCTTTTTAGTAGAAGAAATTTCAAATTTTATTTTCCCATTCATGCCCAAGGTAAAAAAATTTTTTACAGGATCCAATTTAATGCCAAACATGGTTGAAATGTCATTTCCCATGATGAACCAATTGCTTAAATTGTAATTTTTCATCACAAAAAGTTCACAAATAGCTCTAACAAAACCAAAATTATTTTTAAAGAATACAGTGGTTTTGTATTTACCAATTGGACATAAAACAGAACCATATCCTCTCCATTTTTCAGATGATATAGGTTATAATTTGCCTTAATAATCCTTATCCACAGAAGCCAGTGCTTTCTCAGGCACTACACTTACTCAAGCACCAGAGTCAAGAATAACCTCAACATTTTTACCATTTATGATAACTGGTGCTCTTAAAAGTGATATAAATATGGAACTGTCAGTTATATCTTTAATTACTTAAGCATTTTCTACAGAAGACAAGGAAATATCACAATTATCAGACCAATTATCTAAATATTATATATATCGTTTTCTAAAACTAGAACTTCCTGAGAAGACTGATGGTTATAAGAGATATTGTTTACAGTCACTAGAGGAATCATCAAGATCAGCTTGAGTATTTTAAGATTCCTCAGTTTTTTCAAAAAGATGAATTTGCTTGTCACAACTATGTCCTTTCCGCCATGGGTTGTTACATTCAAAACAAGTATTTTTTGCATATTTCTTTGATGAAACTGGCGCAGAAGGTCTACCAGTTTTGTCTGCAAGTTTTGTGGAAGGCTTTTGATGGTCATGATAAGATTTAACAGGATAATTCCTTGGTTCATATCTATGATTTAGTAGTACTTCATTACAGATATTAATAAAGGAAGAATTTTCTCTCACATGCTCAGTCGTTGCCACAATCCAATCTCTCAGAGAATTTGGTAATTTGTAGAGAATCTTATCTCTCCAAACATCATAATCCATTTTAGAATCCATGGCTCTAAGAATTTTTGTAATTTTCATAAGGAAAACAATAGGTTTTCAGGGGATGAGGATGCATATTTACCATTTTCATATAATCTCCACTTGGAAAACCTGAACTTGAAACCACCAAATTGATTTTCAATCAATTTTTTCCACTCTTTCCAAGTATAATAGTGATTGTCCAGTAAGACAGATTCATACAACATTAATGTCATCCAGGCTACTAGACTTATCCAGTAAAATAATTAATTATCTTACTGAGATGTAGCCACACCTTTTAAATCCTTATCAATAATTTATTATTTACTACCTACTTATGTATTACTTACAACTAACTAGCTATGTACAATAAGTAATTTAAATAATTAATAAAAATAAGTGATTGTCACACACATTTTTAATCTCTAACACCGTGCTCAATAATACAGATGAGAGGAAATAAAAATAGTATTAAAAAAATATAAAAATTATAAAAGGAAGAAAATTTTCAAATTCCTTAATTAAGTAATTTAGATTTTGTTGAAATCAACATTTTAAATCAAATATTTTGTACTAAATGTGATGGTCCAAGGGATCTTAAGTTTTATTTCAAATAAAATGATACCTTTATTTACGCATTATTTAGTATATCTTTTATTATTTCACATACACTCTTCATTTATTTTTATTTTCTCACACCCTTGTATCAGGTGGTGTTAACTCTGTGTCTTAATTTCTCACATCTTTTCCTATAAAAGGCCCTCTCTTTTTGTACTTTTCATTCATTCCTTACTTACCAAACATATTTTACTACATATTATTTAAAACCTCTATTACTATATTTTATTATATTAGTATTTACAACAATGTAATCTAATCTATAATCTACAATAATATTGTAACAAACCTCTTATTAACTGAGTAGAACAATCAAAAGTTATAAGAAATACGTACCAAATTGTTGAGAGCCCATTAAACCCATCTAAACCCTTGTAGGACCTCAAGCTTTACCTTCTAGACCAATAGTACCACCAACAGTTGGCGGCCTTTCCTTATCTTTGACGGCGCATTGTTATCTTGAGGCAGGAGAGTGTGGGACCATTGCCATTGAGGTACCAATAAGGACGAGTGGGCAACAAAAACCATGAACGTCATCAATTACGTGACTTATTTTTTGCTGCAAACAGGAATCTAACCGCGCTCCAAAACTTAGGCTTATATATTAACTATAGTTATATATTTTTGTGGTAATTATTGATTACTATTCATGGTTCACTTTGCACTCTTCATACTCTACATAGTTCCTTTTACTCAGCACTCTGTAAGTGGCATTAATTTGCTCATTTTACAGGGGGAGGTGTCTGGTTAATTAAAATTTTTTTTTTTATTTTTTCCTAGTTGAAAAGATAGAGCCATTTTGTTCTTAGTTCTAGAAGTAATAAATTTTTTTTAAATTAATTATATATTTCAGTTGACTTTGTCCTGATAAATTATATTTTTTTTGTTCTAGTTGACAAATTTTCCTGACAATAAATTTTAATAATTAATAAAAAAATAAATTATATTAAATTATTTCAGTTGAAATTAAGTCCTGATAATTAAATATCTTTTATTTGATTTAAATCCTGATAATTATCATAAATTAATTAGTTTTCTTCAGTTTTTTTCTTTTAATCCTGGTTATAAGATACTTTTGAATTAATAAATAATTGATTATTATTTTCAGTTGATTTTTGTCCTGAAGAATTATATATTCTTTTAAAAGAAAAAATAAAACAAAATCATCTTATTGTTTCCTTCCCTCACTTCAGGTTAAATTTAAATTAACGACTGACCAAGGTGTTTCTAATGCACGTGATGAGGAATTAAATCTGATTGATTATTATGAGGCTACTTCTGTGAGTTCTCCTTTAACTACAAAATCGGCTCAAATTAATAAATCATTGAACCAATCAGGATGTGGAAATGGAGGAAGTGGAGATTCTGGTAGAGACAAATGCCCAAGAACAAAATCCTACAATCAACCCCCCAAAAGGACTTCCCAAAGGCTTCAAAAGAAATTCCTTTACCTCAGCAAGTAAAGAAAGTATTCACCCACATAAAGGAACTGAGGACAGAAAACTTAATCCTGAGAGCAAGAATAGACTTACTAGAAGAAAAGATAAGAATAATAGATGCCTTTCTTCAAGTGAAGAGGAGACCTTCTCCTCCCAGGGATCTTCCACAATTGGCTCCCCAGAAACCAGATATAGTGGAAGTGCCAAAGTGGCAGTGGGATTGGTTAAACACCCAGTGGGATTATCTGTCTCAACAGCAGAAACCTCAGATACCTCAGGCAGGTCCGTCAAGACCCAGTCAATTCAACCCAACACATCCTCACCCTTATCAAGGAGGCAGAAAAAGAAAAAAAATATTCAGATCTTGCCCAAGCCTTGGTAAGTCCCTCTATTGAATCTCAAGTACCATTTCTTTTTACTGATCCTGTTCCTTCAGGTAATTCTGTCAGAGGGGATTAAACTATGAGACCAGTGGAGGTTAATAAGAGTAGACAAATCACTCAATTTTATAATGTATCTAATCCTTTAGTTTTAATTGCTACTTCAATGATGAATCCTGATATGGCTATTATTGATTAAACACTCGAGCCTGAGTTTTATGAGAATCTGGAAATTTACTCTGTTTCTTTATTGAGAAACACTCAAGATGTAGCAAAAATTAATGATGAATATTTGAGAGATATTATAGCTAAACAAAATCATATCATAAACACCATTCAATTAACTCAGAAATATAATAGTTTATTAACTGAAAAGGGTTATCAAGCATGAAGGAGTGAGTTACAGAGAGTTTCTGATGATTTGTTTCATTAAAAAGCAACTCATGAAAAGAAAGTTGCTTTATGGAAAAATATCAAAAATGATTTAACTAAACTACAAGATACTGTGTCTGCCTGTTTCCAGGAGCTAGAGGTAGATAAGATGAACCTGAAAAGACTGAGTGATCATTATTCATCTTTTCAAAATAAAACCCAGTTATCTTTTGCAAAAATCAATGAGAGTTTATCTAGTCTTCCAAGAGTGAAACCCAGACTAACAACCATTGAAGAAAAATTAAATTCATTGTTTAATGATAGAAATATTCTGAAATTTCTTTGAAGGAACATATGGTACAGGATGTTTCAAGTTTACCTGTTGCTAGTTCATCAAAAGTAAAATTAGATTCAGAAATTCCTGTTGATACCACTGAGTTTCCATCAAAATTGATGATGCACCAGGATTGTCAACAGAAGAATTAAACAACAAGATTACTGCACAATTTGAGAAGTTACAGCTGCTTCTTACTCAGAAACAAGCTCATACTAAGGAGACTCCTTCAATTCAAAAGAATCAGCCAAGAATTGACCAGTATCCAACATTTTATGGTGATTCTTCTTCTTATTGGCAGAAATTCATTTGCAGAATTGATTACTTAAAAAATTCTTAAAAACTCCCAGATGAGAAAATTGTGTCTAAGTTATTTTCTTTGTTTACCAATGTATCCCTTATGTGGTATGAATCTCTTCTACTGGATAGGAATGACTACTCATGGGAATATTGGAAAAAATTGATTAAAGCACAATTCGGTGGCTCCAAGTTTAGGATGGCTGAACAAAGGCAGTATGAGGAAGCTAGATATAGCTCTTCAACTGATTAACCTATTGATTTCTTAATGAAACTTTTAGAAATCTTGAGGGCAATGGACCCAAATATGGAGTTTGAGCTATGGAAGGACAGGATCCTTTATAAATTACCAATGTCTTTGAGAGATTTGATAGTGGCTAGGACTGAGCTCTCCAGGAAACCTTCTTCCTTAATTAATACTTGTAATGAGAGCCTTCTAAACAACAAGTATGATTTCAGAAGATTCATTCATAGAACCCCTTTGGAGAAAACCTCCACTTACCAACAGAAACCTCTGGAAAAGGTTGGAAAACCTTCTGCCCCTTTTGAACCTAAAAAGTATGCAAAAAACACTTGCTTCAAGTGCAACAAGCCTTGTTAGAAAGGCCATGTTTGTGACAAGAAGATAAATCTTTTTAGACAAACTGAGGAGCAGGCTGATGACACAATAGCACTGGATGATACTTCAAGTGATTGTGCCAGAAATATTTCATATGAATCTCAACAAGAAATATTGACGCTGGAAGAAGATATTCATTTTTTAAATACTATTGATATTGATAATAATGATTTATCTACAGTTGGGGATGCTGAAATCATAAGGAACATTGAGGATAGCTCAATAGTTATTGACCCTCTCAAAGCACCAGTCTTGATCAATGGAATCAGCATTGAAGTTGTTCTGGATTCTGGAGCTGGAGGAAGTGTAGTATCTAAAAAAGCACTTACTTCAGTGGATCAGGACTATAAATTAAAACTGATTGCTATCATTTTTGAAAATTGGAGAGGTTATGGCTCTGTTTTGTCCCCCATCGGTAAATACAAAGCCACAGTGTTTTTTAAATATAACCATGGTTTTGTAAGGGCTATTGGTGATTTTGTTGTCATGAAAAATGATAACTTGAGCAGTTGGTTTATTATAAGAAATGACATTTTAACCAAATATGGCATAAAATTGGATCCTTCAAATGAATGCTTCACAATGGAAACAAATGGGAAGAGAAAATTTAAGATCTCCTCCCCCAAAAAATTTTTAAACCCAGAATTGAATACATGTAATTCTGTGATTCAATATAAACAAATATCTAAAAAGGAAATGCATTCCCTTATGTCTTAAATTGACAATGCTTCTTTTGGAGAAAAACTTTCTGGTGATGATAAAGATTCCATCATTAAATTGATAAAATCTTTTCCTATGGCCTTTGCTCATGGGTCACATGAACTAGGATTAGTTAAGGAAGAAATGAAACTTTCATTATCTTCTACATTAACTGACATACAACCTAGTTTGAAGAAGAAGCCTTCTCCTGCTTCTCCCACAAAAAGAAAAGATATTGAGGTTAATATCTCTACCCTTTTGAAAATGAATATTTTTAAAAAGGTAGTTGAGACACCTAAATATTGTATTATCTCACCTGTCCTAATTTCTTATGAGAAAGATAAATCCAGGTTAAGTGGTGATTAAAGAGCCTTAAATACTTATACTGATGATGATATCTACCCTTTACCTAGAATTAGCTCTATACATACCAGCTTACAAGGTGCTAAATATATCAGCTGTCTGTATGGTAACAAGGAATATCACCAGGTACCTGTTGAGAAGAATTCCCAGAATTTTCTGATGATTTCTTCTCATATGGGTATTTATAAGTATATTAGGATGCCATTTGGCCCTAAAAATGCCCCTTTGGTTTTTCAAAAAGTTATGGATAACACATTCCATCAAGAGATAATTGAAGGATGGCTGATGGTTTATATTGAAGATATCATTATATTCTCAAAAACATTTGAGGACCGTCTTAACAACCTGTGTAAAGTTTTCCACAAAATGGATGAAATAAATATGACACTTTCTTTGAAGAAATGTAAATTTTATTTTCATTCCCTTAAAGTGCTTGGTCATGTTGTATCAGGGTTACAGATATGTGTTGACCAAAACAAAGTGGCAGCCATACATCAGGTGAAGGCTCCTACCACAGTTAGAGAGCTCCAGAGTATTTGGGAATGTGTGGATACTATAGTCAGTATATTAAAAATTACTAAGTCATAGCATTACCTCTTACCCAACTGACTAGAAAGGATGTTACTTTTGTCTTGAATAGTGAAATACAGAGATATTTTGACACTATGAAAGACTGTTTGATGTCAGCACCAATTCTTGCTTTAGCTGACTTTAATCAACCATTTTTTTGTACACTTATTCCAGTTGAATTGGCCTTGGTGCTGCCCTCCATCAAAAAAAGTGATGAATGATAAAGTATCAGAAGCATTAATTCTTTAAATTTCAAGAATCTTGAGAAATAGTGAATTGAAGTATAGTGCCACTCATCTTGAATGTTTAGCCTTAGTGTGGGCTCTAGAAAAGTTAAATTATTACCTGATGACCAAAAATCTGAATTTTTCACTGACTGTAGTGTAGTTAAATTCCTTTTATACTTGAAAACACCTAACTGACATATGTTTAGATGGCAGTTAGCTGTTCAGGAATACAAAGGGAGAATGAAAATTATTCAAAGGGCTGGTATTGTTCACTATAATGTGGATATGTTATCAAGGTTACCAATCTCTGACAGAGACCCTAAATTTACATCTGAATTTTGGATTTCTCTGATGGATGTTTGTGGTCTTGATCTGAAACTTTCTACCGCCCATCACCAACTGACAATTTCATAGTGTTAAAAGCTCTTTTACTTTCACTGTTCCAGATAAAAGCAACATCTTTACTAGTGAATTGGGCTAGGGGTAATTCTATGACCTAATATTTTTTAATATATTGTCTATGGTATCCACACATTCCCAAGAAACTTTGGAGCTCTCTAACTGTAGTAGGAGCTTTTACCCCTATTATGGCTGCCACTTTGTTTTGGTCAACACATATCTGTAATCCTGAGATAACATGACCAATTACTTTCAAGGAATGAAAGCCAATTTTGCATTTTTTCAAGGCAAGTGTCCTATTTATCTCATCTATTTTATAAAAGACTTGACATAGGTGGTTATGGTTGTCCTCAAATTATTTGGAGAATATGATGATATCATCAATGTAAACCATCAGCCATCCCTCAAATATTTCTTGATTGAATGTATTATCCATAATTTTTGAAAACCTTAAGGGGAATTTTTGTGGCCAAATGGCATCCTAACACACTTATAAAAACTGTCAGGCTGAGGTCAAGTACAAAGACGTGAACTAGATTGAATGGTCAGTTTTCTAGAAGATTTTAATGGTCCTATATGAATACTGTAATCTAAATCCAATAAGTAGTAAAATATAATCAAAATTAAAGGTCTCAGTAATATAATTCTCACTATTTTTATATATGGCTTACAATCTTTGTAGTTGGTAGAAAAATAGATTTTATATTTCAGATACTATTCAAAAGTCTTATAAAAGTACTAATTGATATGTATTGTAATTTATTTGGTTATATTGGTAAATTATAAATGATAAAGAATGTAGAAACAAGACCCTAAAACCTCCTCCTTTTATACACACTGAATTTCCCAATATTTCCCTTGATGTACCATCCAATAAACAGTTAAGGACGCCTCAAAAAAACTAATAGACCTTCCCATAAACATCCCTAATAACCCATGACATAATTAGACAAGGAACAACCATCAAAATCCTGTAATAATAAGGGAAATCCATCAAAATTAAAGAAAAAGACAAAAAGAGAGTATACGCGTATAAAAAAATAATATAAAAGACTAAAGGAGACTTTTTCAGGTTAATAATAGCTTAATAATAAGGGGGATTAACTGTAGAAACGGAGGGGCTTATCCTGACATTATACTACGTGAAATTCCCATCCAAAAATAACCAATATTGACTGAGAAACCACCCAAAAACTCAAAAAAGAGCGTGAGATGTGGGGTAACTACATGCAGTCCTTGGCAGGCGCTTGCACGGGTAAATCCTTGACTAAAATTAGGCGAATTTAAACGTGGTGATAAAATAAGACGCCAAGAGTGAGGTTGTTAATGAAATTAGTGCATATAAACAGGGTCAATGCATTATTAATTAAGCTAGGACACTAAATAAGCGCCTGTCGCCTATTTTAGTGTGTTTCCCACAGTGGGCGTAGAATGTGGGGTAATTATAGTGTGAAAAAGCTAACTTTGCTAAAAATGAAGCTATTTACATGGGAAAAAAGCAGGCAGTATGTGGCCAGTACACAGAAGCCATTTCTGGCATAAAAAACCCCAAAATTGAAAAGTATTATTTTTATACATTAAAATAGCCAAATCAATACTCCCAAATGAGACAAATTGATTTGTCAAAGCGCATTTTTGATATTCTCAATTTTATAGTGCATATAGTCAACTTTTAAGTGAAATAAAGCGCATTTCTTGTTTTTTGCATAAAACAGTGAAAATAACAGCTTTAAGTGTACTTTAAAATTATTTAGCCTAATACTTAAGGTTCTTAAGATTACTCTAACATATTCCAACTTAATATTAACTACATAAGACTTATAAAAGGTGGATATATGCATGTATATAAGGTGTTATAATGGCATATTTTGTACATTATCATAATTTTACTTATGTATACTGTTTGTGTACTCTTAATTATTATTCCCATGTATAGTTCATGTGTTTAACATAACCTATAAGTACTTTTTACTCAGTCCTGGGGATATAAAGGCTGACAAATACCCATATGAGTAGCAATCATTTTAAAATTCTGGGAGTTCTTCTCAACTGGTACCTGGTGATTTCCTTTATTACCATCTATAAATCTGATATATATAGCACCCTTTAAGGTAGCATGGATAGTTCTAATACTTGCTAAAAGATAGATATCATCTACTGTATAAGTATTTAATGCTCTATAATCACCACATAACCTGGCTTTGTCTTTCTCATAAGAAATTAACACAGGTGAGATAACACAATATTTAGGTGTTTCAACTACCTTTTCAATAATATTAATTTTTAAAAGGGTAGAGATATTGTCCTCAATATCTTTTCTCTTTTTGGGTGAAGCAGAATATAGTTTGTTCTTTAAACTAGGTGGTATTTCTGTAAATGGTAAATATAATGAAAGTTTCATATCATCTTTTACCAGTCATAGTTCATTTCAGCCTAAATATCCTTAGGACTGAGTATTTCTTATGCTTAAAATAAGATAACCTTAACTAGATTAAGCTTATATCTTAAAAATAAGGTTAAAATAATAATATATATTATTTTATTATATATATATATAATTATTATTCTATTATATAATTTATAATAGTTTAAATAGCTTATCCATGGCCTAATAATACTTATTAAGGTGTTAATGGAGTCATAATATACTTATCTTAAGTGATATGAAGTAATTATTGACATACATAAGCTTATATGTATACATAAATCTCATATTCAGTGAAATATGCAGTATATTATGTATATTTAGGTATATAAGTGGGTTTTAGCCCCTTAATAGCCTATAACCTTTGTTTTTCTGCTTATTTTAGGTCATATGGACGAAATCAGTGGACTCACAACGCCTACAGAAGCATAGACACCTATATCAGGCGCATACACCCAGTTTGGACAACTAAAATTACTTCCTTGGATGGTTATTCACGGATTTATGGGTTGGAAAGATGTTTTTGGGTTAATGTGGATGCTTGGGGATGTTATTGGGGGCTTGGACATTTTATTTGTTCCCTTTATATGCTTTTAGTTTCATTAAATCTCTTTTTGATCATTTATTTTACCTGTTTCTTTATGGTATCCGCTTTTATCTGGGTTTTCTATTTATGGTATGACTCTGTGTTATTATTAATAGTGATGGAGTGTCCTTACTGGAGGTCTGGGTGTTGAAACTTCTTGAAGTGGACGCCATGGGGAGGTGATGGGCCCTCACAGTGCTGTAATTGCCGGGGATAGCAGTGACATCATCTGGATTGAAGGTCTGTGCACTCCAGTGGATTTGGGTATAAGTAAGGAGGGATTTTGACGGTTTATTATAATCATTCAATTAGTACACTTCAAACAAACACTAAACTACAATTATTAGTATTCAGAAATATATTATAAAGCCCTTATAAATTGATATTATCTTTATAATAGCTATAACTATATTTTATTCTTCTATTTTCCACCACTAGCACGCATTTAAATCCAAGTATTGTGAGTTTTATTTGAGTATAACTATTCTATTAGTCTTCCCCTGAGGTTTAAAAACTAAATCATTTATTAATAAGTAGTAGGACCATAAAATAACACTATTATATCATACTTATATATTAGACTATACTGACAATTGGGGGTCTTTCCTTATATTTTACTTATTATTTAGTATAAGCCTTGGGACGTGATTTTTACCTTAGTACAACTCAAAATTAACCAAATATTTGGGTCTGCTGCATATTAGTGGGTCATCATAGCTCATTGATTGCGGAAAAGAACCCTTAAAATAATTGTACTAATTTTTTATCATAAAAATTAGATATTTACAGTAGTAACTGTACCCAATATAAACCCAATTTCACTTGGTATTTGGACACCAATATAACACCCAATTAAATTGGTATTTGGCTAAAGCTTGGTAAGCTAATTATTCACCCTTATAGAGGTCTAGTTAAACTTATTATTATATTTTTAACAGATTTTTTCGAATTTTTCTTATATTTTATTTAAATAAATAAAGATATAAATTCAGGGTAAGCTCCATTGCTTTTTTATTAGTAATATAATTGCTAATATTATTTGTCTACTAATTCCACAGAGTTTTTTCCTTTTGTAGACGTAAAATATTGTTATTCTGAACAATATGAGTGCTCCCCAGGATAGTGTAAGTGAACAGCCTGCTTATAATACCAGGTCTAAAGCTAATAAAAACTTTCCAGGACATCACCATGGAGGGACAACAGTACCCCCAGCCAGAAAGCATGAGTATAGAGGAAAAGGACGCCCTCTTAAAAAAGATAACTATCAAAAAGAAGTCTCCTCCTCTTCAGGATCAACTTTCCCACCTGGCCAAACAGGTTCTGAAGTTGGAGGAATCAAAATCTCTCATGTTCAAAGAAGTAGAGCAGTTGCAAAACAATTGCAAGTTAGGATTTCAGCAGATGAATCAGGCAATGGCAGAATTAAAGGGAGGCCAGCCCAGTCAATCAAATCAGCAACCCCCTACCCAAGGAGGGTCCACTCACTCCCAGGAGAAAATCCTGGTAGACAAATGGAAATGGGACTGGTTTCACCAACAGTGGACAAGCCACAGTTGCAACAGGGATCCGCCCCCTCATCTGACTTCCTCAGCTCACCCTTACAAGGGAAAAAAGCGCCAAAAATCAGGACTGGCAACCATCCCTTGGTAAGTAACTTACCCTCTCAGATTAGACATAATACTGATAATTACAATATAGATAATTCTATTGATGTTAAATCTGTACAACAAATAGAGGAGGATTTAAGAAATTTAGGTTTTAGAGTAGATACACCTGACTTGTCTTTTGTCCATAATAACAGTACTATATACAATGATAATACAGTTAATCCTCAGTTGCAACCACCTACTAGTGAGATGAGAAGTTCACAGGAGAGTGAGAGAATTGAAAAGGAGGACATGGAATATTTTATCAATAATCCAACTGTCCATAGAATTGTTTCAGCATTGTGGAATAGAATGACTGATTGTGAGGAACAGACAGTTAAGCTCACTAGTGATACAATTTCATCCTTAACATTGAACATTTCTCAATTAGCAACACGTAATAAAGAATTAGAGAAAGAACATTTGTCTCTAACTCTTAAATATGATTCATTGAGTAATAAATATAATGACCTTTCAAACAAATTTTGTGAGTTAGAAAAATTATATGAAACACACTTATTAAAAACTGAATCAAGAACAAAGTTATCTTTTGCACAGAAAAATCAAAGTGTCTCTGAGCTGCTACAAAGATTAACTAAAGTTGAGATTGAAACTGCCAATCTACTAATGAACCAGGATAATCATAAGTATAATCAATATAATAATAATCCTTTCATTGGCAAAAGTGAATCTCATTCCTTCCCTGTACCACCACAATTAAAACCATCTGGTGGTAGTGTCAAATCTGAAAATGTAAGTCACAAATCCGTGCAGGAAGAAATACAAGACCATTTATCAAAAGTGAATGAGTTGTTGAATTTACCTAAGATTAGTGAGATAAAATCCAATCAGAAGAACTGGCCTAAAATAGATCAGTACCCAACTTATGATGGGGAAGCCAGCTCTGATTGGCAACATTTTATTCAAAGAATTGACAACTTGAAATTCTCATATAAGTTACCAGATGAAGAGATAACATCAAAATTAATTTCTTTATTTAAGGATGTTGCTTTATTATGGTTTGAAGCTGTCTTAAGTGAGGGTAGAGACTACTCTTGGTCTGAATGGAAACAACTTATTGAAAAACAATTTGGAGGTTCTAAATTCAGGCTTACTCAGCAGAGACTGTATGAGAAGACTAGGTATAATCCGTTGAATGGTGAAAAACCTATAGTATTTTTAATGAATTTAAACAAAATATTAAAAGCCATTGAGCCTCATATGGATTTTGACTTATGGAAAGATAAGATAATATACAAATTACCTATATCTGTCAGAGACATTGTTGTAGCTAGAACATTAAATGTTACTGAATATTCTGACTTTATTAATATTTGCAATGAAATATTATTAAACCATAAGTATGAATCAAGGTATTCCACTTATAAGCAAAATGTTGAACCTGTAAAAACTCAGAATTCAAAAACACTTCAGGAGAAGCAGAAAAAACCTACTGCACCTGTAGTACCTAAAAAGTATGAAACAAATACTTGTTATAAGTGTAACAAACCTTGGGTAAAAGGTCACAAATGTGAGAAAAACATAAATATTGTTGAAAATCAATGTGAATCTGAAACTGAAACTGAAAAAAGTAAAGAATCAAGTGATTATGACAGCAATATCTCATATAGTGATGAAAATGAAGTCTGTATGTTGGAAGATGATTTGTCCATCTTTGAAAATCCAATATTAAATATGGACTCAAATGAATCTTTAATGAATTTTGAGGATGCTGAAATCATTAAGGATATACAAGCTGATAACTTTAGAATGACACCTATCACGGTTCCAGCTATCATTTCTGGTGAAAATGTTAATATAGTATTGGACACAGGAGCTGCTGGTTCAGTTGTTTCCACTAATACATTACAGAAAATTGATAGTGAATATAAGTTTAAGCTTGAACCACTTCAGAATAAAAATTGGAGAGGTTTTGGATCAGTACTACACCCCATTGGTAAATACAAAGCTGCTGTTTTCTTTAAACACCAACATGGTTATGTAAGGGTAACTTGTGACTTTGTAGTAATGGATAATACAAATTGTAGTAACTGTTTTATCATTGGAAATGATATTCTGACTAAATTTGGTGTAAAATTAGACCCTGCGTATAATAATTTTACAATTGGCATGAATGGTAAAAGGAAATTTAAAATAAATTCTTTTAACACTGTCTTACACATTGAGTCAGTAACAAATTCCCTGTCTAAAGGAAGAGAATCCAATGAGATGGAACTTCTGGAAACAGAAATTTCAAAAGCATCATTTGGCACTCAGATAAGTAAAGCTGAGAAAGATAATATTTTGGAATTAATTAAAGCTTTTCCAATGGCTTTTGCACATGGTACAAATGAACTTGGCCTTGTAAAAGATCATGAAATGAAAATTAGTTTAACCTGTGATATGGATAATATTCCTGCTAGTCTTAAAAAGAAACCATACCCTGCTTCACCAATGAAGAGGAAAGACATAGAGGATAATATTAAGATGTTATTAAAAATGAAAATTCTTGAGAAGGTTGAAACTACACCAAAATATTGTGTAATATCACCAGTGCTGATTTCTTATGAACAAGATAAAGCAAGACTGTGCGGTGATTATAGAGCATTAAATACATTTACAGTAGATGATATTTATCCCTTGCCAAGGATTGCCTCTATACATGCTACCCTTAAAGGTGCTAAATATATAAGTTGCCAAGATGGAAATAAAGGGTACCATCAAATTCCTGTTGAAAAGAATTCACAGAACTTTTTGTTGATAACAACACACATGGAAATTTATAAGTATGTCAGAATGCCATTTGGACCAAAAATTGCTCCATCAGTTTTTCAGAAGTTAATGGATATAACATTCCATAATGAAATGATTGAGGGATGGTTAATGGTATACATTGATGACATCATAGTGTTCTCTAAAACTTTTGATGAACACTTAATCCATTTAAGGAAAGTATTTCAGAAAATGGATGAAATAAAAATGACCCTTGCATTGAAAAAATGTAAATTCGCGTTTGAATCTTTAAAAGTGCTTGGTCATATTGTATCTGGCTTACAAATATGTGTAGACCAAAATAAAGTGGCTGCAATATAGAATATTGGCATTCCTCAAAATGTGAAGGATGTACAATCTTTTCTTGGAATGTGTGGTTATTATAGACAATATATAAAAAACTACCAATCAATTGCTGCACCACTGACCACACTGATAAAGAAATCAGAAGCTTTCATTTGGAATAATGAAAGACAACAAGCTTTTAATAAGTTGAAAGAATGTTTAATGACAGCTCCTATCTTGGGATTACCAGATTTCCAATTACCTTTTGTATTATATACAGATGCAAGTTTTATTGGACTGGGTGCTGCTTTGCATCAAAAACAACTTATTGAAGGTAAAATGTCAGAAGTAGTAATCTGCTATATTTCACGTACTCTGAGAAGTGGTGAATTGAAATATGGTGCTACTCAACTTGAATGTTTGGCAGTAGTATGGGCTCTTGAAAAGCTACATTATTACCTTGAAGACCAAAAATTTGAGTTAATAACTGACTGTAGTGCAGTTAAGTCACTCTTAAACAAGAAAACTCCTAATAGACACATGTTTAGATGGCAATTAGCTGTACAAGAATACAGAGGACGGATGACTATTACACATAGAGCAGGAACCTTGCACTCTAATGTAGATCTGTTATCTAGAGTACCTCTGCCTAATAATGATGATAATCCTGCTTATGTTCCTGAGTCAGAGATTATTAACATTTATGGCATTTATATTGTAGATCTTGAGGATGAATTTATGCAATCAATTCTTGATAATTATAATTCAGATCCTGACTTAAGTAAATTAACTACAATATTAAATGATCCATCTAATGCTTCAATGAATGTTTTAATAAAAACATTACCAAATAAGTATAAAGAGGCATTAGAGAAAGGAAAATTTTCCATTGAGGATGGTTTTATATATTACAGGAAAAAATTAAGTAATGTAATTGTAATTCCCCCTTCAATGAAGGAGTTAATGTTAAGTATATGTCATGATGATATATTGGCAGGTCATTTTGACTACCATAAAACATTAACCAGATTAAAAAACACAGCTTGGTGGATTAACATGTCTGAGGATGTTCAGAAATATGTTGAAACATGTGATTCTTGTCAAAAATCTAAAAGATTAACAGGAAAAAGAGCTGGTTTATTACAACAAATTGAGCAACCAAAAGCTCCGTGGGAAATCATTAACATGGACTTTGTAACAGGTTTGCCAATAGCAGGGCATAAGAGTTATAACTCCTGCTGGGTAATTGTAGATAGATTTACAAAGATGTGTAAATTTATTCCTACCCACAAAGAGGTTTCTGCAAAGGACTTAGCTTTTTTATGGTGGACACAAATGTTAAATACAGCAGGTTTCCCCAAAGCAATAGTTTCTGACAGAGATCCTAAATTTACTTCTGAGTTCTGGACGTCACTTATGGATGTTTCAGGGTGTCAATTAAAACTTTCTACAGCACACCATCCACAAACTGATGGGCTAGCAGAAAGAATGATACAAACCTTAGAAGATATGATAAGAAGATACTGTGCTTTTGGTCTTAATTTTAAAGACAATGACAAATTCATGCATGATTGGGTAACCCTTATCCCAGGTTTAGAATTTGCATATAATAGTACAGTACATTCTGTCACTGGCAAAAAGCCATTTGAGTTATGGTTGGGTTATGTACCTAATACCCCTGCTAAAACTCTTAATAAGTTACCTAGATTGGATATTCATCCAGGTACTAAATCTTTTCTTCAGATGCAGGAATTATGCAGAAAACATGCTCAAGAATGTATAAATAAGGCTTTTGAGTATGAAAAGAAAAGATGGGATAAAGCCCATAAAGAACAAATGTTCAAAGAGGGTGATGAAGTCCTTATTTCAATGCTACATTTCAATTTAAATGGTAATGTTAAATTGAAGGATCCATTCATTGGACCATTTGTAGTTAAAAAGATGGTTGGTAATAATGCTGTTGAGGTTATTCTATATGCACCTTATGATAGAAAACATCCAGTATTTCCTATTTCTCTTATAAAACCATACCATTCTAATGATACTGCTCTATTTCCAAGAAGCTCAGGAAGGCATAAACAGCAACCTGAAGAAATAGTGGAAAAGGCAGAAATTGAAAAGATACTTAAAAAGAGACACCTTACTTAAGAAAAGGGAGTTGAGTATCTATTAAGATTTAAAAATAAATCAAGTGAATATGACCAGTGGATTCCAGAAAATGAAATCTCTGATCTTAAAAATCTCTTGAAAAAATTTAAATCTAAATAATACTGTTCATTCAGTATATGTATTATAAAAATTATTTTTTTTATTTTATTATTTCATTCCTTAAGATTAATTAAAATGACTTAACATTTTTTTTATTGTTTTTTTTGGGGTGAGGGAGTGTCAGCCTAAATATCCTTAGGACTGAGTATTTCTTATGCTTAAAATAAGATAACCTTAACTAGATTAAGCTTATATCTTAAAAATAAGGTTAAAATAATAATATATATTATTTTATTATATATATATATAATTATTATTCTATTATATAATTTATAATAGTTTAAATAGCTTATCCATGGCCTAATAATACTTATTAAGGTGTTAATGGAGTCATAATATACTCATCTTAAGTGATATGAAGTAATTATTGACATACATAAGCTTATATGTATACATAAATCTCATATTCAGTGAAATATGCAGTATATTATGTATATTTAGGTATATAAGTGGGTTTTAGCCCCTTAATAGCCTATAACCTTTGTTTTTCTGCTTATTTTAGGTCATATGGACGAAATCAGTGGACTCACAACGCCTACAGAAGCATAGACACCTATATCAGGCGCATACACCCAGTTTGGACAACTAAAATTACTTCCTTGGATGGTTATTCACGGATTTATGGGTTGGAAAGATGTTTTTGGGTTAATGTGGATGCTTGGGGATGTTATTGGGGGCTTGGACATTTTATTTGTTTCCTTTATATGCTTTTAGTTTCATTAAATCTCTTTTTGATCATTTATTTTACCTGTTTCTTTATGGTATCCGCTTTTATCTGGGTTTTCTATTTATGGTATGACTCTGTGTTATTATTAATAGTGATGGAGGGTCCTTACTGGAGGTCTGGGTGTTGAAACTTCTTGAAGTGGACGCCATGGGGAGGTGATGGGCCCTCACAGTGCTGTAATTGCCGGGGATAGCAGTGACATCATCTGGATTGAAGGTCTGTGCACTCCAGTGGATTTGGGTATAAGTAAGGAGGGATTTTGACGGTTTATTATAATCATTCAATTACTACACTTCAAAAAAACACTACACTACAATTATTAGTATTCAGAAATATATTATAAAGCCCTTATAAATTGATATTATCTTTATAATAGCTATAACTATATTTTATTCTTCTATTTTCCACCACTAGCACGCATTTAAATCCAAGTATTGTGAGTTTTATTTGAGTATAACTATTCTATTAGTCTTCCCCTGAGGTTTAAACACTAAATCATTTATTAATAAGTAGTAGGACCATAAAATAACACTATTATATCATACTTATATACTAGACTATACTGACAGTTCATGTGGCACATGAGCCAAGGCCATAGTAAAAGATTTTATCAACTGAATGATGGAATATTTTTCCTCACCAGAAAAAGTTTCTCCAAAATAAGCTGTGTCAATTTCAGAAAATAGGGAAAATATCTCTTTTGTAGATCTTCCTTCATATTGAAAAAGAGAATTACATGTGTTCAATCCTGGTGTTAATAGCTTTTTGGGGGAAGAAAATTCTAATCTTCTCTTCCTATTCAACCCCATTGTGAAGTATTGGTTTGAGGGATCCAATCTAATTCAATATTTGGTTGAAATAATATTTCCCACAATGAACTTATTACTTAAGTTATCATTTTTCATAACTACAGAGTCATGCATAGCTTTTACAAATCCATGGTTATATTTGAAAAGTACTGTAGCTTTGTATTTACCAATGGGTGACAAAACACAGCCATAATCTCTCCAATTCTCTAAATTGATAAGCATGAGTTCTTATTTGGAATCCTGATCTACTGAGTCAAGTGATTTTTCAGATACAACACTAACTCCAGCTCCAGAATCCAAAACAACCTCAAATTTCTTTCAATTAATCAAGACTGGTGCCTTTAGAGGTGCAATAATTATTGATCCATGTTCAATTTTTTTTATAATTTCAGCATCTTCAAATTTATTTAGGTCATAATTCTCAATGTCAATATTATTTAAATAATGAACATCTTCTTCCAGCATAAAGATGACTTTGTGAGATTCATAATAAATGTTGTTGGCACAAGCACTTGAAGTATCATCCAGTGCAACTGTCTCATCAGCAGTTTCCTCAGTTTTTTTAACAAGGTTTATTTCTTGTCACAAACATCGCCTTTTCCAAAGGCTTTCTACATTTAAAGTAAGTTTTTGTTGCATACTTTTTAGCTTCAACAGGGGCAGAAGGTTTACCAACTTTTTCAGGATATTTCTGTTGGTAATTGGAGGCTTTATCCTAAGAAAATATAGAAATTTACCTTCTAGAATCATACTTTTTATTTAAAAGGAGCTCATTACAAGTATTAATAAAAGATGAAGTTTTCTTTGACAATTCAGTCCTATAAAATATTAAGTCTCTTGGAAACACAGGCAATTTATAAAAGATCCTGTTCTTCCATAATTCAAAGTCCATGTTTGGATCCATTGCTCTCAGGATCATTACTAGCTTCATCAGGAACTCAATAGGTTTTCCTGTAGAAGATGAGCTATATCTAGCTTCCTCATACTGCCTTTGTTGGGCTAACCTAAACTTTGAGCCACCAAACTGCTCTTTAATCAATTTCTTCTAATCCTCCCAGGAGTAGACATTTTTATCTAAAAGGACAGATTTATACCACATCAGGAGAAAATTGAAAAATAAAGACATCAATTTAGACACAAATTCTTCATCTGGAAGTTTATAAGAACTCTTAAGGTTATCAATTCTGCAATGAATTGCTGCCAATCAGAGAAAAAATCACCATCAAATATTTGGCATTGTTCAAGTTTGGGCCAATTCTTTTGATTTGAGGCAATTTCCTTGTTACATACTTGTTTCTTTGTAAGAAGATGTAATTTGTATAACTGATAAGTAATATCATTTTTTAACTTTTCTGTAGAAGAACAGGTTGCATCATCAATTTTTGATGAAACTCAAGAATATTTACAGGTATTTCTTGCACTAATTTTACTTTTAATGAACTTTTCTCAGGTAAAATTGGAGTAGCTTGTGCAAAAGGTTCTTTCAAGGAAGTGGAAGAATATTTTTTTGTCAGGTAGCAATTAGTTCAACTGTTCTTCTATATTTTTTAGCCTAGTCTTCACTTTTTGAATACTGGATGATGTCTCATTGATAGTTGCAAAAGATAATTGATTCTTGCTTTGCAATGATGAATAATGGTTACTTAGTCTTTTCATGTCCAACTTATGTCCTTCTAATTCCTTGCACCTGAAAGACACAGATGCATGTAACTTGGACAAATAATTCTTGGTATTTTTCCAAAAATCAAATTTCTTTTCATGAGTTACTTTATAATTATAAAAATCATCAGAAACCCTCTGCAATTCACTTCTCACTACTTGGTAACTTTTTTCAGTTAACAAAATATTAAATTCTTAAGTCAATTTTAGGTTTTTCATTATTTGATTTGGTTTGGTAATAATATCTCTCAAATTTTCATCATAAATATTAGCTACATCAGGAGCATTTCTCAATAGATAGACAGAGTAATTTTCCAGGGTCTCTTAAAATTCAGTATCAATTGCTTCATCTATAATAGCCATATCAGGGTTTATCATTGAAGTAGAAATTAACACTAATGGAGTAGTTACATTATAATATTGATTAATATGCCTACTAGAACTAGCCTCTACTTGTCTCAAGATTTCATCTCCCATTCTAGAATTACTTGAAGGAAATGAATCAGTAACAAGAAAGAGAACTTGAGATTCAGTGGAGGGCTTTGCCATGGTTTTAAAAAAACTTGGAAGTGATTGTGTTTTTTTAATCTTCCTCCTTGGTAAGGGTGAGGAGAAGTTGGGTTGAATTGTTGGGATCTGGAGGGACCTGCCTGATGAGAGATTTGTGTTTTTTGAGCTTGGAGAGTCCCACTGAGTCTTGAGCAAATCCCACTTCCATTTTAATACTTCCACCTTTTCTTGTTGTAGAGGAGCTAGCTCTGGAGGGGTTTTTCTTGCTTGTGTAGGTTTCCTCTTCTCTTGGAGAAAAGTTTCTACACTTTTTTGTTATTCTTCTAACAACTCTACCTTTGATTTTGCCTGAGGCTCTCTGACTTAAACTCCTTGATGTTATTTTGTTTACCTGCTGCTGTAAGGACATCTTTTTTATTTTGAAGCTTTTGGGAAGCTCTTCTGGGGGGATCACTTGGGGCTTTGAGTCCAGAGGAGTCTTCTCTATTTTTATCTCTACCTCCTGCATTTCTACATCCTGTTTGGTTCAATAATTGATTAATTTGAGCAAGTTTAGCAGTTAACGGTATGGTAAGGTAAACTCTTACAGTCGCCTTGCTGTAAGCAGAATCCGGAGGAGATATGTGGATTTAGCTGAAAACCCCGTCCTTCCAATAAAAATAACAAAATGGGAATTCTAAATCACTAAGCTAACCAATCTACTTGGATCTGATTGATGAAAATAATGAAACTCTAAAATAATTAATGCTTATTGAGAATTAAAGAAAGTGGCTGTTGATAAAGAAATACTGATAACAACAATTAAGGTGTACCAGTGAAAGATCTGAAAAGATTGACTTTTATGTTTTTATAATAATTTAAATTTTTATGAGACAGCAATAATCAAGTCCCAGCGATGAAGACCTTTCTAAAGATACACTATATGAAGTGTTATTTTAATTGTTGAGTAGTATTTCTAAAATGTTATATATAAAATATAAAGTTATAAGGGTATTACAATTTATTTAATTTGTTGAGTAATAAAAAATGAGACTGTGGTGGTTAAAGATTAAGCTGTATGATGTGTCCCCCCCTCTCAATTTCGAGTTTGAGAAGCGCTTAAGTATTCCTAGTCACGTGCCTAAATTTTCTCCTCCAGAGCTCTTCCAGAGTCAATCCGGAGCCCGTACGGAGTCTGTACGGAGTCAAAGCGGAGTCCGTACGGAGTCCGTACGGAGTCGAAACGGAGTCCGTCCGGACTTCCGGACTCAATTTAGAACCTTAAAACCATAATAAAAAATCTAGAAAAATTACACATAATAGAGCTACTTCCCCTTTACATACCAAACTAATTTTCGTAGTCTGCGCAGCTCTAATTACCCCGTGAAAATTCATCAAAGTTAAGTAATTTTTGAAAACGTAAATATTTCTATAAAACTTTAAAATTCATTTAAAAATTTATGAAAAATAGTAAAAATTCTGGGAAAATTTCCCAGGGTTCTTGAGTGACTCGACTTAATACTTATAAAATTTTTTAGACCGTAAAAATAAGTTTTCTCCGTAAAATAAAATGTTTTTGTGTAGGCATTCGCTCGTGACCAATTTCTTCATATTTTAAACTCCAATAAATTAAATAAAACCCTTTTATAAAAAATAATAACGCCAATCTTGCACGCTGTAATAACTCCATTTACATATTTAGGTGCCTTACTAAACTTTAGGCTACCACATCCTCCCTCCAATCGAGAATGTCCCCATTCGTAAAACTTTGCATAAGTGGTTGAGCAATTCCAAAAGAATTATCTTTTCTAATAAAATAATTTGATAAATTTGTTTTAGCTTGGTCTTCTATAACTTTCAACATAAATGTTGTTTCTTCTTCTCTGGCTTGATATAACATAAAATAAAATAAAATAAATCTTGTGATGATTCCACTACTGAGAGGAAGGTTTGAATCCCTTCAGACTCCCATATACCAGTCTTCCTTCTTGTCACAGCATTGAGAGAGTGGATCTTCCTATGAGCCTAATACTCCTGATTCCAACCTCATAGGGCCCCCCACTGAGCCGAATTCTATAATTCCAATCTCGCCATAAGGTCCTCCAAGCTTCACACCAAAAAAAAATGGCCTAACTATGAGGCACTAAAAAAAATCATTCCCTAAAATCCAACTACCATCCTAACTTCTGATTCCTTCATCACAATTTGAAAACTTTGCTATACAGCAAACCCATAAAATACTTTTGCCAGGCTTCCAATAATAATATTAACTTTAGACCATGTTAAAGCGCCACAAATTTCACCTAATTAACCATTATGCTTTCCATAGCATCATTACCACCTAAAATTTTAACCTCCTAAAGCTTATCAGCACCCAACTCCAGAAATAAGTGAATAACCAGTTTAGAGTCACAGTGGACAGTGATAAATTAAAAGATTGAATTGAGTTATCCAAACAAGATTTACATTCCAATTTAAAGTCTTGGTAGACCAAACATATAATCGATTGCCAGTTTATGGTCTTGGTGGACCAAAGATCGTTTAAGTGCATAAATATCTTGATATATTCCTAAGTAAGGCCTAGGCTTGACCAAAGATTGAATAAATTTGATAATCCAGTTTAATGTCATAGTGGACCAAACATTTGATCGACAAGTAATCCAGTATAAGGCCATAGTGGTCCAATGAATGTTGAATTATCCTGCAGATATTAATTTTCCAGTTTAAAGTCATAGTGGACTAAACAATGAATGAACTACCAGTTTAAAGTCATGGTGGACCAAACATTTAATCAATAAGAAATCCAGTTTAAGGTCATGGTGGACCCAACACTTGATAATAGTCCAGTTTAAGGTCTTGGTGGACCTAAAATTTGATTGATAAAAAAAAACCGTCTCCGAAAATATCCATAAAATCTTGAACATCCTTGAAATTCAGTTTAAAGTCTTGAAGGACTAACAGCTCCAATATAAAATCTTTAATGAAAGTCTTGAAAATTAGCCAGTTTAAAGTCTTGGAGGACTAACAGATCCAAAATACGTGTAAAAAAACCTTAAAGAATGTCTTGAACAGTAGCCAGTTTAAAGTCTTGGAGGACTAACAGATATCTTGAAGTAAAATCCCATAGGTTTTGAGCTCCCCTAGACCCTGTTTCCTGCCTAAAATAAATGGATAAAACTAAAAAGAATGAAAACTAAAAAAAATAAAACTAAGAAATATAATAATAATTTTGATTTAATTAATTAATTTTTTTTTTTTTTTTTCATTTTATTATTTTATTTTTATTTTTATTTTTATTTATTATTTTATTTTTATTTATTTTATTTTTATTTTATTTTTATTTATTTTTATTTTTATTTTTTTTTTTTAATTTTAATTTTAATTTTTTTTTTTTTTTTTTTTTTTAAATTTAAAATAAAAGATTTTAGAAAAGATAGTTTTGAAATAAAGGTTAAAATTTAATTTTAAAGAAAGATAAATGAATGTGAAAAGAAAGATAAAAAAAGTACTAAAAAAATTTTTTAAATAAAATTTTAAAAGATGCCCCCTGGCCATTTGATGAGCCGTACCCTCGACATCATACCCACATCCAAGTGCAACTTGATGTGGTTACACAATTTTGAGAAATTGAAAAGAAAAGAAAATAAATGAAAGTTTTTAGAAGATAATTTTTATAATGATGATCACTGGGTGGGCTCCCTCCAATTTATAAAAATGATTAGAGACCACCAGTGAGCATCACCTCTACAATAATTCATAATATATATTAAAGAAAAGAAATCACAATCTAACATAAAAAAATCAAAATCAAAATAAAATAAAAAGAATCTTGAATCCGGCGTTGAGAGCGGTGTCTCTTGATTCGTTCCAGTTTATAGTCTTAGTGGACTTCCTATAATTAAAAGACAAAGCCAGGATTCAACTAGAAACAGGGAAAATTTTGGAAACGAACATTATGGGGTAATTGTGTATAGAGCAGCCAGCCCATCAATTACCCCCACACTTGCCAATATTAAATTAAGAAGGTTCCCCTGTGAACACTTCTTCCAATAAATTTTAAAAAATTTTCCAACACTATCTTCACCCATATTTTTAGAATTTTAAGTTTTGAAAATTTTCAATGAAGGTTTTCTCGCATTTCGTTATGTTTCATCACAGTTTCGTCGCCCATATGCAGTGTAATGATAGTAAAGTATTTTTGATAAAAATAAGAAGATAGTTTATACTCGTTGCGGAGGAATCCATAAAATTTCGTAGATATCATTTAAAATTGTAGTTTATCCTCATTTTGGAGTTGATAAAATTTAAGAATTTCATAGTTTATCCTCATTGCGGAGGATCCATAAAATTTAAGAAGTTTCATAGTTTATCCTCATTGCGGAGGAATCCATATAATTTTCATAAATGTCATAGTTTATCCTCATTGCGGAGGAATCCATAAAGTTTCATTGATATCATAGTTTATCCTCATTGCGGAGGAAGACTTCGGCACTCCTGGTGCCTCTAGGATAGAACCGTTTCACTTGATCGGCCGCTACCCTCTTCTTTAATACTACTCCATCCAACTCTTCTAGCACATATGAACCGCCGGAAACTTGCTCCTTGATTTTATACGGTCCATTCCACCTATCTGAAAACATTTTTCTCCATTGACTTTCCAAACTCCTATTATACACCAGGACCATATCACCTGGGTTCAAAGGTTTCCTTAATCGATGTGCCAACCGCTCATCCCAATATCTGACTGATTGATTTCTGATCTTCATCATCCGCGAATATGCCTTTTCTAAATATTCTTCTTTCTTTTCTAGCTGCATCATTCTTGCACACAATAATTCTTCAGTAGTTTTGACCGTGTCCCAGTCAACTCCAAGATATGATTCAGCTTCTAAATCAACCGGTAAAACTTCTTTCTGTCCAAAAACAAGTTCATAAGGTGAAAATCCGGTTGTCCTTTTGGCAGTGATTCGATCAGCAAATAAAACTAAAGGTAAGTAGTGCCTCCACTTTTCGGCACTTGTTACACACATTTTAACTAAAGCATCCTTAATAACTTGATGCCCTCTTTCAACCATGCCTTCAGCTTCAGGATAATATGGGGTTGCTACCCTAACCTTTGATCCAACTTTCAATACAGCCTCTTTAAACTCTGTCCCAAATTCAGGACCTCCATCTACCGTCACCAACTTCATCACCCCATACCTATATACCCAATTATTCAAAAAAAATTCTGCCACATTTTTGGCAGTTAAATTAATAAGAGGCGCTGCCTCTACCCAACCAGATAAATCATCTCTGGCCACAATTAAATATTTATACCGTCCCTCTTTTATATGAACGGCATCTAAACTAACTCTTCCAAAGAGCGTATATTCACCGGTCGCGCGTCCAGGTTCTTTTGGCCTTAAATAACTTCGTCTTTGACATTCTTCGCATGACTGAACCCACTGTTTAACAGCCATCTTCATGCCAGGCCACCAAAATCGATCAGAAATTCTTCTAAATGTTTCTCCAACGCCTCTATGCCCAAGATCTTCATGCAGTGATTTCAAAACTAATTCTTGCCCCTTCTGTTGAGTTATAACTACTTGAGGATTTGGATACCTCCTCCTCATTAAACGTCGACCAGATAGGTAAAACGTAGATGACTTCCTCTTGATAGCCACCCATTCATTGTCTTCACAATCTTCTGGCCTCTCTAAAGTCAACAAATATTTGACTAACAAAAAATAAAAACCAGTCTGACCCCAGACTTCATCTTGAAAATCGATTAATATAACATCAATAGGGACTTCTCTATCACCAATATCACCTGCACATGAATGAGCCAATAAGCATTGACCCCTAAATAAATCTTTAATTGAGCTATGTCGACATTTTTCTTCTGAACCTTTGGATCCTTCGTAAACCGTATTTGAAAATACCTCTTTCTCTTTATCCACCCTTTTATTTAAATTCTCTAATTCTCCAACATATACACCATTCCTTAATTTACTACTATCCCACACTACCAATCCATCTTCCTCTACATACACCACATCTTCTTCTACCTCCTCTCTGCCGAATTTATCTACACCTTTTCCAACACCTTTATTAACATAAAAACTATTTTCCAGTTTATCCTCTTGGTGGAGGTCATCAACACCATAATCTAAACACAATAGTCCTGCCAGTTTAACCTCATGGGGGAGGTATGGAAAGTCTTCAGCTCCTTTAGTGCTGGCTTTGATAATAGGTATATCTTCATCGAACTCTTCTGAGTCTGAATCTTCTTCAGTGGGTGGTCTCCTTGATAAACCATCTGGCATAGTAAAAGTTTTGCCAGGCTTATGAACTAAATCAAACGAAAAATGTTGAATAAAAGCTACCCATCTCGTCATGGGTGCATTCGGTAAACTTGGGGAATTAATCATCTGGATTAACGATTTCGCATCCACTTGCAACTCAAAATGTTGCCCCCACAAAATATGCTGAAGTTTCTTCAGTATTTTCGCCACACCACATAATTCCAATTTTGGTTGAGAATATCTTGATTCGACCTCAGTAAATACTACAGATTCATACCTAACTGGCCTGATGTAACCAGCTTTATCCATCTGAGACAAAACCGCCCCAGCTGCCACCTGACTTGAATCTACTGCTAAATAAATTCTACCAGCATCTTTTCCATAATCCAACTTGTGTAGGACTAAATCCTTCCCCACAACCTCCTTCAACTTCACAAACGCCTTCTCACACTCTTCATCCCACTCCCAGTCTGCATCCTTTCTCGTTAACCGTCTCAATGGAGCTGCCAATGAAGAAAAGTCCTTGATAAACATTCTAACATATACGCAAACGCCTAAAAGCCCTCTGACTTCGGTCGTATTCTTGGGTCTTGGCCAGGACTGAATTTTGTTAACTTTCTTCTTGGACATAATCCTACCCTCTCTACATACCACATGGCCTAATATTTCTAAGGCTGGCACACAACATGAAAATTTTGAACCTGAAATAGTTAAACCAGCCTCTTCAATTCGAAACAAGATTCTTTCTAATGTAATTGCAAATTCCCAAATGAATTTGCGTATCCCGGGATTCTCTTCCAACACCTGGTTATCATAGTCGGTTGTTGGTCCCTTAATTCCTCCATCATCTATAAAGATTCCAGCATATTGTGGAATTTCGTCTTGAAGGATCCAAGCCATCTGAGCTTGATAAACTGCAACCGAATTTGTTGCACCTTGAGGTAATCTTGTTAACTGTAAATGTCCTAGTGGTGTATCGAATGTAGTGAGAGGCCTTGAGTCCGGATGTAACTCTCTCTCATCATATCCACCCATAATATCTCCCAATCCATAACACACTCTCCCTGCAAATGCTTCAACAAACTCCTCAGCACTAGGCGGTATCCCAGCATCCTTTATTGTAATCCTATTTAATTCCCTAAGATCATGAACAACTCTAAGCTTGCCATTCGGTTTCTTGATACAAAATACCGGACTAGAATAACTTGACGTTTATTGCTCATACAGTCCAGTGCGTATCCGTTCTCTGACAACTTCAATATAAGCTTCTTTCAATGCAGCCGGAATAGGAATCGGTTTCTGCTGCCACGGTTCATGACATACCACAGGAATCTTGTAAGGCTCCCCATAGGAATGCTTCAACACACCCCTCTCCTCTTCTACAAAAGCAATGGCCTTCTCTCGCTTGACCATCACATCCAACAACAACTTCTTCTCTTCTCCAGACAACCAACCATCAGGTCCAAAATTAACAACACCCAGTCTCTCAAAAGTGATTCTTGAAGTCTCAGAAAATTCAGGCGGATTCTTTACCAAGGGACTTTCATAAGGATCTCTTGATAACCTTGGTCTTCTCAAAGGTGGATTTAATTCAGCAGGTAGCAGTTCATTAATAGGTCAAACTTTATTTGCTACTTTCTTATATTTGGCTGCTTCCACATCTAAATAAACTTGAGGTAAAACATCGCCATTAAAACTTTCATCAAATGAATCTTCTTCATCGTCAGAATTGGAATAAGAAAAATTAGAAAAATATTTTATTTCATTTTTAAATTTTACCCTTTTCTCCTTTCCCTCGTCTAATTTATAAACAGATTTTCCAACACCTTTGCTTCCCTTATCCAACAGTAAATCACCCGTAAAGAAAGTTGGCAGTTTAACCTCTTGCTGGAGGACCGGAAATGAATTTTCACAAAAATTATTTTTTTGAGTTTTAATTATACCAAGATTTTTAATCGTATTTTGATAAGATTTTTGCAGTTTAACCTCTTGCTGGAGGTCCGTAATAGAAGGAGATAATTGCAGTTTAACCTCTTGCTGGAGGCCCATAATAGAATTTTCACAAAAATTATTTTTTTGTGTTTTAATTATACCGAGATTTTTAATTTGGTTTTGATGAGTTTTTCACAGTTTACCCTCTTGCTGGAGGTCTGAAATAGAAGGTGATAATTGCAGTTTAACCTCTTGCTGGAGGTCCGTAATAGAAGGAGATAATTGCAGTTTAACCTCTTGCTGGAGGTCACAAAACATACCCTTCCAATTTTTATCCAACCTAATTTGGCCCATTTTGCCTTTTTCACCGTTTTTAAATTTAATAGAAAAACCGGGTAAATCCAATAAACATATAGAAAATTCCATAACATATTTGCACTCCAAAGTAATATTAACAGAAAATAATTGAGAATCCACTTGAATTATCTCCAAGTGAGCTGACCTATTGCAATCCGGGATCTCATTATGAGGAGAGATTACAACATTAGAGCGATCAGCCCCTGCTACCCCAAAAAATGAGGGCAACCATAATAATTTGAATCCTGAATAAATTGAAGACATAACAATAAAAGAAAATTTCAGCCGAGTTTAGGTAGTTTATCCTCATTTCGGAGGAATTAAATTCTTGATATCCCCTGGAGATAATCCATAATTTTGCCCCAAGGGCTTATCTACCGATTCCATAAAACCCAAAAATAAACCCCCATAATTTGTCCTACCAACGGACATAAAAAATAAACAACCCTTTTCCAAAATATGAGTGCATAAAATTTATGCACTTTATTATCAAATGCCACTACATTCTTTATTAGTGCAGGGAAAACCATATCCTCCATAAAAATCTCTTCCTGAGATTGAAACAAATCCACCATACATATACCAGATTCATAAACCATATCCACATCTGAATTTCAGACAGTCTCCGCTTTTGAAGACATAACCTGAGGTAAATATTCCTCTAAATCAAATTCCAAATTATCCAAAACAAAATTATCCCCAACATCCAAATTTTCTTCATCAGTGACAATAATATCTTCATCTTCAGAAACCTCTTCTTTCCAAACAGAAGAGTCAACAAAAATAATATCTTCAGGCTGGACAAAATCTTCAGGAATGGCTGAATCCGAAATTTCTTCAGTAACTAGTTCTTTTACACCATCCTCTTCTATCTCTTGAGCGACCTCAGTGTCTTCTCCAGAGTCCAAATCAACAGAGTTATGAGTATCCAGATGTTCCAAAATAACCTTCTTTAGCACCTCCATACCAGGAATCCTAGTTTCTCCATCTGGAAGATCCTTCATTAAATTTGCTTTAATAAGCACCATCAAAACCTCTTTCTTAACCTTTTCCCCCATAGCATCCCAAAAAATATACTTTGATGCATTATCATGAAATAAAATTTCATACTCCAACAAATAATCCAGAACCACCTGAAATTCAACCATAAACTGATGATACTGATGCAGAGATGTTACACCACCTTTTGATTCCCATTTCCTAGATATATCCTTTAGATCCTCCAATGAATAAACTTTTGGCCACCTTTTTTCCATTTCCATCTTGAGCTTTCTCCAATCTTGATCTTTATAACCATCCATAGAAATAACCTCCTTTTCCACCTCTCTGTCCAAAATAAAGAACCTAATCTGCTTCACCATATCCAAAGGTAAAGCACCATCAATCGCAGCTGCAGTTTCATACCTATGTAAAAATCCTTCTAAATCATCTCCAGAAAACTTGGGCCCAACCCAAGATACAATCCTTACTGATGCCCTAACAGGTACACCAGCAGCCAATATAGCAGTTCCACTAGTAGAAGACATCCCAAAACATAACAAAAGCGTTAACAACCGTTAAAATAACAAGCCTCTTGCAGGCCAATAACAAAGATCCAATTAGAGTTCCAGAAAATAAGCCTCTTGCAGGCTAATAACGTTCTTGATCCAAGTAATTCTTTTAAAGAAAGCTAGAGAAATCGTACCCCACGTTGGGCGCCAACTATGGTAAGGTAAAGCTGTAAGCAGAATCCGGAGGAGATATGTGGATTTAGCTGAAAACCCCGTCCTTCCAATAAAAATAACAAAATGGGAATTCTAAATCACTAAGCTAACCAATCTACTTGGATCTGATTGATGAAAATAATGAAACTCTAAAATAATTAACGCTTATTGAGAATTAAAGAAAGTGGCTGTTGATAAAGAAATACTGATAACAACAATTAAGGTGTACCAGTGAAAGATCTGAAAAGATTGACTTTTATGTTTTTATAATAATTTAAATTTTTATGAGACAGCAATAATCAAGTCCCAGCGATGAAGACCTTTCTAAAGATACCCTATATGAAGTGTTATTTTAATTGTTGAGTAGTATTTCTAAAATGTTATATATAAAATATAAAGTTATAAGGGTATTACAATTTATTTAATTTGTTGAGTAATAAAAAATGAGACTGTGGTGGTTAAAGATTAAGCTGTATGATGTGTCCCCCCCTCTCAATTTCGAGTTTGAGAAGCGCTTAAGTATTCCTAGTCACGTGCCTAAATTTTCTCCTCCAGAGCTCTTCCAGAGTCAATCCGGAGCCCGTACGGAGTCTGTACGGAGTCCGTACGGAGTCGAAACGGAGTCCATCCGGACTTCCGGACTCAATTTAGAACCTTAAAACCATAATAAAAAATCTAGAAAAATTACACATAATAGAGCTACTTCCCCTTTAGATACCAAACTAATTTTCATAGTCTGTGCAGCTCTAATTACCCCGTGAAAATTCATCAAGGTTAAGTAATTTTTGAAAACGTAAATATTTCTATAAAACTTTAAAATTCATTTAAAAATTTAAGAAAAATAGTAAAAATTCTGGGAAAATTTCCCAAGGTTCTTGAGTGACTCGACTTAATACTTATAAAATTTTTTAGACCGTAAAAATAAGTTTTCTCCGTAAAATAAATTGTTTTCGTGTAGGCATTCGCTCGTGACCAATTTCTTCATATTTTAAACTCCAATAAATTAAATAAAACCCTTTTATAAAAAATAATAACGCCAATCTTGCACGCCGTAATAACTCCATTTACATATTTAGGTGCCGTACTAAACTTTAGGCTACCACAACGGAGTGCCAAAAGTCTCATCATAATCAATCAGGTCTAATTCCTCTTCACAGGTAGTAGAAACACTTAAATAAGCCATTGTTTGAATAACTTGATCTGAGATAAAAAGGAAATATTAAAATTTAGCCAGTTATTATTTAATTTGTTGAAAAAAAAAATAAAAGACAAAATAAAAAGATTTTAAGTATATTATCAGTTACCAGGATTATTAATCAACTGAAATAATGAATTATAATACTTCTCAGGACCAAAAAATATTATTACAATTTTTAATCAATCAAGTTAACTAATTTATTGATATTTTATTACCAGGATTTTAATAGATCAACTGAAATAGTAAAATAATTTATTAATTATCTGGACAAGGAGTCAACTGAAATAATTAAAACAATTTCTAATTAAATAATAATTTATATATTGATATATATTTAACAGGACTAAATAGGGGGTATCAAAGTTAGAAATCTTCCATTTAAAAATACCTTTTTTTTACATTAAATTAACCATGATTTTTTTTAAATATGCCAAATTGTGCCCCCAAACACCACTATACTGTGGATTAATTTCAATATTTTGAATTTATTTTTGTGTTGGGAAATAACTCTTAAATAATTACAAACTTCTAACTTTGATACCCTCTAATTTCAACTGAATATATATATACCAGGACTATATAACAACTGAAATAATTTGATATAATTTTAAATCAATCAATTAATTTATATATCATTATTTTAATGCCAGGACTAATTTTCAATTGAAGTAATAACATAATATATTAATTATCAGGACAAAATGTCAACTGAAATAATCAGTATATATATATATATATATATATACTATAATTTATTAATTTAATTATATTACGTTTTTCTTAGAGCAAAGATGCTCTATATTTGTCAACTAGGAAAAAAATATTATATGCTGTAGACAATCCTATAGTGCTAGCTATAGGCCTTGACCAAGGGAGTTGGAGTAAAACCAGAAGGAATAACCCCTGTCCCTTTAGAAAAATAGAGTGAGATTTACTTGCTAAAGTAAGTTGGTTCCTTTTTTGCTAAAGCTCCTTTTCAACACACTTGACTGCTTGATGAGCCAAGAAAGTGGTCCCCAGATAGACTACCAGACCAAAGAACTGAAATGTAGAACAAAGTCCACACCAGAGAAAGCAAAGATACTTGATGTAGGCTGCAAATCCACACCAGAGACAGCAATAATACTTGCTATAGCTGGCAAGACTATAACAGAGAAAACAGTTGCCAAAGTTAAGTTAAATGAAGAACTTACTTGCAACAAACACAGCCAATTGTGGCCAGAAAACAGTGAAAACTGAGTGAGGAACAATGATATCACCTCCGAATGGTTGTATGATGATTAAGGTTGCCCCAAACTGTCTTATTCACTATGTACACACAGACCACTAACTAAGAGCCCATGCGCACCCACCGATCTGGCGCCTGTACCCCCCAAATTGCATAAAAACCCCTCCTGAAGCGCTCCCCAACCTCCTAAAACAGAGGCGGGCGGGCCGCCTGACGTCGGAGATGCCGCCTGAAGCGGCCCAGCCTCCCTGAAGCCAGAAAACCAACAAAAACCACTAATCTACTTAGAAAAATTAGCTACAACTACTAACACCTTTAAAACACGGAATTTCACTATAACAACATTGTGACATGAAATATAGAGAAAAATTAGCTCTATCCAATGGTACTAAGCACTTAACCCTAAGACTTAATGTTAGCCCGTAAAACACAAAAAACAAAATTAAACAGCAATCTTTTATAAATGAAAAATGAGGAAATGACCCCTTAAAACTCAGAATATGAAAAATGTCTTCAAGACATAAAATATAGAGAAAAACCAGGGCTATCCAATGATAGTACCCACATACCCGCAGACCCAATATCTACGGAATAAATCCAGAAAAATACCAAATTCTTTAACAGATGTCAATTAAGACATGCACAAACAGCCCCAAATCACACAACAAAGGCCCCTGCCAATGTTGGAAGACCACATCCTCCCTCCAATTGAGAATGTCTGCATTCTTTCTTCATCCAACCACCATGTTTAACCTTCTTCCCAAATCTGCTTCTGAAATGGGTCCCTGCCAATACTGCATCGACAATAATTTAATATGCACCATGACACCACCTGTCCATCCATACAGAAGGTCCTGCAATGTCTTCCAATCCAGAAAGAAGACCTGCCACAGACCTGGTCCACTTTCTTCCACAACAGATTCACCTCCACCTCAACCTGGTCCTTCTTCTGCCAGCACCAAAAGATCTAGGCCATCCATCCTGATACCTAGATTAATCAAAAAGCTCCACCCTTCCCAGAAGAGTGCCACAACCCATACAACAACTATTTTAACCATCCCTGGTATATCTGATGGTAAAAAACATTCATTTCTTCCTTCAACTTTAAAACTGATAACTTCTCAGTTCATCCCTCTTCTGATAGTGATGATAACAATGTAGGATCTATTGCACCACCAACACCAACGCACTTGCCTACTATCAAGGCCAAGTTCCAACAACACACATCTCAACAGAAACAACTTCTGCTTCACTACTTCCAATCCACTCCTTCTAGAGATCCTCAGGACATTGAGAACAGAAGACACCTCATTCAATATTTCAAGGCTAATTCTGAACACTTCATTTTATCTCTTGACTCCCTCTGTAATTCCACTAGTACTTGAGTTTGATTCAGAAAGAAAAATTGACCACACCCTCTATAGGATGTAACCACAAAACAACCATCAGTTTTAAGTCTTGGGGGACCATCCTCATTTTATAGTCTTGGGGGACTCAAAAACCCTCAGTTTAAAGTCTTGGGGGACTCAAAAACCTAAATCATAAACCCAGAACCAGAGGACAACCACATTAAGACACAGAGAAAAAACTAACATTCTGGGGTATTTGTAAATAGAGCTTCCAGCCCATCCATTACCCCCAAACTTGCCTTTGCTAAATTTGGAGGCTCCCCCTGTGGATACCCTCCCCAATCTTTCAAAACCAATTCCAACAACAAAACCCATTCCTCAGTTTATAGTCTTGGGGGACTAAACTAACAACAATCCTCAGTTTAAAGTCTTGGGGGACTAACACAGTTTTCAGTTTAAAGTCTTGACAGACTAGTCTTGATGAATTATTGAAACCAGCCAGTTTAAAGTCTTGGAGGACTACAGAAACTAGATTTCAGTTTAAAGTCTTGATGGACTGATCTTGATACCATAGCTTTTTCAGTTTAGAGTCTTGATGGACTGTCTTGATAAAATCTTGAAACCAGCCAGTTTAAAGTCTTGGAGGACTAACAGAAACCACAGTAGTAAAATTAAATTCTTGAATAAATCTTTAAAAACCAGCCAGTTTAAAGTCTTGGAGGACTAACAGAAACCACAGTAGTAAAATTAAATTCTTGAATAAATCTTTAAAAACCAGCCAGTTTAAAGTCTTGGAGGACTAACACAGTGTTCAGTTTAAAGTCTTGATGGACTGGTATTGATACCATAGATTTTTCAGTTTAGAGTCTTGAAGGACTGAGGGAATTTTGTATAAAATAGATGCAGCCAATTTCATGCAGAACACCTCTACAGCCAACCTGCTGAACTTCCACCTTCACTTCATCATGTACCCATCACTGACAAAAATCTCCTCCTATCCCTTTTCATCATCTTTCCTCACCACAGATCATGGCTGGATCTCCTGATGTTAACCCTTCTACTCTCCCTTGCTTCACTTCTCCCAAGGACTATGCCTGCAAACAGTGCATCCACATGTGCAGACCTTTCACATTCACTCTTCCAACTCCTGAATACCAATTCTACAACAGGGCTTGTGATTCTTGCTATTCCAAAAAGAAAAGATGTGACAGAGATGCCAACTACCCTTTTCCTCCTCCTTCACCTTCCCACAAATACATCTCCAGATCCCCTACCATGTCTCCAGAACTTGGTCCATCCTCTTCCTCTCTATCTTCTGCTTTTTCCAGAAGATCCAGAAGCTCAGCTTCCCGCACTCTTCCCAAAAGACCAGCCTTAGCTTCCTAAGAAACTGCTTTTATCTCCGCCAAATTAGCTCCAAAAGCTTCAAGATCAACTCCCAGGCTTCTAGACCGCGTCCAGGCGGCCTGCCCTCCTCACCAAACAGTGAAAATCAGGGCCAAAACCTCCAAAAACGGCCAGAAAACAGCCAAATTCATCTAGACAACAACAACAACTCAACCCAACTACCTCCTACTGCTACCAGATCAATGCAATCCACCCTTCCAAAGTCAAAAAGCACCAAAATTTCCCATATTTCTAAGATACCTGCCAGAGAACCCCAAGAAGAAACCAGAACACCACACACTGTTCCACAACAACAACTTCGTCCCCAACTAAGACAAAGAAACTACACCTCTCCTCTGTCAGCCAACTACTCTTCTGACAGTTCCATCTCTTCAAAATCTCCATCCAGAAGAGATCAATCTGCTTCCAAATCCCCCTCTCCTGCTCCATCCTTTAACAACCCTGGTACTCCATCACCAGCACCTCCTCCAGCTGAATCCAACAGAAATAACAACCACAACAACAACAACAATTTCACTGCTCCAAATAGGCCCCAGGAACATCAGCCTCCTAGTTCACCTTCTCAAAATCTTTCAGAGGAAGACCATGAGAATCCATATCTTTCCCTAGTTGATCCACCCACTATGACCATTACAAAATCTTCAGAGATCCAAATCCCAGAATCTTACAGATTTGATGAGCTTCCAATCTGTAAGTACCAAATTAATTATCCCATTTCTTCAACAAAAATAATTACTGATCCAATTCTTCTTGTCTAGTTGGCACCCCTCCTCCTGAATCTATTATTGGAGTTGTCCAAACTCTTGAAACTTCTTTGACCCTGGATTATGGAGACATGAAGAAACACCTAAGAACCATGTGTTCCAACATGCTAAAAGCCTTTTCCCTCCATGGACCTTTGAATGACTTTGAAAAATCCCTGAGAAAGTGCCTACTGGACAACCACTGGAAAATGTCTAAGATCATTAAGCACACCCTCCAGCACTCCATTCCTGCCTCTTCTTCTTCCTCCTCTGAACTTCCCTCTAATCTAATTCCTGATCATTTCAATCCCTATCATCTCTCCAGCAGGATGCACTTCAAAGAACACAGTGATACCCACAATCCCAACAAAAAACAAAAACATCATCACAATCCGGACCAGCCTCCAGAAGCTTCATCATCCAGAAAATGAGCTCCTGAAAAAAGATTAGAAACATAATAATAATATAAAACAATTAATAAAATTAATTTCAGAATTTTTTTTTTTAACGTACTTATATATTAAATTAAAAATTTATAAATAAAATGAAATAAAATAAAATAAATGAAATATAATAAAATATAAAAAATAATACAAATGGTATCCCCCAGCCAATTGATGAGCTGATCCCCTGATACCTTACCCACATCTAAGTGCACCTTGATGTGGATACACAATTAATTCTTTTAAATGGTTAACAGAAAACAAAATTCAAAAAATTTAGAAATTCAGAAGATAATAAAAATAATGAAACACTGAAACACATGAAATAAATAATAAATAAAAATAAAATAGCATTGCCCGGCCAATTGATGAGCCTTTCCCCACCAATGCTTGCCCACATCCAGGTGACCCTGATGTGGTAACACCCTATATTTTTTATTTTATAATTTTAAACAACCCCCATAAAAAAATTAAATGAAAAAAGAGAAAAAAAAATGATCTAAAACTGCTATCTAGAAAAAACATAACTTCAAAATCAAAGACAGTCCAGCTCCATAGATGGTCCAATAAGGGAAAGTCCGATCCATAGAAATGATCACTGGGTGGGCTCCCTCCAATAATTAAAAATAATGGGAGACCACCAGTGATCCAACACCAATCCAAAAGAACCAAAGATAAAGAAGCCAGTCCCAAACCAGTTTCAAGTCATAGTGGACTTGAAACCTGAATAATAAACAACAGAACTAGAATTAAACTAGGAAAAACAAAGACTTGAAACAGACATTCTGGGGTAACTGTTCTACAGAGCAGCCAGCTCATCAGTTACCCCCACACTTGCCAAAATAAAATCTAGAAGCCCCCCTGGGTACCTTCTAACAAAAACACAATTTCCAACACAAAAAAACCAAAACCAATAAACAGTGAAGAGTCCAGCACTTGACAACCAGAGGAAATTCCAGTTTAAAGTCATAGAGGACTAAAACCTGTGAAAAAAAAAACCAATACTAGGGTTCAACCAAATTAAGAGAAAGGGTTGGAAACAGACAATCTGGGGTAACTGTTGATAGAGCAGCCAGCCCATCAGTTACCCCTACACTTGCCAAGATCAAATCTAGAAGCCCCACCCATGGGTGCCTTCTAAAAAAAAGTTTCCAACACAAAAGTGGCTCTGAAACACCACAAAATTCCAAAACAAAAAATAATGTTCCATAGTTTATCCTCATTGCGGAGTCAATCTTCTTCATGCCTAGTGCCTCTGGGATAAAACCTCTTCACTTGGTCTTCAGCAACCCTCTTTTTCAAGAATGCACCATCCAACTCTTCCAAAACATAAGAACCTCCAGACCCCTGAGATCTGACTCTTTAAGGTCCATTCCATCTGTCAGCAAACATTTTCCCTCACTGACTCTCCAAACTTCTATTATACACCAAAACCAAACAACCAGGTTTCAAAGGATTCCTGAGTCTATGAGCCAACTTCTTGTCCCAATACCTGACTGATTGATTCCTAATATTCATCATTCTAGAGTATGCCTTCTCCTGACATTCCTCTCTACATTCCAACTGTTGCATCCTGGCACAGAGAAAATCTTCTGTTGAGTGCATGTCATCCCAATCAATTCCAAGATAAGAGAAAGCTTCCAAGTCCACTGGTAGAACGGCTTTTTGACCAAAAATTAACTCATAAGGAGAATAGCCAGTTGTCCTCTTCACAGTGACCCTATCAGCAAATAAGACCAGAGGTAAATAATGCCTCCACTTTTCAGCACTATCTCCGCACATCTTCACCAAAGCATTCTTGATAACTTGATGGCCTCTTTCAACCATGCCTTCAGCTTCAGGATAATAAGGTGTAGCCACTCTAACTTTAGAACCAACACTAGCCACAGCTTCTTTAAATTTGGCACAAAACTCTGGCCCACCATCAACAGTGACCAACTTCATCAACCCATACCTATAAATCCACTCCTTCTTCAAAAACTCTGCCACATTCTTGGCAGTCAAATTAACCAGAGGCACTGCCTCAACCCAACCAGACAAATCATCCCTAGCAACAATCAAGTATTTATACCTGCCCTCTTTAATATGGACAGCATCCAGACTGACCCTTCCAAAAACAGCTGATTCACCAGTAGCACGGCCCACCTCTTTAGGTTTCAAGTGACTTCTTCTTTGACATTCTTCACAATATTGAACCCAAACCTGCACAGCCAACTTCATACCTGGCCACCAAAATCTGTCTGCTACTCTTATATAAGTCTCCCCAAAGCCTCTATGACCAAGGTCTTGATGCAAAGACTTCAAACCCAATTCTTGACCCTTCTTCTGAGTCACCACCACTTGAGGATTTAGATGTCTCCTCCTCATCAACCACCTTCCTGATACATAAAATCCAGGACTCTTCTTCTTGATTGCCAACCAAGTATCATCATCACAACTATCTGGCCTCTCCAAGGTCAACAGATATTCCACCAAAATAAAATAAAACCCAGACTGGCCCCAGGTCTCATCTTCAAAATCCAACAACACCACATCCAAGGGTACAATTCTGTCATCAAAATCACCAGTATGAACGTGAGCCAATTGAGCAGCCCAACCAGGACACCAATCCTTAAATTTTGGCACGTCCTTCTCTTTCCACTTAACCTTGTGAGAATCCAGTTCACTAACAAAAACGCCCTTTTCCAAATTTGAGCTATCCCAAACAACAACTCCATCTTCATCAACAAAAACATCCTGATCACCAGAATCAAGATCAGATCCAGCGAGTTTAGCCTCTTGGGGGAGGTCAGAAAAATCTTCAGCACCCTTTGTGCTGGCCCTAACCACTGGAACATCCTCATCAAACTCTTCAGCCTCAGAATCTTCATCTGTAGGTGGCCTCCTTGATAATCCATCAGGCATAGTAAAAGTTTTACCTAGTTTGTGTACCAGGTCAAAAGAAAAATGTTGAATAAATTCCACCCCCCTAGTCATTGGAGCATTTGGAAGACTAGGTGTATTGATCATCTGAACCAAAGATTTTGCATCCACTTGCAGCTCAAAATGCTGCCCCCACAAAACCATCTGTAGCTTCTTTAAAATTTTAGCTACGCCACACAATTCCAACTTAGTTTGAGAATACCTAGATTCCACCTCATTAAACACCACAGACTCATATCTTACTGGCCTGACCCTCCCAGTTTTATCTTCCTGAGACAAAACAGCACCAGAAGCAATATAACTTGAGTCCACTGCCAGATAAATTTTTCCAGCACCAACACCATAATCCAACTTGTGAAGAACAATATCCTCACCAACAACCTTTTTCAACTTCAGAAAAGTCTCTTCACACTCTTCAGTCCATTCCCAATCTGCATCTTTTCTGGTCAACCTCCTTAAAGGTGAAGCCAACAAAGAAAAATCCTTAATAAAAATCCTGACATATACAAATACACCCAAAAATCCCCTGACTTCAGTAGGATTTTTAGGCCTTGGCCATGACTGAATTTATTAATCTTTTTCTTTGCCATAATCCTTCCCTCTTTACATACCACATGACCCAGAATTTCCAAAGCAGGAACACAACAACAGAATTTTGACCCTGAAATGGTCAAACCAGCCTCTTCAATCCTAAACAACACACTCTCTAGAGTTATTGCATATTCCCAAACAAACCTCCTTATGCCAGGGTTCTCCTCTAACACCTCATTACCATAATCAGTGGATGGTCCTTTAATTCCACCATCATCAATAAAAATACCAGCATGAGTTGGAACCTCATCCTGCAAAATCCAAGCCATCTGTGCTTGATATACTGCCACTGAATTAGTTGCTCCTTGAGGCAACCTAGTGAGCTGAAATATTCCCAAAGGAGTCTCAAAAGTTGTAAGAGGCCTTGAATCTGTATGAAGTTCCCTCTCATCATAACCACCCATAATATCACCCAAACTATAACACACTCTCATTGCAAACGCTTTGACAAACTCCTCAGCACTAGGAGGTATCCCAGCATCCTTTATTGTAACCCTATTTAATTCCCTAAGATCATGAACAACTCTAAGCTTGCCATTCGGTTTCTTGATACAAAATACGGGACTAGTATAACTTGACGTTGATTTCTCATACAGTCCAGTGCATAGCCGTTGTGGTAGCCTAAAGTTTAGTACGGCACCTAAATATGTAAATGGAGTTATTACGGCGTGCAAGATTGGCGTTATTATTTTTTTATATAAAAGGGGTTTTATTTAATTTATTTGAGTTTTAAATATGAAGAAATTGGTCACGAGCGAATGCCTACACGAAAACAATTTATTTTACGGAGAAAACTTATTTTTACGATCTGAAAAATTTATAAGTATTAAGTCGAGTCACTCAAGAGCCTTGGGAAATTTTCCCAGAATTTTTACTATTTTTCTTATATTTTTAAATGAATTTTAAAGTTTTATAGAAATATTTACGTTTTCAAAAATTACTTAACCTTGATGAATTTTCACGGGGTAATTAGAGCTGCGCAGACTACGAAAATTAGTTTGGTATGTAAAGGGGAAGTAGCTCTATTATTTGTAATTTTTCTAGATTTTTTATTATAGTTTTAAGGTTCTAAATTGAGTCCGGAAGTCCGGACGGACTCCGTTTCGACTCCGTACGGACTCCGTACGGGCTCCGGATTGACTCTGGAAGAGCTCTGGAGGGGAAAATTTAGGCACGTGACTAGGAATACTTAAGCGCTTCTCAAACTCGAAATTGAGAGGGGGGAACACATCATACAGCTTAATCATTAACTACCACAGTCTCATTTTTTTATTACTCAACAAATTAAATAAATTGTAATACCCTTATAACTTTATATTTTATATATAACATTTTAGAAATACTACTCAACAATTAAAATAACACTTCATATAGGGTATCTTTAGAAAGGTCTTCATCGCTGGGACTTGATTATTGCTGTCTCATAAAAATTTAAATTATTATAAAAACATAAAAGTCAATCTTTTCAGATCTTTCGCTGGTACACCTTAATTGTTGTTATCAGTATTTCTTTTATCAACAGCCACTTTCTTTAAATCTCAATAAGCGTTAAATATTTTAGAGTTTCATTATTTTTATCAATCAGATTCAAGTAGATTGGTTAGCTTAGTGATTCAGAACACCTACTTTGTTATTTTTATTGGAAGGACGGGGTTTTCAGCTAAATCCACATATCTCCTCCGGATTCTGCTTACAGCAAGGCGACTGTAAGAGTTTACCTTACCATAGTTGGCGCCCAACGTGGGGTTTCGATTTCTCTAGCTTTCTTTAAAGACTTACTTGGATCAAGAACATTATTAGCCTGCAAGAGGCTTATTTTCTGGAACTCTAATTGGATTTTTGTTATTGGCCTGCAAGAGGCTTGTTATTTTATCGATTGTTAACGCTTTTCATTACTTATTGGGATGTCTTCTTCTGCTGTTGCTTCTGGATCTTCTAACCCTCTTACTCCCTCAGTTAGAATTGTTTCTTGGGATGGCCCAAAGTTTGATGGGGAGGAGGTTAAATGGTTCATTAGCAGGTATGAAGCTGCTGCTTCTGTTGATGGTGCTTCCCATGTGGATATGGTGAAGCAAGTTAGATTTTTTATTGCCGATAGGGAGGTGGAAAAAGAGGTTATTGCTATGCAGGCATTCAAGGACAAGGATTGGGTTAAGCTTTCTAAAGCTATGGTTGATAGATGGGGTGTTAGGTTTACTATTATGGACCTCAATAAAATTGTTGGAGACTGGCAAGCAAAAGGTGGTGTTTCTTCTATGGCTGACTTCAAAAAGCTCTGTGTTCAGTTTGATGAAGTGGTGGAATATCTCATACTGGTGGACGAGTTAGTGCATGAGAACCAAGCAAAAGATTTGTTTTGGTCAGCATGCAGCAGGGATATTTGTATGGACGTCTTGAAGGATCTTTCAAGAAAAGATTTGATGAAGGAACTGCCTAATGGTGAGCAGAAACTGCCGGCTCTGGAGGTTATCAAGGACAACATTCAAGCCCATCTAAAGTTATTGGCGTTGGACAAATATCAAGAGTCATGCACTCAATATGTTAGTAAGGTTAGCGAAGTTTTGGCCGAAAACAACGATATTATGGTCAAAGCCCAGGAGGCCAAGAAGGCTCAAATGGGATTACCTGCTGCTAAAGTTGAGGGTAATGTAGATAATAAGATGGTCGATCACCTGGCCGATTTAACTAAACAATTAAAAATATTTGTTCAAGAGACTCAGAAGGCCAACAAGGCCCCAATCGCTTCTTTGTCGACGTCGACTTCTTATCAGTCTAGAGGTTATGAACGTCGAAATTATAATGGCAATAATAATGGTAACCGCTTCCCAGGCAATGGGAGAAATGGTGGCAATGGTGGTAATGGTTATAGAGGTGGCTATGATGAGCCAAAGGTGTGCTCCTATTGTAATAGGAGGGGTCACAGAGCAACAGTTTGTTTTGCTCTTGATAAGGATATGGATGCTGGGCGAGTTTTATTCGATGGTAAAGTTTATAAATTTCCCGATGGTTTGTTCATCAAGCCCAGTGATGGACAGTCTCCTTCTGATTTGGTCAGAAGAAGTTTAACGGCTGAAAGGAGAGCCAGATTTGAAGAGGTGACGGATGAAGATGTTAATGCCAAGGGTGGCAAAAATGGTAACGGTAATGGTGGTAAAGCTGACAAGGGCAAGGAGAAAGAGGTCAATAAAGCCACATTTTCTACTTCTTTTGGTGGTTTAGAGCTGGCGACGGTTGCCCAGGTGGAGGGTAGCTGTATGGCTGGCGAATATGATGTTAATGCTGCTAGAAGAGCAGCTGCTACTAAGGCGAAAAGTAGCATTCAGAGCCAATTGAGGGCTAATCCTGGCAAGGCCAATAACAAAGTGAACCCTTACTCTAAGGACAAGAATTCTAGTGCTCAAACTGCCGCCAACAAATTGAACCCTTACTCTAAGGACGAATTATATAAAATGCAGAAGGGGATTGCTGATATGGGGCCCCCTAGTTATGGCAAGTTTGATTTAAATGGTGAGCCTATGCCAGAGGATGATTCGGATTCTGAGGAGGACGTACCGTTGGCCTCTCTACCCAGACCAAGTTTTAGCGGTCCCATCCCAATGGAGGGAGTAAGAAGGACTAGCGATGGATCAGGATTAGTGCAAGAAGCTGGTGACGGAGTTAGGGTTATAGAAAGTGAAGATGTTATAATGGGGGGTGAAGATGGCTCGGTTGGACCTCAAGAGGTACCCAGGGCCAAGGTTGTTAAATCAAAGGTCCAGTATGAGCGGCCAGTAGTTTCTGGTCAAGCTAATGCGATGGACGCAGTTTTGAATAGGGTGAATCAACTTCAGATTCCCTTATCTTTGGGGGAGTTATTTACGATTAGTCCGGCGCTTGCTGAAAAGCAAAAGAAGCATTTGACGAGGCGTCGGGTTTCCACTGGAGAGGTGGAATATATTTGTGAAAATGTTGAAAAGTTTGGGGAAGATGTAGATACACATTTTTCCGCTCCCCTGGGTTACCTGGTGGTAACTCTTAATGGTAAAGAAGTAAAGGCCTTGGTCGATTCAGGGTCTCAAATTAATTTAATTTCATTGGAGCAAGCGACGAGTATAGGCTTGCCAATTAAAAGTGGAACTGGGGGAAACCTCAGAGGTATTGGAGGGCATGCAACAGAGCTGATGGGTACTGCTGAGCATGTCAGGTTAGGCATTGGTGGATCTGTTGGTAAGGTTCACTTTTATGTGGCCAGAGGAGCAGTCAAAACTGTTCTTGGTGGTCCTTTTTTGATGGATTTTGAGGCCAGGATAGGGTATCAAGCTGGCATGGGGATTAGTTTGGAGATCACTGGTGAAGATATGCGGAGGTTACATATGCGGTTAGCGCCTCCTGGAGATGAAGGTTGGGAAACACGGCCAGGGATTACTACTCTGTGCCAGTGTTGTGTTTGCACCAAGAAGCGGCGCATACAACGGACGGCTTCTGGTGAATTATGTTTGTTGGAAAGGGATGAATGCCCTCATTTTTTGGGGTATCAAGGGCTGATCACTCTAATGTTGTAATCTCTCCTCAGGATGAGATCCCGGATTGCAATAGGTCAGCTCACTTGGAGATAATTCAAGTGGATTCTCAATTATTTTCTGTTAATATTACTTTGGAGTGCAAATACGTTTTGGACTTTTCTATATGTTTATTGGATTTACCCGGTTTTTCTATTAAATTTAAAAACGGTGAAAAAGGCAAAATGGGCCAAATTAGGTTGGATAAAAATTGGAAGGGTATGTTTTATGACCTCCAGCAAGAGGGTAAACTGCAAAAATCTTATCAAAATCCGATAAAAAATCTCAGTATAAGTAAAACACAAAAAAATAATTTTTGTGAAAATTCATTTCCGGACCTCCAGCAAGAGGTTAAACTGCAATTATCTCCTTCTATTTTGGACCTCCAGCAAGAGGGTAAACTGCAATTATCTCATCAAAATCCGATAAAAAATCTCAGTATAATTAAAACCCATAAAAATAATTTTTGTGAAAATTCAATTCCGGTTCTCCAGCAAGAGGTTAAACTGCCAACTTTCTTTACAGGTGATTTAATGTTGGATAAGGGAAGCAAAGGTGTTGGAAAATCTGTTTATAAATTAGACGAGGGAAAGGAGAAAAGGGTAAAATTTAAAAATGAAATAAAATATTTTTCTAATTTTTCTTATTCTGATTCTGGCGATGAAGAAGATTCATTTGATGAAAGTTTTAATGGCAATGTTTTACCTCAAGTTTATTTAGATGTGGACGAAGCCAAATATAAGAAGGTAGCAAATAAAGTTCGACCTATTAATGAACCGCTACCTGCTGAATTAAATCCACCTTTGAGAAGACCAAGGTTATCAAGAGATCCTTATGAAAGTCCCTTGGTAAAGAATCCGCCTGAATTTTCTGAGACGTCAAGAATCACTTTTGAGAGACTGGGTGTTGTTAATTTTGGACCTGATGGTTGGTTGTCTGGAGAAGAGAAGAAGTTGTTGTTGGATGTGATGGTCAAGCGAGAGAAGGCCATTGCTTTTGTAGAAGAGGAGAGGGGTGTGTTGAAGCATTCCTATGGGGAGCCTTACAAGATTCCTGTGGTATGTCATGAACCGTGGCAGCAGAAACCGATTCCTATTCCGGCTGCATTGAAAGAAGCTTATATTGAAGTTGTCAGAGAACGGATACGCACTGGACTGTATGAGCAATCAACATCAAGTTATTCTAGTCCGGTATTTTGTATCAAGAAACCGAATGGCAAGCTTAGAGTTGTTCATGATCTTAGGGAATTAAATAGGGTTACAATAAAGGATGCTGGGATACCGCCTAGTGCTGAGGAGTTTGTAGAAGCGTTTGCAGGGAGAGTGTGTTATGGTTTGGGAGATATTATGGGTGGATATGATGAGAGAGAGTTACATCCGGACTCAAGGCCTCTCACTACATTCGATACACCACTTGGACGTTTACAGTTAACAAGATTACCTCAAGGAGCAACAAATTCGGTTGCAGTTTATCAAGCTCAGATGGCTTGGATCCTTCAAGACGAAATTCCACAATATGCTGGAATCTTTATAGATGATGGAGGAATTAAGGGACCAACAACCGACTATGATAACCAGGTGTTGGAAGAGAATCCCTGGATACGCAAATTCATTTGGGAGTTTGCAATTACTTTAGAAAGAATCTTGTTTCGAATTGAAGAGGCTGGTTTAACTATTTCAGGTTCAAAATTTTCATGTTGTGTTCCAGCCTTAGAAATATTAGGCCATGTGGTATGTAGAGAGGGTAGGATTATGTCCAAGAAGAAAGTTAACAAAATTCAGTCCTGGCCAAGACCCAAGAATACGACCGAAGTCAGAGGGTTTTTAGGCGTTTGCGTATATGTTAGAATGTTTATCAAGGACTTTTCTTCATTGGCAGCTCCATTGAGACGGTTAACGAGAAAGGATGCAGACTGGGAGTGGGATGAAGAGTGTGAGAAGGCGTTTGTGAAGTTGAAGGAGGTTGTAGGGAAGGATTTAGTCCTGCACAAGTTGGATTATGGAAAAGATGCTGGCAGAATTTATTTAGCAGTTGATTCAAGTCAGATTGCAGCTGGGGCGGTTTTGTCTCAGATGGATAAAGCTGGTTACATCAGGCCAGTTAGGTATGAATCTGTAGTATTTACTGAGGTCGAATCAAGATATTCTCAACCAAAATTGGAATTATGTGGTGTGGCGAAAATACTGAAGAAACTTCAGCATATTTTGTGGGGGCAACATTTTGAGTTGCAAGTGGATGCGAAATCGTTAATCCAGATGATTAATTCCCCAAGTTTACCAAATGCACCCATGACGAGATGGGTAGCTTTTATTCAACATTTTTTGTTTGATTTAGTTCATAAGCCTGGCAAGACTTTTACTATGCCGGATGGTTTATCAAGGAGACCACCCACTGAAGAAGATTCAGACTCAGAAGAGTTCGATGAAGATATACCTATTATCAAAGCCAGCACTAAAGGAGCTGAAGACTTTCCATACCTCCCCCATGAGGTTAAACTGGCAGGACTATTGTGTTTAGATTATGATGATGATGACCTCCACCAAGAGGATAAACTGGAAAATAGTTTTTATGTTAATAAAGGTGTTGGAAAAGGTGTAGATAAATTCGGCAGAGAGGAGGTAGAAGAAGATGTGGTGTATGTAGAGGAAGATGGATTGGTAGTGTGGGATAGTAGTAAATTAAGGAATGGTGTATATGTTGGAGAATTAGAGAATTTAAATAAAAGGGTGGATAAAGAGAAAGAGGTATTTTCAAATACGGTTTACGAAGGATCCAAAGGTTCAGAAGAAAAATGTCGACATAGCTCAATTAAAGATTTATTTAGGGGTCAATGCTTATTGGCTCATTCATGTGCAGGTGATATTGGTGATAGAGAAGTCCCTATTGATGTTATATTAATCGATTTTCAAGATGAAGTCTGGGGTCAGACTGGTTTTTATTTTTTGTTAGTCAAATATTTGTTGACTTTAGAGAGGCCAGAAGATTGTGAAGACAATGAATGGGTGGCTATCAAGAGGAAGTCATCTACGTTTTACCTATCTGGTCGACGTTTAATGAGGAGGAGGTATCCAAATCCTCAAGTAGTTATAACTCAACAGAAGGGGCAAGAATTAGTTTTGAAATCACTGCATGAAGATCTTGGGCATAGAGGCGTTGGAGAAAAATTTAGAAGAATTTCTGATCGATTTTGGTGGCCTGGCATGAAGATGGCTGTTAAACAGTGGGTTCAGTCATGCGAAGAATGTCAAAGACGAAGTTATTTAAGGCCAAAAGAACCTGGACGCGCGACCGGTGAATATACGCTCTTTGGAAGAGTTAGTTTAGATGCCGTTCATATAAAAGAGGGACGGTATAAATATTTAATTGTGGCCAGAGATGATTTATCTGGTTGGGTAGAGGCAGCGCCTCTTATTAATTTAACTGCCAAAAATGTGGCAGAATTTTTTTTGAATAATTGGGTATATAGGTATGGGGTGATGAAGTTGGTGACGGTAGATGGAGGTCCTGAATTTGGGACAGAGTTTAAAGAGGCTGTATTGAAAGTTGGATCAAAGGTTAGGGTAGCAACCCCATATTATCCTGAAGCTGAAGGCATGGTTGAAAGAGGGCATCAAGTTATTAAGGATGCTTTAGTTAAAATGTGTGGGACAAGTGCTGAAAAGTGGAGGCACTATTTACCTTTAGTTTTATTTGCTGATCGAATCACTGCCAAAAGGACGACCGGATTTTCACCTTATGAACTTGTTTTTGGACAGAAAGCAGTTTTACCGGTTGATTTAGAAGCTGAATCATATCTTGGAGTTGACTGGGACACGGTCAAAACTACTGAAGAATTATTGTGTGCAAGAATGATGCAGCTAGAAAAGAAAGAAGAATATTTAGAAAAGGCATATTCGCGGATGATGAAGATCCGAAATCAATCAGTTAGATATTGGGATGAGCGGTTGGCACATCGATTAAGGAAACCTTTGAACCCAGGTGATATGGTCCTGGTGTATAATAGGAGTTTGGAAAGCCAGTGGGGAAAAATGTTTGCAGATAGGTGGAATGGACCGTATAAAATCAAGGAGCAAGTTTCCGGCGGTTCATATGTGCTAGAAGAGTTGGATGGAGTTGTATTGAAGAAGAGGGTAGCTGCCGATCAAGTGAAACGGTTCTATCCTAGAGGCACCAGGAGTGCTGAAGTCTTCTCCGCAATGAGGATAAACTATGAAACTTCTTAAATTTATGGATCCTCCGCAATGAGGATAAACTATGACATTTATGAAATTATATGGATAACTCCGAAATGAGGATAAACTACAATTTTAATGACTTTTATTAAATTTATACCTCCGCAACGAGGATAAACTATGATATCTACGAAATTTTATGGATACCTTCGCAACGAGGATAAACTATCTTCTTTTTTTTATCAAAATACTTTACTATCGTTACACTGTATATGGTCAACGAAACTGTGATGAAACATAACGAAATGGGAGAAAACCTTCATTGAAAATTTTCAAAATTAAAAATTCTTAAAATATGGGTGAAGATAGTGTTGGAAAAATTTTAAAATTTATTGGAAGAAGTGTTCACAGGGGAACATTCTTAATTTAATATTGGCAAGTGTGGGGGTAATTGATGGGCTGGCTGCTCTATACACAATTACCCCATAATGTTCGTTTCCAAAATTTTCCCTGTTTCTAGTTGAATCCTGGCTTTGTCTTTTAATTTTAGGAAGTCCACTAAGACTATAAACTGGAACGAATCAAGAGACACCGCTCTCAACGCCGGATTCAAGATTCTTTTTATTTTATTTTGTTTTTTTTTTTTTATTTTTTTTATGTTAGATTGTGATTTCATTTCTTTAATATATATTATGAATTATTGTAAAGGTGATGCTCACTGGTGGTCTCTAATCATTTTTATAAATTGGAGGGAGCCCACCCAGTGATCATCATTATAAAAATTATCTTCTAAAAACGTTCATTTATTTTCTTTTCTTTGCAATTTCTCAAAATTGTGTAACCACATCAAGTTGCACTTGGATGTGGGTATGATGTCGAGGGTACGGCTCATCAAATGGCCGGGGGGCATCTTTTAAATTTTATTTTGAAATTTTTTTTTATTACTTTTTTATCCTTCTTTTCACATTCGTTTATCTTTCTTTAAAAATTAAATTTTAACTTTTATTTCAAAACTATCTTTTTTTTTAAAAATATAAAAAAAAAAAAAAAAAATTAAAACAAAAAATATAAAATAAAAAAAATAATAAAATAAAATAAAATAAAAATAAAAAATAAAAATAAAAATAAAAAAATAAATAAAATTAAAAATAAATAAATAAAAAATAAAATAAAAATAAAATAAAAATAAATAAATAAAAATAAAATAATAAATAAAAAAAAAAATAAAAAAAAAAAAAATTAATTAATTAAATCAAAATTATTATTATATTTCTCAGTTTTATTTTTTTAGTTTTCATTCTTTTTAGTTTTATTCATTTAGTTTAGACAGGAAACAGGGTCTAGGGGAACTCAATACCTATGGGATTTTACTTCAAGACATCTGTTAGTCCTCCAAGACTTTAAACTGGCTACTGTTCAAGACATTCTTTAGGGTTTTTTACACGTATTTTGGATCTGTTAGTCCTCCAAGACTTTAAACTGGCTACTGTTCAAGACTTTCCTTAAGGGTTTTATACGAATTTTGGAGCTGTTAGTCCTCCAAGACTTTAAACTGGCTACTGTTCAAGACTTTCCTTAAGGGTTTTATACAAATTTTGGATCTGTTAGTCCTCCAAGACTTTAAACTGGCTACTGTTCAAGACTTTCCTTAAGGTTTTATACAAATTTTGGAGCTGTTAGTCCTCCAAGACTTTAAACTGGCTAATTTTCAAGACTGTCGTTAAAATTTTTTTGGATTTATTAGGTCCACCAAGACCTTAAACTGGACTATTATCAAGTGTTGGGTCCACCATGACCTTAAACTGGATTTCTTATCGATTATATGTTTGGTCCACCATGACTTTAAACTGGTAGTTCATTCATTGTTTAGTCCACTATGACTTTAAACTGGAAAATTAATATCTGCAGGATAATTCAACATTCATTGGACCACTATGGCCTTATACTGGATTACTTGTCTATCAAATGTTTGGTCCACTATGACATTAAACTGGATTATCAAATTTATTCAATCTTTGGTCAAGCCTAGGCCTTACTTAGGAATATATCAAGATATTTATGCACTTAAACGATCTTTGGTCCACCAAGACCATAAACTGGCAATCGATTATATGTTTGGTCTACCAAGACTTTAAATTGGAATGTCAATCTTTTTTGGATAACTCAATTCAATCTTTTAATTTATCACTGTCCCCTAAGACTCTAAACTGGTTATTCAATTATTTCTGGAATTGGGTGTTGATAAGCTTTAGGAGGCTAAAATTTTAGGTGGTAATGATGCTAAAGAAAGCATAATGGTTAATTAGGTGAAATTTGTGGCGCTTTAACATGGTCTAAAGTTAAAATTATTATTGGAAGCCTGGCAAAAGTATTTTATGGGTTTGCTGTATAGCAAAGTTTGAAAATTGTGATGAAGGAATCAGAAGTTAGGATGGTAGTTGGATTTTAGGGAATGATTTTTTTTTAGTGCCTCATAGTTAGGCCATTTTTTTTTTTGGTGTGAAGCTTGGAGGACCTTATGGCGAGATTGGAATCATAGAATTCGGCTCAGTGGGGGGCCCTATGAGGTTGGAATCAGGAGTATTCGGCTCATAGGAAGATCCACTCTCTCAATGCTGTGACAAGAAGGAAGACTGGTATATGGGAGTCTGAAGGGATTCAAACCTTGCTCTCAGTAGTGGAATCATCACAAGATTTATATTATTTTATTTTATGTTATATCAGGCCAGAGAAGAAAGAAAACATCATTTATGTTGAAAGTTTAAGAAGACCAAGCAAAAACAAAATTTTATCAAGTTATACTGTTAGAAAAGATAATTTCTTTGAAATTGTTCAACATCATTATCAAAGCTTTGCATTAAAATTCTTCTTTTCATGAGGTCTTCATGGTTATTAGCTGGAGTTTCTTGAAAATAGGCCAGCATTTTTCGTTTCAACTCATTAGTAAAGTCAAGAAAAAGATAGCGATGAAAATTTGGGTAATGATTGATATAGTCCGTCTTCACTCTACCAACATCATCAGTGTTGGTTATTTCGACAGCTAGAAGTTCAAATATGTTATTAAGTCATAGGTTTAGTCAATTTTGATTAAAAGTTTTTTTTTAGTAAGATAAATAGGGTCTTACATTTAGAGCCAGGAAACATAGTCTCAGCAAAGCTAGTTGGGGGTACTGGCGTTATAGGATTAGGATCTTGTGAAGGCAAAATTAGGCCGGGATCCGTTGATGAAGATTGAACTTTTGAAGCTGTTTTTGATCTTATTCGTTTTAAGAAGACAGGAATTTTGGATCGCTTTTTAGAAGTTGAGGGATCAGGGAGAGCTGCTGGTCCTAAATATACGTTTGTTTTAGAAGGAACTATTGGCCAGTTGCATTTGACTTTTTTCACACGGCATAAGTCGCAAGCTGTTCTGCCAGGAAGATTAGGGTTGGACATTAAACAAGGTACCTGGTATCAAGCGCAGAGTTCACATGGAGCGACAAGTTCTTTGGAAGACATATTGATGAAGATGAATTTTATAGTTGATTAAAGAAGATGGTGGTTGAAGGTTAAAGATGAATATTGTGTTCGACCACTTATGCAAAGTTTTAAGAATGGGGACATTCTCGATTGGAGGGAGGATGTGGTAGCCTAAAGTTTAGTACGGCACCTAAATATGTAAATGGAGTTATTACGGCGTGCAAGATTGGCGTTATTATTTTTTTATATAAAAGGGGTTTTATTTAATTTATTTGAGTTTTAAATATGAAGAAATTGGTCACGAGCGAATGCCTACACGAAAACAATTTATTTTGCGGAGAAAACTTATTTTTACGATCTGAAAAATTTATAAGTATTAAGTCGAGTCACTCAAGAGCCTTGGGAAATTTTCCCAGAATTTTTACTATTTTTCTTATATTTTTAAATGAATTTTAAAGTTTTATAGAAATATTTACGTTTTCAAAAATTACTTAACTTTGATGAATTTTCACGGGGTAATTAGAGCTGCGCAGACTACGAAAATTAGTTTGGTATGTAAAGGGGAAGTAGCTCTATTATTTGTAATTTTTCTAGATTTTTTATTATAGTTTTAAGGTTCTAAATTGAGTCCGGAAGTCCGGACGGACTCCGTTTCGACTCCGTACGGACTCCGTACGGACTCCGCTTTGACTCCGTACGGGCTCCGGATTGACTCTGGAAGAGCTCTGGAGGGGAAAATTTAGGCACGTGACTAGGAATACTTAAGCGCTTCTCAAACTCGAAATTGAGAGGGGGGAACACATCATACAGCTTAATCATTAACTACCACAGTCTCATTTTTTTATTACTCAACAAATTAAATAAATTGTAATACCCTTATAACTTTATATTTTATATATAACATTTTAGAAATACTACTCAACAATTAAAATAACACTTCATATAGGGTATCTTTAGAAAGGTCTTCATCGCTGGGACTTGATTATTGCTGTCTCATAAAAATTTAAATTATTATAAAAACATAAAAGTCAATCTTTTCAGATCTTTCGCTGGTACACCTTAATTGTTGTTATCAGTATTTCTTTTATCAACAGCCACTTTCTTTAAATCTCAATAAGCGTTAAATATTTTAGAGTTTCATTATTTTTATCAATCAGATTCAAGTAGATTGGTTAGCTTAGTGATTCAGAACACCTACTTTGTTATTTTTATTGGAAGGACGGGGTTTTCAGCTAAATCCACATATCTCCTCCGGATTCTGCTTACAGCAAGGCGACTGTAAGAGTTTACCTTACCATACCGCTCTCTGACAACTTCAATATAGGCTTCTTTTAATGCAGCCGGAATAGGAATCGGTTTCTGCTGCCACGGTTCATGACATACCACAGGAATCTTGTAAGGCTCCCCATAGGAATGCTTCAACACACCCCTCTCCTCTTCTACAAAAGCAATGGCCTTCTCTCACTTGACCATCACATCCAACAACAACTTCTTCTCTTCTCCAGACAACCAACCGTCAGGTCCAAAATTAAAAACACCCGATCTCTCAAAAGTTATTCTTGACGTCTCAAAAAATTCAGGCAGATTCTTTACCAAGGGACTTTCATAAGGATCTCTTGATATCCTTGGTCTTCTCAAGGGTGGATTTAATTTGGCAGGTAGCGGCTCATTAATAGGTTGGACTTTATTTGCTACTTTCTTATATTTGGCTGCGTCCACATCTAAATAAACTTGAGGTAAAACATTTACTTTTGTTTTGCCATTAAAAATTTCATCAAATGAATCTTCTTCATCTTCAGAATCGGAATAAGAAAAATTAGAAAAATATTTTATTTCATTTTTAAATTTTACCCTTTTCTCCTTTCCCTCGTCTAATTTATAAACAGATTTTCCAACACCTTTGCTTCCCTTATCCAACAGTAAATCGCCCGTAAAGAAAGTTGGCAGTTTAACCTCTTGCTGGAGGACCGGAATTGAATTTTCACAAAAATTATTTTTTTGTGTTTTAATTATACCAAGATTTTTTATTGGATGTTGATGTGATATTTGCAGTTTTCCCTCTTGCTGGAGGTCCGGAATAACATTTTCACATAAATTATTTGTTTGTGTTTTAATTATACTGAGATTTTTTATTGGATTTTGATGTGATATTTGCAGTTTTCCTTCTTGCTGGAGGTCTGGAATAACATTTTCACATAAATTATTTTTTTGTGTTTTAATTATACTGAGATTTTTAATTGGGTTTTGATGTGATTTTTGCAGTTTACCCTCTTTCTGGAGGTCATAAAACATACCCTTCCAATTTTTATCCAACCTAATTTGGCCCATTTTGCCTTTTTCACCATTTTTAAATTTAATAGAAAAACAGGGTAAATCCAATAAACATATAGAAAAGTCCAAAACGTATTTGCACTCCAAAGTAATATTAACAGAAAATAATTGAGAATCCACTTGAATTATCTCCAAGTGAGCTGACCTATTGCAATCCAGGATCTCATCCTGAGGAGAGATTACAACATTAGAGTGATCAGCCCTTGATACCCCAAAAAATGAGGGCATTCATCCCTTTCCAACAAACATAATTCACCAGAAGCCGTCCGTTGTATGCGCCGCTTCTTGGTGCAAACACAACACTGGCACAGAGTAGTAATCCCTGGCCGTTTTTCTTAACCTTCATCTCCAGGAGGCGCTAACCGCATATGTAACCTCCGCATATCTTCACCAGTGATTTCCAAACTAATCCCCATGCCAGCTTGATACCCTATCCTGGTCTCAAAATCCATCAAAAAAGGACCACCAAGAACAGTTTTGACTTCTCCTCTGGCCACATAAAAGTGAACCTTACCAACAGATCCACCAATGCCTAACCTGACATGCTCAGATGTGCCCATCAGCTCTGTTGCATGCCCTCCAATGCCTCTGAGGTTTCCCCCAGTTCCACTTTTAATTGGCAAGCCTATACTTGTTGCTTGCTCCAATAAAAATTAAATTAATTTGAGACCCTGAATCTACCAAGGCCTTTACTTCTTTACCATTAAGAGTTACCACCAGGTAACCCAGGGGAGCGGAAAAATGTGTATCTACATCTTCCCCAAACTCTTCAACATTTTCACAAATATATTCAACCTCTCCAGTGGAAACCCAACGCCTCATCAAATGCTTCTTTTGCTTTTCAGCAAGCACCGGACTAATCGTAAATAACTCCCCCAAAGATAAGGGAATCTGCAGTTGATTCACACTATTCAAAACTACGTCCATCGCATTAGCTTGACCAGAAACTACTGGCCGCTCATACTGGACCTTTGATTTAACAACCTTGGCCCTGGGTACCTCTTGAGGTCCAACCAAGCCATCTTCACCCCCCATTATAACATCTTCACTTTCTATAACCCTAACTCCATCACCAGCTTCTTGCACTAATCCTGATCCATTGCTAGTTCTTCTTACACCCTTTATTGTGATGGGACCACTAAAACTTGGTCTGGGTAGAGACGCCAACGGTACGTCCTCCTCAGAATCCAAATCATCCTCTGGCATAGCCTCACCATTTAAATCCAACTTACCATAACTAGGTGGCCCCATATCAGCAATCCCCTTCTGCATTTTATATAATTCGTCCTTAGAGTAAGGGTTCAATTTGTTGGCGGCAGTTTGAGCACTAGAATTTTTGTCCTTAGAGTAAGGGTTCACTTTGTTATTTGCCTTGCCAGGATTAGCCCTCAGTTAGCTTTGAATGCTACTCTTCGCCTTAGTAGCAGCTGCTCTTCTAGAAGCATTAACATCGTATTCGCCGGCCATACAACTACCCTCCACTTGGGCAACCGTTTCCAGCTCTAAACCTCCAAAAGAAGTAGAAAATGTGGCTTTACTGACCTCTTTCTCTTTACCTTTGTCAGCTTTTCCACCATTACCATTACCATTTTTGCCACCCTTGGCACTAACATCTTCATCATTTATCTCTTCAAATCTGGCTCTCCTTTCAGCTGTTAAATTTCTTCTGACCAAATCAGAAGGAGACTGCCCATCACTGGGCTTGATGAACAAACCATCAGGAAATTTATAAACTTTACCATCAAATAAAACTTTCCCAGCATCCATATCCTTATCAAGAGCAAAACAAACTGTTGCTCTGTGCCCCCTCCTATTACAATAGGAGCAAACCTTTGGCTCATTGTAGCCACCTCTATAACTACTACCACCATTCCCACCATTTCTCCCATTTCCTGGGAAGTGGTTACAGAAATTATTGCCATTATAATTTTGACGTTCATAGCCTCCAGATTGATAAGAAGTCGACGTCAACGAAGAAGCAATTGGGGCCTTGTTAGCCTTCTGTGTCTCTTGAACAAATATTTATAATTTTTTAGTTAAATCGGCCAAGTGATCGACCATCTTATTATCCACATTACCCTCAACTTGTGCAGCCGGTAGTCCCATTTGAGCCTTCTTGGCCTCCTGAGCTTTGACCATGATATTGTTATTCTCAGCCAAAACTTCACTAACCTTGCTAACATATTGAATGCATGACTCTTGATATTTGTCCAACGCCAATAACTTTAGATGGGCTTGAATGTTGTCCTTTATAGCCTCCAAAGTCAGAAATTTCTGCTCACCATTAGGCAGTTCCTTCATCAATTCTTTTCTTGAAAGATCCTTCAAGACGTCCATACAAATATCCCTGCTACATGCTGACCAAAACAAATCGTTTGCCTGGTTCTCATGCACTAATTAGTCCACCAGAATAAGATATTCAACTACTTCATCAAACTGAACACAAAGCTTTTTGAAGTCTGCCATAGAAGAAACTCCACCTTTTGCTTGCCAGTCACCAACAATTTTATTGAGGTCCAACATAGTAAACCTAACAACCCATCTATCAACCATAGCTTTAGAAAGCTTAACCCAATCCTTGTCCTTGAATGCCTGCATAGCAATAACCTCTTTTTCCACCTCCCTATCAGCAATAAAAAACCTAACTTGCTTCACCATATCCACATGAGAAGCACCATCAACAGCAGCAGCAGCTTCATACCTGCTAATGAACCATTTAACCTCCTCCCCATCAAACTTTGGGCCATCCCAAGAAACAATCCTAACTGAGGGAGTAAGAGGGTGAGAAGATCCAGAAGCAACAGAAGAAGCCATCCCAATAAGTAAAGAAAACCGTTAAAAACCGTTAAAATAAACAAGCCTCTTGCAGGCTAATAACAAAGATCAATTAGAGTTCCAAAGAATAAGCCTCTTGCAGACTATTAACAAAGACCTTGACCCAAAAAAAAGTCCTAGAAAAAGCTAGAAATTTCGAACCCCATGTTGGGCGCCAACTATGGTATGGTAAACTCTTACAGTCGCCTTTCTGTAAGCAGAATCTGGAGGAGATGTGTGGATTTAGCTGAAAACCCCTTCCTTCCAACAAAAATAACAAAGTAGGTGTTCTAAATCGCTAGGCTACCCAGTCTATTTAGATCTGATGTAATATAATATTATTAAACTCTGAAATATTTAACACTTATTGAGATTTAGATAAAAGTGGCTGTTGAGAAAGAAATGCTGATTACAACAATTAAGGTGTACCAGTGAAAGATCTGAAAAGATTGACTTTTATGTTTTTATAATAATTTGAATTTTTATGAGTCAGCAATAATCAAGTCCCAGTGATGAAGAAATTTTTAAAGATACCCTGTATGAAGTTTGATTTAAATTTTTGAGTAGTATTTCTAAAATGTTATATATAAAATATAAAGTTATAAGGGTATTACAATTTTATTTAATTTGTTGAGTAATAAAAAATGAGACCGTGGTGGTTAAGATTAAGCTGTATGATGTCTGTATGATGTATGATGATGCCCAATTTCGAGTCTGAGAGGCTCTTAAGTATTCCTAGTCACGTGCCTAAGATACTTCTCCAGCACTCAGCCGGAGCCCATCTGGAGCCCGTCCGGAGTCCGTCCGGACCTCTGGACTCAATTAGAACCTTAAAACTATAATAAAATAATCTGGAAAAATTATACATGATAGCGCCACTTCCCCTTTACATTCCCAACTAATTTTCGTAATCTGCGCAGCTCCAATCACCCCGTGAAAATTCATCAAAGTTGAGAAATTTCTAAAAATGTAATTATTTCTATAAATCTTTAAAATTCATTTAAAAATATAAGAAAAATAGTAAAAATTCTGGGAAAATTTCCCAAGGTTCTTGAGTGACTCGACTTGATACTTGTAAACCTTTCATGCCGTAAAAATAAGTTTTCTCCGTAAAATAAATTGTTTTCACGTAGGCATTCGCTTTTGACCAATTTCTTCATATTTAAAACTCAAATAAATTAAATAAATCCCTTTGTAAAATATTAACATTGTCAATCTTTACGTTGTAATAACTCCATTTACGTATTTAGGTGCCGTACTAAACTTTAGGCCACCACATCGTGCTTTGAGACGGGAAATAACAATCAAGCTATCCTCAATATTCCTTATGGTCTCAGCATCCTCAACTGTAGATAAATCATTATTATAAATATCAATAGTATTTAAATAATGAATATCATCTTCCAGAATCAAGATTTCTTGTTGAGATTCATATGAAATATTTCTGGCACAATCACTTGAAGTATCATCCAGTGCTATTGTGTCATCAGACTGCTCCTCAGTTTGTTCAACAAGATTTATTCTCTTGTCACAAACATGGCTTTTCTGCCAAGTCTTATTGCACTTGAAGCAAGTGTTTTTTGCATACTATTTTGGTGCAAAAGGGGCAGAAAGTTTACCAACCTTTCCAGAGGTTTCTGTTGGTAAGTGGAGGATTTCTCCAAAGAGGTCCTAGGAATGAATCTTCTGGCATCAAACCTGTTGTTTAGAAGGATCTTATTACAAGTATTAATGAAGGAAGAAGGTTCTCTGGAGAACTCAGTCCTGGCCACTATCAAGTCTCTCAAATACATTGGTAATTTATAAAGGATCCTGTCTTTCCATAACTCAAACTCCATATTTGGGTCCATTTACCTCAAGATTTTTACAAGTTTCATTAAGAACTCAATAGTTTTATCAGCAGAAGAGCTATATCTAGTTTTCTCATATTGCCTTTGTTGAGTCATCCTAAACTTGTAGCCACCAAATTGTGCTTTAATCGATTTTTTCCAATCTTCCCATGAGTAGTCATTCCTATCCAGAAGAACGGATTCATACCACATTAGGGATACATTGGTAAAAAAAGAAATTAACTTAGACACAATTTCTCATCTGGGAGTTTGTAAAAATTTTTTAACTTATCAATTCTGTTAATGAAATTCTGCCAATCAGAAGAAGAATCACCATCAAATGTTGGGTACTGGTCAAGATTTGGCCAATTATTTTGATTTGAAGGAGCCTCCTTAGTATTAGCTTTTTTCTGAGTAAGAAGCAGCTGTAACTTCTACAATTGTGCAGTAATCTCATTGTTTAATATTTCTGTAGAAGATCCTGGTGAATCATCAATTTTTGATGGAAACTCAGTGGTATCAACAGGAATTTCTGAATCTAATTTTACTTTCGATGAACTAGCAACAGGTAAGCTTGGAGCATCCTGTACCATATGTTCCTTCAAAGAAGTTTCAGAATATTTTTGATCATTAAACAATGAATTCAATTTTTCATCAATGGTTGTTAGTCTGGTTTTCACTCTTGGAAGACTAAATAAACTCTCATTGACTGTTGCAAAAGATAACTGGGTTTTATTTTGAAAAGATGAATTAAGATCACTCAATCTTTTCAGGTTCATCTTATCTACCTCTAGCTCCCGGCAACAGGTAGATACAGTATCTTTCAGTTTAGAAAAATAATTTTTAATATTTTTCCATAAAGCAACTTTCTTTTCATGGGTTGCTTTTTAATGAAACAAATCATCAGAAACTCTCTGTAACTCACTCCTCAATGCTTGATAACCCTGTTCAGTTAACAAACTATTATATTTCTGAGTCAGTTGCATGTTGTTTATTGTATGATTTTGTTTAGCAATAATATCCCTCAAATATTCATCATTAATGTTAGCTACATCTGGAGTGTCTCTCAATAAGGAAACAGAGTAACTTTCCAGATTCTCATAAAACTCAGGCTCAAGTGTTTCATCAATAATAGCCATATCAGGATTTATCATTGAAGTAGCAATTAGAACTGAAGGATTAGATACGTTTGAAATTTGAGCAATTTGTCTACTGTTCTCAGCCTCTACAGGTCTCACAGTCTCATCTCCTCTTCCAGAATTACCTGAAGGAACTGAATCAGTTACAAGAAATGGTACTTGAGATTCAATAGAGGGGCTTACCATGGCTTGGGCAAGACTTGGATGTGGTTTTTCTTTCTCCTTCTTCCTTGATAGGGATGAGGAGGTATTGGATTGAACTGATTTGTTCTTTAAGGACCTGCCTGAGGTACTTGGTGCTGTTGCTGTTGGGACAGATAATCCCACTGGGGTTTCAGCCAATCCCATTGCCACTTTGAAACTTCCACCTTTTCTTGTTGCTGGGGGGCCAGTTGTGGAAGGGCGTTTGGAGCAGGAGGTTTCTTATTCTCTTGAAGAAAAGACTCTATGTTTCTTACCTTGTCTTCTAGACAGTCTATCCTTGACCTAAGCTTGAGGTTTTCTGTCCTCAACTCCTTGATTTGAGTAGAGAGATTTTTTACCTGCTGGTTTAAGGGAATCTTTTTTTTCTTGAAGCCTTTGGGAAGCTCTTCTGGGGGGTTTATTGAAGGTTTTTGTTCCTGGACATTTGTCTCTACCAAAATCTCCACTTCCTCCATTTCCACCTCCTTATTGGTTCAATGATTTATTAATTTGACCTAATTGTGTAGTTAAAGGAGAACTCACAGAAGTAGCCTCATCATAATCAATCAGATCCAGTTCATCTTCACGTGCAGCAGGAAAACCTTGGTCAGTCATTGTTTTCAATCTAACCTGAGGTGAGGGAAAGAAACAATAAGATGAATCAGTTTTATTTTTACTTTTAAAAAAGAAAAATAAAAAAAAGAATAAAAAACTCTTCAGGATAAAAATCAACTGAAAATAATAATCAATTATTTATTACTTCAAACTTATCTTATAACCAGGATTTATGTCAGGCTAAGGTCAAGTACAAGGACGTGAACTAGCTTGAATAGTCAGTTGTCTAGAAGATTTTAATGGTCCTATATGAATACTGTAGTTTTCATCCACTAAGTTGTAAAATATAATCAAATATAAAGGTCTCAGTAATATAATTCTCACTATCCTTATATATGGCTTACAATCTTTGTAGTTGGTAGAAAAATAGATTATTTAATTCAGATACTATTCAAAAGACTTATAAAAGTACTAATTGATATGTATTGTAATTTATTTGGTTATATTGGTTAAATTGTAATGATAAAGAATGAAGAAATACAACCCAAAAACCCCCTCCTTTTATACACACTGAGTTCCCCAATGATTCCCTTGATATACCACCAAATACACAGTTAATGACGCCTCTAAACAACTAATAGACATGCCCATCAACATTCCCAGTAACCCATGACATAATTAGAAGACTAACAACCGCCAAAATCCTATAATAATAAGGGAAATCCATCAAAATTAAAGAAAAAGACAAAAAGAGAGTATATGCGTATAAAAAAATAATATTAAAGACTAAAGGAGACTTTTAAGGTTAATAATAGCTTAATAATAAGGGGGATTTACTGTAGAAATAATGAGGCTAATCCTGACATTATACTACATGAAATTCCCATTCAAAAATAACCAAAACCCCAATTGTCAGGCTAAGGTCAAGTACAAGGATGTGAACTAGCTTGAATAGTCAGTTTTCTAGAGGATTTTAATGGTCCTATATGAATACTGTAGTTTTAATCCACTAAGTTGTAAAATATAATCAAATATAAAGGTCTCAGTAATATAATTCTCACTATCCTTATATATGGCTTACAATCTTTGTAGTTGGTAGAAAAATAGATTATTTAATTCAGATACTATTCAAAAGACTTATAAAAGTACTAATTGATATGTATTGTAATTTATTTGGTTATATTGGTTAAATTGTAATGATAAAGAATGAAGAAATACAACCCAAAAACCCCCTCCTTTTATACACACTGAGTTCCCCAATGATTCCCTTGATATACCACCAAATACACAGTTAATGACGCCTCTAAACAACTAATAGACATGCCCATCAACATTCCCAGTAACCCATGACATAATTAGAAGACTAAAAACCGCCAAAATCCTATAATAATATGGGAAATCCATCAAAATTAAAGAAAAAGACAAAAAGAGAGTATATGCGTATAAAACAATAATATTAAAGACTAAAGGAGACTTTTAAGGTTAATAATAGCTTAATAATAAGGGCGATTTACTGTAGAAATAATGGGGCTAATCCTGACATTATACTACGTGAAATTCCCATTCAAAAATAACCAAAATTGACTGAGAAATCACCCAAAAACTCAAAAAAGAGCGTGAGATGTGGGGTAACTACATGCAGTTCTTGGCAGGCGCTTGCACAGGTAAATCCTTGACTAAAATTAGGCAAATTTAAGCGTGGTGATGAAATAAAGTGCCAAGAGTGAGGTTATTAATGAAATTAGTGCATATAAACAAGGTCAATGCATTATTAATTAAGCTAGGACACTAAATAAGCGCCTGTCACCTATTTTAGTGTGTTTCCCCACAGTGGGCGTAGAATGTGGGGTAATTATAGTGTGAAAAAGCTAACTTTGCTAAAAATGAAGCTATTCACACAGGAAAAAAGCAGGCAGTATGTGGCCAGTACACAGAAGCCATTTCTGGCATAAAAAACACCAAATTTGAAAAGTGTTATTTTTATGCATTTAAATAGCCAAATCAATAGTTCTAATTGAGCCCAATTGATCTGTCAAGGCGCAATTTTGATATTCTCAATTTTATAGCGCATATAGTCAACTTTTAAGTGAAATAAAGCGCATTTCTTGTTTTTTTGCATAAAACAATGAATATAACAGCTTTAAGTGTACTTAAAAATTATGTAGCCTTATACTTAAGGCTCTTAAGATTACCCTAACATATTCCAACTTAATATTAAGTACATAAGACCTATAAAAGGTGGATATATGCGTGTATATAAGGTATTATAATGGCATTTTTTGTGTATTATCATAATTTTACTTATGTATACTATTTGTGTACTCTCATTTATTGTTCCCATGTATAGTTCATGTGTTTAACATAACTTATAATCACTTTTTACTCAGTCCTGGAGATATACAGGCTGACAATTTACAAGAAATCAACTGAAGAAATAAAATTAATTTTTAATTTATCAAATAAATTTATGATGATTATCAGGATTTAAATTAACTGAAGGATATTTAATTACCAGAACTCAATGTCAACTGAAATAATTTAGTATAGTTTTATTTTTTATTAATTAAAATTTTTATTTTCAGGACAATTTGTCAACTGGAACAAAAAAAAATATCTTAATTTATCAGGACAAAGTCAACTGAAAATTACAATTAATTTTAAAAAAAAAAATTTATTATTTCTAGGACTAAGAACACAATCGCTCTATCTTTGTCAACTCAGGAAATAAATAAATAAAAATAATTTCAATTTACCAGACACCTCCCCCTGTAAAATGAGCAAATTAATGCCACTTACAGAGTGCTGAGTAAAAGGAAATACATAGAGTATGAAGAGTGCAAAGTGAACCACAAACAGTAATCAATAATTACCATGAAATTTATAACTATTAGTTAGTATATAAGCCTAAGTTTTGGAGCGCAGTTCGATTCCCGCTTGCAGCAAAAAATAAGTCAAATGATGTATGACGTTCGTCGTTTTCGTTATCCACTTGTCCTTATAGGTACCTTGATGGCGATGGTCCCACAGGCTCCGGTCCTCAAGATAACGATGCCCCATTGACGATTTGGAAAGGTTCCCAACTGTCAAGAGGTCTTTCAAGTCTAGAAGGTTTTATAGGGATGTCCAATGGCGGTAACCACGGTTTTTAAGGGATTCAAACTCAGGTATGTATTTTCCTATCTTCAAGATTATTTACTCAATAATAAGAGGTAAAGAGTTGGATTAGAATTATGTTTAATGTAAATACTAAGGCAATAATAAATACTAATAAAAGGATTGCAAATAATTGTAATAAAATAAGTAAGTAATGAATGAATCCAAAAAACAACTAAGAGAGAGGCCTTATATAGGCAAAGGAGGGACAAACCACAGCAATGAAATTCTAAAAACAGTAGATGAGAGAGAGAAAAAGAATATTCCAGAAGGAGTATTTTCAAATAACAAATTTGTTCTAAATAGAAGGTGTCAAAAAGATGTATTTTAAAGATGTATTTACAGAGTATGTCAGAAATACATAAATTTATTTAATATTTACTGTAGAAGTCAATTCTAAATAAGAAATTTGAATTTTTTGTATATATTTATTCTTATTTGAATATTAAAATTTTATTTCAATTTAAAATCTAATTTTTTAATATAAAATTTTATTTCTTCTAACCTGTCAATGAGCATGGTGTTAGAGAAAAAATATAAGGGACATTTTATATTTAATTTTAATTATTCATTTAATCTTACCATTCTGTAGTTAGTTAATTTATTACAGGTAATTTTAATTTAACTAATTTAATTAAATAATTAAAATAATAAGGCGTGGCTTCATCCAGTAAATAATTAATTATTTTACTGGGTAAGTCTAGTAGCCTGGCCGACAATAATACTCTATTGTTGCCGGAGAAGCAAATTTATTCACTCTGACAGTAATGTCACCAGAAATTGGTCATGAATTTTGTTCATTTACAAGATTCATAACCAGTTTAATGCTGGGATAACCCATGTTGAATAGCATGAATTAGTATAAAAATTATCAGTAAGCAAGCTAAACACTTGCATAATTTATTAAATGAGAGAAGGAATTTTCAAGGTTATGAAGCCTGTGTCGTATCAAAATTTACCTCAATAGTCTCATTGATTGTCAAAAATATACTAATAGAACATCAAACAACACTCTTCCCTAACCTAAAACTAAACAGTATTTATACTAAAATAAAGATATAATAAATTATAGACTTTCCATGAGACTAATAATCACAGTGAATCTAAATTTTCTGTAAATTTATCTGAAATTTTGCGCAGTTTCACGTCTGGCTTATTCAATTCTCTAATCCTCAACTCGTGTGTCTATATCAGTGAAGAGTTGTACAATATTATGAGTATCACTGTCATTTGGTTTTTTATACCTTATATTACTCATTCCACAATTTTTAAGAAATTAATCACTTAAACTAAAAATTAGTAAATGAACCAGCTCACTCGGAAAATCTCGCCTTTTACACAAAATTATGAATATTAGTTTACATCACTTTCTGTATGCCTTCCGTAACGCAATGCTCGATTGTCAAGAAATACACCACTTAAACCAGCAAATCTTGCCTGAGGAATGTCTACTAACCTTACTATGACATTATAGTGGCTGTTTATTTCGATTGGTGAAGAAATGTACCTCGTGAGCTGAGTAGGAAACAATTTTGCAAACTTTAAGCCCGCAGTCTCCATATCATAATAATTAACATTTAAAGGTATGTCGTTATAACTCCATCGAAGGAAGTTTTTGTTGAATAGCTGCGCCTCATCACGAAAGAAGTCAATAGTCCTGATGCCACTAGAAACTTTAATTAGCAGAGTGAACAAGAAAATTTTCCGTTGCCGCTCTTCAAGATTTTCAATGTTCCCCGGAAAGTTGGTGTGGCTTAAAGAGACTTGGCCTCGGATAATTTTTATCTCCCTTAACTCATCTTTTTTGCAGGTATCAAGCCAATGCTTCATCAGAAGGACGAGTTTTTCATAAATTAGTCGTTTTGTATGATGTATGTAGGGCTCCTTATCCAAAGATTTTAGAAAAGATTGCGCATATGTAGCACAACGTATTGCGATAGTGGAATGCAAACCTTCTTCCATTAGCTCCAAAACAGTGGCATATACTCTCCAGTAAAATAAAGTATCTGTACCAGCCTGTAGTTCTGAAGATTTGATACTTTGAAGAGCGCTTGTGATTTTCTGGACATCTTGAAAGATCAATAATTGGGCGATTTTGGCTTCATAAGTAGAGAATTGACGTTGAGAGAACAGATTTTTATAAAATAATTCCATTCCATTGTGAAATATTTCATAGATTTCAGGAGGTCCCTTTGGTCTAGTGAGTATTTGCGTTAACGGTGAATATGTGAGCGTTTTGTCAGACGAATGAAAAATTAATTTCAAGTGTGCCTGCAGTTTTTGAATGTCGAAGTTCTTTGATAGTGAAGTTAATAATTTCCCATCATCAGGAAGAGCTGCTAGAAGATCATCACCTGAAGCATCTCGGCCATTCTTGCACATACCGAAAAATGACATAACACCAGAGTGTATAAATCTGCTATATCCATTTTCAAAAGTTGCAATTTTGCTTTCGGGTGAAATATTAAGCGAGCGGTTAGGATTTCCATAGTCATTTTTTAACCGTGATTGCGGATTGCTAATAATGTCAAGCTCTTTCCCCTTCTCATATTGATTTGTAGCTCCGTCAGCGCCGTTATGTTGAGGATCTGGTGTACTCATTTTTTGTGCAAGGTTTGAAGCATCGCTAAACTGAGAAACTTGTGAATATTCCGAGTTTTGAGGATTATGGTAATTAGTGCCACTTTCCAAATCTGATGGAGTACTGCTGCTACTTTTCAACTTTTTGCCTTTTTTATGAAGATACTTAGCAGGGCGTTTGTTGGTGTGTTGGTTAGATACAACATTCATTACATGTGATTGGTCCGAAACTTCTTGCGTTTGAGAAGCTTTTGGATTCATCAAATACTGGTGATTAGGGTGATCAAAGCCATTTGCAACATGTGATGGGGGATCGCTTATATTTTTCAGTTTTTTGGTTTTCTTATTAAGATACATGAGAAGGTTCTCGCCGCTGGGTTGATAGGATAGAATTCCTACTTCCTGTGCCAGATTTGACATGTCCAGGGATGTAGAAGTTTGCGGATTTGACCAGGATTGGGTTCCCTAAATAAGAATTTTAGTCTTCATCAGTCTTGAATGACCAATAACAATTACAAACCCATGGAGTATATGATTCCGCATGCCCAACTTTTCCTGAATTGGACTGTATATTTTCTGTATCGCTCAGTGACGGGAAAAGTGGTAAGGTTATTCGATCTGCAGGTGTGATGTCAAATCTGTTTCCATAAGTGCCGTAGGAGCCCTATGAAAATAATTGGAAAAAGATATATGAGTGGATAATTGGTAATTTCACTATTTTATCTTCTTACATGACGCGCTAGGTTCCATGCTGATGGATCACTTTGAGGGTTTGTTGTTGAGCCTATGCTGGGATGAGTTGTAGCAAACTGGTTTGTTGACGACTCCCCTTTACTGATGGATGAAAACACACGTCCGTTTGCTCCCTGGTAATCATTCGGGGGACCCAGTGATAGTTCTAGATTCACTCTGGCTAAGGAAGGGGTTATATTTTGTGTATTTAAGGGTTTTGAAAAAAAAGAAGGAGCTAGGAATAACTGCGCAAATAGAGAAAATTGCAACATCTTTCACTTGAGGTGCCTTACATACGATAAGGTAACAGTCACGACTTTTATTTTTACATTATTCGAGAAATACTTAATAATCGGTGTTTTGAGAAGGCAAGTAGCGAATAAGCTAAGTGCCGTTAAATAATGATCTTTTTTAGCTTGGATTTACAAAATAAGTACGATCATCGACACCTAGAAAAAAAAATGTGGGCACCTGAAACGTCTTGAAAGTAAGTGACGTTTGGATTGATCTCACTACGCACCAAGATATCCCTTATGGGGATATCCAGAGCAAGCTGGGGGTATCGCAGGGAGCGACATAAGGATAGAAAAATATGTGCGAGAAAAATACGTGTAAGGAAAATATGTGCGAAAAATATGTGAGAAAAATAAGTGCATGAAAAATACCTTGCAACCATGGGAAATTTTTTTTAATTTTTTTCTCTCAAAAAACTGATTTTTTATATTTGTTTTTTTTGTTTTTTCACTATTCTTTTTTTGAAAAAAAAAATCTCATGGTCGCAAATGATTTTTCACTACGCAATAAGTAAGATATCCCAGATGGAGATATTCACTACGCACCTAGTAAGATATCCCTGATGGGGATATCCAGCACGAGTTAGGGATATTTTAGGGAGGGACATAAGGTCAGAAAAATATATGTAAGAAAAGTAAGTGCACGAAAAATAAGTGCGAGAAACGTAAGTGTAAGAAAAATCATTTGTGACCATGAGAATATTTTTTTTCAAAAAAAAATTGTAAAAAAACAGAAAAAAATAAAAAATGAAATAAAAAATCTTTTTTTCGGAAAAAACAAAAGTACAAAACACAGTTTCCCATGGTTGCAAGATATTTTTCTTAAATTTATTATCCTCACATCTTTTTTTTGCACATATTTTCATGGAAAATATTTATCTCACACATATTTTTCTTGCACATATTTTTCTATCCTTACACTACGCACCAAGTGAGATATCCCTGACGGGGGATATTCAGCGCGAGTTGGGGATATTTTAGGGAGGGACATAAGGGCAGAAAAATAAATGTAAGAAAAGTAAGTGCAAGAAAAATAAGTGCAAGGAAAGTAAGTGTAAGAAAAATCATTTGCGACCATGAGAATTTTTTTTTGTTTTTTTTTTCAAAAAAAAAATTTATAAAAAAACAGAAAAAAATAAAAGATGAAATAAAAAATCATTTTTTTGGAGAAAAAAAAAATTAAAAACCAAAATTTCCCTTGGTTGCAAGATATTTTTCTTACACTTATTTTTCTCAAATATTTTTTCTGCACATATTTTCCTTACACATATTTTTCTCGCACATATTTTTCTTACACATATTTTTCTATCTTTATGTCCCTCCCTACAATATCCCCAACTCGCGCTGGATATCCCCATCAGGGATATCTTACTTGGTGCATAGTGTTATGTCTCTCACTATAATATACCTAACTCGCGCCGGATATCCCCATCAGGGATATCTTACTTGGTGCGTAGTGTTTCTTACACTTACTTTTCTCGCCCTTATTTTCTATGCACTTACTTTTCTTAGATTTATTTTTCTGCCTTTATGTCCTTCCCTCAAATATCCCCAAATCGCGCTGGATATCCCCACCGGGGATATCTTACTTGGTGCGAAGTGTCTATCATCTGAATGGATGTCCTTTTCCGCGATATGTCAACCTTTTGGGCGACGGATACGTCAAAACATCTTAAGTGTGATTGGAGGTACCCCTCCTTATCTTGGATTTAACTAAGCTTCTGTGAAGCCAGCGCATTGAACACTGAGTACACCAGTTTCACCGCCACCAAATTTGAGTCTTTGAGAGTCACAAATAAATTTGGAGATTGGCATCTGCTAGCAGATGCTAAACGTTTTTCTTGCTAATATATATTTCTTGTTCGACTAAATTAGTTTGTTCTTTTATTAAATGTGGTAAGGTTTTTGAAGAGGATAGTTGAATTTCAGCCGTGTAACGTCAAGTCATAAATAGTGTCAAACGGGACAATCAGCTAACTGTAGCGTGGTACCAACATGCAGATGTGATAAGTAAATTACCGGCGGTCATTGGGAAATCTGCCCCTTGCTCTGTTGCTTCAACCGCCACCTCTACCCAATCATGTGACTTACAAACCAGACCTTTTTCAAAAAAAAATAAATAAATAAAAAATAAATAAAAAACAAAAATAAAAAAATAAAAAAATAAAAAAAAATAAAAGAAGAAAGAAAGAATAAATAAAAATAAAAAATAAATAAAAATAAATAAATAAAAAAGTGTGAAAGTACATAGTTCTTTAATGCTCTCAGTTCTTCTGTACTTTTTTTGACATGACGTGCTCGTTGCGTTATATGTACTATCTATGTCAGCCAGGCTACTATGCTTATCCAGTAAAATAATTAATTATCTTACTGAGATGAAGCCACGCCTTTTAAATCCTTATCAATAATTAATTATTTAATACCTACTTATGTATTACTTACAACTAACTAGCTAAGTACACTAAGTAATGTAAATAATTAATAAAAATAAGTAATTGTCACATAAATTTTAACTCCCTAGCACCATGCTCAATAATACAGATGAGAAGGAAAAAAAATAGTATTAAAATATAAAAAAATATAAAAAGAAGAAAATTTTAAAATTCCTTTATTAAGAAATTTAGATTTTGTTGAATCAACATTTTAAATCAAATGTTTGTACTAAATGTGACGGTGTAGACTGTTCTAAAGTACTAAGCAGTAGACACAATGCAAGATGGGTTGGTTCTTCTTTTCAATTTCTAAAAAAAAAAAAGAAGCACCTGCCACTCTTATTTTTAAAGACAGTGCAATAATGTGTAACACTTAATTTTTGATTAGAAAAAGTTATGAGTTGAGAGATGAGTTTTTTTTTAGAGATCAGGAAAAAAAGAACAAGTATTACTATCTGGATTTTTCTATTCTTAACAAGCGCTAATATCCACAGCTACTCCCTCTTAAAGCGCTCTCTTTGAATATGCCTTGTTATAGCAATAAAATGACTCTAGTAATAATCAATCCTACTGAATCTATATAACCTCTCTATGTTGCGCTTCTTTCACTATGCTTTTTGAAATACACACACAGATGCACAAATTAAAGGATTCAGACAAATTTCTAATTTACTACTCTATTTTTTTGTATATATCAATCTCTCTCTCAAAAGACTATATATGTGTATATATATATATCTTATATGTATATGACTCTCCCAGACTCTATCAAATAGTCGTCCTTTTTATATTTTTACGGTACTCAAGACACAGTTCTCTAGTGGATCTTCAGTGCTAGCTCTAGCACCATATTAGTAAAACAATAACACTGCTTGTAACAACTACAGCGCCTAAATCATACCCTATAATTACTAACACTAGTATTAACTTGTTTCACTGATACTCCACATATGCGCTTTTAACTATACCTTTTTTTTGTTTCAGCGCTAGTTCCAGGTTTGACTTATCCTAACGCTGCATCTAGTTGCCTTAACTCTTGGGTAGTTTACGATTGAGTCCCCACTGTCTTTGCTTTAATACTAAGTTCATAGTTCCGACAGCTCGCTCAACTAGTTAGCCTTCTTCATTACTTGTCTCAGTAAGTTTCCCAACTGGCTGCGGTACAGCATACTATGCACTTGAGTTGTCCTTAATTCATGACTTTTTCCTTAATGCGTAACACATACTTTTTGGAAAGCCCAAATCCATATTTGTTTAGCGCGTAATAGTCCTAAGTTGATAATTCACAATTCCCTATTGTGCGGCACATCTTGCTGCAATATCCAAGTGCACAGACCCTTAATTCTTTTCCGCACTTCCATTTCCTTTGTTCCTTGAAACACACAAATACATATTATATTTTTGCACTTCCTGCTGCGCTAACTCCCCTTTATTCTTCCTGGACTACGCGCGCTGATTGGTCTAAATTCACGCTTCCTGCGAGGCACATACCACAACAGTCCAAGGGATATTAAGTTTTTTTTCAAATAAGATGATACCTTTATTTAAACTCCATTTAGTATATCTTTTATTATTTCACATACCCTCTTTATTTAGTTTCTTTTTCTCTCACACTGTCAGCCAGGCTGTCCCAGGAGCCCAGTAAATAAACATACAATTTATTGGAATTAAATAATGACATAATAATTGCAGAGTATGCATTTAACATTAATATTATATTACATAATAAATTTATATTAATATTTTATTTATATAAATAAAGTAAATATTATTTTAATTTTATTATAAGATAATTTAAAAGCATTTAATTATTTTCCATAACAATAGGCACATTGTTTATTTAATAATTATAAATTAATTAATTAAAAACTTATAAGATAATTATATTCAAGTGTTTATCTTATATTGTAATTACTTTAATTAATTAAATTTAATTATTAAAATATACTTTTTCATATACTATTATCCATAATTATTGCCGCTGTTTTTTGGACCCTTAATTGTGTCAATAAAAAATTAAATAAATTATAATACTTATTTTATAAAATAGTATTAAAATTATCAACTTAATTTAGTAATAAATTAATTACTTGTTTCATTTGAATTAATTATTTAATTACATAGTTGGAACAATTAATTAATTTCTTTATACTAAATTAAAATTGATTACATATTTTGTTGCGTCATAATATTTTTACTTGTTTCACTTAAAAACCCTCAAAGCATACTGTACCATCTGTTTTGAATTATTTTTTCTCATAGTTCCTATGTCTCAGGCTTGTTTAGTTACTCACTATTTTTACTTACTGATTTGGGAATTAGTTGTGGGGAAATTTGGTTCTTATTTGGGGTTTTAATTATTTGTTTCATATTTTTCTCTAAATTGTTATGTTTAACTTATTCTTTTATTTTCTTGTTTCATCTTATTATGACTCATTTATTTAAAAATGTAGTGGCGCTTCAGAGGACCCATTGCCTATAAAAAGGCCTTGGATAATCCCCTGTAGCCTCATCACTTACTATACAAACAAAATCTGAACAAATTGTCAATATAATACGTTTTATTATTATTTTTATTAGTATTAAAATTCTAATTTAAATTATATATAACTATATAAAGGTTTATTTAAGTCTGATAGTAATTATAGTGTTTTCCGCGCAGAACCCTTACATTAAATAATATTGTCATTTAATAAAACCTCATTTTTGTGTCATCTCTCAAGTAACTCGTCGTTGCCTCTCTTTAAATAAATCCAATTATTTTATTACCTTATTGTTTCTACTTTCTATAAACCTTTCTTTCCCATTTTCCTTTCCTCCTCTTTTCCTTCCCCTTTTCTTTCCTTCTTCTAGACGACTGGCCTACACGCACCCTTGTATTAGGTGGTATTAACTCCGTGTCTTCAATTCTCACATTTTTGCCTATAAAAGTCCCTCTCTTTTTGTACTTTTCAGGCAATTCTTTACTTACAAACAGTTTTATTATATACTACTTAAACCCTTTATTACTATACTTTATCATATTAGTAGTTACAACAATGTAATTCAAATCTATAAGTTATAATAATATCTTAAAACACCTCTTATTAATTGAGTAAAAGCAATCAAATGATTATAAGAAATACGTACCAATTGTTTAGAGCCCATTAAAACCATCCAAACCCTCATAGGACCTCAAGTTTTATCTTCTACACCAAGAGAACCACCGACAGTTGGCAGCCTTTCTGAATTGTCAATGGCGCATTGTTATCTTGAAGCGGGAGACCGTGGGACCATTGCCATTGAGGTACCTATAAGGACAAGTGGACAACAAAAACCATGAACGTCATCAATCACATGACTTATTTTTTTGCTGCAAATGGTATTTGAACTGCGCTCCAAAACTTAGGCTTATATATTGACTATGGTCATATATTTTTGTGGTAATTATATTGATTACTATTCGTGGGTCACTTTGAACTCTTCATACTCTATGTATCTCCTTTTACTCAGCACTCTGTAAGTGGAATTAATTTGCTCATTTTACAGGGGGAGGTGTCTGGTAAATTGATATTTTTATTTTTATTTTTTTTCCTAGTTGACAAAGATAGAGCAATTGTGTTCTTAGTCCTAGAAGTAATAGTTTTTTTTTTAAATTAATTATATTTTTCAGTTGAACTTGTCCTGAAAAATTAAATTTTATTGTTCCAGTTGACAAATTTTCCTGACAATAAAATTTTAATAATTAATAAAATATAATTTATATTAAATTATTTCAGTTGAAAATTAAGTCCTGGTAATTAAATATCTTTCAGTTGATTTATATCCTGATGATTATCATAGATTAATTTGTTAATTAAAATTTTATTTTATTTCTTCAGTTGACTTCTTTTAATCCTGGTTATAAGATTATTTTGAATTAATCAATAATGTATTATTTTCAGTTAATTTTTGTCCTGAAGAATTTTATATTCTTTTTATTATTATTTTTCTTTTAAATAAAAGCAAAAATAAAACTAATTCATCCTATTGTTTCATTCCCTCACTTCAGGTTAAATTTAAACAATGACTGACCAAGGTGTTTCTGCTGCACATGAAGAGGAATTGGATCTGATTGATTATGATGAGGCTACTTGTAAGCAGTCGTCTAGAAGAAGGAGAAGAAGATGGAGAAAATAGAGAGAAGGAGGAGGAAAAATAGGAAAAAAGTTGAGGGAAATGAAAAGTTAAATAAAAATAATTATTTTAGAAAAATAAGGCGACAAAAATTCCTTGGGTTTGACACAACGGTGAGTCTTATTAAATTATAATATATTTATTGAAAATAAGTATAGCTATTTCTGCGCGGCAAACACTGTTATTACTAATAGAATTATTGCAACATTAGATATTTATATAGAATTTAGATTAGAATTATAGTACTAATAAAAATAATAATAAATGTATTATATTTAAAAAATATGTTTCAATGGTGAGTGTATAATAAGTGATGGGCTAAAGGGGATTACCCAAGGCCCTTTTATAGACCAAGGGACCTCTGAAGAGCCACAAATCAGTATATACAAAATAGTAATAGGCTAAAACAAGAATATAAAAGAATAGAAATGAAACATAGATATTGAGAGAAAAACATGAAACAATTAACTAAACCCATGAATAAGTAACTAGTTTTCCCACCATGATTTCCCAACCCTGTTAATTAAAATAGTGAGTAACTAAGTAAGCCTGAAACATAAGAACTGTGAGAAAAAAATCCAAAACAGATATTACAGTAGGATGTAAAGGGTTTAATTAAAACAATTTGAATTATTTTCACACAAAAATCCATGTAATCAATTCAATCCAGTATAAAGCAATTTTAATTAATTGTTTTAAATATGTAATTAATTCAATAATTAATTTAAATGTAACATATAATTAATTTAATGATATTTCTAATTTAAAGTGAGAATTTTAATAACATATTATTAAATAAGTGTTATAACTTATTTACTAATCTTACTGACACAATTAAGGGTCAAAAAAGACCCAATATTATTGTTTAATAATGTATTAAAATGGTTTATTTGATATATAAATTTAATTAATTAATTTAATTACATTATAAGTAAATTTTACACCTATAGTTATAATATACGTTTATAATTAATTAATTATGAATTTGTATATATTAAATACATAAAAAATGCGCCATAATTTATAGAATATATATCATGCTTAACTTAAATGTATAAATAATTTATATAATAATAAAATTAATAAAATATTTATATATATTTAATAAAATAATTATATTATTTCATTATGCAATATAAGATTAATTTATATACATAATAAGCAAATTTTTACGTCCTTTTTTAGTTACAATAACTTGACATAAAATTTACAGGGCTCCTGGTATAGCCTGGCAGCCACTCCCTCACTCTAAAAAACAATAAAAAAATGCTATGATTTTTTATTTTTGTACTTCTTTAATAGAGTAGGAAGATTTGAAATTTACTTGCCAGGTATCCATGCATCATGTTCAGATAATCTGTTCTTATATCTCAATAAATATTCCGTACCTCTCTCAGAAGTGATAATTCTATCATTGAGAATTTTATCAATTTCTGCAGTTTCTGTGACTTCCTGAGGGTTTTTCTTAGGTCTTCCCCTTCTTTTGGAAAATAAGTCACTGTTGGAAGTATAAGGCTTAAGCAAAGAAATGGGAAAAACAGGATGTTTCCTATCATATGGAGAATATAATACAACTTCTACTGCATTATCTCCCACCATTCTTTTAACAAAAAACGGTCCTACAAAAGGATCTTTTAATTTTTTGTTACCTTGTAAATTGAAATGGACAGTAGATATCAACACTTCATCACCCTTGTTAAATGTGTATTCTTAATGGGATTTATCCCATCTCTTCTTTTCATATTCAAATGCTTTATCAATACAGCTTTGAGTATGTTTTCTGCAAAGCTGTTGCATTTGCACAAAATATTTTACAACAGGGTGTAGTTCCAACTTAGGTAATTTATTATTGTGATGTTGAGCAGGAGTGTTTGGGGAATAACCTAACCAAAGCTCAAACAGATTTTTCACAGTGACAGAATGAACAGTGCTATTATATGCAAATTCAAGACCAGGCAATAGAGTGACCCAGTCATGAGTAAATCTGTCATTGTCTTTATATTCTAATCCAAAGGCACAATACCTTTTAATCATATCTTCCAGAGTTTGAATTATTCTTTCAGCTAGACCATCAGTCTGAGGATGGTGAGCTGTAGACAACTTTAACTCACAGCTAAAAATATCCATCAAAGAGGTCCAAAACTCAGAAGTAAATTTTGGATCTCTATCAGAGATAATGGATTTTGGAAATTCAATAATATTGAACATGTAAGTCCACCATAAGAAAGCTAATCCTTTTGTGGATACATCTTTGTGGGTGGGAATAAATTTGCACATTTTTGTGAATCTATCCACTATTACACAACAAGAGTTATAACTGTCTTGACCTTCTACATGAAGACCAGTGACAAAATCCATGTTAATGATTTTCCACGGAGAATCAGGTGCTTAAATATGTTGTAATAACCCTGCTCTTTTACCTGTCAACCTTTTAGATTTCTGGAAGGAATCACAAGATTCAACATATAGTTTTGTATCTTCTGACATATTAGCCCACCAAGCAGTGTTTTTGATTCTAATTAATGTCTTTCCAAGATCAAAATGACCAGCTAATATGTCATCATGACAAAGTTTGAGAATAGTTTCTTTCATAGAAAGGAGGAATTAGAATTATATTAGTAAGCTTCCTTCTATAATATATATAACCATCTTCAATAGAAAACTTTCCTTTAATCAAAGAATTTTGATACATTGCAGTAAGAGTTTTAATCAATTCATGAATTGAAGCATTTTTAGGATCATTTAAGATAATAACTAATTTATTTAAATCAGAATCTTTATCATATGAATCCAGAATTAATTGTAATAACTCTTCTTCCATATCAACTATAAATATAACATGAATATGAACAGTATCATCTTCAGGTACATAAGCATGATTGGAGTCATTATTTGGAAGAGGCAATCTGGAAAGCATATCAACATTGGAGTGAAAATTTCTAGCCCTATGGATAATTGTCATTCTTCCTCTGTACTCTTGAACAGCAAGTTGCCTACTAAACATATGTCTATTAGGTGTTTTTATGTTTAAGAGGGACTTCACAGCACTACAGTCAGTTACCAATTCAAACTTTTGGTTATCCAGGTAGTAATGAAGCTTCTCAAGAGCCCAAACAACTGCTAAACACTCTAATTGAGTGGCACCATGATTCAATTCACTATTTCTCAAGATTTTTGAAATATAAAAAATTACAACTTCTGAGAATTTATCATTTATAGTTTGTTTTTGGTGAAAGGCAGCTCCCAGTACAACAAAGATATCATCTGGGTAAAGCAAAAGGGTTTGCTGAAATCTGGAAGAGCCAAGATAGGGGCTGTAATTATACAATATTTAATGTATCAAAAGCTTTTTGACAGTCATTATTCCAGATAAAGACAACATCTTTTCTGGTCAGTTTGGTAAGAGGTAAGGCTATGACCTGATAATTTTTATATATTGTCTATAACAGCCACACCTACCCAAAAAACTTTGGATTTCTCTTACAGAAGTTGGTGCTTTTATATTTTGAATTGCAGCAACTTTATTCTTGTCTACACAAATTTTTAACCCTGACACAACATGGCCAGGGACTTTCAAGGACTGAAAACCAAATTTACATTTTTTCAAGGACAATGTCATATTAATGTCATCCAATTTGAGTGGCACCATATTTCAATTCACTATTTCTCAAGGTTCTTGAAATATAACAAATTACAACCTCTGAGGATTTATCATTAATAATTTTTTTCTGGTGAAGGGCAGCACCCAGACCAACAAAGCTAGCATCTGCATACAGGACAAAAGGTTTGTTGAAATCTGGAAGAGCTAAGATAGGGGCTGTCAGTGTATCTAGTATATAAGTATGATTTAATATTATTTATTAATGGTCCTACTACTTATTAATAAATGATTTTGTGATTAAACCTCAGGGAAAGACTAATAAAATAGTTATACTCAAATAAAACTCACAATACTTGGATTAAAATGTGTGCTAGTGGTGGAAAATATATGAATATAATATAGTTATAGCTTATATAAAGATAATATCAATTTATAATGGATTTATAATATATCTCTGAAGAATAATAATTGTGTTATAATGTTTGTTTGATTTTTAGTAATTAAATGATGTCTAATAACTGCCAAAATCCACCCTTTCATATACCAAAATCCACTGGAGTGCCCAGACATTCAATCCAGATGATGTCACTGCTATCCCTGGCAATTACACCACTGTGAGGGCCCATCACCTCCCCATGGCGTCCACTTTAAGCAGATTCAACACACAGACCTCCAGTAAGGACCCGCCATCACAATTAATGATAACACAGACCCATACCATAAATAGAGAATACAGATAAAAGCGGATACCATAAAGAAACAGGTAAAATAACTCATCCAAAGAGAATATAATGAAACCCAAAGCATATAAAAGAAACAAATGAAATTTCCAAGCGCCCAATAACATCCCCAAGCATCCATATTAACCCAGCAATGACCTCCCAACCCATAAATCCATGAATATCCATCCAAGGAAGCAGATTAAGTTGTCCAAACTGAGTGTATGCGTCTGAAATAGATGTTTATGCTTCTGCAGGCGTTGTGAGTCCACTGGATACGTCCATATGACATAAAATAAGCAGAAAAACAAAGGTTATAGGCTATTAAGAGGCTAAAACCCACTTATATACCTAAATATACATAATATACTGCATATTTCACTGAATATGAGATTTATGTATACATATAAGCTTATGTATGTCAATAATTACTTCATATCACTTAAGATAAGTATATTATGACTCCATTAATACCTTAATAAGTATTATTAGGCTATGGATAAGCTATTTAAACTACTATAATTTATATAATAGAGTAATAATTATATATATATGTAATATAATCATATATATTATTTTTAACCTTATTTTTAAGATATAAGCTTAATGTACTTAAGGTTATCTTATTTTAAGTATAAGAAATACTCAGTCCTAGGGATATCTAGGCTGACAGGGGCTGTCATTAAGCAACATTTTTATGCATCAAAAGCTTTTTGACAATCAATATTCCAGATGAATGCAACATCTTTCCTATTTAGTTTGGTAAGAGGCAAGGCTATGACTTAATAATTTTTAATATATTGTCTATAATAGCCACATATACCCAAAAAACTTTGGATTTATCTTACAGAAGTTGGTGCCTTTACATTTTGAATTGCAGCAACTTTGTTGTGGTCCACACAAATTTGTATGCCTGACACAACATGGCCAAGGAATTTTAAAGATTGAAAACCAAATTTACACTTTTTCAAGGAAAAGGTCATATTGATTTCATACATTTTATGAAAAACTCTATTTAAGTTAACCATATGTTCATCAAAAGTTTTAGAAAAAACAATGATATCATCATTATACACCATAAGCCATCCTTCAATTATTTCCTGATGGAAAGTGTTATCCATCAATTTTTGGAAAGCTGAAGGTGCATTTTTAGGGCCAAATGGCATTCTAACATACTTATATATTCCCATATGAGTAGAAATAAGCAAAAAAATTTCAGAATTTTTCTCAACTGGAACTTGATGATACCCTTTATTACCATCCAGACAACAAATAAATTTTGCACCTTGCAAGGTAGTATGTATTGAATTTATTCTTGGTAAAGGATAAATATCATCACCAGTATAAGTGTTTAATGCTCTGTAATCTCCACATAATCTAGCCTTATCCTTTTCATAAGAAATCAAGACTGGGGAGATGACACAATATTTGGGGGTGACATCCACTTTCTCAATGATATTCATTTTTAATAATGTGGCAATATTATCTTCAATATCTTTTCTTTTTGTTGGAGAAGAAGGATATGGTTTTTTCTTAAGACTAGGAGAAATATCACTCAAGTTACAGGAGAAGGTAATTTTCATTTCTTCCTGAACACTTCCTAAGACATGAGAAACATGAGCAAAAGCCATAGGAAAGGAGTTAATTGAGGCAATTATAGAATCCTTTTGTTCACTAGTTAACTGATCACCAAAAGAAGCAGTATTCATTTCATTTAATAAATAATCCATTTCAATTGTTGGTCTGCCTTTACACTGGATCAGTGAGTTACACGACTTTAACAGATGACCAGAAGGTTTTCTAGTGGAGGAAATTTTGAATTTTCTTTTTCCATTCAATCTCAAGGTGAAGCAATTATTTACTGGGTCCAATTTCACACCAAACATGGTTAAAATATCATTACCCATAATAAACCAATTGCTTAAATTATCATTTTTCATGACTACAAATTCACATATAGCTCTGACAAAACCACCATTATATTTGAAGAATACAGAGGTTTTGTATTTGCAAATAGGACACAAGGTAGAGCCAGACCCTCTCCATCTTTCAGAAGTCATAGGTAACAGTTTAATCAAATAATCCTTATCTACTGAAGCTAAAGCTCCTTCAGACACTACACTTCCTCCAGCACCAGAATCAAGTACTACATTAACATTTTTACCATTAATGATAACAGGTGCCTTAAAAGGAGATATGGATATAGAATTGTTAGTAATATCTTTAATTATTTCAGCATTTTCCACTGAAGATAAATCCAATACACATTCTTCAGATATATTATCTAAATAATGGACATCCTGTTCCAACATAAAAACATCTTTTCCAGATTCATTGTCATAGGAGATATTACTTTCACAGTCACTAGAAGAATTATTGATATAAATTTCAGCCTCATAAGTGTCTTCATTTTGTTCAACAAGATGAATTTTCTTGACACAAACATGACCCTTTTGCCATAATTTGTTACATTTATAACAAGTATTTTTTGCATATTTTTTAGGTGAAACTGGGGCAGAGGGTTTACCAGATTTTTCTGGGGGCTTTGTAGAGGGTTTATTTTGATCATTATAAGATTTTCTAAGGTAATTCTTTGGTTCATATCTATGGTTGAGAAGTACATCATTACAGATATTAATGAAAGAAGAATATTCCCTCACGTGCTCAGATCTAGCTACAATTAAATCTCTAAGAGAATTTGGTAATTTATACAAGATTTTATCTCTCCAAATATCATAATCCATCTTTGGATCAATTTCTCTCAAGATTTTTGTTACTTTCATAAGAAAAACAATGTGTTTTTCAACAGAGGAGGATACATATCTAGTATTCTAATACAGTCTTTGCTGAGCCAACCTGAATTTTGAACCACCAAACTGATTCTCAATCAAGGATTTCCAATCATTCCATGTATAATGGCTGTTATCTAATTGAACAGATTCATATCACATCAAGTCTACATTAGAAAATAAAGAAATTAGCTTAGATAAAATTTCCTCATCAGGTAGTTTATAAGATCTCTATAAATTATCAATTCTTTGAATAAAGTGTTGCCAATCAGATGAAGAATCACCATCAAAGGTAGGATATTTGTCCAATTTAGGCCAATGTTTCTGACTACTGGGGTGGTCCATTTTTTGGGTTGAATTATTTGTCATTAATAATTCCTGAAGTTTAGCCAGGTGTTCAGAAATTTCATTATTTACAGAAACAGCTGGTACATGACCATCACAAGATTTTTTGCTAGTAGCAAATGATTTTTCAGACTCATTGTCAGTTTGTTTAATGGCTGAAATATGAGGAAGAAAAAAGGAACTTTGTTCAGGTTCTTTTCCTTTATTTTTATGCAGCTTATGGGCAGAATTCTCATTTATACCATAATTATTGATGGTTAAGGTTGAAAATTTTTCCTGCAGGTCAGACACATAGTTTCTTATCCTTGGAATTTCAGACATCTGGTCATTAACTTTTTCAAGAGATAAAACATTTCTGTCCTCAGAAACTGTGTGTTTGGCATTCAGTGCATGGAAATCATTTTTTAGCTTTTTAAAATCATTTTGTAGAGATTTAATTTCACTTTTTAATGAATAATTTTCCTCAATAAGGGGTTTCAATTCACTCAAGTTTTTATGTAGATTGATGTTATTATCTGAGATAGATCTATGGTCACTCCTTATTTGTTTTTGTTGGCTAAGAACAATATTCAAGGTTTCTTTGATTTTAAAATAAGCTGTATCTTGTACAGAAGAACTTACTTTACAATGCAAGTGCAAATTATTTAATCTATAACTCTCATGTATTAACACATCTCTTGAAGGTTTGTCTTTCACAACATTAAAATCAAGGGTATCTTTCAATATTTCTTCAGAATTTTTCTCAATTAAAGTATAGACTTCAGGGGATACCAAATCATTCTTAATTTCAAGAGAAGGATTAATTAAAGAAGTAGGAGTCAAATGTAAAGGTTCATCAAATCATAATTTTCTAATTACATCATTGGGGATACTCAATAAAGGAAGTTGTATTTTTAAGGGTTTAACTGTTTTTTCACCAGGATCCACAATATTACCTGAAGAAGATTTGTTATTATACATACCAACATTTTTATCAAACAAATTACTCACCATGGCAAGGGAGGAAACTTCCCCTGTGCCTTCTTTCTTCTTCCTCCTTGATAAGGATGGGGCTGAGGAGATGGATGGTAGGTTGGTGTCCTGGATCAGCCAGGGTGTTGAGCTGTTGGTTGCTGAACATTCTGTTGATAATGGATCATCAAGTAATCCCATTTCCACTGCTCCACCTGCAGAGTGCTTTGATTTTGCATGAAGGAGCTGGGTACTTGATTGGGCTGAGGTTGAGGCTGAGGCTGGGAGGCTTGGAAATGAGGAGGTTGAGCCTGTTTGGGATTTAATAATTCCTGCATCTGCTGCCAGAGTGTGTCTACTATTGCCTTGTACTTCATACTTTCTGCTCTCAGCTCTTTGATGTGGCTGGACAGGTTGTTTACTTGTTGAGTCAGTGGTATCTTTTTTATTTTTATACCTTTGAGTTGATTTTCCTGATTTATTAGATGTTTTACTTCTTTCAGAGGTTTTTGGTGAGGGGGGTTTGCCACTTCTCCTTCCACTTCCACGTCCTGAAGGTTTTTTGTCAGCTGAATAATTTTTGTAAGTTAATTTAGAAGAACCTACAGATTCAGTGTCACCATCCACTTCAATCTCATCCACATGTAATTTATCCATGCTGTTAGCCAAACTACTGGAAATTTAGACTGTGAAAAAAGAATAAATTTTTTTTAATGATTCAAATTGTAAATTTCAAAATAAAATATAAATAATTGAATTTTTACCAAAAAAAAAAAATTAAATTTTTATCAAAAATCAATTAATTAACAAAAAAATGTAATACAAATAGATGTAATTACAATTATTTTTATTAAGAAATAAAAGTAATTAAAATGGGACCAACCAACAAAGTTTTTATAAGTGAACAAAAATAATAATACCAAAAATAATATATTGGCAATATTGGAACTAACTACTGAGTACTATTATTGTCAGGGTAAGGTCAAGTACAAGGACGTGAACTAGCTTGAATAGTCAGTTGTCTAGAAGATTTAAATGGTCCTATATGAATACTGTAGTTTTAATCCACTAAGTTGTAAAATATAATCAAATATAAAGGTCTCAGTAATATAATTCTCACTATTCTTATATATGGCTTACAATCTTTGTAGTTGGTAGAAAAATAGATTATTTAATTCAGATACTATTCAAAAGACTTATAAAAGTACTAATTGATATGTATTGTAATTTATTTGGTTATATTGGTTAAATTGTAATGATAAAGAATGAAGAAATACAACCCAAAAACCCCTCTCCTTTTATACACACTGAGTTCCCCAATGATTCCCTTGATATACCACCAAATACACAGTTAATGACGCCTCTAAACAACTAATAGACATGCCCATCAACATTCCCAGTAACCCATGACATAATTAGAAGACTAACAACTGCCAAAATCCTATAATAATAAGGGAAATCCATCAAAATTAAAGAAAAAGACAAAAAGAGAGTATATGCGTATAAAACAATAATATTAAAGACTAAAGGAGACTTTTAAGGTTAATAATAGCTTAATAATAAGGGCGATTTACTGTAGAAATAATGGGGCTAATCCTGACATTATACTACGTGAAATTCCCATTCAAAAATAACCAAAATTGACTGAGATACCACCCAAAAACTCAAAAAAGAGCGTGAGATGTGGGGTAACTACATGCAGTTCTTGGCAGGCGCTTGCACAGGTAAATTCTTGACTAAAATTAGGCGAATTTAAGCGTGGTGATGAAATAAAGTGCCAAGAGTGAGGTTATTAATGAAATTAGTGCATATAAACAAGGTCAATGCATTATTAATTAAGCTAGGACACTAAATAAGTGCCTGTCGCCTATTTTAGTGTGTTTCCCCACAGTGGGCGTAGAATGTGGGGTAAATATAGTGTGAAAAAGCTAACTTTGTTAAAAATGAAGCTATTCACACGGGAAAAAAGCAGGCAGTATGTAGCCAGTACACAGAAGCCATTTCTGGCATAAAAAACACCAAATTTGAAAAGTGTTATTTTTATACATTTGAATAGCCAAATAAATAGTTCTAAATGAGCCCAATTGATCTGTCAAAGCGCAATTTTTATATTCTCAATTTTATAGCGCATATAGTCAACTTTTAAGTGAAATAAAGCGCATTTCTTGTTTTTTGCGTAAAACAATGAATATAACAGCTTTAAGTGTACTTAAAAATTATGTAGCCTTATACTTAAGGCTCTTAAGATTACCCTAACATATTCCAACTTAATATTAAGTACATAAGACCTATAAAAGGTGGATATATGCGTGTATATAAGGTATTATAATGGCATTTTTTGTGTATTATCATAATTTTACTTATGTATACTATTTGTGTACTCTTATTTATTATTCCCATGTATAGTTCATGTGTTTAACATAACTTATAATCACTTTTTACTCAGTCCTGGAGATATACAGGCTGACACTCGCCACCCAAAAAAAACAATAAAAAAATGATAAGTTATACATTTTATTTTATTAATTTGTAATTTTCAGGTATTCAGAATAAATCTGTAGCATTAAAGATTAAACTTTAAAGAAATAAAACATAATAAAATATTATGAGTACTGGTTTTTTAACCCCTCAGCTGGTTGAACAGAAATTTATTTCTGTTTAAATTTTTTAAGAAGGGTGGATAAATTAGAAATTTCTTTTTCAGGTATCCATTTATCAAATTCATTTGATTTCCCTTTAAACCTTAGTAAATACTCAGTTCCTTTTTCTACTCACTTACTAAAATTTAATTAAAAACTTAAACACAATTATTATCATTTAGAAATATATCATAAAGCCTTTATAAATTGATATTATCATTATATAAGCTATAAATATATTCTATTTATCTATTTTCCACCACTAGCATGCATTTAAATCCAAGTATTGTGAGTTTTATTTGAGTATAACTATTTTATTAGTCTTTGCTGAGGTTTAATCGCTAAATAATTTATCAATAAGTAGTAGGACCATTAATAAACACTATTAAATCATACTTATATACTAGATACACTGACACAAATATGGAGTTTGAATTATGGAAGGACAGGATCCTCTATAAATTACCTATGTCATTGAGAGACTTGATAGTTGCTAGGACTGAGCTCTCAAGAGAACCTTCTTCTTTCATTAATACTTGTAATGAGATCCTTCTAAACAACAAGTATGGAGCTAGAAAATTCATTCCTAGAAATCCATTGGAGAAACCCTCCAATTAATAACAGAAACCTCTGGAAAAGGTTGGTAAACCTTCTACCCCTCTTGCACCCAAAAAGTATGCAATAGAACCTTTCCTCAAATGCAGCAAGGCTTGGCAGAAAGGCCATGTTTGTGAAAAGAAGATACATCTTGTTGAGCAGACAGAGGAACATGCTGATGACACAATATGTCAGGATAAGGTCAAGTACAAGGACGTGAACTAGCTTGAATGGTCAGTTTTCTAGAAGATTTTAATGGTCCTATATGAATACTGTAATCTAAATCCAATAAGTAGTAAAATATAATCAAAATTAAAGGTCTCAGTAATATAAATCTCACTATTTTTATATATGGCTTACAATCTTTGTAGTTGGTAGAAAAATAGATTTTATAATTCAGATACTATTCAAAAGTCTTATAAAAGTACTAATTGATATGTATTGTAATTTATTTGGTTATATTGGTAAATTGTAAATGATAAAGAATGCCGAAAACAAGACCCAAAAACCTCCTCCTTTTATACACAATAAGTTCCCCAATAAACACCTTGTTGTACCATCTAATACAATGTTAATAACGCCTTCAAACAAGTAATAGACCTCTCCATCAACGCCCCTAGTGACCAATAACATAATTAAACAAACAACAACCTCTAAAATCCTATTAATAATAAGGGAGATCCATCAAAATTAAAGAAAAGACAAAAAGAGAGTATATGCGTGGAAAACAATATTATAACAAGGTTAAAGGAGACTTTTTAAGGTTAATTATAGCTTAATAATAAGGGGGATCTACAGTAGAAATGGAGGGGCTAATCCTGACATTATACTATGTGAAATTCCCCTCCAAAAATAACCAAAATTGACTGAGATACCACCCAAAAACTTAAAAAAGAGCGTGAGATGTGGGGTAACTACATGCACTCCTTGGCAGGCCCTTGCACAGGTAAATCCTTGACTAAAATTAGGCGAATTTAAGCGTGGTGAGGAAATAAGGTGCCAAGAGTGAGGTTATTAATGAAATTAGTGCATATAAACAAGGTCAGTGCATTATTAATTAAGCTAGGACACTAAATAAGCACCTGTCGCCTATTTTAGTGTGTTTCCCCACAGTGGGCGTAGAATGTGGGGTAATTATAGTGTGAAAAAGCTAACTTTGTTAAAAATGAAGCTATTCACATGGGAAAAAAGCAGGCAGTATGTAGCCAGTACACAGAAGCCATTTCTGGCATAAAAAACACCAAATTTGAAAAGTGTTATTTTTATACATTTAAATAGCCAAATAAATAGTTCTAAATGAGCCCAATTGATCTGTCAAAGCGCAATTTTTATATTCTCAATTTTATAGCGCATATAGTCAACTTTTAAGTGAAATAAAGCGCATTTCTTGTTTTTTGCGTAAAACAATGAATATAACAGCTTTAAGTGTACTTAAAAATTATGTAGCCTTATACTTAAGGCTCTTAAGATTACCCTAACATATTCCAACTTAATATTAAGTACATAAGACCTATAAAAGGTGGATATATGCGTGTATATAAGGTATTATAATGGCATTTTTTGTGTATTATCATAATTTTACTTATGTATACTGTTTGTGTACTCTTATTTATTATTCCCATGTATAGTTCATGTGTTTAACATAACTTATAATCACTTTTTACTCAGTCCTGGAGATATACAGGCTGACACTCGCCCACCCAAAAAAAACAATAAAAAAAATGATAAGTTATACATTTTATTTTATTAATTTGTAATTTTCAGGTATTCAGAATAAATCTGTAGCATTAAAGATTAAACTTTAAAGAAATAAAACATAATAAAATATTATGAGTACTGGTTTTTTAACCCCTCAGCTGGTTGAACAGAAATTTATTTCTGTTTAAATTTTTTAAGAAGGGTGGATAAATTAGAAATTTCTTTTTCAGGTATCCATTTATCAAATTCATTTGATTTCCCTTTAAACCTTAGTAAATACTCAGTTCCTTTTTCTTTAGTAAGGATTATTTTCTTGAGTATTTTTTCAATCTCTGCTTTTTCCACAATTTCTTTAGGTTGCTTTTTAGGCCTTCCCCTTCTTTTTGGAAATAAGTCAGGATCATTTGCATGGTAAGGTTTCAATAATGAGATAGGGAAAACTGGATGTTTCCTATCATATGGAGCATATAATATGACTTCCACTGCATTATTCCCAACCATTTTATTTACTACAAAAGGTCCTACAAAGGGATCCTTTAATTTAACATTACCTTGTAAGCTAAAATGTAGTGTTGATATGAGGACTTCATCTCCCTTTTTAAATTCAAATTCTTTATGAGATTTGTCCCACCTTTTCTTTTCATATTCAAATGCTTTTTGGATTCATTCTTCTGCATGCTTTCTACACATTTGTTGCATATGAATAAAGGATTTAGTGCCAGGGTGTATATCCAACCTTGGGAGTTTATTTAAATGATTTACTGGGGTATTTGGTACATATCCCAGCCAGAGTTCAAATGGTTTCTTCTCTGTTACAGAATGAGTTGTGCTGTTATAAGCAAATTCAAGGCCAGGAATTAATGTTACCCAGTCATGTGTGAATTTCTCATTGTCTTTGTATTCTAATCCAAAGGCACAATATCTTCTTATCATGTCTTCTAGAGTTTGTATCATCCTCTCAGCCAGCCCATCAGTTTGTGGATGGTGTGCTGTAGACAATTTTAATTGATAAGCTGATACTTCCATCAAAGATGTCCAGAACTCTGAAGTAAATTTAGGATCTCTGTCAGAGATTATGGCTTTGGGGAACCCAGAAGTATTCATCATCTGAGTCCACCATAGTAACGCCAAGTCTTTAGCAGATACCTCTTTATGGGTAGGGATAAACTTACACATTTTTGTTAATCTATCCACTATTACCCAGCAAGAATTGAAACTTTCTTTTCCTGCTAATGGCAAGCCAGTTACAAAATCCATGTTTATAATTTCCCATGGAGCTTTTGGCTGCTCTATTTGTTGTAACAACCCAGCTCTCTTCCCAGTTAATTTTTTAGATTTCTGACAAGAGTCACATGTTTCAATGTATTTATGTACATCCTCTTTCATGTTTATCCACCAGGCTGTATTTTTAACTCTGGTTAATGTTTCGTTAAAGTCAAAATGACCAGCTAAGATGTCATCATGACAAGTACTCAACATTAACTCTTTCATAGAAGGTGGTATTACTATATCATTGCTTAACTTTTTCCTGTAATATATATATCCATCTTCAATTGATAGTTTACCTTTTTCCAACGCATTTTTATACTTTGGAGGCAAGGTTTTAATTAATGCACTCATGGAGGCATTTGTTGGATCATTAAGAATGGTAGATAGTTTAGACAAATCTTTATCATATGAATAATTTTCCAATATAGTTTGCATAAACTCTTCTTCTAAATCCACTATATAAATCCCAAATATATGTATAACCTCATTTTCAGGTACATAAGCTGGGTTGTCAGCATCATTTGGCATAGGACTTCTGGATAATAAATCAACATTTGAATGCAATGTTCCTGCTCTGTGAGTGATTGTCATTCTTCCTCTGTACTCTTGTACAGCTAGTTGCCATCTAAACATGTGCCTATTAGGTGTTTTCATGTTTAGTAATGATTTAACTGCACTGCAATCTGTTATAAGTTCAAACTTCTGGTCTTCCAGATAGTAATGAAGTTTCTCCAAAGCCCACACCACGGCTAAACATTCTAGCTGTGTGGCACCATACCTTAATTCTGTTTTTCTTAAGGTTCTGGATATATAACAGATAACTACTTCAGATAATTTTCCATTTATTATCTGTTTCTGCTGTAAAGCAGCACCCAAACCTATGAAACTTGCATCAGTGTACAAGATAAAAGGTAGGGTGAAATCTGGCAGTCCCAATATTGGAGCTGACATTAAACATTCCTTTAATTTATTAAAGGCGTGTTGTCTTTCATTATTCCAAATGAAAGCTTCATTCTTCCTGATTAATGTTGTTAAAGGGGCTGCAATGGATTGGTAATTTTTAATATATTGTCTATAATATCCACACATACCCAAAAAACTTTGAACCTCTTTTACATTTTTAGGTATCCCAATGTTTTTAATTGCTGCCACTTTATTTTGGTCAACACAAATTTGTAATCCAGATACAACATGTCCAAGTACTTTCAAGGATTGAAATCCAAACTTACATTTCTTTAATGCAATAGTCATATTAATTTCATCCAATTTTTGAAAGACTCTTTTCAGGTGATTTAAATGTTCATCATATGTTTTTGAAAACACTATGATGTCATCAATATAGACCAATAGCCATCCTTCAACCATTTCCTGATGAAAAACACTATCCATCAATTTTTGGAAGACTGAAGGGGCATTCTTTGGGCCAAATGGCATTCTCACATACTTATATATACCCATATGTGTGGTTATTAATAAGTAATTTTGAGAATTTTTTTCCACAGGAATCTGGTGGTAACCCTTGTTCCCATTCAGACAGGAAATATATTTTGCTCCTTGTAAGGTAGCATGGATAGAAGCTATCCTTGGTAGAGGGTAAATATCATATACTGTATATTTATTCAGAGCTCTATAATCACCGCATAATCTTGCCTTATCTTTTTCATAAGAGATTAATACTGGTGAAATGACACAATACTTAGGTGTTGTGTCCACTTTTTCAACAATACCCATTTCCAACAACAATTTTATATTGTCTTCAATATCTTTCCTTTTTGCAGGAGATGCTGGGTAAGGTTTCTTTTTTAAGCTGCCAGGAATATTATCCAGATCACAGCTTAGGGAGATTTTCATCTCATGGTTTTTGACCAATCCTAGTTCATTTGAGCCATGAGCAAATGCCATAGGATATGATTTAATCAATCTCAAAATATCTTCTTGTTCAATTTTTGAGAGTTGAGGACTGAAAGAGGCCTTTTGGATTTCATTTTCCAATTCGCCCACTTCATTGGTGTTTCTTCCACCTTGCAGTTGTTCTTCTCTAGGAGAAATAGCATATACTGAATTTTCAGAACATATTTTGAATTTTCTTTTACCATTCACCCCTATGGTGAAACAACTGCTTGCAGGATCTAGTTTAATGCCAGATTTTGTCAATAAATCATCACCAATAATAAACCAATCACTACAATTATTATTATCCATTACTACAAATTCACAAACTGCTCTAACATATCCATTATTATATTTAAAGAATACAGCAGGTTTGTATTTGCCAATTGGATTTAATACTGAACCAAAACCCCTCCAGTTCTTTGTCTGAACAGGTTCTAGTTTTTCCTGGTACTTACTATCAAGTTTCATTAATGCATTAAGTGAAACTACACTACCTGCAGCCCCAGTGTCAAGAATGGCATTCATTTCTTTTCCACATATGATAATAGGAGCTCTGATAGGTGTTATTCTGTAAGTGTCATGAGATACATCTTTAATTATTTCAGCTTCCTCTATGGAAGTTAAAGATGTGTCTGTATGAGGTATAGCATCATTCAGGAACATTATATCCTGTTCTAATACAAATATCTCATTTTCATCATCACTGTAAGATATGTTACTTTTGCAATCCTCACTAGATTACACATTCTCATCTTCATGATTACTAGGTTCAGAATTCTGTGAGGTTTCAATAACATTTATTCTTTTCTTACACGTGTGACCTTTAACCCAAGGTTCATTACATTTGTAAAAAGTGTTATTTTCCTGTCTCTTAGGGACAAGGGGAGCTGAAGGTTTTTTCTTTTCCACTGGTAACTTACTTGTAGTAGGTTTTACCACGTCAACACTTTGTCTGTAATTACTATACTTGGTTTCATACTTGTGGTTTAATAATATCTCATTGCATATATTAATGAATCCAGAGGTGTCTCTGACAGTTTCAGTTCTAGCTACAATAATGTCTCTAACTGATATAGGCAATTTTTATATTATTTTTTCTTTCCACTCTTTATAATCCATTTTTGGATCCATGGCTTTCATGATTTTTATTAAATTCATTAAGAAGACCATGGGTTTATCTCCAGAATTTGGATTATATCTGGCCCTTTCATACAGTCTTTGTTGAGTGATTCTAAATTTTAAGCCACCAAATTGCCTTTCAATTAGTGCCTTCCATTCCTTCCAGGAGTAATTAATTCCCTCACTCAATACAGATTCAAACCATGATAAGGCAACATCTGTAAATAAAGATATTAACTTTGAAGTAATTTCTTCATCAGGTAATTTATATGAAAATTTTAAGTTGTCAATTCTTTGTATGAATTGTTGCCAATCAGATTTTGAATCCCCGTCAAAAGAAGGGTACTGATCTAACTTAGGCCAGTTCTTTTGGCTAGTTTTAGCTTCCCCAACCTGAGGAATATTGAGTAATTCACTCACTTTAGAAAGATGATCATTAATTTCATCTTTTACTGATTTTATATTCTCAGAGCCCATGACACTATGTACATGTTCCATCATTGGTTTATCATCAGAGTGTTTCATAAAAACTGGTACTCTTTCTACATAAGAGGTATTATCCTTTATTGTTTCAGTATTTTTCAAAATGTTAGCTACTTCAATTTCTACTCTTTGTAACCTATCTTTTATTACAGGTACATGAGTTAAAGTATCATTTACATTTGAAAAAGACAATTTTACACGTCCCTCTATGGTGGCCATAATGTTCTGAGAATGTTCTAATTTAATTTCTAAATTTTTAATCTCAGAATTTAATCTTTTGTTTTCATTGATCAATTCATTATTTGAATTCTCAATAACTTTTAACTTATTGGCTGTTGTACTAAATGATTGTGTGATGTTTAATAATACACTTTCTGTATTATTGTTGGACTCTCTAGAGAATTCTTACAATTTTTCAATTCTTAATAATAATTTACTAATTATTTTTGATTCCATTGGATTTTCTTTCAGAAAATATTCAATTTTGTCTGTTTCCAATTCAGAAGATTCATCATCAGGGTCAATTTTTAATTCATTTGATTCCATTTTTATATTAATAGTATTTTCCTGGTGATCAATAAAACTATGTACATTGTCCTCATGTAATGACAAGTCTAACATGTTATTTTCAAATGAATAATTTTTTAAATCCATATCAATTATATCCAATAAGTCTCTATCAATTTCATTACCTATAAGTAATTCATTGTTAGGATTATATAATTGATCTTGAGAAGATGGATGACTTACCACGGTCTTATTCAATTTCCCCTGCCTCTCCTTGGCTTTCCCCTGTAAGGGTGACGGCTGGATCCCTGTTGAGGAGGACTGTTGTAGTTTTGGGCATACCAATCCCACTTCCATTTGCTTACAGTTATCTTTTGGTCCTCTTCTGGGACTGGAGGTGTTGCTGTGGTATTTGGTGCCACTGGTTGTTGATGAGACCTTATATCCACTAGAGCCTGGTTGACTTCTATAAAGCCCTGTGCCGCCCTTTTCTCCAGATTGTTGATCTGGTCTAACATATTATTTACTCTTATTGATAGTGTATTCAGTAGGGTTGAGAGGGAGTGAATTTGCTCTTGTAAGGTGTTTTTGGACTTCTTTATTGACATTTGTTTTAAGAGCTTTTCCTTTTCCTCCATGGACATTGGTGGGGTGTTGTTTATTGTTACTGGTGATTCTTGACACTCCATTTGGATGCTCTGTAACAGGTCTTTCAGCTCTAGTTCTTAAGTTATAAGGTTTTGCCTTATTACTTACAATGTCACTGTTGTCACACATTTTTACGTGGAATTTTAGAGAATTGAAAGTTTTAGATTTGAAAAACTTCAAAAAGGAGTTTAATCAGTATTTATTAATACCACTGAAGACAATTTTATTGCTTACTTATTGGTATTAAGTGAATCTTTAAGTGCCAAAAGTCAAATATGCTTTTATGTGGTCACTTGATTTAACTGGTCTACAATATGTAGCCGTGTATTTATATTTAAAAAAGAAAATTTGTTAATAAGATTCTTTCTAAATATTAAATGAATTTTACAAACCAATAAAAAGGGATTAAGATTCCTGTAAAAAGAAAACAATTAATCAGTTTAATTGGTTATTATCTGCAAAGATCACAAATTTAATTGGTCTATTGACAGACTCCCACTAAGAACAATTATATGTTAAATTAGTGGTAAAATTGATGATTCAATATCACAATTTTATTATATAACAGGGCTTCTTTTTCTGAAATTACTATATAAGTGACCCCAACCTGTTGTAATTATCCAAATATTTCTATAGGGATATTATTTACGTGTACCTTCTTTGAAAATGTCACTTACTGGATTATAACAGAATTCTTGAGGAAAGGTCCCCAATTGTCAGGCTAAGGTCAAGTACAAGGACGTGAACTAGCTTGAATAGTCAGTTGTCTAGAAGATTTAAATGGTCCTATATGAATACTGTAGTTTTAATCCACTAAGTTGTAAAATATAATCAAATATAAAGGTCTCAGTAATATAATTCTCACTATTCTTATATATGGCTTACAATATTTGTAGTTGATAGAAAAATAGATTATTTAATTCAGATACTATTCAAAAGAGTTATAAAAGTACTAATTGATATGTATTGTAATTTATTTGGTTATATTGGTTAAATTGTAATGATAAAGAATGAAGAAATACAACCCAAAAATCCCTCTCCTTTTATACACACTGAGTTCCTCAATGATTCCCTTGATATACCACCAAATACACAGTTAATGATGCCTCTAAACAACTAACAGACATGCCCATCAACATTCCCAGTAACCCATGACATAATTAGAAGAATAACAACCGCTAAAATCCTATAATAATAAGGGAAATCCATCAAAATTAAAGAAAAAGACAAAAAGAGAGTATATGCGTATAAAACAATAATATTAAAGACTAAAGGAGAATTTTAAGGTTAATAATAGCTTAATAATAAGGGCGATTTACTGTAGAAATAATGGGGCTAATCCTGACATTATACTACGTGAAATTCCCATTCAAAAATAACCAAAATTGACTGAGAAACCACCCAAAAACTCAAAAAAGAGCGTGAGATGTGGGGTAACCACATGCAGTTCTTGGCAGGCGCTTGCACAGGTAAATCCTTGACTAAAATTAGGCAAATTTAAGCGTGGTGATGAAATAAAGTGCCAAGAGTGAGGTTATTAATGAAATTAGTGCATATAAACAAGGTCAATGCATTATTAATTAAGCTAGGACACTAAATAAGCGCCTGTTGCCTATTTTAGTGTGTTTCCCCACAGTGAGCGTAGAATGTGGGGTAATTATAGTGTGAAAAAGCTAACTTTGCTAAAAATGAAGCTATTCACATGGGAAAAAAGCAGGCAGTATGTGGCCAGTACACAGAAGCCATTTCTGGCATAAAAAACACCAAATTTGAAAAGTGTTATTTTTATGCATTTAAATAGCCAAATCAATAGTTCTAATTGAGCCCAATTGATCTGTCAAAGCGCAATTTTGATATTCTCAATTTTATAGCGCATATAGTCAACTTTTAAGTGAAATAAAGCGCATTTCTTGTTTTTTGCATAAAACAATGAATATAACAGCTTTAAGTGTACTTAAAAATTATGTAGCCTTATACTTAAGGCTCTTAAGATTACCCTAACATATTCCAACTTAATATTAAGTACATAAGACCTATAAAAGGTGGATATATGCGTGTATATAAGGTATTATAATGGCATTTTTTGTGTATTATCATAATTTTACTTATGTATACTATTTGTGTACTCTTATTTATTATTCCCATGTATAGTTCATGTGTTTAACATAACTTATAATCACTTTTTACTCAGTCCTGGAGATATACAGGCTGACAATTATGGTCAACCAATAAATCAAAAATATTTTAATAAAATTAATTTAATAATTTATTAAAAATGAATGATCTTCTAGGACTAAAAGTATTACGTTATTATGGTCAACTAGGAATAATAATAAAAATTAAAAAAAAAAACACTTACACTCAGTGAATCAGCAATTAAGCCACAATCACTGTTATTGCAATAAAAATTTAATAATATAAGTGAGAGGTGCAAATTTTAAAATACTATAGTGATCAAAAATCACTTCAAAATTATATATTATTTAATTTAATATAAACCTAAAAGGTCAAACCCAAGTTCAAAACATGGTTGTGGCAAAAAAATTTGTTTTTGGCTTTGGTGGTCCGTGCGCAATGTCCTTCGTTGCAAGGTGGCGTATCGTTGTCGTCATTTGGAAAGGCCTCCAAATGTAAGCCAGTTGTATAGAAAAAAGAAAAGAAGATGGAGAAAATAGAGAGAAGGATGAGGAAAAAAAAGGCAAAAAGTTGAGGGAAAGGAAAAGTTAAATAAAAATAATTATTTTAGAAAAATAAGGTGATGAAAATTCCTTGGGTTTGACACAATGGTGAGTCTTATTAAATTATAATATATTTATTGAAAATAAGTATTACTATTTCTGGGCGGCAAACACTGTTATTACTAATAGACTTATTGCAACCTTAGATATTTATATAGAATTTAGATTAGAATTATAGTACTAATAAAAATAATAATAAATTTATTATATTTAAAAAATATGCTTAAATGGTGAGTGTATAATAAGTGATGGGCTAAAGGGGACTACCCAAGGCCCTTTTATAGATCAAGAGACCTCTGAAGTGCCACAAATCAGTATATACAAAATAGTAATAGGCTAAAACAAGAATATAAAAGAATAGAAATGAAACATAGATATTAAGAGAAAAACATGAAACAATTAACTAAACCCATGAATAAGTAACTAGTTTTCCCACCAGAATTTCCCAACCCAGTTAATTAAAATAGTGAGTAACTAAGTAAGCCTGAAACATAAGAACTGTGAGAAAAAAAATCCAAAACAGATATTACATTAGGATGTAAAGGTTTAATTAAAACAATTTGAATTATTTTCACACCAAAATCCATGTAATCAATTCAATCCAGTATAAAGCAATTTTAATTAATTGTTTTAACTATGTAATTAATTCAATAATTAATTTAAATGTAACATATAATTAATTTAATGATATTTCTAATTAAAAGTGAGACTTTTATACCATATTATTAAATAAGTGTTATTATTTATTTACTAATCTTACTGACACAATTAAGGGTCAAAAAAGGCCCAATATTATTGTTTAATAATGTATGAAAAAGGTTTATTTAATATATAAATTTAGTTACATTATAAGTAAATTTTACACTTATAGTTATAATATATGTTTATAATTAATTAATTATAAATTTGTACATATTAAATACATAAAAAATGCGCAATAATTTATAGAATATATATCATGCTTAATTCAAATGTATAAATAATTTATATAATAATAAAATTAATATAATATTTATATATATTTAATAAAATAATTATATCATTTCATTATGCAATATAAGATTATTTTATATACGTAATAAGCTAAATTTTATGCCCTTTTTTAATTACAGTAAATTGACATAAAATTTACAAGGCCCCTGGTATAGCCTGGCTGACACTACTTCTGTAGTTCTCCTTTAACAGCAAAATTGGCTCAAATCAATAAATTGTTTAAAAAATCAGGATGTGGAAATGGAGGAAGTGGAGATTTGTGTGGAAACAAATGCTCAGGAACAAAAGACATCTATCAACCCCCAGAATGACTTCCCAAAGGCTTCAAAAAAAAGCCTTTACCTCAGAGAGTAAAGAATCTATCCACCGACATAAAGAAACTGAGGAAAGAGAACTTAAGACTGAGAGCAAGAACAGACTCACTAGAAGAAATGGTAAGAAAAATAGATGCTTTTCTTCAAGAGAAGAGGAGACCTCCTCCCCCCAGGGATCTTCCACAATTGGCTCCTCAGAAACAAGAAAAGGTGGAAGTTTCAAAGTGGAAGTGGGATTGGTTAAACACCCAGTGGGATTATTTGTCTCAAAAGAAGCCTAAAATACCTCAGGAAGGTCTGTCAAGACCCAGTCAATTCAATTCAACACATCCTCACCCTTATCAAAGAGGAAAAAAAAGAAAAAACAATATTCAGATCGTGCCCAAGCCTTGGTAAGTCCCTCTATTGAATCTCAAGTACCATTTCTTGTTACTTATCCAGTTCCTTCAGGTAATTCTGGCAGAGAGGATGAAACTTTGAGACCATTTGAGGTTGATAAGAGTAGAAAAATCGCTCAATTTTCTAATGTATCTAATCCTTTAGTTTTAATTGCTACTTCAATGATAAATCCTGATATGGCTGTTATTGATGAAACACTTGAGCCTGAGTTTTATGAGAATCTGGAAAGTTACTCTGTTTCTAAATTGAGAAACACTCCAGATGTAGCAAAAATTAATGATGAATATTTGAGAGATATTATTGCTAAACAAAATCATATTATGAAAAACATGCAATTAACTCAGAAATAAAATAGTTTTTTAACTGAACAGGGTTATCAAGCATTAAGGAGTGAGTTACAGAGAGTTTTTGATGATTTGTTTTATTACAAAGCAACTCATGAAAAAAAATTGCTTTATGGCAAAATATCAAAAATGATTTGTCTAAACTAAAAGATACTGTGTCGGCCTGTTTCCAGGAGCTAGAGATAGATAAGATGAAATTGAAGTGATTTAGTGATGATTATTCATCTTTTCAAAATAAAAGCCAGTTATCTTTTGCAACAATCTATGAGAGTTTATCTAGTCTTCCAAGAGTGAAAACCAGACTAACAACCATTGAAGAAAAATTGAATTTATTGTTTAATGATCAAAAATATTCTGAAAATTTATTGAAGGAACATATTGTACAGGATGCTCCAAGTTTACCTGTTGCTAGTTCATCTAAAGTAAAATTAGATTCAGAAATGCCTGTTGATACAACTGAATTTCCATCATAAATTGATCATGCACCAGGATCTTCAACAGAAAGATTAAACAAAGAGATTACTTCTAAATTGGAGAGGTTACAGCTTCTTCTTACTCAGAAACAAGCTAATACTAAGGAGACTCCTTCAAATTGTTAAAAAATGTAGACCTAATGTGATATTAATCTGTTCTCTTGGATAGGAATGACTACTCATGGGAAGATTGGAAAAAATGATTAAAGCACAATTTGGTGGCTCCAAGTTTAGGATGGCTCAACAAAGGCAGTATGAGGAAACTAGATATAGCTCTTCAACTGATAAAACTATCGAGTTCTTAATTAAACTTGTAAAAATTTTGAGGGCAATAAACCCAAATATGGATTTTGAGTTATGGAAGGACAGGATCCTTTATAAATTACCAATGTATTTGAGAGACTTAATAGTGGCTAGGACTGAGTTCTCCAGGGAATCTTCTTCCTTCATTAATACTTGTAATAAGATCCTTCTAAACAACAAGTATGATTCAAGAAGATTCATTCCTAGAACCCCTTTGAAGAAATCCTCCACTTACCAACAGAAACCTCTGGATAAGGTTGGTAAACTTTCTGCCCCTTTTGCACCAAAAAAGTATGCAACAAACACTTGCTTCAAGTGAACCAAGCCTTGGCAGAAAGGCCATGTTTTTGAAAAGAAGATAAATCTTGTTGAACATACTGAGGAGCATGCTGATGACACAATAGCACTGGATGATACTTCAAGTGATTGTGCCAGCAATATTTCATATGAATCTCAACAAGAAATCTTGATGCTGGAAGAAGAAATTCATTATTTAAATACTATTGATATTGATAATAATGATTTATCTACAGTTGAGGATGCTGAGATCATAAAGAACATTGAGGATAGCTTAATTGTTATTGTCCCTCTCAAAGCACCAATCTTGATCAATGGGACCAGCATTGAATTTGTTATAGATTCTGGAGCTGGAGGAAGTGTATTATCTGAAAAATCACTTGCTTCAGTGGATCAAGAATATAAATTAAAACTGATGCCTATCATTTCTGAAAATTGGAGAGGTTATGGCTCTGTTTTGTCCCCCATTGGTAAATACAAAGCCACAGTGTTTTTTAAATATAACAATGGTTTTGTAAGAGCTATATGTGATTTTGTTGTCATGAAAAATGATAACTTAAGTAGTTGGTTTATTGTAGGAAATGACATTTTAACCAAATATGGCATAATATTGGATCGTTCAAACCAATGCTTCACAATGGAAACGAATGGGAAGAGAAAATTTAAGATTTCCTCCCCCAAAAAATTTTTAAAACCAGAATTGGACACATGTAATTCTGTGATTCAATATAAAAGAAGATCTACAAAGGAAATGCATGCCATTATGTCTGAAATTTACAACGCTTCTTTTGGAGAACAAATTTCTGGTGAGGATAAAGATTCCATCATTAAATTGATAAAGTCTTTTCCTATGGCCTTTCCTCATGGTTCACATTTACTAGGATTAGTTAAAGAAGAGATGAAACTTTCATTATCTTGTCCATTAACTGACATACCACCTAGTTTAAAGAAGAAGCCTTATCCTGCTTCTCCCACCAAGAGAAAAGATATTGAGGATAATATCTCTACCCTTTTAAAAATGAATATTATTGAAAAGGTAGTTGAGACACCTAAATATTGTGTTATCTCACCTTTCATAATTACTTATGAGAAAGATTGAGCCAGGTTAGGTGGTGATTATAGAGCATTGAATACTTATACTTTTGATGATATTTATCCTTTACCTAGAATTAGCTCTATACATGGTACCTTACAATGTGCTAAATACATAAGCTGTTTGGATGGTAACAAGGGATATCACCAGATACCTGTTGAGAAGAATTCCAGGAATTTTCTGATGATTTCTACTCATATGGGTATTTATAAGTATTTTAGGATTCCATTTGGCCCTAAAAATGCCCCTTCAGTTTTTCAAAAAGTTATGGATAACACATTCCATCAGGAGATAATTAAAGGATGGCTGATGGTTTATATTGATGATATCATTATATTCTCAAAAACATTTGAGGACCTTCTTAACCAACTGTGTAAAGTGTTCCACAAAATAAATGAAATAAATATGACACCTGCTTTGAAGAAATGTAAAAATGGTTTTCATTCCTTTAAAGTGCTTGGTCATGTTGTTTCAGGGTTACAGATATGTGTTGACCAAAACAAAGTGGCAGCCATACAACAGGTGAAGGCTCCTACCACAGTTAGAGAGCTCCTGTGTTTTTTTGGAATGTGTGGATACTATAGACAGTATATTAAAAATTACTAAGTCATAGCATTACTCCTTACCCAACTGACTTGAAAGGATGTTGCTTTTGTCTGGAATAGTGAAAGAAAGAGAGCTTTTGACACTATGAAACACTGTTTGATGTCAGCATCAAGTCTTTCTTTACCTGACTTTAATCAACCATTTGTTTTGTACACTGTTGCCAGTTTTATTGGTCTTAGTGCTGCCCTCCGTCAAAAACAAGTGATGAATGATAAAAAATCAGAAGTAGTAATTTGTTATATTTCAAGAACCTTGAGAAATAGTGAATTTAAATATGGTTCCACTCAGCTTGAATTTTTAGCTGTAGTGTTGGCTCTAGATAAGATACATTATTAACTAGATGACCAGAAAATTGAACTTGTCACTGACTGCAGTGCAGTTAAATCCCTTTTAAACTTGAAAACACCTAACAGACATATGTTCAGATGGAATTCAGCTGTTCAGGAGTACATAGGTAGAGGAATAGCTATAAAATTACTCAACTTTCTTCTATAATATAGATATCATTCATTAATTGAAAACTCACCTTTGTCCAAAGTCCTCTGGTACTTTGGTGGAAGGTTTTTAATTAATGCTAGTATTGAAGTGTTCTATGGATCATTGAATATGGTACATAACTTTTTCAATTCAGTGTCTTTATCATATGAATACAGGATAAGCTGTAATAAATCTTCCACCATATCAACCACATATATTCCATGAATATGAACTATCTCATCTTCAGGAAAATTGTCAGTATAGTCTAGTATATAAGTATGATATAACAGTGTTTATTTATGGTCCTACTACTTATTGATAAATGATTTAATGATTAAACCTCTGGGGAAGACTATCAAAATAGTTATACTCAAATAAAACTCACAATACTTGGATTTAAATGCGTGCTAGTGGTGGAAAACAGATGAATAAAATATAGTTATAGCTTAATATAAAGATAATATCAATTTATAATGGCTTTATAATATATTTCTAAATGTTAATAATTGTATAGTAGTGTTTTTTGGAGTTGTAGTAATTGAATGATGATAAATAACCGTCAAAATATCTCCTTACTTATACCCAAATCCACTGGAGTGCACAGACCTTCAATCCAGATGATGTCACTGCTATCCCCGGCAATTACAGCACTGTGAGGGCCCATCACCTCCCCATGGCGTCCACTTCAAGCAGTTTAACCACCCAGACCTCCAGTAAGGACCCTCCATGACTATTAATAATAACACAGATCTATATCATAAATAGAAAATCCAGATAAAAGCAGATACCATAAAGAAACAGGTAAAATAAATAATCAAAAAGAGATTCAATGAAACTAAAAGCATATAAAGGAAACAAATAAAATTTCCAAGCCCCCAATAACATCCCCAAGCATCCACATTAACCCAGAAATGTCCTTCCAACCCATAAATCCGTGAATAACCATCCAAGGAAGTAAATTAAGTTGTCCAAACTGGGTGTAGCGCCTGATATAGGTGTCTATGCTTCTGTAGGCGTTGTGAGTCCACTGATTTCGTCCATATGACCTAAAATAAGCAGAAAAACAAATTTTATAGGCTATTAAGGGGCTAAAACCCACTTATATACCTAAATATACATAATATACTGCATATTTCACTGAATATGAGATTTATGTATACATATAAGCTTATGTATGTCAATAATTACTTCATATCACTTAAGATAAGTATATTATGACTCCATTAACACCTTAATAAGTATTATTAGGCCATAAAGAAGCTATTTAAACTATTATAAGTTATATAATAGAATTATAATTATATGTATATATAATAAAATAATATATATTATTACTTTAACCTTATTTTTAAGATATAAGATTAATTTACTTAAGGTTATCTTATTTTAAGCATAAGAAATACTCAGTCCTAAGGATATTTAGGCTGACACTCACTCACCCCAAAAAAAACAATAAATAAAAAAAAATGTTAAGACATTTTAATTAAAACTAAGGAGTGAAAAAAAAATAAAAAAAATAATTTTTATAATACATATACTGAATGAACAGTATTATTTAGATTTAAATTTTTTCAAGAGATTTTTAAGATCAGAGATTTCATTTTCTGGAGTCCACTGTTCATATTCACTTGATTTATTTTTAAATCTTAATAGATACTCAACTCCCTTTTCTTTAGTAAGGTGTCTCTTTTTAAGTATCTTTTCAATTTCTGCCTTTTCAACTATTCCTTCAGGTTGCTGTTTATGCCTTCCTGATCTTCTTGGAAATAGAGCAGTATCATTAGAATGGTATGGTTTTATAAGAGAAATAAGAAATACTGGATGTTTTTTATCATATGGTGCATATAAAATAGCCTCAACAGCATTATTACCAACCATCTTTTAAACTACAAATGGTCCAATGAATGGATCTTTCAATTTAACATTACCATTTAAATTGAAATTTATTGTTGAAATAAGGACTTCATCACCCTCTTTGAACATTTGTTCTTTATGGGCTTTATCCCATCTTTTATTTTCATACTCAAACGCCTTATTTATACATTCTTGAGCATGTTTTCTGCATAATTCTTGAATCTGAAGAAAAGATTTAGTACCTGGATGGATATCCAATCTAGGTAACTTATTAAGAGTTTTAGCAGGGGTATTAGGTACATAACCCAACCATAACTCAAATGGCTTTTTGCCATTGACAGAATGTACTGTACTATTGTATGCAAATTCTAAACCTGGGATAAGGGTTACCCAATCATGAGTGAATTTGTCATTGTCTTTAAAATTAAGACCAAAAGCACAGTATCTTCTTATCATATCTTCTAAGGTTTGTATCATTCTTTCTGCTAGCCCATCAGTTTGTGGATGGTGTGCTGTAGAAAGTGTTAATTGACACCATGAAACATCCATAAGTGATGTCCAGAACTCAGAAGTAAATTTAGGATCTCTGTCAGAAACTATTGCTTTGGTGAAACCTGCTATATTTAACATTTGTGTCCACCATAAAAAAGCTGTCAGCCTAAATATCCTTAGGACTGAGTATTTCTTATGCTTAAAATAAGATAACCTTAATTAGATTAAGCTTATATCCTAAAAATAAGGTTAAAATAATAATATATATTATTTTAATATATATATATATAATTATTATTCTATTATATAATTTATAATAGTTTAAATAGCTTATCCATGGCCTAATAATACTTATTAAGGTGTTAATGGAGTCATAATATACTTATCTTAAGTGATATGAAGTAATTATTGACATACATAAGCTTATATGTATACATAAATCTCATATTCAGTGAAATATGCAGTATATTATGTATATTTAGGTATATAAGTGGGTTTTAGCCCCTTAATAGCCTATAACCTTTGTTTTTCTGCTTATTTTAGGTCATATGGACGAAATCAGTGGACTCACAACGCCTACAGAAGCATAGACACCTATATCAGGCGCATACACCCAGTTTGGACAACTAAAATTACTTCCTTGGATGGTTATTCACGGATTTATGGGTTGGAAATATGTTTTTGGGTTAATGTGGATGCTTGGGGATGTTATTGGGGGCTTGGACATTTTATTTGTTTCCTTTATATGCTTTTAGTTTCATTAAATCTCTTTTTGATCTTTTATTTTACCTGTTTCTTTATGGTATCCGCTTTTATCTGGGATTTCTATTTATGGTATGACTCTGTGTTATTATTAATAGTGATGGAGGGTCCTTACTGGAGGTCTGGGTGTTGAAACTGCTTGAAGTGGACGCCATGGGGAGGTGATGGGCCCTCACAGTGCTGTAATTGCCGGGGATAGCAGTGACATCATCTGGATTGAAGGTCTGTGCACTCCAGTGGATTTGGGTATAAGTAAGGAGGGATTTTGACGGTTTATTATCATCATTCAATTACTACACTTCAAATAAACACTACACTACAATTATTAACATCTAGAAATATATTATAAAGCCCTTATAAATTGATATTATCTTTATAAAAGCTATAACTATATTTTATTCTTCTATTTTCCACCACTAGCACGCATTTAAATCCAAGTATTGTGAGTTTAACTTGAGTATAACTATTTTATTAGTCTTCCCCTGAGGTTTAATCACTAAATCATTTATTAATAAGTAGTTGGACCATAAAATAACACTATTATATCATACTTATATACTAGACTGTACTGACAATTGGGGGTCTTTCCTTATATTTTACTTATTATTTAGTATAAGCCTTGGGACGTGATTTTTACCTTAGTATAACTCAAAATTAACCAAATATTTGGGTCTGCTGCATATTAGTGGGTCATCATAACTCATTGATTGCGGAAAAGAATCCTTATAATAATTGTACTAATTTTTTATTATAAAAATTAGATATTTACAGTAGTAACTGTACCCAATATAAACCCAATTTCACTTGGTATTTGGACACCAATATAACACCCAATTAAATTGGTATTTGGCTAAAGCTTGGTAAGCTAATTATTCACCCTTATAAAGGTCTAGTTAAACTTATTATTATATTTTTAACAGATTTTTTCGAATTTTTCTTATATTTTATTTAAATAAATAAAGATATAAATTCAGGGTAAGCTCCATTGCTTTTTTATTAGTAATATAATTACTAATATCTTTTGTCTACTAATTCCACAGAGTTTTTTCCTTTTGTAGACGTAAAATATTGTTATTCTGAACAATATGAGTGCTCCTCAGGATAGTGTAAGTGAACAGCCTGCTTATAATACCAGGTCTAAAGCTAATAAAAACTTTCCAGGACATCACCATGGAGGGACAACAGTACCCCCAACCAGAAAGCATGAGTGTAGAGGAAAAGGACGCCCTCTTAAAAAAGATAACTATCAAAAAGACGTCTCCTCCTCTTCAGGATCAACTGTCCCACCTGGCCAAACAGGTTCTGAAGCTAGAGGAATCAAAATCTCTCATGTTCAAAGAAGTAGAGCAGTTGCAAAACAATTGCAAGGTAGGATTTCAGCAGATGAATCAGGCAATGGCAGAATTAAAGGGAGGCCTGCCCAGTCAATCAAATCAGCAACCCCCTACCCAAGGAGGGTCCACTCACTCCCAGGAGAAAATCCTGGTAGACAAATGGAAATGGGACTGGTTTCACCAACAGTGGACAAGCCACAGTTGCAACAGGGATCCACCCCCTCATCTGACTTCCTCAGCTCACCCTTACAAGGGAAAAAAGCGCCAAAAATCAGGCCTGGCAACCATCCCTTGGTAAGTAACTTACCCCCTCAGATTAGACATAATACTGATAATTACAATATAGGTAATTCTATTGATGTTAAATCTGTACAAAAAATAGAGGAGGATTTAAGAAATTTGGGTTTTAGAGTAGATACACCTGACTTGTCTTTTATCCATAATAACAGTACTATATACAATGATAATACAGTTAATCCTCAGTTGCAACCACCTACTAGTGAGATGAGTAGTTCACAGGAGAGTGAGAGAATTGAAAAGGAGGACATGGAATATTTTAACAATAATCCAACTGTCCATAGAATTGTTTCAGCATTGTGGAATAGAATGACTGATTGTGAGGAACAGACAGTTAAGCTCACTAGTGATACAATTTCATCCTTAACATTGAACATTTCTCAATTAGCAACACGTAATAAAGAATTAGAAAAAGAACATTTGTCTCTAACTCTTAAATATGATTCATTGAGTAATAAATATAATGACCTTTCAAACAAATTTTGTGAGTTAGAAAAATTATATGAAACACACTTATTAAAAACTGAATCAAGAACAAAGTTATCTTTTGCACAGACAAATCAAAGTGTCTCTGAGCTGCTACAAAGATTAACTAAAGTTGAGATTGAAACTGCCAATCTACTAATGAACCAGGATAATCATAAGTATAATCAATATAATAATAATCCTTTCATTGGCAAAAGTGAATCTCATTCCTTCCCTGTACCACCACAATTAAAACCATCTGGTGGTAGTGTCAAATCTGAAAATGTAAGTCACAAATCCGTGCAGGAAGAAATACAAGACCATTTATCAAAAGTAAATGAGTTGTTGAATTTACCTAAGATTAGTGAGATAAAATCCAATCAGAAGAACTGGCCTAAGATAGATCAGTACCCAACTTATGATGGGGAAGCCAGCTCTGATTGGCAACATTTTATTCACAGAATTGACAACTTGAAATTCTCATATAAGTTACCAGATGAAGAGATAACATCAAAATTAATTTCTTTATTTAAGGATGTTGCTTTATTATGGTTTGAAGCTGTCTTAAGTGAGGGTAGAGACTACTCTTGGGCTGAATGGAAACAACTTATTGAAAAACAATTTGGAGGTTCTAAATTCAGGCTTACTCAGCAGAGACTGTATGAGAAAACTAGGTATAATCCGTTGAATGGTGACAAACCTATGGTATTTTTAATGACTTTAAACAAAATCTTAAAAGCCATTGAGCCTCATATGGATTTTAACTTATGGAAAGATAAGATAATTTACAAATTACCTATATCTGTCAGAGATATTGTTGTAGCTAGAACATTTAATGTTACTGAATATTCTGATTTTATTAATATTTGCAATGAAATATTATTGAACCATAAGTATGAATCAAGGTATTCCACTTATAAACAAAATGTTGAACCTGTAAAATCTCAGAATTCAAAAACACTTCAGGAGAAGCAGAAAAAACCTACTGCACCTGTAGTACCTAAAAAGTATGAAACAAATACTTGTTATAAGTGTAACAAACCTTGGGTAAAAGGTCACAAATGTGAGAAAAACATAAATATTGTTGAAAATCAACGTGAATCTGAAACTGAAACTGAAAAAAGTAAAGAATCAAGTGATTATGACAGCAATATCTCATATAGTGATGAAAATGAAGTCTGTATGTTGGAAGATGATTTGTCCATCTTTGAAAATCCAATATTAAATATGGACTCAAATGAATCTTTAATGAATTTTGAGGATGCTGAAATCATTAAGGATATACAAGCTGATAACTTTAAAATGACACCTATCACGGTTCCAGCTATCATTTCTGGTGAAAATGTTAATATAGTATTGGACACAGGAGCTGCTGGTTCAGTTGTTTCCACTAATACATTACAGAAAATTGATAGTGAATATAAGTTTAAGCTTGAACCACTTCAGAATAAAAATTGGAGAGGTTTTGGATCAGTACTACACCCCATTGGTAAATACAAAGCTGCTGTTTTCTTTAAACACCAACATGGTTATGTAAGGGTAACTTGTGACTTTGTAGTAATGGATAATACAAATTGTAGTAACTGTTTTATCATTGGAAATGATATTCTGACTAAATTTGGTGTAAAATTAGACCCTGCTAATAACAATTTTACAATTGGCATGAATGGTAAAAGGAAATTTAAAATAAATTCTTTTAACACAGTCTTACACATTGAGTCAGTAACAAATTCCTCGTCTAAAGGAAGAGAATCCAATGAGATGGAACTTCTGGAAACAGAAATTTCAAAAGCATCATTTGGCACTCAGATAAGTGAAACTGAGAAAGATAATATTTTGGAATTAATTAAAGCTTTTCCAATGGCTTTTGCACATGGTACAAATGAACTTGGCCTTGTAAAAGATCATGAAATGAAAATTAGTTTAACCTGTGACATGGATAATATTCCTGCTAGTCTTAAAAAGAAACCATATCCTGCTTCACCAATGAAGAGGAAAGACATAGAGGATAATATTAAGATGTTATTAAAGATGAATATTCTTGAGAAGGTTGAAACTACACCAAAATATTGTGTAATATCACCAGTGCTGATTTCTTATGAACAAGATAAAGCAAGACTGTGCGGTGATTATAGAGCATTAAATACATTTACAGTAGATGATATTTATCCCTTGCCAAGGATTGCCTCTATACATGCTACCCTCAAAGGTGCTAAATATATAAGTTGCCTAGATGGAAATAAAGGGTACCATCAAATTCCTGTTGAAAAGAATTCACAGAACTTTTTGTTGATAACAACACACATGGGAATTTATAAGTATGTCAGAATGCCATTTGGACCAAAGAATGCTCCATCAGTATTTCAAAAATTAATGGATATAACATTCCATAATGAAATGATTGAGGGATGGTTAATGGTATACATTGATGACATCATAGTGTTCTCTAAATCTTTTGATGAACACTTAATCCATTTAAGGAAAGTATTTCAGAAAATGGATGAAATAAAAATGACCCTTGCATTGAAAAAATGTAAATTTGGGTTTGAATCTTTAAAAGTGCTTGGTCATATTGTATCTGGCTTACAAATATGTGTAGACCAAAATAAAGTGGCTGCAATAAAGAATATTGGCATTCCCCAAAATGTGAAGGATGTACAATCTTTTCTTGGAATGTGTGGTTATTATAGACAATATATAAAAAACTACCAATCAATTGCTGCACCACTGACCACACTGATAAAGAAATCAGAAGCTTTCATTTGGAATAATGAAAGACAACAAGCTTTTAATAAGTTGAAAGAATGTTTAATGACAGCTCCAATCTTGGGATTACCAGATTTCCAATTACCTTTTGTATTATATACAGATGCAAGTTTTATTGGACTGGGTGCTGCTTTGCATCAAAAACAATTTATTGAAGGTAAAATGTCAGAAGTAGTAATCTGCTATATTTCACGTACTCTGAGAAGTAGTGAATTAAAATATGGTGCTACTCAACTTGAATGTTTGGCAGTAGTATGGGCTCTTGAAAAGCTACATTATTACCTTGAAGACCAAAAATTTGAGTTAATAACTGACTGTAGTGCAGTTAAGTCACTCTTAAACATGAAAACTCCTAATAGACACATGTTTAGATGGCAATTAGCTGTACAAGAATACAGAGGACGGATGACTATTACACATAGAGCAGGAACCTTGCACTCTAATGTAGACCTGTTATCTAGAGTACCTCTGCCTAATAATGATGATAATCCTGCTTATGTTCCTGAATCAGAGATTATTACCATTTATGGCATTTATATTGTAGATCTTGAGGATGAATTTATGCAATCAATTCTTGATAATTATAATTCAGATCCTGACTTAAGTAAATTAACTACAATATTAAATGATCCATCTAATGCTTCAATGAATGTTTTAATAAAAACATTACCAGATAAGTATAAAGAGGCATTAGAGAAAGGAAAATTTTCCATTGAGGATGGTTTTATATATTACAGGAAAAAATTAAGTAATGTGATTGTAATTCCCCCTTCAATGAAGGAGTTAATGTTAAGTATATGTCATGATGATATATTAGCAGGTCATTTTGACTACCATAAAACATTAACCAGAGTAAAAAACACAGCTTGGTGGATTAACATGTCTGAGGATGTTCAGAAATATGTTGAAACATGTGATTCTTGTCAAAAATCTAAAAGATTAACAGGAAAAAGAGCTGGTTTATTACAACAAATTGAGCAACCAAAAGCTCCATGGGAAATCATTAACATGGACTTTGTAACAGGTTTGCCAATAGCAGGGCATAAGAGTTATAACTCCTGCTGGGTAATTGTAGATAGATTTACAAAGATGTGTAAATTTATTCCTACCCACAAAGAGGTTTCTGCAAAGGACTTAGCTTTTTTATGGTGGACACAAATGTTAAATACAGCAGGTTTCCCCAAAGCAATAGTTTCAGACAGAGATCCTAAATTTACTTCTGAGTTCTGGACGTCACTTATGGATGTTTCAGGGTGTCAATTAAAACTTTCTACAGCACACCATCCACAAACTGATGGGCTAGCAGAAAGAATGATACAAACCTTAGAAGATATGATAAGAAGATACTGTGCTTTTGGTCTAAATTTTAAAGACAATGACATATTCACGCATGATTGGGTAACCCTTATCCCAGGTTTAGAATTTGCATATAATAGTACAGTACATTCTGTCACTGGCAAAAAGCCATTTGAGTTATGGTTGGGTTATGTACCTAATACCCCTGCTAAAACTCTTAATAAGTTACCTAGATTGGATATTCATCCAGGTACTAAATCTTTTCTTCAGATGCAAGAACTATGCAGAAAACATGCTCAAGAATGTATAAATAAGGCTTTTGAGTATGAAAAGAAAAGATGGGATAAAGCCCATAAAGAACAAATGTTCAAAGAGGGTGATGAAGTCCTTATTTCAACGCTACATTTCAATTTAAATGGTAATGTTAAATTGAAGGATCCATTCATTGGACCATTTGTAGTTAAAAAGATGGTTGGTAATAATGCTGTTGAGGTTATTCTATATGCACCTTATGATAGAAAACATCCAGTATTTCCTATTTCTCTTATAAAACCATACCACTCTAATGATACTGCTCTCTTTCCAAGAAGATCAGGAAGGCATAAACAGCAACCTGAAGAAATAGTGGAAAAAGCAGAAATTGAAAAGATACTCAAAAAGAGACACCTTACAAAAGAAAAGGGAGTTGAGTATCTACTAAGATTTAAAAATAAATCAAGTGAATATGACCAGTGGATTCCAGAAAATGAAATCTCTGATCTTAAAAATCTCTTGAAAAAATTTAAATCTAAATAATACTGTTCATTCAGTATATGTATTATAAAAATTCTTTTTTATTTTATTATTTCATTCCTTAAGATTAATTAAAATGTCTTAACATTTTTTTTTATTGTTTTTTTTTGGAGTGAGGGAGTGTCAGCCTAAATATCCTTAGGACTGAGTATTTCTTATGCTTAAAATAAGATAACCTTAATTAGATTAAGCTTATATCCTAAAAATAAGGTTAAAATAATAATATATATTATTTTAATATATATATATATAATTATTATTCTATTATATAATTTATAATAGTTTAAATAGCTTATCCATGGCCTAATAATACTTATTAAGGTGTTAATGGAGTCATAATATACTTATCTTAAGTGATATGAAGTAATTATTGACATACATAAGCTTATATGTATACATAAATCTCATATTCAGTGAAATATGCAGTATATTATGTATATTTAGGTATATAAGTGGGTTTTAGCCCCTTAATAGCCTATAACCTTTGTTTTTCTGCTTATTTTAGGTCATATGGACGAAATCAGTGGACTCACAACGCCTACAGAAGCATAGACACCTATATCAGGCGCATACACCCAGTTTGGACAACTAAAATTACTTCCTTGGATGGTTATTCACGGATTTATGGGTTGGAAATATGTTTTTGGGTTAATGTGGATGCTTGGGGATGTTATTGGGGGCTTGGACATTTTATTTGTTTCCTTTATATGCTTTTAGTTTCATTAAATCTCTTTTTGATCTTTTATTTTACCTGTTTCTTTATGGTATCCGCTTTTATCTGGGATTTCTATTTATGGTATGACTCTGTGTTATTATTAATAGTGATGGAGGGTCCTTACTGGAGGTCTGGGTGTTGAAACTGCTTGAAGTGGACGCCATGGGGAGGTGATGGGCCCTCACAGTGCTGTAATTGCCGGGGATAGCAGTGACATCATCTGGATTGAAGGTCTGTGCACTCCAGTGGATTTGGGTATAAGTAAGGAGGGATTTTGACGGTTTATTATCATCATTCAATTACTACACTTCAAATAAACACTACACTACAATTATTAACATCTAGAAATATATTATAAAGCCCTTATAAATTGATATTATCTTTATAAAAGCTATAACTATATTTTATTCTTCTATTTTCCACCACTAGCACGCATTTAAATCCAAGTATTGTGAGTTTAACTTGAGTATAACTATTTTATTAGTCTTCCCCTGAGGTTTAATCACTAAATCATTTATTAATAAGTAGTTGGACCATAAAATAACACTATTATATCATACTTATATACTAGACTATACTGACAAAAGCTAAGTCCTTTGCAGAAACCTCTTTATGGGTAGGAATAAATTTACACATCTTTGTAAATCTATCTACAATTACCCTGCAGGAGTTATAACTCTTATTCCCTGCTATTGGCAAACCTGTTACAAAGTCCATGTTAATGATTTCCCATGGAGCTTTCGGTTGCTCAATTTGTTGTAATAAACCAGCACTTTTTCCTGTTAATCTTTTAGATTTTTGACAAGAATCACATGTTTCAACATATTTCTGAACATCCTCAGACATGTTAATCCACCAAGCTGTGTTTTTTACTCTGGTTAATGTTTTATGGTAGTCAAAATGACCTGCTAATATATCATCATGACATATACTTAACATTAACTCCTTCATTGAAGGGGGAATTACATTTACATTACTTAATTTTTTCCTGTAATATATAAAACCATCCTCAATGGAAAATTTTCCTTTTTCTAATGCCTCTTTATACTTTATTGGTAATGTTTTTATTAAAACATTCATTGAAGCATTAGATGGATCATTTAATATTGTAGTTAATTTACTCAAGTCAGGATCTGAAGCATAATTATCAAGAATTGATTGCATATATTCATCCTCAATATCTACAATATAAATGCCATAAATCTTAATAATCTCTGACTCAGGAACATAAGCAGGATTATCATCATTATTAGGCAGAGGTACTCTAGATAACAGATCTACATTAGAGTGCAAGGTTCCTGCTCTATGTGTAATAGTCATCTGGCCTCTGTATTCTTGTACAGCTAATTGCCATCTAAACATGTGTCTATTAGGAGTTTTCATGTTTAAGAGTGACTTAACTGCACTACAGTCAGTTATTAACTCAAATTTTTGTTCTTCAAGGTAATAATGTAGCTTCTCAAGAGCCCATACTACTGCCAAACATTCAAGTTGAGTAGCACCATATTTCAATTCACTACTTCTCAGAGTACGTGAAATATAGCAGATTACTACTTCAGACCTTTTTCCTTCAATAAGTTGTTTTTGATGCAAAGCAGCACCCAGTCCAATAAAACTTGCATCTGTATATAATACAAAAGGTAATTGGAAATCTGGTAATCCTAAGATAGGAGCTGTCATTAAACATTCTTTCAACTTATCAAAACCTGTTGTCTTTCATTATTCCAAATGAAAGCTTCTGATTTCTTTATCAGTGTGGTCAGTGGTGCAGCAATTGATTGGTAGTTTTTTATATATTGTCTATAATAACCACAAATTCCAAGAAAAGATTGTACATCCTTTAAATTTTGAGGAATTCCAATATTCTTTATTGCAGCCACTTTATTTTGGTCAACACATATTTGTAAGCCAGATACAATATGACCAAGCACTTCTAAAGATCTAAACCCAAATTTACATTTTTTCAATGCAAGGGTCATTTTTATTTCATCCATTTTTTGAAATACTTTCCTTAAATGGATTAAGTGTTCATCATAAGTTTTTGAGAACACTATGATGTCATAAATGTATACCATTAACCATCCCTCAATCATTTCATTATGGAATGTTATATCCATTAACTTCTGAAATACTGATGGAGCATTTTTTGGTCCAAATGGCATTCTGACATACTTATAAATTCCCATGTGTGTTTTTATTAACAAAAAGTTCTGTGAATTCTTTTCAACAGGAATTTGATGGTACCCTTTATTTCCATCTAGGCAACTTATATATTTAGCACCTTTAAGGGTAGCATGTATAGAGGCAATCCTTGGCAAGGGATTAATATCATCTACTGTAATAGTATTTAATGCTCTATCATCACCGCACAGTCTTGCTTTATCTTTTTCATAAGAAATTAGCACTGGTGATATTACACAATATTTTGGTGTAGTTTCAAACTTCTTAAGAATGTTTATTTGTAATAACATCTTAATATTATCCTCTATGTCTTTCCTCTTCATTGGTGAAGCAGGGTATGGTTTCTTTTAAAGACTAGCAGGAATATTATCCATATCACAGGTTAAACTAATCTTCATTTCATGATCTTTTACAAGGCCAAGTTCATTTGTACCATGTGCAAAAGCCATTGCAAAAGCTTTAATTAATTCCAAAATATTATCTTTCTCAGCTTTACTTATCTGAGTGCCAAATGATGCTTTTGAAATTTCTGTTTCCAGAAGTTCCATCTCATTGGATTCTCTTCCTTTACATGGGGAATTTGTTACTGACTTAATGTGTAAGACTGTGTTAAAAGAATTTATTTTAAATTTCCTCTTACCATTCATTCCAATTGTAAAATTGTTATTAGCAGGGTCTTATTTTACACCAAATTTAGTCAGAATATGATTTCCAATGATAAAAGAGTTACTACAGTTAGTATTATCCATTATTAAAAAGTCACAAGTTACCCTTACATAACCATGTTGGTGTTTAAAGAAAACAGCAGCTTTGTATTTACCGATGGGGTGTAGCACTGATCCAAAACCTCTCCAATTTTTATTTTGAAGTGGTTCAAGCTTAAACCTATATTCACAATCAATTTTCTGTAATGTATTAGTGGAAACAACAGAACCAGCAGCTCCTGTGTCCAGTACTATATTAACATTTTCACCAGAAATGATAGCTGGAACCGTGATAGGTGTCATTCTAAAGTTATCAGCTTGTATATCCTTAATGATTTCAGCATCCTCAAAATTCATTAAAGATTCATTTGAGTCCATATTTAATATTGGATTTTAAAAGATGGACAAATCATCTTCCAACATACAGACTTCATTTTCATCACTATATGAGATATTGCTGTCATAATCACTTGATTCTTTACTTTTTTCAGTTTCAGTTTCAGATTCACATTGATTTTCAACTCATATTTGTGACCTTTGACCCAAGGTTTGTTACACTTATAACAAGTATTTGTTTCATTCTTTTTAGGTACTACAGGTGAAGTAGGTTTTTTCTGCTTCTCCTGAAGTGTTTTTGAATTCTGAGTTTTTACAGGTTCAACATTTTGTTTATAAGTGGAATACCTTGATTCATACTTATGGTTTAATAATATTTCATTGCAAATATTAATAAAGTCAGAATATTAAGTAACATTTAATGTTCTAGCTACAACAATGTCTCTGACAGATATAGGTAATTTATATATTATCTTATCTTTCCATAAGTTAAAATACATATGAGGCTCAATGGATTTTAATTTTTTGTTTAAATACATTAAAAATACCATAGTTTTGTCACCATTCAACGGATTATAGCTAGTCTTCTCATAAAGTCTCTGCTGAGTAAGCCTGAATTTAGAACCTCCAAATTGTTTTTCAATAAGTTGTTTCCATTCAGCCCAAGAGTAATCTTTACCCTCACTCAAGACAGCTTCAAACCATAATAAAGCAACATCCTTAAATAAAGAAATTAATTTTGATGTTATTTCTTCATCTGGTAACTTATATGAGAATTTCAAGTTGTCAATTCTTTGAATAAAATGTTGCCAATCAGAGCTGGCTTCCCTATCATAAGTTGGGTACTGATCTACCTTACGCCAGTTTTTCTGATTGGATTTTATCTCACTAATCTCAGGTAAATTCAACAACTCATTCACTTTTGATAAATGGTCTTGTATTTCGTCCTGCATGGATTTGTGACTTACATTTTCAGATTTGACACTACCACCAGATGGTTTTAATTGTGGTGGTATAGGGAAGGAATGAGATTCACTTTTGCCAATGAAAGGATTATTATTATATTGATTATACTTATGATTATCCTGGTTCATTAGTAGATTGGCAGTTTCAATCTCAAATTTAGTTAATCTTTGTAGCAACTCAGAGACACTTTGATTTGTCTGGGCAAAAGATAACTTTGTTCTTGATTCAGTCTTTAATAAATGTGTTTCATATAATTTTTCTAGCTCACAGAATTTGTTTGAAAGATCATTATATTTATTACTCAATGAATCATATTTAAGAGTTAGAGACAAATGTTCTTTCTCTAATTCTTTGTTATGTGTTGCTAATTGAGAAATGTTTAATGTCAAGGATGAAATTGTATCACTAGTGAGCTTAAATGTCTGTTCCTCACAATCAGTCATTCTATTCCACAATGCTGAAAAAATTCTATGGACAGTTGGATTATTGTTAAAATATTCTATGTCTTCCTTTTCAATTCTCTCACTCTCCTGTGAACTTCTCATCTCACTAGTAGGTGGTTGCAACTGAGGGTTAACTCGATTATCATTATAAATAGTACTGCTATTGTGAACAAAAGACAATTCAGGTGTATCTACTCTAAAACCTAAATTTCTTAAATGCTCCTCTATTTTTTGCACAGATTTAACATCAATAGAATTACCTATATTGTAATTATCAGTATTATGTTCAATCTGGTCAATCTGAGAGGGTAGTCTACTTACCATGGGATGGTTGCCAGTCCTGATTTTTGGAGCATTTTTCCTTTGTAAGGGTGAGCTGAGGAAGTCAGATGAGGTGGTGGATCCCTGTTGCAACTGTGGCTTGTCCACTGTTGATGAAACCAGTCCCATTTCCATTTTTCTACCAGGATTTTCTCCTGGGAGTGAGTTGACCCACCTTGGATAGGGGGTTGCTGATTTTACTGACTGGGCTGGCCTCCCTTTAACTCTGCCAATGCCTGATTCATCTTCTGAAACCCTACCTTGCAATTGTTTTGCAACTGCTCTACCTCTTTGAACATGAGTGATTTTGATTCTTCCAACTTCAGAGCCTGTTTGGCCAGGTGGGACAGTTGAATAAGAAGAGGAGGAGATGTCATTTTTATAGTTATCTTTTTTAAGAGGGCGTCTTTTTCCTCTATACTCATGCTTTCTGCCTGGGGGTATTGTTGACCCTCCATGGTGATGTCCTGGAAAGTTTTTGTTAGCTTTAGACCTGGTGTTATAAGCAGGATTTTCACTTACACTGTCCTGGGGAGAACTCATATTGTTAAAAATGACAATATTTTACGTCTACAAAAGGAAAAAACTCTATGGAATTAGTAGACAAAAGATATTAGCAACTATATAACTAATAAAAAAGCAATGGAGCTTACCCTGAATTTATATCTTTATTTATTTAGATAAATTATAAGAAAAATTTGAAAAAATTTGTTAGAAATATAATAATAGGTTTAACTAGACCTCTATAAGGGTGAATAAATAGCTTACCAAGCTATAACCAAATACCAATTTAATTGGGTGTTATATTGGTGTTTAAATACCAAGTGAAATTGGGTTTATATTGGGTACAGTTACTACTGTAAATATCTAATTTTTATGATAAAAAATTAGTAAAATTATTTTAAGGGTTCTTTTCCGCAATCACTGAGTTATCATGACCCACCAATATGCAGAAGACCCAAATATTTGGTTATTTTGATCTGTACTAAGGTAAATTTCACGTCCCAAGGCTTATACTAAATAATAAGTAAAATATAAGGAAAGACCCCCAATTGTCAGTATAGTCTAGTATATAAGTATGATATAAAAGTGTTTATTTATGGTCCTACTACTTATTGATAAATGATTTAGTGATTAAACCTCAGGAAAAGACTAATAAAATAGTTATACTCAAATAAAACTCACAATACTTGGATTTAAATGCGTGCTAGTGGTGGAAAATAGATGTATAAAATATAGTTATAGCTTAATATAAAGACAATATCAATTTATAATGGCTTTATAATATATTTCTAAATGTTAAAAATTGTATTGTAGTGTTTTTTGGAGTTGTAGTAATTGAATGATGATAAATAACCGTCAAAATACCTCCTTACTTATACCCAAATCCACTGGAGTGCACAGACCTTCAATCCAGATGATGTCACTGCTATCCCCAGCAATTAAAGCACTGTGAGGGCCCATCACTTCCCCATGGCGTCCACTTCAAGCAGTTTCCACACCCAGACCTCCAGTAAGGACCCTCCATCACAATTAATAATAACACAGATCCATACCATAAATAGAAAATCCAGATAAAAGCGGATACCATAAAGAAACAGGTAAAATATACTGTCAAAAAGAGATTTAATGAAACCAAAAGCATATAAAGGAAACAAATAAAATGTCCAAGCCCCCAATAACATCCCCAAGCCTCCACATTAACCCAGAAATATCCTTTCAACCCATAAATCCGTGAATAACCATCCAAGGAAGTAATTTTAGTTGTCCAAACTGGGTGTATGCGCCTGATATAGGTGTCTATGCTTCTTTAGGCATTTTGAGTCCACTGATTTCGTCCAAATGACCTAAAATAAGCAGAAAAACAAAGGTTATAGGCTATTAAGGGGCTAAACCCACTTATATACCTAAATATACATAATATACTGCGTATTTCACTGAATATGAGATTTATGTATACATATAAGCTTATGTATGTCAATAATTACTTCATATCACTTAAGATAAGTATATTATGACTCCATTAACACCATAATAAGTATTATTAGTCCATGGATAAGCTATTTAAACTATTATAAGTTATATAATAGAATTATAATTATATATATATATAATAAAATAATATATATTATTACTTTAACCTTATTTTTAAGATATAAGCTTAATTTACTTAAGGTTATCTTATTTTAAGCATAAGAAATACTCAGTCCTAAGGATTTTTATGCTGCCAAAAATATGCAGGATTTGAGCCATCATTTGGAAAAGGAAACCTTGATAACATATCTACATTTAAGTGAACAATACCAGCCTTATAAATTATTGTCATACTACCTCTGTATTATTGAACAGCTAGCTGCCATCTGAACATATGTCTGTTAGGTGTTTTCAAGTTTAAAAGGGATTTAACTGCACTGCAGTCAGTTACAAGTTAAATTTTCTGATCATTCAGATTAAAATGTAGCTTCTTTAAAGACCACACTACTGTTAAACACTCTAGTTGAGTGGCACCATATTTCAATTCACTATTTCTCAAGGCTCTTGAAATATAACAAATTACTGCTACTGATACTTTATCATTCATCACTTGTTTCTGATTGAGGGAAGCACTAAGACCAATAAAACTGTCATTAGTGTATAAAACAAATGATTGATTTAAGTCAGGTAAAGCAAGAATTGGTGCTGACATCACACAATGTTTCATAGTGTCAAAAGCTCTTTGTTTTTCACTATTAAAGAAAAGAGCAACATCTTTCCTAGTCAATTAGGTAAGGGGTAATGCTATGACTTTGTAATTGTTAATATACTGTCTATAGTATCCCCAAATTCCCAAAAAACTCAGGAGCTCTCTAACTGTGGTAGAAGCCTTCACCTGTTGTATGTCTGTCACTTTGTTTTGGTCAAAACATATTTATAAACCTGAGACAACATGACCAAGCACTTTTAAGGAATGGAAACCAAATTTGCATTTCTTCAAAGCAAGTTTCATATTTATCTCATCCATGTAATGGAATAATTTACACAGGTGGTTAATATGGTCCTCAAATGTTTTAGAGAATCTGATTATATCATCAATATAAACCATCAGCCATCCTTCAATTATTTCTTGATGGAATGTGTTATCCATAACTTTTTGAAAAACTGAAGGGGCATTTTTAGGGCCAAATTGCATCCTAACATACTTATAGATACCCATATGAGTAGCAATCATCAGAAAATTCTGAGAATTCTTCTCAAAAGGTACCTGGTGATATCCCTAGTTACAATCCAAACAGCTGATATATTTAGCACCTTGTAGGGTAGCATGTTTAAATGTTTTACTTCATTTTCTTCTTTATTATTTTTTAAACGGAACAAAATAATGTATGGCACAGACCTCTGGGGTATACAAAGTGACTTCAGTCAGTCTATAACCTCAGTGGACTTAATCTATTGCTAAGTAAAGTTTCATTTCCACTCTTGTATCTTGTTATATGTAGTCTAACGCCTGTTCTATATTGTGCTACTGATAGGTGTGTAGCGCAATCATAGATATAGGCTTGTGATATATACTCACAAGAGTACATATTATTAATAAAGGTACTTTTATTTTTTTATATACTTGTGTAATACATGTCACTCATCTGAGTGGCCTTAATCTATTGCTAGGTTGGTAGCGCACTCATAGTTATAGGCTTGTGATATATACTTACAAGACTACATATTATTATTAAAGGTTCATTGGAGTCTTCCACTACGTCACATTCATAGCATGTATAGAGCTAATTCTAGGTAAAGGATAGATATCATAAACAGTATAAGTATTCAAGCTTCTATAATCACCACATTACCTGGCTTTATCTTTCTCATAAGAAATTAGGACAGTTGAGTTAACACAATATTTAGGTGTTTCCACTACCTTTTCATTAATATTAATTTTCAAAAGGGTAGAGATATTGTTTTCAATATCTTTTCTCTTTGAGTAAGAAGCAGGATAAGGCTTCTTCTTTAAACTAGGTGGTATTTGAGTTAATGGGAAAGCTAATGATAGCTTCATTTCTTCTTTTAAAAATCCTAATTCATGTGACCCATGAGCAAAGGCCATAGAAAGCTTTTATCAATTTAATGATGGAATCTTTTTCATCAACAGAAAGTTGTTCTCCAAAAGAAGAATTGTCAATTTTTGAAATGAGGGAAGGCATTTATTTTGTATATCTTCCTTTCTACTGAACTTATGAATGACATGTGTTCAATCCTGTGTTAATAATTTCTTGGGGGAGGAAATTTTAAATTTTCTCTTCCCATTCATCCCCATTTTGAAGCATTGGTTTGAAGGATCTAATTTTATGACATATTTGGTTAAAATTTCATTTCCCACAATAAACCAATTACTCAAATTATCATTTTTCATGACAAAAAATCACATATAGCTCTTACAAAACCATGGTTATCTTTTAAATATACTTTGGCTTTATATTTACCAATGGGGGACAAAACAGACCCATAACCTCTCCAATTCTCAGGGATGATAGGAATAAGTTTTGATTTATAATCTTTCTCCACTGAAGCAAGTGCTTTTTCAGATACTACAATTCCTCCAGCTCCAGAATCTAAGAGAACCTCAATGTTGTTTTCTTTGATCAAGACTGGTGCCTTGAGAGGGACAATAATAATTGAACTGTTCTCAGGGTTTTTTATAATCTCAGAATCCTCTACTGTAGATAAATTATTATTCTCAATATTAATATTATTCTAATAATAAATATCCTCTTCCAGCATCAAAATTTCCTGATGAGATTCATATGTAATATTTCTGGCACAATCACTTGAAGTATCATTCAGTGCTCTTGTGTCAGCCTGTATATCCCCAGGACTGAGTAAAAAGTGCTTATAAATTATGTTAAACACATGAACTATACATGAGAACAATAAATGAGAGTACACAAACAGTATACATAAGTAAAATTATGATAATACACAAAAAATGCCATTATAACACCTTATATACACGCATATATCCACCTTTTATAAGTCTTATGTACTTAATATTAAGTTGGAATATGTTAGGGTAATCTTAAGAACCTTAAGTATAAGGCTACATAATTTTTAAGTACACTTAAAGCTGTTATATTCATTGTTTTACACAAAAAACAAGAAATGCGCTTTATTTCACTTAAAAGTTGACTATATGCGCTATAAAATTGAGAATATCAAAATTGCGCTTTGACAGATCAATTGGGCTCATTTAGAACTATTGATTTGGCTATTTAAATGTATAAAAATAACACTTTTCAAATTTGGTGTTTTTTATGCCAGAAATGGCTTCTGTGTACTGGCTACATACTGCCTGCTTTTTTCCCGTGTGAATAGCTTCATTTTTAACAAAGTTAGCTTTTTCACACTATAATTACCCCACATTCTACGCCCACTGTGGGGAAACACACTAAAATAGGCGACAGGTGCTTATTTAGTGTCCTAGCTTAATTAATAATGCACTGACCTTGTTTATATGCACTAATTTCATTAATAACCTCACTCTTGGCACCTTATTTCATCACCACGCTAAAATTTGCCTAATTTTAGTCAAGGATTTACCTGTGCAAGCGCCTGCCAAGGACTGCATGTAGTTACCCCACATCTCACACTCTTTTTTAAGTTTTTGGGTGGTATCTCAGTCAATTTTGGTTATTTTTGGATGGGAATTTCACATAGTATAATGTCAGGATTAGCCCCTCCATTTCTACTGTAGATCCCCCTTATTATTAAGCTATAATTAACCTTAAAAAGTCTCCTTTAACCTTGTTATAATATTGTTTTCCATGGCAACTAGCTGTACAAGAGTACAGAGGAAGAATGACAATCACTCACAGAGCAGGAACATTGCATTCAAATGTGGATTTATTATCCAGAAGTCCTTTGCCAAATGATGCTGACAACCCAGCTTATGTACCTGAAAATGAGGTTATAAATATATTTGGGATTTATATAGTGGATTTAGAAGAAGAGTTCATGCAAACTATATTGGAAAATTATTCATATGATAAAGATTTGTCTAAACTATCTACCATTCTTAATGATCCAACAAATGCCTCCATGAGTGCATTAATTAAAACCATGCCTCCAAAGTATAAAAATGCGTTGGAAAAAGGTAAACTATCAATTGAAGATGGATATATATATTACAGGAAAAAGTTAAGCAATGTAATAGTAATACCACCTTCTATGAAAGAGTTAATGTTGAGTACTTGTCATGATGACATCTTAGCTGGTCATTTTGACTTAAACAAAACATTAACCAGAGTTTAAAATACAGCCTGGTGGATAAACATGAAAGAGGATGTACATAAATACATTGAAACATGTGACTCTTGTCAGAAATCTAAAAAATTAACTGGGAAGAGAGCTGGGTTGTTACAACAAATAGAGCAGCCAAAAGCTCCATGGGAAATTATAAACATGGATTTTGTAACTGGCTTGCCATTAGCAGGAAAAGAAAGTTTCAATTCTTGCTGGGTAATAGTGGATAGATTAACAAAAATGTGTAAGTTTATCCCTACCCATAAAGAGGTATCTGCTAAAGACTTGGCGTTACTATGGTGGACTCAGATGATGAATACTTCTGGGTTCCCCAAAGCCATAATCTCTGACAGAGATCCTAAATTTACTTCAGAGTTCTGGACATCTTTGATGGAAGTATCAGGTTATCAATTAAAATTGTCTACAGCACACCATCCACAAACTGATGGGCTGGCTGAGAGGATGATACAAACTCTAGAAGACATGATAAGAAGATATTGTGCCTTTGGATTAGAATACAAAGACAATGAGAAATTCACACATGACTGGGTAACATTAATTCCTGGCCTTGAATTTGCTTATAACAGCACAACTCATTCTGTAACAGAGAAGAAACCATTTGAACTCTGGCTGGGATATGTACAAAATACCCCAGTAAATCATTTAAATAAACTCCCAAGGTTGGATATACACCCTGGCACTAAATCCTTTATTCATATGCAACAAATGTGTAGAAAGCATGCAGAAGAATGAATCCAAAAAGCATTTGAATATGAAAAGAAAAGGTGGGACAAATCTCATTAAGAATTTGAATTTAAAAAGGGAGATGAAGTCCTCATATCAACACTACATTTTAACTTACAAGGTAATGTTAAATTAAAGGATCCCTTTGTAGGACCTTTTGTAGTAAATAAAATGGTTGGGAATAATGCAGTGGAAGTCATATTATATGCTCCATATGATAGGAAACATCCAGTTTTCCCTATCTCATTATTGAAACCTTACCATGCAAATGATCCTGACTTATTTCCAAAAAGAAGGGGAAGGCCTAAAAAGCAACCTGAAGAAATTGTGGAAAAAGCAGAGATTGAAAAAATACTCAAGAAAAGAATCCTTACTAAAGAAAAAGGAACTGAGTATTTACTAAGGTTTAAAGGGAAATCAAATGAATTTGATAAATGGATACCTGAAAAAGAAATTTCTAATTTATCCACCCTTCTTAAAAAATTTAAACAGAAATAAATTTCTGTTCAACCAGCTGAGGGGTTAAAAAACCAGTACTCATAATATTTTATTATGTTTTATTTCTTTAAAGTTTAATCTTTAATGCTACAGATTTATTCTGAATACCTGAAAATTACAAATTAATAAAATAAAATGTATAACTTATCAATTTTTTTTATTGTTTTTTTTGGGTGTGCGAGTGTCAGCCTGTATATCTCCAGGACTGAGTAAAAAGTGATTATAAGTTATGTTAAACACATGAACTATACATGGGAATAATAAATAAGAGTACACAAATAGTATACATAAGTAAAATTATGATAATACACAAAAAATGCCATTATAATACCTTATATACACGCATATATCCACCTTTTATAGGTCTTATGTACTTAATATTAAGTTGGAATATGTTAGGGTAATCTTAAGAACCTTAAGTATAAGGCTACATAATTTTTAAGTACACTTAAAGCTGTTATATTCATTGTTTTACGCAAAAAACAAGAAATGCGCTTTATTTCACTTAAAAGTTGACTATATGCGCTATAAAATTGAGAATATCAAAATTGCGCTTTGACAGATCAATTGGGCTCATTTAGAACTATTTATTTGGCTATTTAAATGTATAAAAATAACACTTTTCAAATTTGGTGTTTTTTATGCCAGAAATGGCTTCTGTGTACTGGCTACATACTGCCTGCTTTTTTCCCGTGTGAATAGCTTCATTTTTAACAAAGTTAGCTTTTTCACACTATAATTACCCCACATTCTACGCCCACTGTGGGGAAACACACTAAAATAGGCGACAGGTGCTTATTTAGTGTCCTAGCTTAATTAATAATGCACTGACCTTGTTTATATGCACTAATTTCATTAATAACCTCACTCTTGGCACCTTATTTCCTCACCACGCTTAAATTCGCCTAATTTTAGTCAAGGATTTACCTGTGCAAGCGCCTGCCAAGGACTGCATGTAGTTACCCCACATCTCACACTCTTTTTTAAGTTTTTGGGTGGTATCTCAGTCAATTTTGGTTATTTTTGGAGGGGAATTTCACATAGTATAATGTCAGGATTAGCCCCTCTATTTCTACTGTAGATCCCCCTTATTATTAAGCTATAATTAACCTTAAAAAGTCTCCTTTAACCTTGTTATAATATTGTTTTCCACGCATATACTCTCTTTTTGTCTTTTCTTTAATTTTGATGGATCTCCCTTATTATTAATAGGATTTTAGAGGTTGTTGTTTGTTTAATTATGTTATTGGTCACTAGGGGCGTTGATGGAGAGGTCTATTACTTGTTTGAAGGCGTTATTAACATTGTATTAGATGGTACAACAAGGTGTTTATTGGGGAACTTATTGTGTATAAAAGGAGGAGGTTTTTGGGTCTTGTTTTCGGCATTCTTTATCATTTACAATTTACCAATATAACCAAATAAATTACAATACATATCAATTAGTACTTTTATAAGACTTTTGAATAGTATCTGAATTATAAAATCTATTTTTCTACCAACTACAAAGATTGTAAGCCATATATAAAAATAGTGATATTTATATTACTGAGACCTTTAATTTTGATTATATTTTACTACTTATTGGATTTAGATTACAGTATTCATATAGGACCATTAAAATCTTCTAGAAAACTGACCATTCAAGCTAGTTCACGTCCTTGTACTTGACCTTATCCTGACATATTGTGTCATCAGCATGTTCCTCTGTCTGCTCAACAAGATGTATCTTCTTTTCACAAACATGGCCTTTCTGCCAAGCCTTGCTGCATTTGAGGAAAGGTTCAATTGTATACTTTTTGGGTGCAAGAGGGGTAGAAGGTTTACCAACCTTTTCCAGAGGTTTCTGTTATTAATTGGAGGGTTTCTCCAATGGATTTCTAGGAATGAATTTTCTAGCTCCATACTTGTTGTTTAGAAGGATCTCATTACAAGTATTAATGAAAGAAGAAGGTTCTCTTGAGAGCTCAGTCCTAGCAACTATCAAGTCTCTCAATGACATAGGTAATTTATAGAGGATCCTGTCCTTCCATAATTCAAACTCCATATTTGTGTCAGTGTATGTAGTATATAAGTATGATTTAATAGTGTTTATTAATGGTCCTACTACTTATTGATAAATTATTTAGCGATTAAACCTCAGCAAAGACTAATAAAATAGTTATACTCAAATAAAACTCACAATACTTGGATTTAAATGCATGCTAGTGGTGGAAAATAGATAAATAGAATATATTTATAGCTTATATAATGATAATATCAATTTATAAAGGCTTTATGATATATTTCTAAATGATAATAATTGTGTTTAAGTTTTTAATTGAATTTTGGTTAGTGAGTGATGTCTAATAAATGTCAAAATCCTCTCTAACTTATACCAAAATCCACTGGAGTGCACAGACCTTCAATCCAGATGATGTCACTGCTATCCCCGGCAATTACAGCACTGTGAGGGCCCATCACCTCCCCATGGCTTCCACTTCAAGAATTTCAACACCCAGACCTCCATTAAGGACCCTCCATCACAATGAATGATAACACAGACCCATACCATAAATAGAAAATCCAGATCAAAGCGGATACCATAAAGAAACAGTTAAAATGACTAATCCATAAGGAATAAATGAAACCCAAAGCATATAAAGGAAACAAATGAAATTTCCAAGCCCCCAAAAATATCCCCAAGAATCAATATTAACCCAGAAATGACCTCCTGACCCATAAATCCCCGAATAACCATCCATGGAAACAGATTAAGTTGTCCAAACTGAGTACATGCGCCTGAAATAGATGTATATGCTTCTGTAGGCGTTGTGAATACTCTGAATATGTCCATATGACCTAAAATAAGCAGAAAAACAAAGGTGATAGGCTATAAAGAGGCTAAAACCCACTTATAGACCTAAATATACATAATATACTGCATATTTCACTGAATATGAGATTTATGTATACATATAAGCTTATGCGTGTCAATATTTACTTAATATCGCTTAAGATAAATATATTATGACTCTATTAACACCTTAATAAGTATTATTAGGCCATTGATAAGCTATTTAAACTACTATAAGTTATATAATAGTGTAATAATTATATACATATGTATAATAAACATATATATAAGTGTTTTAACCTTATTTTTAAGATATAAGCTTAATGTATTTAAGGTTATCTTATTTTAAACATAAGAGTTAATCAGTCTAGGAGATACCTAGGCTGACACTCCCTCACCAAAAAAAATATTAAAAAAAAAATGTTAAAAGACTTTAATTAATAAGTTAGGAGTAAATAGAAAAATTATTTTGAAATTTCTATGATTCCTATACTGAACTTTACAGTATTATTTGGATTTAAATTTTTTCAAGAGATTTTTAAGATCAGAGGTTACATTTTCCGGGATCCACTGGTCATATTCACTTGTTTTATCTTTAAATCTTAATAGATACTCAACTCCCTTTTCTTTGGTAAGGTTTCTCTTTTTAAGTATCTTTTCAATTTGAGCCTTTTCAACTTTCTCTTCAGGTTGCTGTTGATGCCTTCCTGATCTTCTTGGAAATAGAGCAGTTTCAATAGAATTGTATGGTTTTATAAGAGAAATAGGAAATACTGGATGTTTTCTATCATATGGTGCACATAGAATAACCTCAACAGCATTTTTACCAACCATCTTTTTAACTACAAATGGTCCAATGAATGGAACGTTCAATTTAACATTACCATTTTAATTGAAATGTAGTGTAGAAATAAGGACTTCATCACCCTCTTTGAACATTTTTTCTTTATGGGATTTATCCCATCTTTTCTTCTCATACTCAAACACCTTATTTATACATTCTTGAGCATGTTTTCTGCATAATTCTTGCATCTGAAGAAAAGATTTAGTACCTGGATGGATATCCAATCTAGATAATTTATTAAGAGTTTTAGAAGGGGTATTAGGTACATAACCCAACCATAACTCAAATGGCTTTTTGCCAGTGTCAGAATGTACTGTACTATTGTTTGCAAATTCTTAACCTGGGATAAGAGTTACCAAATCATGCGTGATTTTGTCATTGTCTCTAAAGTTAAGACCAAAAGCACAATATCTTCTTATCATATCTTCTAAGGTTTGTATCATTCTTTCTGCTAGCCCATCAGTTTGTGGATGGTGTGCTGTAGAAAGTGTTAATTGACACCCTGAAACATCAATAAGTGATGTCCAGAACTCAGAAGTAAATTTAGGATCTCTGTCAGAAAATATTACTTTGGGAGAAACTGCTATATTTAACATTTGTGTCCACCATAAAAAATCTAAGTCCTTTGCAGAAACCTCTTTGTGGGTAGTAATAAATTTACACATTTTTGTAAATATATCTACAATTACCCAGCAGGAGTTATAACTCTTATGTCCTGCTATTGGAAAACCTGTTACAAAGTCAATGTTAATTATTTCCCATGGAACTTTTGGCTGCTCAATGTGTTGTAATAAACCAGCTCTTTTGCCTGTTAATCTTATAGATTTTTGACAAGAATCACATGTCTAAACATATTTTTGAACATTCTCAGACATATTAATCCACCAAGCTGTGTTTTTTACTCTGTTTAATGTTTTATGATAGTCAAAATGACATGCTAAGATATCATCATGACATTTACTTAACATTAACTCCTTCATTGAAGGGGAAATTACAATTACATTACTTAATTTTTTCCTGTAATATATAAAATCATCCTCAATGGAAAATTTTCGTTTTTCTAATGCCTCTTTATACTTATTTGGTAATGTTTTTATTAAAACATTCATTGAAGCATTAGATGGATCATTTAATATTTTAGTGAGTCTACTCAATTCAGTATCTGAAGCATACATATCAAGAATTGATTGCATAAATTCATCCTCAAGATCTACAATATAAATGACATAAATGTTAATAATCTCTGTTTCAGGAACATAAGCAGGATTCTCATCATTATTAGGCAGAGGTGCTCTAGATAACAAATCCACATTAGAGTGTTAGTTTCCTATTCTATGTGTAATAGTCATCTGTCCTCTGTATTCTTGTATAGCTTATTGCCATCTAAACATGTGTTTATTAAGAGTTTTCATGTTTAAGAGTGAATTAACTGCACTACAGTCAGTGATTGACTCAAATTTTTGTTCTTCAAGGTAATAATGTAGCTTCTCAAGAGCCCATACTACTTCCAAAAATTCAAGTTGAGTAGCACCATATTTCAATTCACTACTTCTTAGAGTACGTAAAATATAGCAAATTACTACTTCTGACATTTTCCCTTCAAAAAGTTGTTTTTGATGCAAAGCAGCACCCAGACCAATAAAACTTGCATCTGTATATAATACAAAAGGCAATTGGAAATCTGGTAATCCAAAGATAGGAGCTGTCATCAAAAATTCTTTCAACTTATAAAAAGCCTGTTGCCTTTCATTATTCCAAATGAAAGCTTCTGATTTCTTTATCAGTGTGGTCAATGGTGCAGCAATTAATTGGTAGTTTTTTATATATTGTCTATAATAACCACACATACCAAGAAAAGATTGTACATCCTTTACGTTTTGAGGAATGCCAATATTCCTGATTTCAGCCACCTTATTTTGGTCTACACATATTTGTAAGCCAGATACAATATGACTAAGCACTTATAAAGACTTAAACCCAAATTTACATTTTTTCAATGAAAGGGTCATTTTTATTTCATCCATTTTCTGAAATTCCTTCATTAAATGGATTAAGTATTCATAATATGTCTTTACTCTTCATTGTTGAAGCAGGGAATTTTTTTTTTAGATTAGCAGGAATATTATCCATATCACAGGATAAACTAATCTTCATTTCATGATCTTTTACAAGGCCAAGTTCATTTGTACCATGTGCAAAAGCCATTGCAAAAGCTTTAATTAATTCCAAAATATTATCTTTCTCAGCTTTACTTATCTGAGTGCCAAATGATGCTTTTGAAATTTCTGTTTCCAGAAGTTCCATCTCATTGGATTCTCTTCCTTTACATGGGGAATTTGTTACTGACTTAATGTGTAAGACTGTGTTAAAAAAATTTATTTTAAATCTCCTTTTACTATTCATGCCAATTGTAAAATTGTTATTAGCAGGGTCTAATTTCACACCAAACTAAGTCAGAATATCATTTCCAATGATAAAACAGTTACTTCAGTTAGTATTATCTATTACTACAAAGTCATAAAATACTCTTACATAACCATGTTGAAGTTTAAAGAAAACAGCAGCTTTTTATATACCAATGGGATGTAGTACTGATACAAAACCTCTTTAATTTTTACTTTGAAGGGGTTAAAGCTTAGACTTATATTCACTATTAATTTTCTGTAATGTATTAGTAGAAACAACGGAACCAGAAGCTCCTGTGTCCAATACTATATTAACATCTTCACCAGAAACAATAGCTGGAACCATGATAGGTGTCATTCTAAAATTATCAGCTTTTATATCTTTAATGATTTCAGCATCCTCAAAATTCATTAAAGATTCATTTGAGTCCATATTTAATATTGAATTTTCAAAGATGGACAAATCATCTTCCAACATACAGACTTCATTTTCATCACTATATGAGATATTGCTGTCATAATCACTTGATTCTTTACTTATTTCAGTTTCAGTTTCAGTTTCACATTGATTTTCAACAATATTTATATTCTTCTCACATTTGTGACCTTTAACCCAAGGTTTGTTACACTTATAACAAGTATTAGTTTCATAATTTTTAGGTACTACAGGTGCAGTAGGTTATATCTGCTTCTCCTGAAGTGTTTTTGAATTCTGATTTTTCACAGGTTCATTTTTTTGTTTATAAGTGGTGTACCTTGCTTCATACTTATGGTTTAATAATATTTCATTACAAATATTAATAAATTCAGAATATTCATTAACCATTATTTTTCTAGCTACAACAATGTCTCTGATAGATATAGGTAATTTATATATTATCTTATCTTTCCATAAGTTAAAATCCATGTTTGGATCAATGGATTTTAATATTTTATATAAATTCATTAAAAACACCATAGGTTTGTCACCATTTAACAGATTATACCTATTTTTCTCATATAATATTTGTTGAGTGAGCCTGAATTTAGAACCTCCAAGTTGTTTTTCAATTAGTTGTTTCCATTAAGCCCAAGAGTAATCTTTACCATCACCAAAAACAGCTTCAAACCATATGAAAGCAACATCCTTAAATAAAGAAATTAATTTTGATGTTATTTATTCATCTGGTAACTTATATGAGAATTTCAAGTTGTCAATTCTTTGAATATAATGTTGCCAATTAGAGCTGGATTCTCCATCATAAGTTGGGTACTGATCTATCTTAGGCTGGTTTTTCTGATTGGATTTTATTTCACTAATTGTAGGTAGGTTCAATAACTCATTTACTCTTGATAAATGGTCTTGTAGTTCATCCTGTACAGATTTGTGACTTATATTTTCAGATTTGAGACTACCACCAGATGGTTTTAGCTGTGGTGGTATAGGGAAGGAATCAGATTCACTTTTGCAAATGAAAGGATTATTATTATATTGAGTATTTTTATGATTATCCTGGTTCATTAGTAGATTGGCAGTTTCAATCTCAATTTTAGTCAATCTTTGTAGCAGCTCAGAGACACTTTCATTTGTCTGGGCAAAAGATAACTTAGCTCTTGATTCAATTTTCAATAAGTGTGCTTCATACAACTTTTCTAACTCATGGAATTTGTTTAAAAGTTCACAAAATTTATTACTCAATGAATCATAATTAGAGTTAGAGACAGATGTTCATTCTCTGATTATTTATTTCTTTTTTCTAGTTGAGAAATGTTCAATGTTAAGAATGAAATTGTATCACTTGTGAGCTTAACTGTCTGTTCCTCACAATCAGTCAATCTATTCAACAATGCTGAAACAATTCTATGGACAGTTAGATTATTGTTAAAATACTCCATGTCTTCCATCTCAATTCTCTCACTATCTTGTGAACTACTAATCTCACTAGTAAGTGGTAGAAGCTGAGGATTAACTGTATTATGATTATGAATAGTACTGTTGGTATTGACAAAAAAAATTCAGGTTTATCTACATTAAAACCTAATTTTCTCAAGTCCTCCTCAATTTTCTGTACAGATTTGACATCAATAATATTATCTATATTATAAATATCAGTATTGTGTTCAATCTGAGAGGGTAATCTACTTACCACGGGATAGGTGCCAGTCCTTATTTTTGGCTCTTTTGCTTTCCTTTGTAGGGGTGAGCTGAGGAAGTCTGATGAGGAGGAGGATCCCTGTTGCAGATGTGACTGGACCATTTTTGATGGAACCAATCCCACTTCCCTTTTTCTACCAGGATTTTTTCCTGGGAGTTATGTGACCCTCCTGGGGTTGGGGGTTTCCGACTTGGCTGGCCTCCCTTTAGCTCTGTCAAGGTTTGATTCATCTGCTGGAATCCTACCTTGCAATTGTTCTGCAATTGCTCTACCTCCTTCAGAATGAGAGACTTTGATTCCTCAAACTTCAGGACATGTTTTGTAAGATTTGACAGTTGATCCTGCAGAGGAGAAGGCGTCTTTTTAATTGTAATCTTTTTTAAGAGGGCTTCTTTTTCATCTATACTCATTTTCTCTGGCTGTGGGTATGATTAACCCTCCATGGTTATGTCCTGGAGCAATGTTTTTATTAGTTTAGACCTGGTATTATAAGCAGGCTTTTCATTTAAATTGTCCTGGAGAGCACCCATATTGATAAGAATAACAAAATTTTATGTCTACAAAAGAGAAAACCTATATGGTAATTAGTAGACAAAACTTATTAGCAATAAAATTACTAATAAAAGCTCAGGAGCTTACCCTGAATTTATATCTTTATTTATTTAAATAAAATATAAGAAAAATTAGAAAAAATTTGTTAAATATAAGATAATAAGTTTAACTAGACCTTTATAAGGGTGAATAAATATCTTACAAAGCTTTAACCTAATACCAATTTAATTGGGTGTTATATTGGTGACCAAATACCAAGTGAAATTGGGTTTATATTGGGTACAGTTACTACTGTAAATACCTAATTTTTATTATAAAAAATTAGTACAGTTATTGAAAGGGTTCTTTTCCAAAATAACTGAGTTATGATGGCCCACTAGTGTGCAGAAGAGCCAAATATTTTGTTTTTTTGAGCTATACTTAAGTAAAAATTATGTCCCAAGTCTTACACTAAATAATAAGTAATAACTAAAGAAAGATGCCAATTGTTAGTATATCTAGTATATAAGTATGATTTAATAGTATTTATTAATGGTCCTACTACTTATTGATAAATTATTTAGTGATTAAACCTCAGGGGAAGACTAATAAAATAGTAATACTCAAATAAAACTCACAATACTTGTATTTAAATGCGTTCTAGTGGTGGAAAATAGATAAATAGAATATAGTTATAGCTTATATAATGATAATATCAATTTATAAAGGCTTTATAATATATTTCTAAATGAAAATAATTGTGTTTAAGTGTTTAATTGAAGTTTAGTAATTAAGTGATGTCTAATAACCGTCAAAATCCTCCCTTACTTATACCAAAATCCACTGGAGTGCACAGACCTTCAATCCAGATGATGTCACTTCTATCCCCGGCAATTACAGCACTGTGAGGGCCCATCACATCCCCATGGCTTCTAATTCAAGAATTTCAACACCCAGACCTCCATTAAGGACCCTCCATCACAATTAATGATAACACAGACCCATACCATAAATAGAAAATCCAGATCAAAGCGGATACCATAAAGAAACAGGTAAAATAACTAATCCATAAGGAATAAAATGAAACCCAAAGCATATAAAAGAAACAACTTAAATTTCCAAGCCCCCAAAAACATCCCCAAGCATCAATATTAACCCAGAAATGACCTCCTGACCCATAAATCCGTGAATAACCATCCATTGAAACAGATTAAGTTGTCCAAACTGAGTACATGCGCCTGAAATAGATGTATATGCTTCTGTAGGCGTTTTGAATCCACTGAATACGTCCATATGACCTAAAATAAGCAGAAAAACAAAGTTTATAGGCTATTAAGAGGCTAAAAACTCACTTATAGACCTAAATATACATAATATACTGCATATTTCACTAAATATTAGTTTTATGTATACATATAAGCTTATGTATGTCAATAATCACTAAATATCACTTAAGATAAATATATTATGACTCCATTAACACCTTAATAAGTATTATTAGGCCATGGATAAGCTATTTAAACTACTATAAATTATATAATAATGTAATAATTATATATATATGTATTATAACCATATATATAAGTGTTTTAACCTTATTTTTAAGATATAAGCTTAATGTATTTAAGTCTATCATATTTAAAAAATAAGAATTACTGAGTTCTTGACATACCTAGGCTGAAAATCTGGGTCCATTGCCCTCAAGATTTTCACAAGTTTCATCAGGAACTCAATGGTTTTGTCAGTAGAAGAGCTATATTTAGTTTTCTTATACTTCCTTTGTTGAGTTATTCTAAACTTGGAGCCACAAAACTGTGCTTTAATTAATATTTTCCAATCTTCCCATGAGTAGTCATTTTTATCCAAGAGAACAGATTCATACAACATTAGGGCCACATTGGTAAATAAAGAAATTAATTTTAACACAATTTCCTCATCTGGGATTTGTAAGAATTTTTTAAGTTATCAATCCTGCAAATTAACTGTTGCCAATTAGAGGAAGAGTCACCATCAAATTTTGGATACTGGTCAAGTTTTGGCAAATTCTTTTGATTTGAAGTAGCCTCCTTATTACAAGCTTGTTTCTGAGTAAGAAGGAGCTGTAACTTCTCCAATTGGGAAGTAATTTGATTTTTTAATCCTTCTGTGGATGATTCAGGTACATCATCAATTTTTGATGGAGACTCAGTGATATCAAATGGTATTTCTGGAACTAATTTTATTTTGGATGAACTAGAAACAGGTATAATTGGGGTATCCTGCACCACATGTTCTTTCAAAGAAATGTCAGAAAACTTTTGATCATGTAAAAATGAATTTAATTTCTCTTCAATGGATTTTAGCCTAGTCTTTACTCTTGGAATACTAGATAAACTCTCATTGATGGTTTTAAAAGATAACTTGTTCTTATTTTGTAAAGATGAATAATGATCACTCAATCTTTTTATGTTCAATTTATGTCCTTCTAGCTCTTGGAAAAAGATGGACACAGTATCTTTTAATTTCAAACAAATCATTCTTGATATTTTGCCATAAAGCAACTTTCTTTTCATGAGTTACTTTGTAATGAAAAAAATCATCAGAAACTCTCTGTAAATCACTCCTCAATGATTTATAACCCTGTTCAGTTAAAAACTATGATATTTCTGAGTTAATTGCATGTTGTTCATTATATGATTTTTCTTAGCAATATAATCCATCAAATATTCATCATTAATGTTAGCTACATCTGGAGTATTTCTCAATACACCAGGTCAAAAGTTAGACGACTTTCAGTCAAGTGGTTGTTTAGTACCTGTGGTCTAACCTGAGTCAAACCTGTGTTGGAACTTTGGTGGGACAATTTTTCATCATGACACATAGCTCATAGCTGAATCATTAGGATCAATTTGAATTCTTCATATAGTTCTGCTTGCATAATTTCCAACAGGCAATAGATCATACTTTAGTGTCTAAAATACATATATTGAATTTATAATGGATATTACAAAGGTGACTAATATGCACCAGCTATATTACTTAATGACATTATACAGACAGTATCTGATAAAACACCACCAAAGCCACTTGGATTGAGAGTTCTTGAATCATGTCCAATAATATCTATATGAGTAATAATAACATTTTTAGACCATCAATTGTAGCACCAAAATGTTTTGAATCCTGCTTTTAAGAATTTTCTATTTTTTTTTTCAACAGCATCATACAATTCAACTAGAATAAAGATTTGATCTGGTAAAATTCAGTGACTTCCACATTCTCAAAAAAAAAATCCAATCTTGTTGCCTCTTGATATTCCCATAACCTTGTTCTTTTGAGTATAATGAGAAGTATTTAACACCAATTTTTTAGTATTGAAGATCAGTAATTTTAGATTGTAGAAATTTTAAAGCACCAATGAATTTATCTTTTTTAAAAATGTTTAAAAAAGACATTTTTCTATAAATCTTGTTTAAATATTCTGGCCATAAATCATATTCTTCACAGAGCAATATAAAAGTTTATTTTGAAGTCTTTCCTTTTTATATATTGAAAAAATCTTTAATTTGAATTTTAAATCAACTGTCATTCATCTAAAGACAAGATTGAGGATTTAATATTATGATGAACATTTCCATTAAAATTTTTTCCATTTCAAATAAAAACAAAAAGATAATGTAAAAAATTATGGGTAAAAAAAAGAATTATGAAAAAATGAGTTTATTAATATTGTGTGGGTTAGATCTTAAAATTTGATTCATACTCTCATGATCCCAAGCTTCCTCTGATGATGCTGGGCCGAATATTTGCAGAACTTCAGGAAAATTTTGGGCTAAGTGGAAATTAGGCTTGATGTGAATTTGTGGCCAAAATTTTCCATGGAATTTTTATACTCCTTCAGCAAATCATGAAGAGATATAATTTCATCTTCATTGATTTAAAAGTAAGTCGAAAGGTTTTTTATTGATACAAAAATGGAAATACACTTAATTAAATTCTTCTCTTTACTTTCAGAATTTTCTATATTCACAACTAGAAACAAAGAAACCACATCATAACTTTTTTATAGCAAAATTCATTCTTCTGCTATGAGATTTGTTCCAGTCTTCCCTAAATGGTGTGGAACACAGTTGAACCATGAGGTAATGAGTGTATGAAAAATAAAATTTTGAACCATCATTAAATCATTAGTACTAAGATCCAAATAAGAGGTTAAATCAGTTGGTGTTGAAACTGATCCCCATTTGATTCAAGGTCTAAAACAGGCAGAAAATTCCTGAAATGTGGACTCTAAGAAAGATATTTATTAGGGAAAATTTTATCTAATGATGATTCAGCTATAATTACTTGAACTATCTAAATCAGAACTATATTTTTCATTATATGATCTGGGTCCAACTCCTAGTGGATTAGAACTTCCTGATGGCCCAACAATTTTTAGAGCTTCTTTTGCCTTCTCTCAATGAATTTCATCATAAGATAATTTTTGCTTGAGGTCTGTTCTAAGTGGTGGTATCACTAAGCAAACTAAACTCTATTTTTTCTTCTTTTACTTGAGTCATGAGAGGAATAATTTGAGGGGAAAGATGGTATTTTTGAAAAAAAATTACTTTTGTGTGAATTCTGTCAAGGGGTACTTTTGGTCTAGAAGCTTGGTTTGAGGATTATACAAGGAATTTTAGGGTTTTATTGAACTCTCAAAGAATAGTTTGTATTTCTTAATCAAAATAATTGTTTTATTCAAATAAAAAAGGTAGTTATAAGATATCAATATAAATTATAGATTGGAATTACGGTGTTGTAAATACTAAAGTTATAAAATATAGGAATAAATGTATTATTGTGAGTGTAATAGTAATGTAAGTAAAAATAATGATTTGAAAAGCACAAAGTAAGAGGCTTTTTATAGGCAAAACATGAAGGAATAAAATATATGGAATTTACACCATATATTGTAAGCATGTGAGAAAAAGAATGACTGAAAGGAGTACATATATGACACAAGAATTAAATAAACTGGTACGTCAACAAGGACATCAAATTTATTTGCAATAAAGTTTGAGTTCCTTGGACTGTCACAATTAATTACACAATAATTAAATAATTATATTACTTTTACGGGATTCCAGATATCTCACTGAGGTAATATAATTGTTTAAAAGTTTTTTTATTATAATTTTATTATTAAATTCTATTCCCATTGACTTATACCATTGAGCACGGTGTTAGGGAGTAAAATTGTAAGGGACATTTTATTTACACTAATTAATTATATTACTTATTGTACTTAACTAGTAAATTGTAAGTAATGCTTAAGTAGGTAATTAATTATTAGTAAGAAGAAGGGGCGTGGCTTCAACTCAGTAAAATAATTAATTATTTTACTGGTTAAGTCTAGTAGCCTGGCTGACACTCCCTCACTCTAAAAAAACAAAAAAAAATACTATGATTTTTTTCTTTTTATACCTTTTTGGCAGAGTAGGAAGATTAGATATCTCCTTCCCAGGTATCCAAGAATCATATTCAGATGATTTATTCTTGAATCTCAATAAGTATTCTGTACCTTTTTCAGAAGTGACTATTCTGTCATTTAGAATTTTTTCAATTTCTGCTGTTTCAGTGATTTCATTTGGGGTTTTCTTTGGTCTTCCCCTCCTTTTTGGAAAAAAATCACTATTGGATGTGTAAGGTTTCAAAAGAGATATTGGAAAAACAGGATGTTTCCTGTCATATGGAGAATACAAAATAACCTCAACAGCATTATCTACAATCATTCTTCTGACAACAAATTGACCAACAAATGGATCTTTTAATTTGTTATTACCTTGTAAGTTGAAGTGGACTGTAGAAATCAACACTTCATCACCCTTTTTAAAAGTGTATTCTTTATGGGATTTGTCCCATCTTTTCTTCTCATATTCAAATGATTTTTCAATACATTTTTGAGTATGATTTCTGCATAGTTGTTGCATTTAAAGAAAAGATTTTACAACAGGATTTATATCCAATTTAGATATTTTGTTATTGAGAATTTGGGAAGGAGTATTTGGAACATATCCAAGCCAGAGCTCAAAAGGCTTTCTTTGAGTAACAGAATGAACAGTGCTATTATAAGCAAATTCCAACTCAGGAAGTAAGGTAACCCAATCATGAGTGAATCTGTAATTATTTTTATACTCAAGGCCAAAGGCACAATACCTTCTAATCATGTCCTCTAAAGTCTGAATCATTCTTTCAGCTAAACCATCAGTCTGTGAATGATGGGCAGTAGAAAGTTTCAGATCACAACCACAAACATCCATCAGAGACATCCAAAATTCAGAAGAAAATTTAGGGTCTCTGTCAGAGATTATGGCTTTAGGATAACCAGCAGTATTAAACATATGGCACCACCATAAGAAAGCTAATTCTTTAGTGGAAACATCGTTGTGAGTAGGGATAAATTTACACATTTTTGGGAATCTGTCCACAATAACCCAACAAGAGTTATAACTGTCTTTACCAGCAATAGGTAACCCTGTTACAAAATCCATGTTTATTATCTGCCATGGTGCATCAGGAGGTTCAATATGTTGCATTAATCCTGCTCTTTTACCAGTTAATCTTTTTGATTTTTGGCAAGAATCACAAGACTCAACATATAATTTTGTGTCTTCAGACATATTAACGCACCAAGCAGTGTTCTTAATTCTGATCATTGTTTTTTCAAGATCAAAATTTCCAGCTAATTTATCATCATGAAAAATTTTCAAAATGATTTCTTTCATAGAAGGAGGAATAACAATGACATTACTCAACTTTCTTCTATAATATAGATATCCTTCATCAATTGAAAATTTACCTTTTTCCAAAGCTTTTTGGTACTTTGGTGGAAGGGTTTTAATTAATGCTTGTATTGAAGCATTCTTTGGATCATTTAATATGGTGCATAACTTTTTCAAGTCAGTGTTCTTATCATATGAATCCAGAATAAGCTGTAATAGCTCTTCCTCCATATCAACAACATATATCCCATATATATGAATAATTTCATCCTCAGGATCATACGCAGGATTAGAGTCATTATTTAATAAAGGTAACCTAGATAACATATCCATATTTGAGTGAACAATACCAGACCTATGAATAATTTTTTATTCTCCCTCTGTATTTTTGAACAGCCAACTGCCATCTGAACATATGTCTGTTAGGTGTTTTCAAGTTTAAAAGGGATTTAACTGCACTGCAGTCAGTGACAAGTTCAAATTTTTTGTCATCTAGGTAATAATGAAGCTTTTCTAGAGCCCATACTACAGCTAAACACTCTAATTGAGTAGCACCATATTTCAATTCACTATTTCTCAAGGTTCTTGAAATATAACAAATTACTACTTCTGAAACTTTATCATTTATCACTTGTTTTTGATGGAGGGCAGCACCAAGACCAATGAAACTGGCATCAGTGTACAAAACAAATGGTTGATTAAATTCAGGTAAAGCAAGAATTGGTGCTGACATCAAAAATTGTTTCATAGTGTCAAAGGCTCTTTGTCTTTCACTATTCCAGACAAAAGCAACATCCTTTCTAGTTAATTGGGTAAGGGGTAAAGCTATGACTTGGTAACTTTTAATATACTGTCTATAGTATCCACACATCCCCAAAAAACTTTGGAGCTCTCTCACTGTTGTAGGAGCCTTCACCTGTTGTATGGCTGCCACTTTGTTCTGGTCAACACATATCTGTAAGCCTGAAACAACATGACCAAGAAGTTTTAAAGAATGGAAACCAAATTTACATTTCTTCAAAGCAAGTGTCATATTTATTTCATCCATTTTCTGAAATACTTTACACAGGTGTTTAAGATGGTCCTCAAATGTTTTTGAGAATATAATGATATCATCAATATAAACCATCAGCCATCCTTCAATTATCTCTTGATGGAATGTGATATCCATGACTTTTTGTGAAACTGAAGGGGCATTTTTAGGGCCAAATGGCATCCTAATATACTTATAAATATCCATATGAGTGGCAATCATCAGAAAGTTCTGAGAATTTTTCTTAACAGGTACCTGGTGATATTCCTTGTTACCATACAGACAGCTGATATATTTAGCACCCTGTAAAGTAGCATGTATAGAGCTAATTCTCGGTAAAGGGTAGATATCATCAACAGTATAAGTATTTAGTGCTCTATAATCACCACATAACCTGGCTTTATCTTTCTCATAAGAAATTAGGACAGGTGAGATAACACAATGTTTAGGTGTTTCAACTACCTTTTCAATAATATTCATTTTTAAAAGGGTAGAGATATTGTCTTCAATATCTTTTCCCTTTGTGGGGGAAGCAGGATAAGGCTTCTTCTTTCAACTAGGTGGAATATCAGTTAATGGGCAAGACAATGAAAGTTTCATTTCCTCTTTAACTAATCCCAGCTCATGTGACCCATGATTCAAGGCCATAGGAAAAGACTTTATCAAGTTAATGATGGAATCTTTATCCTCACCAGAAAGTTGTTCTCCAAAAGAGGCATTGTCAATTTCAGACAAAAGGGCATGCATCTCTTTTGTAGATCTTCCTTACAGAATTACATGTGTTTAATTCTGGTTTCAATAATTTTTTAGGGAAGGAAATCTAAAATTTTCTCTTCCCATTCATTCCCATTGTGAAACATTGATTTGAGGGATCCAGTTTTATGCCATACTTGGTTAAAATATCATTCGCTACAGTAAACCAATTGCTTAAGTTGTTATTCTTCATAACAACAAAATCACAAATAGCTCTTACAAAACCATGGTTATATTTAAAAAACACTGTGGCTTTGTATTTACCGATAAGGGACAAAACAGAGCCATAACCTCTCCAATTTACAGAAATGATGGGCATCAGTTTTCATTTATAGTGTTGATCCACTGAACCAAGTGCTCTTTCAGAAACTACACTTCCTCCTGCTCCAGAATCCAGAACAACTTCAATGCTGGTCCCACTAATCAAGACTGGTGCCTTGAGAGGGGCAATAACAATTGAGTTATCATCAATGTTCTTTATGATCTCAGCATTCTCAACTGTAGATAAAGCATTATTATCAATATCAATAGTATTTAAATAATGAATATCCTCTTCCAGCATGAAGATTTCTTGTTGAGATTCATATGAAATATTGCTGGCACAATCACTTGATGTATCATCCAGTGCCACTGTGTCATCATCATGCTCCTCTGTTTGTTTTACAAGATTTATCTTCTTGTCACAAACATGGCCTTTCTTCCGAGGCTTGTTGCACTTGAAGCAAGTGTTTATTGCATACTTCTTTGGTGCAACAGGGGAAGAAGGTTTACAAACCTTTTCCAGAGGTTTCTGTTGGTAAGTGGAGGATTTCTCCAAAGGGGTTCTAGGAATGAATCTTCTGGCATCATACTTATTGTTTAGAAGGATCTCATTGAAAGTATTAATGAAAGAAGAGGGTTCCTTGGAGAACTCAGTCCTAGCCACTATCAAGTCTCTCAGAGACATTGGTAATTTATAGAGGATCCTGTCCTTCCATAAATCAAACTCTATATTTGGGTCCATTGCCCATAAGATTTTTTCAAGTTTCATTAAAAACTCAATAGGTTTATCAGTAGAAGAGCTATATCTAGTTTCCTCATACTGCCTTTGTTGAGCCATTCTGAACTTGGAGCCACCAAATTGTGCTTTAATTAATTTCTTCCAATCCTCCCATGAGTAGTCATTCCCATCCAGGAGAACAGATTCATACCACATTAGGGTAACATTAGTTAACAAAGAAATTAACTTGGACACAATTTCCTCATCTGGGAGTTTGTAAGAATTTTTTAAGTTATCAATTCTGCAAATAAATTTTTGCCAATCAGAGAAAGAATCACCATCAAATGTAGGATATTGGTCAAGTTTTGGCCAATTCTTTTTATTTGAAGGAGTCTCCTTAGTACTAGCTTGTTTCTGAGTATGAAGCAGCTGTAATTTTTCTAATTGGGCTGTAATCTCATTGTTAAATCCTTCTGTTGAAGATCCTGGTGCATCATCAGTTTTTGATGGAAACTCAGTGGTATAAACAGGTATTTCTGGAGCTATTTTTACTTTATATGAACTAGCCAGAGGTAACTCTGGAGCCACCAAATTGTGCTTTAATTAATTTCTTCCAATCCATTCCCATCCAGGAGAACAGATTCATACCACATTAGGGCAAGATTAGTGAACAAAGAAATTAACTTGGACACAATTTCCTCATCTGGGAGTTTGTAAGAATTTTTTAAGCTATCAACTCTGCGTATAAATTGTTGCCAATCAGAGGAAGAATGTCAGTATAGTCTAGTATATAAGTATGATATAATAGTGTTTATTTATGGTCCTACTACTTATCAATAAATGATTTAGTGATTAAACCTCAGGGGAAGACTAATAAAATAGTTATACTCAAATAAAACTCACAATACTTGGATTTAAATGCGTGCTAGTGGTGGAAAATAGATGTATAAAATATAGTTATAGCTTATATAAAGATAATATCAATTTATAATAGCTTTATAATATATTTCTAAATTTTAATAATTGTATAGTAGTGTTTGTTGGAGTTTTAGTAATTGAATGATGATAAATAATTGTCAAAATCCCTTCTTACTTATACCCAAATCCACTGGAGTGCACAGACCTTCAATCCAGATGATGTCACTGCTATCCCCGGCAATTACAGCACTGTGAGGGCCCATCACCTCCCCATGGCGTCCACTTCAAGCAGTTTCAACACCCAGACCTCCAGTAAGGACCCTCCATCACTATCAATAATAACACAGATCCATACCATAAATAGAAAATCCAGATAAAAGCGGATACCATAAAGAAACAGGTAAAATAAACAATCAAAAAGAGATTTAATGAAACCAGAAGCATATTAAGGAAAAAAATATAATTTCCAAGCCTCCAATAACATCCCCAAGCATCCAAATTAACCCAGAAATGTCCTTCCAACCCATAAATCCATGAATAACCATCCAAGGAAGTAATTTTGGTTGTCCAAACTGGGTGTATGCATCTGATATAGGTGTCTATGCTTATATAGGCGTTGTGAGTCCAATGTTTTCGTCCATATGACGTAAAATAAGCAGAAAAACAAAGGTTATAGGCTATTAAGGGGCTAAAACCCACTTATATACCTAAATATACATAATATACTGCATATTTCACTGAATATGATATTTATGTATACACATAAGCTTATGTATGTCAATAATTACTTCATATCACTTAAGATAAGTATATTATGACTCCATTAACACCTTAATAAGTATTATTAGGCCATGGATAAGCTATTTAAACTACTATAAGTTGTATAATAGAATAATAATTATATATATATATAATAAAATAATATATATTATTATTTTAACCTTATTTTTAAGATATAAGCTTAATTTACTTAAGGTTATCTTATTTTAAGCATAAGAAATACTCAGTCCTAGGGATATCTAGGCTGACACTCCCTCACCCCAATAAAACAATAAAAAAATGTTAAGACATTTTTAATTAAAACTAAGGAGTGAAATAAAAAATAAAAAATAATTTTTATAATACATATACTGAATAAACAGTATTATTTAGATTTAAATTTTTTCAAGAGATTTTTAAGATCAGAGATTTCATTTTCTGGAATCCACTGGTCATATTCACTTGATTTATTTTTAAATCTTAATAGATACTCAAATCCCTTTTCTTTAGTAAGGTGTCTCTTTTTAAGTATCTTCTCAATTTCTGCCTTTTCAACTATTTCTTCAGGTTGCTGTTTATGCCTTCCTGATCTTCTTGGAAATAGAGCAGTATCATTAGAATGGTATGGTTATATAAGAGAAATAGGAAATACTGGATGTTTTCTATCATATGGTGCATATAGAATAACCTCAACAGCATTATTACCAACCATATTTTTAACTACAAATGGTCCAATGAATGGATCCTTCAATTTAACATTACCATTTAAATTGAAATGTAGTGTAGAAATAAGGACTTCATCACCCTCTTTGAACATTTTTTCTTTATGGGCTTTATCCCATCTTTTCTTTTCATACTCAAACGCCTTATTTATACATTCTTGAGCATGTTTTCTGCATAATTCCTGCATCTGAAGAAGAGATTTAGTACCTGGATGGATATCCAATCTAGGTAACTTATTAAGAGTTTTAGAAGGGGTATTAGGTACATAACCCAACCATAACTCAAATGGCTTCTTGCCAGTGACAGAATGTACTGTACTATTGTATGCAAATTCTAAACCTGGGATAAGGGTTACCCAATCATGAGTGAATTTGTCATTTTCTTTAAAATTAAGACCAAAAGCACAGTATCTTCTTATCATATCTTCTAAGGTTTGTATCATTCTTTCTGCTAGCCCATCAGTTTGTGGATGGTGTGCTGTAGAAAGTGTTAATTGACACCCTGAAACATCAATAAGTGATGTCCAGAACTCAGAAGTAAATTTAGGATCTCTGTCAGAAACTATTTCTTTGGTGAAACCTGCTATATTTAACATTTGTGTCCACCATAAAAAAGCTAAGTCCTTTGCAGAAACCTCTTTATGGGTAGGAATAAATTTACACATCTTTGTAAATCTATCTACAATTATCCAGCAGGAGTTATAACTCTTATGCCCTGCTATTGGCAAACCTGTTACAAAGTCCATGTTAATTATTTCCCATGGAGCCTTTGGTTGCTCAATGTGTTGTAATAAAACAGCTCTTTTGCCTGTTAATCTTTTAGATTTTTGACAATAATCACATGTTTCAACATATTTCTGAACATCCTCAGACATGTTAATCCACCAAGCTGTGTTTTTTACTCTGGTTAATGTTTTATGGTAGTCAAAATGACCTGCTAAGATATCATAATGACATTTACTTAACATTAACTCCTTCATTGAAGGGGGAATTACAATTACATTAGATAATTTTTTCCTGTAACAAATAAAACCATCCTCATTGGAAAATTTTCCTTTTTCTAATGCCTCATTATACTTATTTGGTAATGTTTTTATTAAAATATTTATTGAAGCATTAGATGGATCATTTAATATTGTAGTGAGTTTACTCAAGTCAGGATCTGAAGCATAATTATCAAAAATTGATTGCATATATTCATCCTCAATATCTACAATATAAATGCCATAAATCTTAATAATCTCTGACTCAGGAACATAAGCAGGATTATCATCATTATTAGGCAGAGGTACTCTAGATAACAGATCTACATTAGAGTGATAGGTTCCTGCTCTATGTGTAATAGTCATCCGGCCTCTGTATTCTTGTACAGCTAATTGCCATCTAAACATGTGTCTATTAGGAGTTTTCATGTTTAAGAGTGACTTAAATGCACTACAGTCAGTTATTAACTCAAATTTTTGGTCTTCATGATAATAATTTTGCTTCTCAAGAGCCCATCCTACTGCCAAACATTCAAGTTGAGTAGCACCATATTTCAATTCACTACTTCTCAGAGTACGTGAAATATAGCAGATTACTACTTCAGACATTTTTCCTTCAATAAGTTGTTTTTGATGCAAAGCAGCACCCAGTCCAATAAAACTTGCATCTGTATATAATACAAAAGGTAATTGGAAATCTGGTAATCCTAAGATAGGAGCTGTCATTAAACATTCTTTCAACTTATCAAAACCTGTTGTCTTTCATTATTCCAAATGAAAGCTTCTGATTTCTTTATCAGTGTGGTCAGTGGTGCAGCAATTGATTGGTAGTTTTTTATATATTGTCTATAATAACCACACATTCCAAGAAAAGATTGTACATCCTTTAAATTTTAAGGAATGCCAATATTCTTTAATGCAGCCACATTATTTTGGTCTACACATATTTGTAGGCCAGATACAATATGACCAAGCAATTTTAAAGATTCAAACCCAAATTTACATTTTTTCAATGCAAGGGTCATTTTTGTTTCATCCATTTTTTGAAATACTTTCCTTAAATGGATTAAGTGTTCTTCATAAGTCTTTGAGAACACTATGATGTCATCAATGTATACCATTAACCATCCCTCAATCATTTCTTTATGGAATGTTATATCCATTAACTTCTGAAATACTGATGGAGCATTTTTTGGTCCAAATGGCATTCTGACATACTTATAAATTCCCATGTGTGTTGTTATCAACAAAAAGTTCTGTGAATTCTTTTCAACAGTAATTTGATGGTACCCTTTATTTCCATCTATGCAACTTATATATTTAGCACCTTTAAGGGTAGCATGTATAGAGGCAATCCTTGGCAAGGGATAAATATCATCTACTGTAAATGTATTTAATGCTCTATAATCACCGCACAGTCTTGCTTTATCCTGTTCATAATAAATTAGCACTGGTGATATTACACAATATTTTGGTGTAGTTTCAACCTTCTCAAGAATGTTCATTTTTAATAACATCTTAATATTATCCTCTATGTCTTTCCTCTTCATTGGTGAAGCAGGGTATGGTTTCTTTTTAAGACTAGCAGGAATATTATCCATATCACAGGTTAAACTAATCTTCATTTCCTGATTTTTTACAAGGACAAGTTCATGTGTACCATGTGCAAAAGCCATTGAAAATGCTTTAATTAATTCCAAAATATTATTTTTTTCAGCTTTATTTATCTGAGTGCCAAATGATGCTTTTGAAATTTCTGTTTCCAGAAGTTCCATCTCATTGGACTCTCTTCCTTTACACGGGGAATTCGTGACTGACTCAATGTGTAAGACTGTGTTAAAAGAATTTATTTTAAATTTCCTTTTACAATTCATGCCAATTGTAAAATTGATATTAGCAGGGTCTAATTTTACACCAAATTTAGTCAGAATATCATTTCCAATGATAAAACAGTTACTACAGTTAGTATTATCCATTACTAAAAAGTCACAAGTTACCCTTACATAACCATGTTGATGTTTGAAGAAAACAGCAGCTTTGTATTTACCAATGGGGTTTAGAACTGATCCAAAACCTCTCCAATTTTTACTTTGAAGTGGCTCAAGCTTAGACTTATATTCACTATCAATTTTCTGTAATGTATTAGTGGAAACAACAGAACCAGCAGCTCCTGTGTCCAGTACTATATTAACATTTTCACCAGAAATTATAGCTGGAACCGTGATAGGTGTCATTCTAAAGTTATCAGCTTGTATATCCTTAATGACTTCAGCATCCTCAAAATTAATTAAAGATTCATTTGAGTCCATATTTAATATTGGATTTTCAAAGATGGACAAATCATCTTCCAACATACAGACTTCATTATCATCACTATATGAGATATTGCTGTCATAATCACTTGATTCTTTACTTTTTCCAGTTTCAGATTCAGATTCATGTTGATTTTCAACAATATTTATGTTTTTCTCACATTTGTGACCTTTGACCCAAGGTTTGTTACACTTATAACAAGTATTTGTTTCATACTATATAGGTACTACAGGTGCAGTAGGTTTTTTCTGCTTTTCCTGAAGTGTTTTTGAATTCTGAATTTTTACAGGTTCAACATTTTTTTATAAGTGGAATACCTTGATTCATACTTATGGTTTAATAATATTTCATTGCAAATATTAATAAAGTCAGAATATTAAGTAACATTTAATGTTCTAGCTACAAAAATGTCTCTGACAGATATAGGTAATTTATATATTATCCTATCTTTCCATAAGTTAAAATCCATATGAGGCTCAATGGCTTTTAATATTTTGTTTAAATTCATTTAAAATACTATAGGTTTGTCACCATTCAACGGATTATAGCTAGTCTTCTCATAATGTCTCTGCTGAGTAAGCCTGAATTTAGAACCTCCAAATTGTTTATCAATAAATTATTTACATTAAGCCCAAGAGTAATCTTTAACCTCACTCAAGACAGCTTCAAAAAATAATAAAGCAACATCCTTAAAAAAAGAAATTAATTTTGATGTAATTTCTTCATCTGGTAACTTATATGAGAATTTTATGTTGTCAATTCTTTGAATAAAATGTTGCCAATCAGAGCTGGCTTCCCCATCATAAGTTGGGTACTGATCTATCTTAGGCCAGTTTTTCTGATTGGATTTTATCTCACTAATCTTAGGTAAATTCAACAACTCATTCACTTTTGATAAATGGTCTTGTATTTCCTCCTGCACGGATTTGTGACTTACATTTTCAGATTTGACACTACCACCAGATGGTTTTAATTGTGGTGGTGTAGGGAATGAATGAGATTCACTTTTGCCAATGAAAGGATTATTATTATATTGATTATACTTATGATTATCCTGGTTCATTAGTAGATTGGCAGTTTCAATCTCAACTTTAGTTAATCTTTGTAGCAACTCAGAGACACTTTGATTTGTCTGGGCAAAAGATAACTTTGTTCTTGATTCAGTTTTTAATAAATGTGTTTCATATAATTTTTCTAACTCACAGAATTTGTTTGAAAGGTCAATATATTTATTACTAAATGAATCATATTTAAGAGTTAGAGACAAATGTTCTTTCTCTAATTGTTTGTTACATGTTTCTAATTGAGAAATGTTTAATGTCAAGGATGAAATTGTATCACTAGTGAGCTTAACTGTCTGTTCCTCACAATCAGTCATTCTATTCCACAATGCTGAAACAATTCTATGGACAGTTGGATTATTGTTAAAATATTGCATGTCTTCCTTTTCAATTCTCTCACTCTCCTGTGAACTTCTCATCTCACTAGTAGGTGGTTGCAACTGAGGGTTAACTGGATTATCATTATAAATAGTACTGTTATTGTGAACAAAAGACAAGTCAGGTGTATCTACTCTAAAACCTAAATTTCTTAAATGCTCCTCTATTTTTTGCACAGATTTAACATCAATAGGATTACCTATATTGTAATTATCAGTATTATGTTCAATCTGAGAGGGTAATCTACTTACCATGGGATGGTTGCCAGTCCTGATTTGTGGCGCTTTTTTCCTTTGTAAGGGTGAGCTGAGGAAGTCAGATGAGGTGGTGGATCCCTGTTGCAACTGTGGCTTGTCCACTGTTGATGAAACCAGTCCCATTTCCATTTTTCTACCAGGATTTTCTCCTGGGAGTGAGTTGACCCGCCTTGGATAGGGGGTTGCTGATTTTACTGACTGGGCTGGCCTCCCTTTAACTCTGCCAATGCCTGATTCATCTGCTGAAACCCTACCTTGAAATTGTTTTGCAATTGCTCTACCTCTTTGAACATGAGTTATTTTGATTCTTCCAACTTCAGAACCTGTTTGGCCAGGTGGGACAGTTGATCCTGAAGAGGAAGAGATGTCTTTTTTATAGTTATCTTTTTTAAGAGAGCGTCCTTTTCCTCTATACTCATGCTTTCTGCCTGAGGGTATTGTTGACCTTCCATGGTGATGTCCTGGAAAGTTTTTGTTAGCTTTAGACCTGGTGTTATAAGAAGGCTTTTCACTTACACTGTCCTGGGGAGCACTCATATTGTTAAAAATGACAATATTTGACGTCTAAAAAAGGAAAAAACTCTATGGAATTAGTAGACAAAAGATATTAGCAATGTTATTACTAATAAAAAAGCAATGGAGCTTACCCTGAATTTTTGTCTTTATTTATAAGAAAAATTCGACAAAATCTGTTAAAAATATAATAATTAGTTTAACTAAACCTCTATAAGGGTGAATAAGTAGCTTACCAAGCTTTAACCAAATACCAATTTAATTGGGTTTTATATTGGTGTCCAAATACCAAGTGAAACTGGGTTTATATTGGGTACAGTTACTACTGTAAATATCTAATTTTTATGATAAAGAATTAGTAAAATTATTTTAAGAGTTCTTTTCCGCAATCACTGAGTTATGATGACCCACTAATATGCAGAAGACCCAAATATTTGGTTATTTTGAGCTGTACTAAAGTAAAAATCACGTCCCAAGGCTTATACTAAATAATTAGTAAAATATAAGGAACGACCCCCAATTGTCAGTATAGTCTAGTATATAAGTATGATATAATAGTGTTTATTTATAGTCCTACAACTTATAAATAAATAATTTAGTGATTAAACCTCAGGGGAAGACATTAAAAAATAGTTATACTCAAATAAAACTCACAATACTTGGATTTAAATGCGTGCTAGTGATGGAAAATAGATGTATAAAATATAGTTATAGCTTATATAAAGATAATATCAATTTATAATAGCTTTATAATATATTTCTAAATTTAAATAATTGTATAGTAGTGTGTTTTGGAGTTTTAGTAATTGAATGATGATAAATAATTGTCAAAATCCCTTCTTACATATACCCAAATCCACAGGAGTGCACAGACCTTCAATCCAGATGATGTCACTGCTATCCCCGGCAATTACAGAACTATGAGGGCCCATCACCTCCCCATGGCGTCTACTTCAAGAAGTTTCAACACCCAGACCTCCAGTAAGGACCCTCCATCACAATTAATAATAACACAGATCCATACCATAAATAGAAAATCCAGATAAAAGCGGATACCATAAAGAAACAGGTAAAATAAATAATCAAAAAGAGATTTAATGAAACTAAAAGCATATAAAAGAAAAAAATAAAATTTCCAAGCCCCAATAACATCCCCAAGCATCCACATTAACCCAGAATAGTCCTTTCAACCCATAAATCCGTGAATAACCATCCAAGGAAGTAATTTTAGTTGTCCAAACTGGGTGTATGCATCTGATATAGGTGTCTATGCTTCTATAGGCGTTGTGAGTCCAATGATTTCGTCAATATGACCTAAAATAAGCAGAAAAACAAAGTTTATAGTCTATTAAGGGGCTAAAACCCACTTATATACCTAAATATACATAATATACTGCATATTTCACTGAATATGAGATTTATGTATACATATAAGCTTACGTATGTCAATAATTACTTCATATCACTTAAGATAAGTATAGTATGACTCCATTAACACCTTGATAAGTATTTTTAGGCAATGCATAAGCTATTTAAACTACTATAAGTTGTATAATAGAATAATAATTATATATATATATAATATAATAATATATATTATTATTTTAACCTTATTTTTAAGATATAAGCTATATTTACTAAAGGTTATCTTATTTTAAGAATAAGAAATACTCAGTCCTAGGGATATCTAGGCTGAAAAAGAATCACCATCAAATTTAGGATATTGGTAAAGTTTTGGCCAATTCTTTTGATTTGAAGGAGTCTCCTTAGTACTAGCTTGTTTCTGAGTAAGAAGAAGCTGTAATTTTTCTAATCGGGCTGTAATCTCATTGTTTAATTCTTCTGTTGAAGATTCTGGTGCGTCATCAGTTTTTGATGGAAACTCAGTGGTATCAACAGGTATTTCTGTAGCTATTTTTACTTTAGATGAACTAGCCACAGGTAACTCTGGAGCATCCTGTACTATTTGTTCCTTCAAAGAAATCTCAGAATACTTTTGATCAATAAACAATGAGTTCCATTTCTCCTCAATGGTTGATAGTCTAGTTTTCAATCTTGGAAGACCAGATAAACTCTCATTGATTGTTGCAAAAGATAACTGATTCTTATTTTGAAAAGATGAAAAATGGTCATTCAATCTTTTCAGATTCATCTTATCTATCTCCAACTCCTGGAAACAGGCAGATACAGTATCTTTTAGTTTAGACAAATCATTTTTTATATTTTTCCATAAAGCAACTTTCTTTTCATGGGTTTCTTTGTAATGAGAAAATTCATCAGAGACTCTCTGTGATTCACTTCTTAAAGCTTGATAACCCTGATCAGTTCACAAGCTATTATATCTCTGGGTCGATTGCATATTGTTCATTATATAATTTTTTTTGGCAATAATATCTCTCAAGTACTCATCATTAATCCTTGCTACATCTAGAGTGTTTCTCAATAAGGAAACTGTGTAACTTTCCAGACTCTCATAGAACTCAGGGTCAAGAGTTTCATCAATTACAGCCATATCAGGGTTAATCATTGAGGTAGAAATTAAAAGTAATGGATTAGAAACATGAGTTATCTGTCTACTGCTCCCAGCCTCTACTGGTCTCAAGGTGTCTTCTTCCCTCTCCGATTTACCTGAAAGAACAGAATCAGCCACAAGAAAAGGCACTTGAGAATCAATAGAGGGACACACCAGGGTTTGCTGGGTATCACCATATTGGGCTTTCTTCTTCTTTTTCATCCTTTATAGGGCTGGGGAGGTGTGGGGTTGACCAGGTTGGGCCTTGATGGACCTGCCTCAGGTAACTGATGCTGATTTTGAGACAGGTAGTCCCACTGAGTGTTTAACCAGTCCCACTGCCACTTGGACACTTCCACCTTTTCTTTGGACTGGGGAGCCAATTATTGTTGATCTCTGGGAGGAAGAGGTTTCTTCTTCTCTTGAAGAAAGGTATCTATTCTTCTCACCTTTTCTTCCAGAGCATCTACCCTTGCCTTTAGTCTCAAGTTTTCTGTCCTTAGCTCCTTTATGTGAGTTGACAGATTCTTTACCTGTTGAGAAAATGGCATCTTTTTTATCCTGAGGCCTTTTGGAAGCTCTTCTGGTGGGTTTATCATAGGCTTCTGATCCTGAGTTGTGTCCACTAGGATTTCTAATTCTTCCATCTCTACATCCTGTTTGGGGCAAGGATTTATTAGTCTGAGAAATTCTTCTTGTAAAAGGAGAACTTACAGAAGTAGGCTCATCATAATCAATCAAGTCCAATTCTTCTTCACGTGCAGCAGAACCACCTTGGTCAGTCATTTTAAGATTTTACTGGAATGAAGAAAAGAGACAATAAGATTAATTAGTCTTTATTTTTGATTTTTATTTAACAAAAAATAAAATAAAAATAATAATAAAAAAAAATCTTTTTTAGGATAAAAAATCAACTGAATAAAATTAATTTATTAATTCAAAAAAAAATTTAAAACCAGGATTATAATATAATCAACTGTAGAAATAAATTAAAATTTTTATTAATAATTTTTATTAATTATTTTCAGGATTTGGATCAACTAATTTATTACCAGGACTTAATGTCAACTGAAGTAATAAAATATGAATCTTTATTAATTAAAAAAATATTTTTTATTAAACTGATCACTTAACTACCAGGACTTAATGATAACTGAAGTAATTAAATATGAAGTTTTATTTTTAAAATTTTATTAAACTGATCACTTAACTACCAGGACATAATGTCAACTGAAGTAATCAAATATGAGTCTTATTAATTAAAAAAAATTTATTGAACTACTAGGACTCAAGTTCAACTGAAGTAATTAAATATGAATTATTTATTAAAAAAAATATTATTGTCAGGACAATTTGTCAACTGGAACAATTTAAATTTAAATTAATCAGGACAAATGTTAACTGAAAAATTATAATAATTAATATTAAAATATAATTATTTTATTACTTCTGGGAATAAGAACACTTATTGCTCTATTATGGTCAACCAGGAAAAATAAAAAAAATATAATAATAAAAATAAAAATTCAAATTACCAGACACCTCCCCCTGTAAAATGAGCAATTTAATGCCACTTACAGAGTGCTGAGTAAAAGGAAATACGTAGCAAATGAAGAGTGAAGCGTAACCCACAAATAGTAATGTCAATAATTACCACGATATATACGACGTTTATTCAATATATGAACCTAATTTTTGGAGCGCGGTTCAATTCCCGTTTGCGGCAAAAAATTTTGTCACGTGACGTATGACGTTTGTTGTTTTTGTCACTTTCTTCTCCTTACAGGTATTTGAACTCCAATGGTCCCTTTGATTACGCCCTCAAATCAGGATGCGCCGTCAATAATTTGGAAAGGCCCTCAATTGTCAAGGGGTATTTTTGGTCTAGAAGCTTGGTTTGAGGTTTATATGAGGAATTTTAGGGTTTTGTTGAACTCTCAAAGAATAGTACATATTTCTTAATCAAAATAATTGTTTTACTCAAATAAAAGAGGTAGTTATAAGATATTAATATAAATTATAGATTTGAATTACGGTGTTGTAAATACTAAAGTTATAAAATATAGGAATAAATGTATTGTTGTGAGTGTAATAGTAATGTAAGTAAAAAGAATGATTTGAAAAGCACAAAGTAAGAGGCTTTTTATAGGCAAAACATGAAGGAATAAAATATACAGAATTTACACCATATATTGTAAGAATGTGAGAAAAAGAATGACTTAAAGGAGTACATATATGACACAAGAATTAAATAAACTGGTATGTCAACAATGACATCAAATTTATTAGCAATAAAGTTTGAACTCCTTGGACTGTCAAAATTAATTACACAATAATTAAATAATTATATTACTTTCACTGGATTCCAGATCTTTCAATGAGGTAATATAATTATTTTAAAGTTTTTTTATTATAATTTTATTATTAAATTCTATTCCCATTGACTTATACCATTGAGCACAGTTTTAGGGAGTAAAATTGTAAGGGACATTTTATTTACACTAATTGATTATATTACTTATTGTACTTAACTAGTAAATTGTAAGTAATGCTTAAGTAGGTAATTAATTATTAGTAAGAAGAAGGGGTGTGGCTTCAACTCAGTAAAATAATTAATTATTTAACTGGTTAAGTCTAGTAGCCTGGCTTACAAATTCTGTCTTTCAGTGTGAACCTTTCTCTTTCTCTGTATTGTAGTTTAGTAGTCTTTGTCAACATTGTGTTGTTTTCTATTGTTTTATATGGTGCGATTTGTCATATAATCAAGCCTCTTCTTGCTGTTTCCATTTTCCCCATCAAAATTTTTTTCTCTCTATTCTCTTTATCACTTCCATTTCTCCCTCCTGTACACTGCTTCCCACTTGGCTGAAACTTACATTCCTTGAATTTTTTGGGGATAATAGAGTCCTTTTTCCAGGTTCTTTCCTATTACTTTCTGCTTATTCTTTTAATACTAACCACAGAAACTCATCTTTTTGTAACTTCTTACTTCATCACATGCTTTTTTGTAGTTGTTGTAAGGTGCACAGTTGCTGATTGACCTATTTTTAGGTACGTTTGTTTTTGAAATGATATACAAGTATTTTTACCTTTATTATCTTTATCCCCTGCATTGATCCCTCCTGTTAACTTCTTCCCCCTTGGCTGCATCTGACAGTACTTGCTCCATGTGGGGATAATAGAGTATTCTTTCCATTTTTATCACATGCTTTGTTGTAGTTTCTTTTTGAAAGGTTAAAAGTTTCTCTTTGACATGTTTTTCACCTTCCCCTGTGCTAAAAAATCTTCATTGTTGTCTTTTATAGAATGATAAGGTCTGATAAGAAATAAAGAATCAGGGGAGATAGAGTATATTTAATTGTTTTGATTGAATATATCTTTCAGAGGACAGCCCAAATTAATCAATGGCACATAGTCAGGAATAAGATTAATTATGTTGGGGAGTGACTCAAGTCCTTGGGATATATAATTAGGAAATTAGAAAGATAGAAATTCAAAATATTAATTAGTAGGGGGAAGTTGGTATCTTTTTGGGGTAATAATGTATCTTCAACTCATAAAGAGGATGAATCCTGCCCTAGAAGCTAAACCCCCATTAGGAGAAAATAAAGTTTGATATCCTGAGAGGCCAATTATTACATAGAGGATGTGGGAATTTGAAGGGCACTGTTTACTAATGTTAATATGAGTTGAATGTGCCCTAGCCCTGATAATATGTTATGTATGAGAGAGATGAAGTGAAAAAGGTTTCTCAATAAAACCTGGGAAGCTTCTGAAGTCAGATATGTGAAATTGAAGTAATCTAATACAGATGGGAGAGGAATTATACAATGATTCCATCTTGAATATAAATTAATTATGAGAGGAAAGACAATAATTCATGAAGAAATTACTATTTATAAAAGACTTAAAACATTTCTTGGAAAAGTAAGTCACATGATTTGAATGATGAACAGATTTCCAATAATTTTCAGAGATTTTTAAATCACTCTAGGTTGAGATAAACCATCAGGAAATATGTCAGAAGCTAATATTAACTGAATTATAATTTGTACATTGATTGAAGTCACAAGAGGTCCCACTTGACCAATGAAAATTTGAAAAATTAATGATTGGTTTTTTCATGTATAATTTGAACTCCACTTGTTTAAAATATGAATTAAGGTTTTCTCCCAAATTAAAAGAATAGATTAGGAAAAATTGAAAAGTAAAAAAATACTGAAACTTCCACTTTTACAAAAGAAGAAACCAAATTTTTGACTTGTGAAAAATGCTTATGGACACATAAATACATCCAGTAATTTTCTCATGTTTCTATTATCTAGTATTGAAATAAAAATTCAGGATCTGAAGGGCCTGGAATATGCTCTTACTTTAAAGTCCTGTTTTAAAAAACTGCACAAAAATGAGTTAAAATAAAAATGGATCTCAGTCAAAGTATATGAAAAATCTATCATTGCACATGCCTTGTAATCTTACTTGATTTCTGTTTAAAATCCATAGCACAGGTTCAACTTCTTATAGTCAAAAAAGTGTTAGTAAGTTTATGAGATTAAGTCTATCTAATAAAATAATTTTCTTTTAATAATAAATATTATATTATATTTTTCCTCTGGAATTCTCTTAAAAAGTTTTAAATAGTAAAACCAGATTTTAATTCACTGAACTCAAGTTCCAGTACAAATAAAGAAATTCATAAAGATACTCAACAATATATATTTACAAAAAACTTCAGCAACTTGAAGTGCTCTCCAGTCATGCCCTCGAATGACCCACCCTGCCCCGCTTTTGGCAGCCACAAGGCCTTGCACAAGCCTCTCAAAATAACACTTACTTACTTCAATTCTTTCATTCTTACTTAGCATATTTTTATCATATACTCTGAATTTTTTCATAGAATGAATTTTTAAAATTAATCAGATAAACTTTTCAACAAAAGTTTAAGGCAACAAGTTGCCTCATGTTTTCAATAACTGCAGCTCAGAAAAAAAAGAGGCAAAATATGAGGCACCATGTTGCCCCATATTTCACTCTTTGGTCAAAGGCAGATGTGACATACACTAGGGTTCATCTGCATAAATATGAGGTGGAATGCTGCCTCATTGTTTGCTTTCTGGTAAATATTGAAAGTAATGGGTAGGTTATTTGCTTACATGCATACATGAAGCGACATGACGCCTCATATATGCATGTGGGCAACTTGCTCCCTCACATTGAAAAAAAAATACAAATAAAAACTAAATATTTACTTTGCATACATAAGGCGACATGTTGCCTCATGTATGCAATAAAAAAATCTCAGAAAATAAAAGAGGTAAAAGATGAGGCACAATGTTGCCTCATCTTTTGCTTGTTTGTCAAAGGCAGATGTGAAATACACTAGGGTGCATAGGAATAAAGATGAGGTGGCATTTTGCCTCATCTTTTGCTTCCTGTAAAATAGTGAAGCTAACTGGTAGGGTAGTTACTTACATGCATAGATGAGGCAACATGTCACCTCATGTATTCATGTGGGCAACTTTCTTTCTCACATTGAAAAAAATGAAAAAAAACTTAATATTCTAATTGCATACATGAGGCGACATGTCGCCTCATGTATGCAATAACAAAAGCCCAGAAGAAAAAGAGGCAAAAGATGATGCTCCATGTTGCCTCATATTTTGCTTGTTGGTAAAAGGCATTTGTGACATACATTAGTGTGCATTTTCATAAAGATGAGGTGGAATGTTACCTCATCTTTTACTTTCTGGTAAATACTGAAGGTAGTTGGTTGTGTAGTTTTTTACATTCATACATGAGGCGACATGTTGCCTCATGTATGCATGTGGGAAACTTGCTTTCTCACATTTTAAAAATAAAAATTATACAAAATAAAATTAAATATTGTAATTGCATACATGAGGTGACATGTTGCCTCATGTATGCAATTACAGCAGCTCAGAAAAAAAACAGGCAAAAGATGAGGCACCATGTTGCCTCATCTTTTGCATATAAAACACACACCATATATTCAAGTTTAATATTTGAATATTAAGGTATAATAAGTGATGTTGTTAAAAATTTTTCCAAACATGAGATTAACTGATGTTCAATGTGGTTCCTATGCTCTGCTCAAGTAGGGATTGTTCTGGGTTCAATCTGTGACAGTTTATTTTTTCAATATTTTTTCATCTGATTTAAAAACATATTTCTGACAGTTTCAGGAAGGTTTCCCAACAGTTTCCTGATAAATTACTGATAGTTTCAAATAGAGGGAATTGCTAGCAGTTCACCCCCAGATTTCCTGTAGTGAATAATGGTCTTAAAAATTTTGTTAATGATTTAAGGACTCAAATCAACAAGCTTGGAGCCGTAGGAGTATCTGTTGAAAGCAAACTTGAAGAACATCAAATCTTGCGTCTACTTCACAAATCCTATCAAACTCACAAAGCACTAATTCTCCATTCCTCAGAAGTTTATTGTCAAAAACTTTCTGTTCAAAATCTTCTTTCCTAAATTGCATGGCTTGCTATCAAAGTGGACTCTGATGCTACTAAAAATTCAGCCCCCACTACCACCACTAAGACTCTGACATAATCCAAAAACAAAACATACTGAAGAAAATTGCTTTGAACTTCACCTGTATAAGAAGAAATTGTGTGCTGTATCTCAAAATATTTCAACAACTGACTCTGAAATTCTTGCAAATGTCATTAATTGCCCTATTAAGATTTTCAAGGCTTTTTTTTTAAGACCTAGGAGGGCAGACTACTATTAGTGTTAACGCTAGCCTTAATTGGACAAGCTATTCTGGGTACAGCAGTGAGACAAAGTATACTGAATATGTTGGGACTACTAATGGTGAGGGAAGGTGGGACTGACTATGCTACTTTTAGCAGTGAGACAAGAAATTAATTAGATTAATATAGAAGTCGTACAATGAGGGGTCCTCCACAGAACTTTCCCCATATAACCCCCTTATGCAATACCCACTCCTCCACCTCTTTACAATGCATAGTGCTCATAGTGCTTCTCCTCCCCACCTCAAAACCAAATCCTAACATTACCCCTCCTTTGACCCCTCCTGCCCCCTGCACTCCTTCTCAAAATCTGTGATTTTCCCTTTGCATTCACCAAATTTTCCACTGTTTCCCAAGAACTATCTCCAACCCCATATCCTTTCCAATGCACCAAGTACTGAACATTTCCCCTGTACATCCTCTTAGAAACAATCTTTTCCACCTTGAATTCCTCTTCATTTCCCACCTGGATTGGCGCTGGTGGATCTTCTGGAAGTCCTTGAATTTTATCTTCTTTTTTCCCTGTGAGCAATGAAATGTTTAAAACTGGGTGTACTTGCCTCATTAAGATTGGTAACTCCAGTTCATAAGCAGAGTTGGATACCTTGCGCTTGACTTTGAATTTTCCAACTTTCTTGTGTTCTAATTTAGTTCTGGGGCACAATGTAGAAAGATACTTGAGCTTATCCAAACCCTTGTCACCTACCTGTTGTGCACCATGTTGGGTCTTTCCTTGATCATTATGATGTTTCATCACTTGCTGGGATAAATTAAGAACTCCAATCAATTCTTGATGTATACTCAGTATTTTTTGAATCTGCTCTTTTGCTACTTGGACTTGTAAGGTGGATGGGGTAGAAATTGAGAATTTTGGGTGATATCCATATTTAGCATAGAATGGTGACATGCCTGTTTCAGCATGTTTTTCAGCCTAAATATCCTTAGGACTGAGTATTTCTTATGCTTAAAATAAGATAACCTTAACTAGATTAAGCTTATATCTTAAAATTAAGGTTAAAATAATAATATATATTATTTTATTATATATATATATAATTATTATTCTATTATATAATTTATAATAGTTGAAATAGCTTATCCATGGCCTAATAATACTTATTAAGGTGGTAATGGAGTCATAATATACTTATCTTAAGTGATATGAAGTAATTATTGACATACATAAGCTTATATGTATACATAAATCTCATATTCAGTGAAATATGCAGTATATTATGTATATTTAGGTATATAAGTGGGTTTTAGCACCTTAATAGCCTATAACCTTTGTTTTTCTGCTTATTTTAGGTCATATGGACGAAATCAGTGGACTCACAACACCTACAGAAGCATAGACACCTATATCAGGCGCATACACCCAGTTTGGACAACTAAAATTACTTCCTTGGATGGTTATTCATGGATTTATGGGTTGGAAAGATGTTTCTGGGTTAATTTGAATGCTTGGGGATGTTATTGGGGGCTTGGACATTTTATTTGTTTCCTTTATATGCTTTTAGTTTCATTAAATCTCTTTTTGATTATTTATTTTACCTGTTTCTTTATGGTATCCGCTTTTATCTGGATTTTCTATTTATGGTATGACTCTGTGTTATTATTAATAGTGATGGAGGGTCCTTACTGGAGGTCTGGGTGTTGAAACTGCTTGAAGTGTACGCCATGGGGAGGTGATGGGCCCTCACAGTGCTGTAATTGCCGGGGATAGCAGTGACATCATCTGGATTGAAGGTCTGTGCACTCCAGTGGATTTGGGTATAAGTAAGGAGGGATTTTGACGGTTCATTATAATCATTCAATTACTAAAATTCAAACAACCACTACAATACAATTATTAGCATTCAGAAATATATTATAAAGCCCTTATAAATTGATATTATCTTTATATAAGCTATAACTATATTTTATTCTTCTATTTTCCACCACTAGCACACATTTAAATCCAAGTATTAGGGGGTATCAATGTTCAGGGATCCGCAATTAGGGATCAGGAATTTTTTTTCCCGGGATCAGACATTATTAATTGCGGAAGATTCTTATCCACTAGCCCCAGGGCTAGTGGATAAGAAATCCACGATAATGCATTATCCCGCCTCTTATACCCCAATTTCCATTCCTAATTCCTGATCCCAAACTCATCTCATCCATGATGGATTTTTAAGAAAGTCACATGACTTATAATTGCTGATGCCATCCTTAAGTATTTCCTCACTCTATGCTACTTAATTTTGGTGTCAAACACTTAAGTTTTTTTTCTATATACACACCCCAACTGCACATTTGGTGGTGAATTCCCACTTCCCTCATCACATAACCCTTCCACCGGCAACAATGAAACACCTCTCTACTAGGAAGCTACTTCACTCAACAATGAATGCTATTACTTTTCTTTTAGTTCTTTACTATAAATCTGACTCTGATTTGGAAGATGCTTTAGCTTATATGTGTTTTCTTTCCAAAAAGCATTACATCATCACCAGGGGGCCAAATCTTTATCATGATCCCCGATATGATCTGGCCTCCATTCTCAACATTCCTCATTTAAACTTCACACAACTTTTTAGAACTTCTCCCGATTCTTTCTTCAAACTTTATCAACTCATCTCCGATCATCCTATCTTCCATAACAATTCTCATAACAAACAGCGTAATCCTGCCATCCAACTTGCTGTTGCTCTATGTCGCTTTGGCTCAAATGGAAATGGTGCTGCCGTAAGACGTTTGGATAATCTCTTTAACATAGGATATGGTACCGTGATATTATACACCAAGCGCTGTATGATTGCTATCCTTTCCCTCAAGTCTCAAACTCTTGCTTGGCCAACTCCAGAACAGCGACTTGAATCCTCTCAAGTAATGCAAGCTGAAGGTTTCCCTGGCTGTATGGGTTTTGTTGATGGCACAACCATCCCTTTGAGTCAAAAGCCAGCTCATGATGGCAACCATTATTTTGATCGCAAAAAAAGGTTTCTTCAAAATTTTCTCCAAGTTCTCATCTTTCACAATCTAACTTTTTATCTTCTTTCTAGATACTCTATTGCCGTTCAACTTGTATGCGATGTCAATAAAAAATTTATTGCTTTTCACAGTGGCTGCCCTGGATCATGTCATGACTCTTCCGTCTTCCAAAGAATGAGGATTTCTCAATCCCCTGAATCATACTTTGAAGAATCTCAGTACCTCCTTGCAGACTCAGCATATGCAAGTGGAAAGTACATTATACCTGCTTTCCGTGGTGCAACTTCAGAAAATGACCCCAAAACTAAATTTAATTATCACCTTGCACAATCAAGAGTACGAATTGAACATGCTATAGGTATTTTAAAGGGACGATTTTCTAGTCTTTGGGAGCTCAGAATCCAATTTCAAAAAAAATTGGAGATCAAAACTGCAAATCATTGGATCTTGACTTGCGTAATACTCCACAATATTCTAGCTGATTTAAAGGATGAGTGGAATGATCTTTATGAAGAAGAGGATCCTGAACCACCACTGGCAATCCCCTCCCTTGATTCACAAATCATTCAATCAACCGGAATACGCCCCATTATAATGCCAATTACTCTCCAACATTTCTCTTCACCCTTTTAATTTTTAATTTTTATGTTTTCATACTTTCCAAATTTCCTCTTTGTGTACTTTAATCACTTGGTTTTGTATTTTGGTTTGTTGCATATTCATTTTTTTTTTGAATTTACGGTGAATATCTTTTTTTTGGATGGCTCATTGGTTTTCTTTCACTTCCTCAACATGAAATCGCATATTTTCTTATATCGCATATTTTGTCAGTGATTTTTTTTTTCATTTATCACTCATATCCTTTTCATCCTCTCCTCAAACATCCCTCAAATATTTTGGTTGCATTTATTTTCTCAACTCAACTCACCAGGTAGGTCATTTTTTTTCTTTTTTCATGGTTTTTTATTTGCTAATCATGATTTTTTTTTTTGCTTTTTTTTTGCTTTTTTTTTTGCTTTTTTTTTTGGTTTTTTTGTTTTTTTTGTAAGTGCTTCTATTATTTTTGTTCTAGGGTAAACTAATTTTTGTTTTGCTTTTTTCTCTTTTTTATCTTTTTATTTTTTTGTTTTTTTTCTCTCCTTCACCTCTCTTTATCATCCTCAAGGCCCCCCTTTTTCCCTCTCTTTACCTGTCTCTGACCCCCTTTTTACCCCCTTTTTAGCTGCCTCAAATCCCCCCTTTCCCCCCTCTTTAGGTCCCTCATCACCCCCCTTCCCCTCTTTTTAGGTGCTTCAATACACCCCCTTCCCCTCTCTTTATGTCCCTCAAACCCCCCCTTCACCTCTCTTTTGGCGCCTCAAACCCCCCCTTCACATCTCTTTACCCACATCAAACCCCCCCCTTTCCCTCTCTTTAGGCGCCTCAAACACCCCCCCTTCCCCCCCTACCCAATTGTTATATCCTCCTCTACCCCCCCCCCTGTTTATTAACGAACGATCGTTACAGATTGTTCGTTAACATGGAGGTGGGGGGGGGGGGGGTGGGTGTAGAGAAAGGGAAAAGGGTTTGGGAGGGGGTAAGGTGATTGGAAGGGGGGGGTTTGAGGTGCCTAATGAGAGGGGAATGGGGGGGGGTTTGAGGCGCCTAAGGAGAGGGGAATGGGGAGGGTTTGAGGCGCCTAACGTGAGGGGAATGGGGGGGGTTTGAGGCGCCTAAGGTGAGGGGAATGGGGGGGGGGGTTCGAGGCAGCTAAAGAGGGGGGAATGGGGGGGGTTTGAGGCAGCTAAAGAGGGGGGAAGGAGGGTGATGAGGGACCTAAAGAGGGGGGAAAGGGGGGTATTTCAGGGGGATTTTGAGGCAGGCAAGGAGAGCATTTGAGGGGGAAAAGGGGACATTTATGGGAGATAAAGATGGGTTACCAACTTTCAAATAAAGATACTAAAAAATTTTTGTTTGTAATTTTGATTATTTTTTTTATTTTTTTTGCAGTAATATAGAAAAAAAAAAAATTCTTTCTGATAAGGACTGTCCCTCTTATTTACAAAATAAAAAAGGTTTATAATTTTATTTTTATTTTTTCTATAATTAATTTTTGTGATTTTGATTTTATTTAAATAATTTTTTTATTTTTTATTTTGATTTTACTGATTATTTTTTTTTTCATGATCTTGTGAGAAGGTTTTTAATAACCAATCTTCAGGTTCACTTTTAATTTTTTTTTTTAATTTTTTTTTTGAGATTTAATTCTTACTGAAATTTTCTTTTTTGAATGAATTTAATTATTAATTTTTTTTAATAGGATTTTGCTTTGATTGTGTTTTTTAAAATAAAACCTCAGGTTTTTTTTTTATAAATTTTTTTTTTGGAAAATTTTTTTACTGATTTTTTGGTTTTTTTTTCAATTTTATTTTTAAAATAAAAAAACAGCTTTTTTTATTAGTAGGTAGGAATTTTTTTTAAAAAAAAATTTGAGTTAAAATTTTATTGACAATTAATTTTTTTTTCAGATCAAAAAAATGTCTTCTTCTTCTGATTCACCCCTTACTTCTCTCTTATCTTCATCTTTATCTTCTTTATCATCTTCATCTTTATCATCTCTATCATCTTCTTTGAAATCAACTCTATCATCTTCTTTGAAATCAACTTCCATACAATCATCTTCTAAATCATCAAAAAAAATTAAAGATAATCAGTCTCATCAGAAGAAAAGATATTTAAAAAAAAGTCTCTCTGCGAAAGTTATTTTTGTCATATCCCCAACATTTTTTTTATAAAACTAAAGTAGATAAAAAAAATCAATATCCGAAAAAATTACCAGAAGATATCAAATATCTAACAGAATTTGGAGATGATCGAGTTGTTGCAGCTATCAGCAATGCTTTTAAGCCTCAATTCATTTTGGAAGTTCATTCATTCGATGGTGTTAAAGATGAAGCTTTTAATCAACTATCCGATCTTATCATAACTCTTTATCAAATGGCTTTGGTTCGATTACCTATAAGGAATAAGAATTTGTTGGGTGGTATCATGATTGGTTTTGGTTGGAGACCTGGTTTTGTCAAAGGATATTCTCTTGGTATGTCTAATAATTTTTGTTCCATTCTTAATATCATTTCACTTATTTCAATTATATAGGTATATATTCATTGCTCAATAATATCACTAAAGCACAAAAAGATGAAGATTTTTGCTTATGGGACACTCTACCCTACTTTAATTCTTTTCTTGCTCTTCGACTCAAAAAGCTCTGTAATAAGGCATTTGAAAAAAATCATGAACTTGCAACCAAAGTAGGAATACCGAATTGGTGTGACTCCAAATGGGAAGATATCAGCCACGAATATCTTTTATTTTCTAATGTTATTATCACTCATTCTGGATTCCACAATAGGATTCATATCGATAGGAATGATGTGAATTTTCTTACTTTTGGAATATTCTCATATATCAATCCGATAACTGGCCACTTAATACCATCTCCAGCTAAAATCAAAGGACATGGTTTATATTTTCCAGACCACCGGTGCATCATTGATTTTGGTTTGGGAAATGCTATCATTGAAACTATTTGGAATTCTTCTAAGGATAATCATCAAACGACCAAAGCTCCTCCTGGTTTGAAATCCTGTCAAGATTTCACTCATTTTGGTTGCTCATTTCAAATCAGTAATAAGTTGATACAAAGAATCAATAAGGTAAAGAAAGAAGGTAAAGTTATTCGATTTAAAAAAACTTTATCTAGATCCAAAAAGTATGGGGATTAGAGTTGTCATCGAAAATTTTATATTTTTTCATAAATTTTTAATAAATATTTTTTATATATCAATTTTCTCAAATAATGTGATGAGCCATCGACCTTGTGTTGTATAACAGGTAATAATGATAACATTTATTTGTTTCATGGGGTTCCTCTTGCCTATACCTGTAGAAAGTCCCAAACTTTTGTTTCTCGACTTGGTCTGCATTTTGGCTTGAGGGATTGTCATTACTTTAAACTAGGGAAATTGATATATATTAGATATTTATTTAATAATTTATGTAATTATATTAAATTTAGATGACTTCCACCCCTTACTTCAATAAAATGCAGGGGGGGGGGGTATTGCCAAATTTTCAAATCTGACATGTGAAATTGATGACTTAGAAAAATTTTGGTGATACCCACCCCTTGCTTCAATAAAATGCAGGGGAGAGTATTGACAATTTTTTTAAACAGATATAGAATTTTTTTTACTTGTAAATATTTTTGTGATACCCGTCCCTTACTTCAATAAAATCCATGGGGGGTTGTGCCAAAATTTCTTATAAGACTTGTGAAATTCTTGACATGTAAGAATTTTTGGGATACCGGTAAAATTCAGGGGGTAGTAAAGCCAAATTTTCATATAAAACTTTCAAGATTCATGACATGAAAGAATTTTTGTGATACCCACCCCTTACTTCAAAAAAATCCAGGGGTGGGGGATTGTCAAATTTTCAAAGGAGACTTGAAAATCTTATTTAAAAAAAGAATATTTAACATTAAAATACGATATTTCAAGAAATACAGAAAATAATTGTAAAATTTATGTACAAATAAATATGAATACATGAAATGTGAAAGAAAAAAAAGAAACTAGTCAACAAAAAATTTCATTAAACGTTCTATTTCTTCAACAGATTTGTTTGCTTTAATGCATTCGATCAAGAAATCTTTCTTTTTAGAACTTTCTTGGAGATCATGCTTATACTTCATCTGTTCCATTAAGTTTTGATGCTCGAGTGTTTTTTCCTTATTTTTGGATTTTTCAATACTAAGAGTTAACTCAAACTTCTTCTCCTCCAAATATTGGGCTCTACCATCCTTCTGTAAAGAGAGCTCAAACTTCTTCTCCTCCAAATCTTGGATCCGATCATCCTTCCGTAAGGAGAGCTCATACTTCCTCTCTTCCAAATCTTGTACTCTGTCATCCCTCCTTAAAGAGAGCTCGTATTTCTTCTTTTCAAAGCTCAGTGTCTCTTTAGCAATTTCCACTTGTTCTAGAGTGAGAATAAAAATTAACATAAAGTAGAAGAAAAGCAGAGTAAAGTAATAAGAGGTATGATATCACTTACCAGCATCAAGTTTCTCTAAAAACTGTTCCATCGAAGAAAAAGGTGTTTGTGATGAAGTATCACTTTTTTGTCTTCTTTGGGAGAGGAAATTTAGACTAGTTGAAGCCCTTCTCTTTTTGTTCAAAGTAGCATTTTCCTCCTCATCATTGTCACTAGCTTCAGACTCAGTTGATTGAGGATCCTGGGTTTGTTCATCAGCCTTTTAAGAAATAAGAAAAAGATAAGTAAATAAAAAATAGAATTGATAAGATAAAAGAAACAGACCTGAGTTTGATTGGGTTGGGTTAAATCGCCAAAAGGATCAATAGCAAAGCTATCTAGATTCGTAGAATTTAGAAGAGGGGAGGCTTGAGTGGAGGAAGAGGATGGGAAAAGATTTGCTTTGACATCATGTTCAGAGATAGGATCTTCTCCATCCAACATGTTTACAGGATTAACATCGGCTCGGTCTCCAAAAATTGCATCCATCTCTTTAAAGTAAGGACATAAAGAATCAAGTTTATTGTCTATGGATTTTATACCCTTAGTTATATCAATGTCAGTAACCCCAAAACCAGTGGAAGATGAAAGAGCCTTTGCCTTCTTGTATTTTGCTCGATAATGCTTGAAGCGTTCAGACATTTGTTTAGGCAAAAGATCAATCCTTCCCTTGGTCTTATTGCGTAATTCATTTGCCATTAGAAGATAGCCATTAACTTTTGATGTGGGGGGCTGTCCTACTTTAGTGGCATACTCAGTACCAAAACAAGAATCATAGTTAGATTTGGTTTTCAGCCAGTTGATAAGAATGAGATGTTCATCTTTTTTTAATTGAACAGTCTTTGATTTCTTGGCTGAACGGGGGAAAGAGGAAGTAGTGGGAATTGAAGAACAACTGGGTGATGGCTGCCTTTGAGAAGATCTAGGATGACGAGGCATGTTATTATAAATGAAGATGAAAAGGAGCAGAAACAAGCAGATGAGATAGCAAGATGAAAAGGAGAAGAATCAAATAGATGAAATGGGGAGAAATTCTGAGCGGATAGAATGAACAGGATGGGATGAGAATGGAAGTGCGCAGCAAGGTAGAAGGCTGGGATATCCAGAAAGTTGTCCAAGATGTGGTTATGGAAAATTGAGTAAAAAAATGTCGGATAAGAGGTGAAAATTGACACGTAAAGTGTCTAATAACCCAATTATTAGTAAAAATAATTGCGGAAGATAATTGGGGTATGCAGATTATTTTCCGCAATTAATTTAATTGCGGATCGGTCAACATTGATACCCCCTATTGTGAGTTTTTTTTGAGTATAACTATTCTATTAGTCTTCCCCTGAGCTTTAATCACTAAATCATTTATCAATAAGTAGAAGGACCATAAAATTACACTATTATATCATACTTATATACTAGACTATACTGACAATTGGGGGTCTTTCCTTATATTTTACTTATTATTTAGTATAAGCCTTGGGACGTAATTTTTACCTTAGTACAACTCAAAATTAACCAAATATTTGGGTCTGCTGCATATTAGTGGGTCATCATAACTCATTGATTGTGGAAAAGAACCCTTATAATAATTGTACTAATTTTTATCATAAAAATTAGATATTTACAGTAGTAACTGTACCCAATATAAACCCAATTTCACTTGGTATTTGGACACCAATATAACACCCAATTAAATTGGTATTATGCTAAAGCTTGGTAAGCTGATTATTCACCCTTATAGAGGTCTTGTTAAACTTATTATTATATTTTTAACAGATTTTTTCAAATTTTTCTTACATTTTATTTAAATAAATAAAGATATAAATTCAGGGTAAGCTCCATTGCTTTTTTATTAGTAATATAATTGCTAATATCTTTTGTCTACTAATTCCATAGAGTTTTTTCCTTTTGTAGACATAAAATATTGTCATTCTGAACAATATGAGTGCTCCCCAGGATAGTGTAAGTGAAAAGCCTGCTTATAATACCAGGTCTAAAGCTAACAAAAACTTTCCAGGACATCACCATGGAGGGACAACAGTACCCCCAGCCAGAAAGCATGAGAATAGAGGAAAAGGACACCCTCTTAAAAAAGATAACTATAAAAAAGACGTCTCCACCTCTTCAGGATCAACTGTCCTACCTGGCCAAACAGGTTCTGAAGTTGGAGGAATCAAAATCTCTCATGTTCAAAGAAGTAGAGCAGTTGCAAAACAATTGCAAGGTAGGGTTTCAGCAGATGAATCAGGCAATGGCAGAATTAAAGGGAGGCCAGCCAAGTCAATCAAATCAGCAACCCCCTACCCAAGGAGGGTCCACTCACTCTCAGGAGAAAATCCTGGTAGACAAATGGAAATGGGACTGGTTTCACCAACAGTGGACAAGCCACAGTTGCAACAGGGATCCACCCCCTCATCTGACTTCCTCAGCTCACCCTTACAAGGGAAAAAAGCGCCAAAAATCAGGACTGGAAACCATCCCTTGGTAAGTAACTTACCCTCTCAGATTAGACATAATACTGATAATTACAATATAGGTAATTCTATTGATGTTAAATCTGTACAAAAAATAGAGGAGCATTTAAGAAATTTAGGTTTTAGAGTAGATACACCTGACTTGTCTTTTGTCCATAATAACAGTACTATATACAATGATAATCCAGTTAACCCTCAGTTGCAACCACCTACTAGTGAGATGAGAAGTTCACAGGAGAGTGAGAGAATTGAAAAGGAAGACATGCAATATTTTAACAATAATCCAACTGTCCATAGAATTGTTTCAGCATTGTGGAATATAATGACTGATTGTGAGGAACAGACAGTTAAGCTCACTAGTTATACAATTTCATCCTTGACATTAAACATTTCTCAATTAGAAACATGTAACAAAGAATTAGAGAAAGAACATTTGTCTCTAGCTCTTAAATATGATTCATTGAGTAATAAATATAATGACCTTTCAAACAAATTCTGTGAGTTAGAAAAATTATATGAAACACATTTATTAAAAACTGAATCAAGAACAAAGTTATCTTTTTCCCAGACAAATCAAAGTGTCTCTGAGTTGCTACAAAGATTAACTAAAGTTGAGATTGAAACTGCCAATCTACTGATGAACCAGGATAATCATAAGTATAATCAATATAATAATAATCCTTTCATTGGCAAAAGTGAATCTCATTCCTTCCCTGTACCACCACAATTAAAACCATCTGGTGGTAGTGTCAAATCTGAAAATGTAAGTCACAAATCCATGCAGGAAGAAATACAAGACCATTTATCAAAAGTGAATGAGTTGTTGAATTTACCTAAGATTAGTGAGATAAAATCCAATCAGAAAAACTGGCCTAAGATAGATCAGTACCCAACTTATGATGGGGAAGCCAGCTCTGATTGGCAACATTTTATTCAAAGAATTGAAAACTTGAAATTCTCATATAAGTTACCAGATGAAGAGATAACATCAAAATTAATTTCTTTATTTAAGGATGTTGCTTTATTATGGTTTGAAGCTGTCTTAAGTGAGGATAGAGACTACTCTTCGGCTGAATGGAAACAACTTATTGAAAAACAATTTGGAGGTTCTAAATTCAGGCTTACTCAGCAGAGACTGTATGAGAAGACTAGGTATAATCCGTTGAATGGTGACAAACCTATGGTATTTTTAATGAATTTAAACAAAATATTAAAAGCCATTGAGCCTCATATGGATTTTAACTTATGGAAAGATAAGATAATATACAAATTACCTATATCTGTCAGAGATATTGTTGTAGCTAGAACATTAAATGTTACTGAATATTATGACTTTATTAATATTTTCAATGAAATATTATTAAACCATAAGTATGAATCAAGGTATTCCACTTATAAGCAAAATGTTGAACCTGTAAAAACTCAGAATTCAAAAACACTTCAGGAGAAGAAGAAAAAACCTACTGCACCTGTAGTACCTAAAAAGTATGAAACAAATAATTGTTATAAGTGTAACAAACCTTGGGTCAAAGGTCACAAATGTGAGAAAAACATAAATATTGTTGAAAATCAACGTGAATCTGAAACTGAAACTGAAAAGAGTAAAGAATCAAGTGATTATGACAGAAATATCTCATATAGTGATGAAAATGAAGTCTGTATGTTGGAAGATGATTTGTCCATCTTTGAAAATCCAATATTAAATATGGACTCAAATGAATCTTTAATGAATTTTGAGGATGCCGAAATCATTAAGGATATACAAGCTGATAACTTTAGAATGACACCTATCACGGTTCCAGCTATCATTTCTGGTAAAAATGTTAATATAGTATTGGACACAGGAGCTGCTGGTTCAGTTTTTTCCACTAATACATTACAGAAAATTGATAGTGAATATAAGTTTAAGCTTGAACCACTTCAGAATAAAAATTGGAGAGGTTTTGGATCAGTACTACACCCCATTGGTAAATACAAAGCTGCTGTTTTCTTTAAACACCAACATGGTTATGTAAGGGTAACTTGTGACTTTGTAGTAATGGATAATACTAATTGTAGTAACTGTTTTATCATTGGAAGTGATATTCTGACTAAATTTGGTGTAAAATTAGACCCTGCTAATAACAATTTTACAATTGGCATGAATGGTAAAAGGAAATTTAAAATAAATTCTTTTAACACTGTCTTACACATTGAGTCATTAACAAATTCCCCGTCTAAAGGAAGAGAATCCAATGAGATGGAACTTCTGGAAACAGAAATTTCAAAAGCATCATTTGGCACTCAGATAAGTGAAACTGAGAAAGATAATATTTTGGAATTAATTAAAGCTTTTCCAATGGCTTTTGCACATGGTACAAATGAACTTGGCCTTGTAAAAGATCATGAAATGAAAATTAGTTTAACCTGTGATATGGATAATATTCCTGCTAGTCTTAAAAAGAAACCATACCCTGCTTCACCAATGAAGAGGAAATAAATAGAGGATAATATTAAGATGTTATTAAAAATCAACATTCTTGAGAAGGTTGAAAGTACACCAAAATATTGTGTAATATCACCAGTGCTAATTTCTTATGAACAAGATAAAGCAAGACTGTGCGGTGATTATAGAGCATTAAATACATTTATAGTAGATGATATTTATCCCTTTCCAAGTATTGCCTCTATACATGCTACACTTAAAGGTGGTAAATATATAATTTGCATAGATGGAAATAAAGGGTACCATCAAATTCCTGTTGAAAAGAATTCACAGAGCTTTTTGTTAATAACAACACACATGGGAATTTATAAGTATGTCAGAATGCCATTTGGACCAAAAAATGCTCCATCAGTATTTCAAAAGTTAATGGATATAACATTCCATAATGAAATGATTGAGGTATGGTTAATGGTATACATTGATGACATCATAGTGTTCTCTAAACCTTTTGATGAACACTTAATCCATTTAAGGAAAGTATTTCAGAAAATGGATGAAATAAAAATGACCCTTGCATTGAAAAAATGTAAATTTGGGTTTGAATCTTTAAAAGTGCTTGGTCATATTGTATCTGGCTTACAAATATGTGTAGACCAAAATAAAGTGGCTGCAATAAAAAATATTGGCATTCCTCAAAATGTGAAGGATGTACAATCTTTTCTTGGAATGTGTGGTTACTATAGACAATATGTAAAAAACTACCAATCAATTGCTGCACCACTGACCACACTGATAAAGAAATCAGAAGCTTTCATTTGGAATAATGAAAGACAACAAGCTTTCAATAAGTTGAAGGAATGTTTAATGACAGCTCCTATCTTGGGATTACCAGATTTCCAATTACCTTTTGTATTATATACAGATGCAAGTTTTTTTGGACTGGGTGCTGCTTTACATCAAAAACAACTTATTTAAGGTAAAATGTCAGAAGTAGTAATCTGCTATATTTCACGTACTCTGAGAAGTGGTGAATTGAAATATGGTGCTACTCAACTTGAATGTTTGGCAGTAGTATGGGCTCTTGAAAAGCTACATTATTACCTTGAAGACCAAAAATTTGAGTTAATAACTGACTGTAGTGCAGTTAAGTCACTCTTAAACATGAAAACTCCTAATAGACACATTTTTAGATGGCAATTAGCTGTACAAGAATACAGAGGACGGATGACTATTACACATAGAGCAGGAACCTTGCACTCTAATGTAGATCTGTTATCTACAGTACCTGTGCCTAATAATGATGATAATCCTGCTTATGTTCCTGAGTCAGAGATTATTAACATTTATGGCATTTATATTGTAGATATTGAGGATGAATATATGCAATCAATTCTTGATAATTATGCTTCAGATCCTGACTTGAGTAAACTCACTACAATATTAAATGATCCATCTAATGCTTCAATGAATTTTTTAATAAAAACATTACAAATTAAGTATAAAGAGGCATTAGAAAAAGGAAAATTTTCCATTGAGGATGGTTTTATATATTACAGGAAAAAATTAAGTAATGTAATTGTAATTCACCCTTCAATGAAGGAGTTCATGTTAAGTATATGTCATGATGATATATTAGCAGGTCATTTTGACTACCATAAAACATTAACCAGAGTAAAAAACACAGCTTGGTGGATTAACATGTCTGAGGATGTTCAGAAATATGTTTAAACATGTGATTCTTGTCAAAAATCTAAAAGATTAACAGGAAAAAGAGCTGGTTTATTACAACAAATTGAGCAACCAAAAGCTCCATGGGAAATCATTAACATGGACTTTGTAACAGGTTTGCCAATAGCAGGGCATAAGAGTTATAACTCCTGCTGGGTAATTGTAGATAGATTTACAAAGATGTGTAAATTTATTCCTACCCACAAAGAGGTTTCTGCAAAGGACTTAGCTTTTTTATGGTGGACACAAATGTTAAATACAGAAGGTTTCCCCAAAGCAATAGTTTCTGACAGAGATCCTAAATTTACTTCTGAGTTCTGGAAGTCACTTATGGATGTTTCAGGGTGTCAATTAAAACTTTCTACAGCACACCATCCACAAACTGATGGGCTAGCAGAGAGAATGATACAAACCTTAGAAGATATGATAAGAAGATACTGTGCTTTTGGTCTTAATTTTAAAGACAATGACAAATTCACGCATTATTGGGTAACACTTATCCCAGGTTTAGAATTTGCATATAATAGTACAGTACATTCTGTCACTGGCAAAGAGCCATTTGAGTTATGGTTGGGTTATGTACCTAATACCCCTGCTAAAACTCTTAATAAGTTACCTAGATTGGATATTCATCCAGTTACTAAATCTTTTCTTCAGATGCAGAAATTATGCAGAAAACATGCTCAAGAATGTATAAATAAGGCTTTTGAGTATGAAAAGAAAAGATGGGATAAAGCCCATAAAGAACAAATGTTCAAAGAGGGTGATGAAGTCCTTATTTCAACGCTACATTTCAATTTAAATTGTAATGTTAAATTGAAGGATCCATTCATTGGACCATTTGTAGTTAAAAAGATGGTTGATAATAATAATGCTGTTGAGGTTATTCTATATGCACCTTATGATAGAAAACATCCAGTATTTCCTATTTCTCTTATAAAACCATACCATTCTAATGATACTGCTCTATTTCCAAGAAGATCAGGAAGGAAAAAACAGCAACCTGAAGAAATAGTGGAAAAGGCAGAAATTGAAAAGATACTTAAAAAGAGACACCTTACTAAAGAAAAGGGAGTTGAGTATCTATTAAGATTTAAAAATAGATCAAGTGAATATGACCAGTGGATTCCAGAAAATGAAATCTCTGATCTTAAAAATCTCTTGAAAAAATTTAAATCTAAATAATACTGTTTATTCAGTATATGTATTATAAAAATTATTTTTTTTATTTTATTATTTCACTCCTTAGTTTTATTAAAATGTCTTAACATTTTTTTTTTTTTTTTTGGGGTGAGGGAGTGTCAGCCTAAATATCCTTAGGACTGAGTATTTCTTATGCTTAAAATAAAATAACCTTAACTAGATTAAGCTTATATCTTAAAATTAAGGTTAAAATAATAATATATATTATTTTATTATATATATATATAATTATTATTCTATTATATAATTTATAATAGTTTAAATATCTTATCCATGGCCCAATAATACTTATTAAGGTGGTAATGGAGTCATAATATACTTATCTTAAGTGATATGAAGTAATTATTGACATACATAAGCTTATATGTATACATAAATCTCATATTCAGTGAAATATGCAGTATATTATGTATATTTAGGTATATAAGTGGGTTTTAGCCCCTTAATAGCCTATAACCTTTGTTTTTCTGCTTATTTTAGGTCATATGGACGAAATCAGTGGACTCACAACGCCTACAGAAGCATAGACACCTATATCAGGCGCATACACCCAGTTTGGACAACTAAAATTACTTCCTTGGATGGTTATTAACGGATTTATGGGTTGGAAGGATGTTTCTGGGTTAATGTGGATGCTTGGGGATGTTATTGGGGGCTTGGACATTTTATTTGTTTCCTTTATATGCTTTTAGTTTCATTAAATCTCTTTTTGATTATTTATTTTACCTGTTTCTTTATGGTATCCGCTTTTATCTGGGTTTTCTATTTATGGTATGACTCTGTGTTATTATTAATAGTGATGGAGGGTCCTTACTAGAGGTCTGGGTGTTGAAACAGCTTGAAGTGGACGCCATGGGGAGGTGATGGGCCCTCACAGTGCTGTAATTTCCGGGGATAGCAGTGACATCATCTGGATTGAAGGTCTGTGCACTCCAGTGGATTTGGGTATAAGTAAGGAGGGATTTTGACGGTTTATTATAATCATTCAATTACTAAAATTCAAACAACCACTACAATACAATTATTAGCATTCAAAAATATATTATAAAGCCCTTATAAATTGATATTATCTTTATATAGGCTATTACTATATTTTATTCTTCTATTTTCCACCACTAGCACGCATTTAAATCCAAGTATTGTGAGTTTTATTTGAGTATAACTATTCTATTAGTCTTCCCCTGAGGTTTAATCACTAAATCATTTATCAATAAGTAGTAGGACCATAAAATAACACTATTATATCATACTTATATACTAGACTATACTGACAATGTTTCTGGTTATTGAATGAGAATTCAGAAAGTGGTTATAGCTGTACCCAACCATTTTGCTGATATTTAATAAAGTGGAGTAGGTCTTGTTCAATTTCCTGGTTCACTATCTTGGATGTTCCATCAATTTTTGGATTCCATGCTGTTGACAATATGGGTTAATCTTCAGTTTCTCATACATTGATTTCAAAAACTTAGAGTTAAAAGTACTTCCCCTATCTGATACTATACTTTCAGTAAATCCATGTTATTTCCAGACATGTGCCATTATTAAGTCGGAAATACTCTCTGATGTGACTTTTGTAGTGGTGGGGACAAAGTGCACCATCTTGGTGTAATGTTAAACTACTGTTAGGATTGTATTCTTCCCTTGTTACTTGGGTAACTCCAATATAAGATCATAGGAGAGCTACTTCAATGGCTGCTTGGAAATATTCAGTGGGTTCAATAGTGTTGTCCTTGGACTGACCTTGTTTCTCTGGAAAGATTCACATGGGACTACATAGCACTAGATTTACGCCTTAATGAACTTCCAGTAAAAGTTGAAATTTATCAACTCCACAGTCTTCAGTGGTCCTGGGTGTCCTTAAATTGGGGAATCATGTCTTTCTTTGACCACCTTTCTTTTGATATCTTCATAATTTGGCACCACTATCCTCCTATTCAAATTCAGTGCTTCCCCTTACAGATGATATTCCTCCAATACTTTGCTTACCAATACCTCCTTTGATAACAGAATCTTCAACAAATCCTGCCCTCTCTCATCTTTTTTCTGCCCCCTCCTTACCCATTCCAAAAATTCCTCATCTGCTAATTCCACCTCATCTGGGATTACCACCTCTTTAAGGTCCTTCTTCAATAAAGTTGTGCCAACAGTATGTATCTTGTCTGGTTCTGGCCACTAGTCAGGACATTGTGATAGCACATTGAGTGTTTCAATTTTCTTCCCTGGTCTGAATGTAACAACAAAATTAATGCTACATAGAATTTATTTCCAGAATGCTTGTCAGTGCATCAACTTTTTTTTGGTTATGAAGGTCTCTAAGTTTTTATGATCTGTATAAATAATAACTTGTAACCAATGGGGCCCTCCTTCCAAAAAGTTATGCCAGGTGTGCACTGCCTCTACTAGTTCCAATAACTCCTTATTGTATATTTCATAGTTAAGCTCAGTACTTATCAAATTTCATGAAAAATATGCTACTGTGCTCAAAACACTTTCAGAATTGTATTGGGATAATACTGCACCTAGTGCAAAGTCTGAGCAGTCACATTCTAGAACAAATGGCTTTAATAAATCAGGGATCACAAGAATAGGGGCTGTCACTAATTGTCTTTTCAGATAGTCAAATGCATCTTGTTGGCTATTGGTCCAGGTAAATTTGGCTTTTTTTTGTGAAGATGTGTAATGGTTGGAAGATGTTGAAGTAGTTTTCAATAAAATGTTGGTAAAAATTTGAAAAGCCTAAAAAAGACTGGAGCTCTTTTACTGATTCTGGTGTTGGCCATTCTGTTACTGCATTTACTTTTTTTTGGTCCATTTTCACCCTATTCTTTGAGATAATCATACCTAGGTAAGGGATTTCACTCAATAAGAAGAAAAATTTCTCTGGCTTCAACCAAACTTGGGATTCTTCCAAACACTTAAAAAAGTCCTTCACACGTTGTAGACAATCCTATAGTACTAGCTATAGGCCTTGACCAAGGGAGTTGGAGAGAACCCAGAGAGAAAATAACCTGTCCCTTTAGAAAAATAAAGTGAGATTTACCTTCTACAGTAAATTGGTTCCTGTTTTTAAATCCTCTTTTTCCAACACACTTGACTTCCTGATTAGCCAAGAAAGTAGTCTCTAGACAGAATACCAACCCAAAGAACTGAAATGTAGACCAATGTCCACACCAGAGAAAGAAATGATACTTGAAGTAGGTTGCAAATCCACACCAGAGATAGCAATACTACTTGATATAGCTTGCAAGACTATACCAGAGAAACCAGTTGCCAAGTTAAGTTAAATGAAGAACTCACCTTTAAACAAACAAAGCCAATTGTGGCCAAAAAACAGTAAAAACTGAGTGAGGAACAAGGATATCACCTCTGGATGGTTGTATGATAATTAAATGTCCCCAAACTGTCTTTTTCACTATTTACACACAGACCACTATCAAAGAGCGCCTGCACAACAACGAATTTGGTGTTTTTGAGTTCCATGTTGCATAAAACCACTCTAGAAACGCTTCCCAGCCTTCTAGCACTAAGGCAGGCAGTCTGACCGACATCGGGAGGCCCGCCTGAGGCAGCCGTACCACCCTGAAGTCATAAAACCACCAAAATACCCCAAAAATACCCAAAATATTTAGAAAAATTGACTACGACTACTAAAACCTTTAAAACAAATAATTAGGCTATAAAAACATTGGGACATGAAATGTAGAGAAAAATTTGCCCATTCTTAAGGTACTAAGCGCTTATCCCTAAGACTTAAGGTTATAATGTAAAACACAAAAAACTAAATTTAACAGCTATCTTTTTAAATAAAAATGAGAAGATGACCCCTTAAAACTTAGAATATAAAAAATTTCATCAAGACATAAAATATAGAGAAAACCCGGGTCTATCCAATGGTAGTACTCATATACCTGCAGTCCCAATATTCGCTTAATAATTCTATAAAAACAAAAAATAATTAAATAATGCCATTTATGACATATCAAAAAAATTCCAAATAGACCAAAAAAGTGCTCTGTCAATGTTGGAAGACCACATCCTCCCTCCAATAGAGAATTTCCACATTCTCCTTTATAACAACCACCATGTTCAGCTTTCTTTCCAAATCTGCTACTGACATGGGTCTTTGCCAATACTACATTTACAAAAATCTCATCTGAACCATCACACCACCGGCTCATCCCTACAGAACCTCCTGTGATGCCTTTCACTCTAGGAAGAAGACTTGTTTCAGACCTGGTCCATTGTCCTCTTCAAAATCTTCTTCTCTACCACAACCTGATCCACCTTCTACCAGCACCAAAAGATCCAGATCATCCATCCTGATCCCCAGACTGATCATTAAATTACAAACTTCAAAAAAGAGTTCAAACCCCACTACAACCACTAGCTCTACCATCCCTTGTCCTTCTGATGGTAAGCCCAATACTTCTTCATACTGAAATTCAATCTGACAAATTTCCAGTTCATTTCCATCCAGAAAGTGATGATGACAAGGTTGGAACCATTGAAGCACCCCCACCTAATCCATTGCCCACCATCAAAGAAAAAGTCCAACAACATTCTTAGCAGAATCATCTCATTATAAATTACTTCCAATCCAATCCTGCCAGGAATCCACAGGACCTTGAGAAAAGAAAGAACCTCATTCACCAGTTCAAAGCTGATGCTGAAAATTTTGTTACATATATTGATTCTTTTCTGTAATTGCTTCTTTCACAAAAATCTTGATTTAGAAATAAGAAAAAAAAACTCCTCAGTTTAAATTCTTGGGGGACTCACCCTCAGTTTTAAGTCTTGGGGGACTAACAGCCCTCATTTTATAGTCTTGTGGGACTCAAAACCTAAATCAAAAAGACAGAAACAGAGATAAAAACATTAAAAACCAAAGAAAAAAACTAACATTATGGGGTAACTGTTCTACAGAGCAGCCAGCTCATCAGTAACCCCCACACTTTCTTTAACAAAATTCAGAGACACCCCCTTTGGATGCCCTCTGCCAATATCACACCAACTCCCATTATCAGTTTATAGTCCTGAAGGACTCAACCTTTAAATCATCCTCAGTTTATAGTCTTTGGGGGACTGTACCATTTCTCAGTTTAAAGTCTTTATGGACTTCACAGTGATCAGTTTAAAGTCTTGACGGACTTATTACAGTGTTCAGTTTGAAGTCTTGACAGACTAACAGATCCACAGTAGTAACAAAAATAAAAATCTTGAAGCAATCTTGAAAAAAACCAGCCAGTTTTAAGTCTTGGAAGACCACCAATTTTCAGTTTGAAGTCTTGAAGGACTATACACATTCTGCATAAAAAAGGGCGGAACCAACTCCAAGCACAATGCTTTGCAGACAACCTGCTGAACTTCCACTCTTTATTCATCATATACACATCACTGATAAAATTTTCAATCATCTCTTTTCACTTCATTATTGTTCTTTCACAGATTATGGCTAGATAACCAGATTTTGACCCATTGGACCTTCCATGTTTCACTGCTGCAAAGAAATATGCTTGTAAAAAGTGCATCCACATGTTCAGACCTTGCAGTTTCACTCTTCCTACTCCTCAGAACAAGTTCTATAACAGGGCCTGTGATTCCTGCAACTCTAAAAATAAAATATGTTCCAGAGACCCCAACTATCCAATACCTACACATTCACCTTCACATATATATATTTCCAGATCTGCTACCAGGTCACCAGAGCTTGGACCTGCTTCTTCATCTTTATCTTCTTCTCCTTCCGGAAGATCACACCATTCTATTCCCAAAACACATCCTAAACAACCTGCTTTATCATCACATGAAACAGCCTGTCAGTATAGTCTAGTATATAAGTATGATATAATAGTGTTTATTTATAGTCCTACAACTTATAAATAAATAATTTAGTGATTAAACCTCAGGGGAAGACTAATAAAATAGTTATACTCAAATAAAACTCACAATACTTGGATTTAAATGCGTGCTAGTGGTGGAAAATAGATGTATAAAATATAGTTATAGCTTATATAAAGATAATATCAATTTATAATGGCTTTATAATATATTTTTGAATGCTAATAATTGTATTGTAGTGTTTGTTTGAATTGTAGTAATTGAATGATGATAAATAACCGTCAAAATCCCTTCTTACTTATACCCAAATCCACTGGAGTGCACAGACCTTCAATCCAGATGATGTCACTGCTATCCCCGGCAATTACAGAACTGTGAGGGCCCATCACCTCCCCATGGCGACCACTTCAAGCAGTTTCAACACCCAGACCTCTAGTAAGGACCCTCCATCACTATTAATAATAACACAGATCCATACCATAAATAGAAAATCCAGATAAAAGCGGATACCATGAAGAAACAGTTAAAATAAACAATCAAAAAGAGATTTAATGAAACTAAAAGCATATAAAGGAAACAAATAAAATGACCAAGCCCCCAATAACATCCCCAAGAATCCAAATTAACCCAGAAATGTCCTTCCAACCCATAAATCCGTGAATAACCATCCAAGGAAGTAATTTTAGTTGTCCAAACTGGGTGTATGTGCCTGATATAGGTGTCTATGCTTCTGTAGGCGTTGTGAGTCCACTGATTTTGTCCATATGACCTAAAATAAGCAGAAAAACAAAGGTTATAGGCTATTAAGGGGCTAAAACTCACTTATATACCTAAATATACATAATATACGGCATATTTCACTGAATATGAGATTTATGTATACATATAAGCTTATGTATGTCATTAATTACTTCATATCACTTAAGATAAGTATATTATGACTCCATTAACACCTTAATAAGTATTATTAGGCCATGGATAAGCTATTTAAACTACTATAAGTTATATAATAGAATAATAATTATATATATATATAATAAAATAATATATATTATTATTTTAACCTTATTTTTAAGATATAAGCTTCATTTACTTAAGGTTATCTTATTTTAAGCATAAGAAATACTCAGTCCTAGGGATATCTAGGCTGACACAGCCTTTATCTCTGAAAATCTGGTTAAAACAGCTTCAAAATCAGCTCCCAGGCTGTTATACCGCATCCAGGGGGCCCACCCACCTTTCCAGAAAGCAAAAATCAGGCTCAAAACTCCCAAATTCAGCCAGATAACAGCCAAATTCTTCCATAAAACACTAAAAACTCTACAAAACAACCTCCTAAAGCTCCCAGGGAACTGTTTACCACCACCATTTCTTCATATGACCACACCAAAACTTCCAACATCTCTATAATGCTTGCTAGAGGACCATCTGGCCACACCCAAACACCCAAACTGCCCTTAAAAAAAACTCCTGTTACTTCAAGAAGAACTAATTTCACCTCTCTTCTGGCTGACAATTATTCCTCTCATAGTTCCCTTTCTTCCAGATCTTCATCTAAAAGATCCCAATAAGCTTCCAAGTTACCTTCTACTTTTCAAATCTACAACAACACAGGCACTCCACCACAAGTATCAAACCCAACTGGTCCAAGCAATAATATCAACAAACACAACAGCAATCCTTCAACTTCAACCAGGCCACAAGAATTACCTCCTTCTCCTTCATCTTCTCCACACAATTTAGAGCATGATCATAAGAATCCATACCTTCATCTGGTTGATTCTCCTTCAACATCTATTCAGAATTCTTCAACAATTCAAATCTGGGCCGTTAAAAATTTGATGAGCTCCCAATCTGTAAGTAAAAAATTAAATATTCTAATATCTTTAAAAGAAAACAACTACTTATCCAATTCTTCTGTGTAGCTGGAACCCTACCTCCTGAAACTGTCATTGGGATTGGACAACCTCTAGAAACTACCTTAACTCTGGATTATGCTGACATAAAACAACACCTGAGAATGAAGTGTTCTAACATGCTTGAGGCTTTTTCTCTTCATGGTCCGTTGAATGAATTTGAAAAGAATTTGAGGAAACAGCTCCTTGATGAATACTGGAAGATGTCTAGAATAATCAACCACACCTTCCAACACTCTATCCCCGCGTCTTCCACTTCTTACCAAAAATTACCTTCTAACCCGGTACCTGACCATTACAACCCATATACTCTTTCCAGCCGTCTTCATCACAAAGAACACAGTTCTTCCTCCAATCCTAACAAAAAGCAAAAACGCCATGATACCCCGGACCACCCACCGGAGGCTTCTCCTTCTAGAGACTAAATTAAATAAAAAAGAAAATTAATGATTCACTAAATAGCAAGAACAATAATAATTAGCAGATATATATATATATAATTGTTTTATTTTATTTTTATTTTTATTTTTATTTTTTATTTAATTTTTTTATTTAATTTTTTTATTTTTATTTTTATTTTTATTTCTATTTTTCTTATTATTTATATATTTATTTTTATTTAAACTACTAACATACTAAAAAAACTTGAATATAATTAAACAAAATTACCAAAAAATATGAGAGCCAAGAATTTAAAATGAAGTGAAAAATAATAATTAGAAATGGTATCCCCCAGCCAATTGATGAGCTGATCCCCTGATACCTTATGCACATTCAAGTGCACCTTGATGTGGATACACCTTTAAATAATTTTTATATGAATTGAAATCAAAAATAAATTGAGAAAAATAATATAAATAAAGGAAATATAAAATAAATAGAAATCAAAAAAAAAAATTAAAAAATAAGATAGAGATAAAAAGAAAATAGCATTTCCCAGCATATTTATGAGCCTTTCACAACCAATACTTTCCCAAATCCAGGTGACCCTGATGTGGTGACACCATAAAATATAAATTTGTTTTTTTTCCCTCTTTATATCCTAATAACCCCCATAAAAAATTAAAATAAAAAAATCTTAAACTACTATCTAACGCAACCATAGACACAAAAATTTGAGAAAAAAAAATAAAAATAAAAATTCTGGCTCAATAGAAAGTCCAGTCCAAAGTAAGGATCACTGGGTGGGCTCCCTCGGATAAGTAAAAATGATGGGAGACCACCAGTGATCCACCACCAAACCAAATAGACCAAAGAAGCCAGTCCCAAGCCAGAAAGCTAGTTTAAAGTCATTGTGGACTTGAAACCTAAATAACAAAAACCAGAACTAGGATTCAACTAGGAAAAACAAAATACTTGAAACATACATTATGGGGGAACTGTTCTACAGAGAAGCCAGCTCATCAGTTACTCCCACACTTGCCAAAATAAAATCTAGAAGCCCCCCCTGGGTACCTTCTAACAAAAACACAACATCCATCACAATCAACCAAAACCAATAAGTGTGAAGAGTCCGGCACTTGAAGCCCAAAAAATTTCCATTTTAAAGTCATAGGAGACTAAAATCTGTGAAGAGAAAACAATACTGGGGTTCAACCAAATTAAGAGAAGTGGTTGGAAACAGACAATCTGGGGTAACTGTTTACAGAGCAGAAAGCCCATCAGTTACCCCTACACTTGCCAAGATCAAATTTAGAAGCTCCACCCATGGGTACCTTCTAACAAAAAAGGTTCCAACAAATAGATGCACATCATCACCAAAAATCCAAATCTATAGAATGGTCCATAGTTTACCCTCATTGCGGAGTCCATATTCTTCACTTCTAGTGCCTCTTGTGTAAAATCTCATCACCTGATCAGCAGCCACTCTCTTCTTTAAGACTACGCCATCTAACTCCTCCAAAAAATAAGAACCTCCAGACACCTGAGATTTGACTCTGTAAGGCCAATTCCATCTGTCAGCTAAAATTTTTTCCACTGACTCTCCAAACTTCTATTATACATCAAAACCAAACAACCAGGTTTCAAGGGATTCCTGAGTCTATGAGACAACTTCTTGTCCTAGTATCTGACTGATTGATTTCTTATCTTCATCATTCAAGAGTATGCTTTCTCTTGAAATTCCTCTCTACATTCCAACTGTTGCATCCTGGCACAGAGCAAATCTTCTGTCAAGCACACATCTTCCCAATAAAATCCAAGATAAGATACTACCTCCAAATCCACAGGTAGAACAGCTTTCTTCCCAAACTTTAACTCATAAGGGGAAAAGCCAGTTGTCCTTTTCACAGTGACCCTATCAGCAAATAACACCAAGGGTAAATAATGCCTCCATTTTTCAGCACTATCTCCACAAATCTTTACCAAAGCATTCTTGATAACTTGATGGCCTCTTTCAAACATGCCTTCAGCTTCAGGATAATAAGGTCTAGCCAATCAAACTTTAGAACCAATACTTGCCACAGATTCTTTAAATTCAGCTCCTAACTCTGGCCCACCATCAACAGTCACCAACTTCATCAACCCATACCTAAACACCCATTCCTTTTTCAAACATTCTGCCACATTTTTGGCAGTCAAATTCACCAGAGGCACCACCTCAACCCAACCAGAAAAATAATCTCTGGCAACAATAAATTATTTATACCTACCCTCTTTAATATGGACAGCATCCAGACTGACTCTTCAAAAAACAGTTGTTCCACCAGTAGAATGGCCAACCTCTTTAGGTTTCAAGAAACTTCTTCTTTGACATTCTTCACAAGATTAAACCAAACCCTGCACAGCCAACTTCATACCTGGCCACCAAAATCTATCTGCTAATATTCTATAAGTCTCCCCAAAGCCTCTATGACCAAGGTCTTCATTTAAAGACTTCAACACCAACTCTTGACCCTTATTCTGAGTCACCACCACTGGAGGATTTGGATGCCTTCTCCTCATCAACCTCCATCCTGACATATAAAATCCAGGACACTTCTTCCTAATTTCCACCCAAGTATCATCATCACAAATATCTGGCCTCTCCAAAATTAAAAGATATTCAACAATAATAAAATAAAACCTAGTTTGATCCCAGGTCTCATCTTCAAAATCCAACAAAATAACATCCAAGGGTAAAAATCTATCATCAAAATCACCATTGTACGCATGTGCAACACCACCAGCCCATCCAGGACACCAGTCTCTCAATTTTGGTACATCCTTTTTCTAACTCTGACTCCTTAGAGAATCCAGTTCATTAAAAAAACACTATTTTCCAATCTTGAGCCATCCCAAACAGCTGCCCCATCTTCATCAATAAAAACATCCTGATCACCAGAATCAAGATCAGACCTAGCCAGTTAAACCTCTTGGTGGAGGAGAGAACAATCATCCAGTTTAGCCTCATGGGGGAAGAAAGAGAAATCATCCAGTTTAGCCTCTTGGAGGAGGAGAGAAAATTCTTCAGCACCCTTTGTGCTGGCCCTAACCACTGGTAAATGTTCATCAAATTCTTCAGAGTCTGAATCTTAATCTGTGGGTGGTCTCCTTGATAATCCATCTGGTATTGTAAAAGTTCTTCCAGGTTTATGTACCAGGTCAAAAGAAAAATGCTGAATAAATGCCACACACCTAGTCATTGGAGCATTTGGAAGACTAGGTGTATCAATCATTTAAACCAGAGATTTCACATCCCCCTGCAGCTCAAAATGCTACCCTCACAAAACAGTTTGAAGTTTCTTCAGAATTTTTTGCTACACCACACAATTCTAACTTGGGTTGAGAATATCTAGATTCAAACTCATTAAATACCACGGACTCATACCCTACTTCCCTGACTGTCCCAGTATTACATTCCTGAGACAACACAGCACCAGCAGCAATATAACTTGAGTCCACTGCCAGATAAATTTTTCTGGCTCCAACTACATAATCCAACTCATGAAGAATAATGTCTTCATCTACCATCTTTTTCAAATTCTGAAAAGGCTCTTCACACTCTTAAGACCATTCCTACTACACATTTTTCCTAGTCAACCTTCTTAAAGGTGAAGCCAACAAAGAAAAATCTTTAATAAAAATCCTGAGGTACACAAAAGCTCCCAAAAATCCCCTGACTTCAGTAGTGTATTTACGCCTTGGCCATGACTGAATTTCATTGACTTTCTTCTTTACCATAATCCTTCCCTCCTTACATACAACATGAACCAGAGTTTCCAGAGCAGGAACACAACAAAAAAACTTTGACCCAGAAATTGTCAAACCAGCGTCTTCAATTCTAAACAATACTCTCTGTAGAGTAATTTCATATTCACAAAAAAACCTCCTTATACCTGGGTTCTCCTTCAGCACCTCATTTCCATAATAAGCAGAGGGTCCATTAATTCCACCATCAAAAATAAAAATACCAGAATCAGTTGGAACCTAATCCTGTAAAATCCAAGCAATTTGCACTTGATATACTGCTGCTGAATTTGTTGCTCCTTGAGGCAACCGAGTGAGCTTAAATCTTTCCAGAGGAGTCTCAAACCTTGTAAGTGTACCTGAATCAGTGTTAAGTTCCCTTTAATCATAACCACCTATAATATCACCCAATCCATAACACACCCTTCCAGAAAAAGCTTCTAAAAAGTCCTCTGCACTTGGAGACATTCCCGCATCCTTGAAAGTGACTCTATTCAAGGCCCTAAGACCATGCACTACCCTCAGCTTCCCATTCTTCTTCTTTACACAGAAAACCAAACTTGAGTAACTAGAAGTTGATTGTTTGTGTAAACCAGTCCTGACTCTTACCCTAACAACCTCTACAAAATCATCTCTATTAGTAGCTGGAATTAGAATAGTTTTGATTTAAAAAGGTTCGTGAAAAACCACAGGAATCAAGAAAGGTTCCCCATAAGAGTGTTTTAAAACACACTTTTCCATTTCAAAAAATGCTAACACCTTCTCCCTCAGCACAATAGAGTGCAACAACAAATTATTTTCCTCATCAGACAACCAACCATCAGGAACAAAATTAACAACTTTCAACCTTTCCACAGTCACCCTAGCAGTTTCCACAAAATCAGGAGTATTCATCACCAGAGGAGTACAGTACAGATCTGTTGTAAAAGGAGGTCTCTTCAAAGGAGGATCAAAACCTACAGGCATAGGCTCATTGACAGGCCTAATCTTCTGTGCCACCTTCTTGTACTTTGCGTCTCCAACTTCAACTTGAGGGATCTTCAGGAAATCTTCACCACCAGATCTGGAACAAAAACCAAGGGTTTCCCCATTTCTCACATGTGTGGCCAAGGTAATGTTTTTGAAAGGTGTAGAAGAAACCCTAGCAGTGAACAATTAGGAGAACTTACTTTTGGACCCCAATCTCACCACTCCAAAATATTTCTGCAATCTCACATCATCATATTCACTTCCATCTTCTAAATCTTCAAATCTTGATTCATCCTCTGAATCACATCTTCTAAAATAGTTCAGTTTATCCTCATGCAGGAGGCCCAAAAATTGATCTTGACAATCTTCTTTCTTCAAAAATTTTTTCAGTTTAACCTCTTTCTGGAGGCCCAAAAATTGATTTTAACAATCTTCTTTCCTCAAAAATTTGTGCAGTTTAACCTCTTTCTAGTGGCCCAAAATTTTATCTTGAAAATCTTGTTCAGTTTAACCTCTTGCTGGAGGGCCAAAAATTGATCTTAATTATCTTCCCAAAAATAGTTATTCTTTTATTTTTTTGATTATCTTCAAATTTTTTTTCTTTTTTTTTTCAGTTATCTTGAGATTTGTATTTATTTTTATTGAGTTTTCTTCTATCCTACAAAAATAACCAGGGGTTTCCACAATTCTCACAGAGGTGGCCCAGGTAATATTTTTGAAAGGTGTAGAAGAAACCCTAGCTGTGCACAATTGGAAGGACTTACTTTTAGACCCCAATCTCACCACCCAACACCTTTTCCAAATATCTTTCAATAAAGATATATAACCAATCTTCTTATTTGAACTTGAACATAAAAATACTTGAAAATCTTGAGAGGGAACAGATTCTTGATAAAAAACATGAAGAATAATTGCAGAGAAGAGAAACATTAAAAAGAGAAAGTTGAAAATCCAATTGGTATATCTCAAAGGGAGCTGACCTACTAGAACCTGGGATTTCCTCATCTTGAGGAGAGGTTGTAGCACTAGGGCCATCAGCCCTCATCACTCTAAAAAAGACAGACTCTCACTAGAGCCTGAGCCACACTCCAAAAACCCAGACACAGCACCAACTTCCTTTCTTCTCCTACAACAATCCATACACTGGCAAATTGAAGACAAGCCAGGCCTGGTCTCCCAGCCATCATCTCCAGGAGATGACAGCCTCTTGTGAAGTCTTCTTTAATCTTCACCAGTCAATTCCAAACTGATTCCCATATAAAAATGATAACCAATTCTTGCCTGGAAATCCATCAAGAATGGTCCACACAATACAGCTCTTACATTACCTGAAGCAATGTAAAATTGAACCTTCCCTGAGGCTCCATCAACATCCAGCTTCACAAATTCAGCTGTTCCAAGAAACTCAGTGACATGGCCACCAATACTCTTAAATTTCCACCAATTCCTGTCTCGATGGGGAGGCCCAGATGAGTAGCCCCAAAAAAAGAAATCAGGTTAATCTGAGAACCTGAATCAAACAATGCCCTAGCCTTCCTGGCATTAAGAGTGACATTGACATATCCCAGAGGTGCAGAAAAATGAGTCTCTGACCCCTCACCAGACTTCTCATCAGAATCACAAATGTATTCCACCTCCCCAGAAGAAACTCTTCTCCTGGTCAACAACTTTTTTGTCTATCAGCCAACCCAGGACTGAAAGCATACAACTCACCATAAGAAAGGGAAACCTGCCCCTGCTTCTTCCTTTCCAGAACAGAGTCCATAACATTAGTTTGCCAGAAACTACTGGCCTCTCAAAATGAGCCTTTGGCTTCACTATCTTGATCCTAGAAGAATCTTGAGGACCAGAAAAACCAACAGAATTACCAACAACAGGAATCAAACCAGATCCTTCACCAAAACCTCTAACTTTAGCATGCTTTGGCAATAAAGCCAAAGGGACATCCTCCTCAGAGTCAGAATCAACATCCATAGGCATTGGCTTTCTTTCATGTCCAATGCACCAAAAATAAGGGGGCCCATATCATCAATCCCCTTCTTCATCTTTTACATCTCCTTTTTGCTGTACTTCTTACTAGCTGCATTCAGCTTAGGATCCACCTTTGAAACCATAGGCTTTGGTTGGGTGTGAGACCTTCTGTTAGGTTTTACCACCTTGCCCACTTCTACATTATAAACACCAGCCAAGAATTCACCACTTGACTGTCCACCACAAGAATACAACTCCAATCCACCAAAGGAAGTTGAAAAAGAGACCTTATTAACCTCCTTCACCTTTCCCTTGACATCATCATCTTCCTTACCAGAAGACTTACCCTGATCAGGAGTCTCCTCAAACTTTGGCCTCCTCTGATTGAGACCACTCCTTCTCCAGACCAAATCAACAGGCGCCTGCCCCTCACTAGGCTTCACAAATGAACCATCAGGGAGATTGAACACCCTGCCATCAAAATCCATCTTTCCCTCCGACACATCTCTGTTCAGAGCCCAACATCATTGGAGTTGTTCCCCCTCCTGCTGCAATATGAGCAGACCCATGGATCACTCCTACCAGCCCTCCTATCAAAATCTCTAGGCTGAGAAGGAGCCTTATTGGCCTTCTTAGCCTCCTGAACAAAAATATGTAGCTGTTATTTTAGATAAGCCAAATGCTCCACCACTGGGTACTTTTCTTGTTTGGGAACCTTCACCATATTCTTCACTTCCTTCTTCACTCTATTCTCCTCTTCAGCCGAAGCCTCACTGACTTTACTGACATATTTGGCACACCCCTCCTGATAGGTTTCCACAGCCAATAACTTCAAATGAGCCTCCACAGCCTCTTTCACCTTGTCCAAGGCACAAAACTTCTGATCCCCATTGGAAAGAGTCTTCATCAAGTCCTTCCTTTACAGCTCCTTCAACACATCCATCCTGAAATCTCTAGCTAGTGTCACCCAACCAGCCTACGCACAAGGTCAAGGGTTTTCCTGGAAGTGAGATGGAGGGAGTAGTTTAGAAACTTCTTCAAAGAAAAGAGGAAATTTTTGAGGAAGTGATTTGAAGATGACTCAGGAAGTGCTACTGCTTTGAGATACGTTATGGTAAGGTAAACTCTTACATTCACCTTTCTGTAAGCAGAATCCAGAGGAGATATGTGGATTTAGTGGAAAACCCCGTCCTTCCAACAAAAATAAAAAAGTAGGAATTCTAAATCACTAAGCTAACCAGTCTACTTGGATCTGATTGATAAAATAATGAAACTCTGATATGTTTAACGCTTATTGAGATTTAAATAAAAGTGGCTGTTGAGAAAAGAAATACTGATAACAACAATTAAGGTGTACCAGTGAAAGACCTGAAAAGATTGACTTTTATGTTTTTATAATAATTTAAATTTTTATGAGACAGCAATAATCAAGTCCCAGTGATGAAGACCTTTTTAAAGATACCCTGTATGAAGTGTGATTTAAATTGTTGAGTAGTATTTCTAAAATGTTATATATAAAATATAAAGTTATAAGGGTATTACAATTTTATTTAATTTGTTGAGTAATAAAAAATGAGACCGTGGTGGTTAAAGATTAAGCTGTATGATGTATGATTATTGTAAGATGATGCCCAATTTCGAGTCAGAGAGGCTCTTAAGTAAACCTAGTCACGTGCCTAATTTTCCCCTCCAGAGCTAACCCAGAGTCTATCCAGAGCCCATACGGAGCTCGTGTTGAGATACTAGATCATTATAGAGGGAACATAACCAAGTGAAGTAAAGGCCACTCGGGACCAAGAAATGATGAAATTGATTCGATTTTGATGAAACCACTGGTATCGGTAGGCTCAAAACCACCCATTTCATCCATACTTCTTTCCTTGGCATCGTAAAGGCCTTCCTCTGAGGCTCTTCCCTCGATGACCACGTTTCCCTTGTACAGCCCCGATCTGACTCTTCCATTGACCCGTTTTTGACTCTTTTGTAAGGAGGATTTAACAAATTCACTTTCTGGGCTAAACCAATATCCATTGTAAAGGATCTTACTAAGCTCTGTAGTGACAAACGCATCCCGCAACGCACGAACCTTTCCGTCAAGGGTGAGACCTTCTAGATCCATATGTGCCTTCCGAAGGATGGTCCCTGCGGGGGTCTCATAACACCCACGACTTTTCACTCCAATAAAACGATTTTCAACTATATCTAGTCAACCAACACCATGGGTTCTGGCGAGGTTTTTCAATTCATGAAAAATATCGTCTTTGTCCTCTTTTATTTCACTCTATATTTTGTCCTCTGTCGTCCTCTGTCTTCCCTCGTCCCACTCTGTCCATTGTCCATTGTCCTTAAGTCACTATTTATCTAACTTAATTTCTCTCTATTATTATCAGGGTTATGGGCCCAGCGCAAATGGCTTAACAAGCATGCTGCGGTAGGGGGTTGCCTTAGCAGGCTCGGTCCAGGGGGGGTGTTGTGGTTGCACCTTGCACTGGTTTCCTTAGCTCAGAGGTTAGAGCAGCTAACATGTCATAAGTGGTCACAGGTTCAAATCCTGTAGGAGACACTTTCCTTTTCCACCTTAACAGCTCGTACGGAGTCCAAGCGGAGTCCGTCCGGACCTCTGGACTCAATTAGAACCTTTAAAACTATAATATAAAATCTAGAAAAATTACCCATGACAGAACCACTTCTCCTTTACATTCCAAACTGATTTTCGTAGCCTGCGCAGCTCTAATCACCCCTTGAAAATTCATCAAAGTTAAGTATTTTCTAAAAAACAAAAATATTTCTATAAAGCTTTAAAATTCATTTAAAAATATAAGCAAAATAGCTAAAATTCTGGGAAACTTTCCCAAGGTTCTTGAGTGACTTGACTTGTTACTTATAAACTTTTCAGACGGTAAAAATAAGTTTTCTCTGTAAAATAAATTGTTTTAGCGTAGGCATTTGCTTTTGACCAATTTCTTCATATTTAAAACTCAAATAAATTAAATAAAACCCTTTTATAAAAAATAATAGCGCCAATCTTGCACACCGTAATAGCTCCATTTACGTATTTAGGTGCCATACTAATCTTTAGGCTACCACAATGTTCAATAAGAATTCTAATATAATTTAAAGGTAATATTAATATTCTTAAGATCTCACAAAGGGTTGGAAAACTCAATAATAAAAGATTTAAGTTTTTAGAAATGATTACTGAGAAAAATAAGGAAATGTACGATAATAATGATTTAACCTGAAGCTTTACCACTATTAACTATATATACGTTTTATAATTTAATTCTAAAGAAATATCAAGCCAAAATCCAACCCCTTTTATATCCATTACTCCTCCTCCCATTGACCTCATATCTATCCATCATTCCACACACTACAGACCATCAAAAATACACCCCTTACACCTGGACCCTCCTCACTAACATCTGTTAACCCTTTAATCCTCCACTAACCATCCTGTCCATGCTCACTATCCCTGTTAATAACCCACAGATACTTAATAAATCTTTTGAGGAATATTACATAAACTATTGCCCTGTGCCTCGCTTATCAAAGAAAAGACTAAACACACTATTAAGAGATTGACTAATTTAGATTTAAAGTTTAGATTAGCGTGGTTGAATAGTGAGTACAAAAAGGAAAGTCACAGTTGCTATGTAGAATTGTTTTCTGCGCTTCAAGTATGGATTTAGACCTCGGTATTATTGATATAATGAGCTGCTTTTTCCTCGAGTGTCACATGGAGCGTGACAGCCAGGGAAGACCAATAAACATCCTTGGAAGCATTTTCATGTGCCAGCTCTTCCACTTCCACCAAATATTCTACCACAGGATCTTACTGTAGCAGAAACCTCCTGTAACTGTGTAAGTTACCAAAACCACCATAAGACTGCCATTCACTGAAAACCTTGTTCAGATCCACCATAGTGAACCTGACACCACATATATCCACCATCTCCCTACACAATAACTTCCAGTCCCTTTTCTTGTATCCAGACATGGTCACAACCTCCTTCTCCACTGCCCTATCACCAATGAAGAAAATAATCTGCTTCAAAACATGCAGGTAAGAAGAACCATCCAATCCAGCAGCAGTTTCATACTTCTCCATAAAACACTTCACATCTTCACCATTAAACATGGTACCATCCCAAGTTTTAATCCTAAGACACTCCATAACCATCACAGTAGGAGGACCTTCCCCCCCCACTGACAGTCACCAAAGGAATAGATGAACCAGAAGCCATTCAAAGCCAAAAGAGATTCCAAAGAGCTAGCAGGTTCCACCCCACGTTGGGTGCTAGAAATTTAGACAATCCTTTAGTACTAGCTATAGGCCTTGACCAAGGGAGTTGGAGAAAACCCCAAGAGAAAAACCCCTGTCCCTTTAGAAAAATAAAGTGAGATTTTCCTGGTACAGTAAATTGGTTCCTGTTGCTAGAGCCTCTTTTCCAACACACTTGACTGCCTGATAAGTCAAGAAAGTAGTCTCCAGACAGACTACCAACCCAAAGAACTGAAATGTAGACCAATTTCCACACCAGAGAAAGAAATGATACTTGATGTAGGTTGCTAATCCACACTAGAGACAGCAAAAAACTTGATATAGCTTGCAAGACTATACCAGAGAAACCAGTTTTCAAGTTAAGTTAAATGAAGAACTCACCTTGCAAGAAAGACAGCCAATTGTGGACTAAAAATAGTGAAAACTGAGTGAGGAACAAGGATATCACCTCTGGATGGTTGTATGATAATTAAAGTTTCCCCAAACTGTCTTTTTCACTATGTACCCACAGACCACTATCTAAGAGCCCAGTCACAACAACAAATTCAGTGTTTTTGAGCACCAAATTGGATAAAATACCTCTAGAAATGCTTCACAGTCTTCTAGAACTGAGGCTGGTGGTCCAACCAACATTGGGAGGCCCGCCTGGGGTATCAGGACCACCCTGAATCCAGAAAACCACCAATCCCCCAAAATTCCTAAAAAAATTTGAAAAATCTACTACAACTACCAAAACCTTTAAAACACATAATTAGGCTATAACAACATTGAGACATGAAATGTAGAGAAAAATTAGCACGTTCTAAAGGTACTAAGCGCTTAAACCTAAGACTTAAGGTTATCCTGTAAAACATGAAAAATAAAATTAAACAGCTATCTTTTTAAATAAAAAATGAGAAAATGACCCTTTAAAACTTAGAATATGAAAAATGTCATCAAGACATAAAATATAGAGAAAACCTGGGGCTATCTAATGGTAGTAACCACATCCAGAAAGTCCCAATATTCGCTGAATAATCCAAGAAAAACAGCCAATAATTAAATAATGCCATTCAAGATATATCAAAACAATGCGAAATAGACCAACAAAGGGCTCTGCCAATGTTGGAAGACCACAAAGTATCTGGTGTTCCTCCATTGATCTGAAGTAAATCAAGATTTAATCTAGATACACTGCCACATCTATCCCTATTATATCTCTGAAGATGCTATTTTTGAATTGTTGAAAAGTGGAGGGCACATTACATGGAGCAAATGGCATTACCAACCATTCAAAATGACCAAATTTAGTGCAAAATGTCAGTTTATGTTCATCTCCTTCTTTCACACATATTTTGTGGTAGCCTTCCCTGAGATCTAGGGATTTGAGAATTTATGCAGCCTGAAGACTGTCAATCAGCTCACTAGTCAGAAGAAGGGGGTATCTGTTCTTAACTGTTAGTGCATTTAATCTTTTGAAATCCATACACGGTCTCAGAGATCCCTCTTTTTTCCTGAAAAGATCACAGGTGCTTTGTAGGGATATTTTTATTCTCTGAAGAAACCATTCTTTAAATTTTCATCAATAATCTAATTTAGCACTGTTGATTTGTAAATTTTTAATGAGAAAATGCAACTGAATTGAGGAGTGGCATGGGGTATCAGGGAAATGGAAAAGTTATATGGTTGGTAAGGTGGAAGTGTTTTGACTCCTCCATCTTTGAAAAGTGGTAAGAATTCCCAATAGGCTTCAGGGACAATTTATTTGAGGCTTTTTTTGGCTTTGAGGACTGGGACTTGGCTGTAATATTGTTGGATATTCTCCAAGCTGTTGTGTCACATTCTGGTTCCTCCACCTCCTTCTGCACCCCCTTCAAGCCCTGAAACTTAGCATCAAGATAAAGTGTCATTTTTTGCCGCAAGTCTACTGATGATAATAAGACACCAGGAGAATTTCCAGGCAGGGCCAGGTGATAGATTTTTTCTCTGTTTCATCCATCCTTTTATCTTCTACCTTCCCCCATCCTTTTTGTGCCTTCTCCTTTCCTTGGTGTGTTAGTTTTTTTTATGGCCCTCTTTGGCACTCACTTTTGTGGTCCCATTCCCAGTCTTCTGCTTAGAATCAATAAGAAGCATCAGTTCTGGAAGAAAGTCTACTGATGATAAAAAAAACATCAGGAGACTTTCTGGCATGGGCCCCTGGCCCCTTCAGGGGCCAGGGGGCCAATACTTTAGCACCAGGAATCTCTTTCCTTCCCATCTGAACCTTCTTCTCCTTCCATAAAATTTGTGGTTTTTATTCACTACGCAATATAGGGGGTGGACTTGCTAGCAAGTCCCCAATCTGAACTCAGACAGAACTCAGATGGAACTCAGACTGAACTCATAATATACTCATACTGAACTCTACTTGGAGACCCACCTAAAACTGTTCTGCTGAGTGGTGTTCATCCCTGATTGTATGGTTCCTTTATCAATAGCTCAATGTGTGTTCAATCTGTGGTGAATTTGAGTCCAAGGTTGCGGACTTGCTAACAAGTCCACCCCCCGTATTGTGCGGTGATTGGTCCAGCCAAATAATACCCAGTACCATTTCATACTGGTCCTTCAGTTTTGTCGCATATGCCTTGCAATGAGAATTCCTTTCATCACACCAGAACCTGAAAAAAACTTTCTCACTTACTTCTCCTCCCCCACCTGGGGATCTGTCAAACATAATTAGATGCCTAGGGCGGTCCAATTTTTATTTATTCTTTTTATTTTGATGTAAGAACTTATTGTAAATATAACAATCTGTGGCCCCACAGTCTAGAAGGGCTTGAAAATTTGATGTGGCATCAAGGGTCATTTCAAGCATTTCCAGTATAATATGATTATCATTCACTTCAAGTGGCTTACATTCTGATAATTCTTCTAATAACTCCTCCTTATCTTTCTCCTCTAATCCGCTCAAGGAGGGAACAACCTTCACTCCCAAGATCTTTCTTTTACGTAAGCCTTACCTGCACTGTCCTCCACCTCACAAACACTTAATTTTCCCCTAAACTCCCTTTGTAAATGACCACTTCCCCCACATTAGAGGCACAGCCCTCTGCTCATGCATCTCTGGTACCCCTCATCAGATAACCTTTTCCTCCCACTAGCACTACATGCATTTGATGCATCAATATCCATGGAATTTGGGCCCCTGGAGCTGTCCCCGCTTGATGAGGCATAGCTGCACAAAAAAAGAGCACCACTCAAACCATCCATTTGTTGATGTGTTAATTTGTTGTTGACTTGGATAGCCAGTTCCATGAGTGTTTGGAGTGAGGTTGGATAAAGGTGACTGATTAGGGCATTTCTTATTTTTGGTAATAGCTCATTCCTAAAGTGGAACATAAGTGCCCCTTCTCCCCATGTTGTGACATAGCTGACATGGCCCCAGAATTTTGACACATACTCTGAAACCAATTTTCTTTGTTGCAAATGATTGAGGGCATGCTCCAAGGTTGTGGCCACATCTGGTTACCCAAAGGCTAATTCAAAAGCCACCATGAACTGATGGAAGGTTGTGGCCACTAAAGAGTTTTTGAGGAGCTCCTTGGTGTATGGCCTTGGCCATCATTCTGCCTCATCTGTGAGTTATGATATTACAAAACTAATATTTTCTTGCTTGTCTGGGAACTGATGTCCATTGAGCAGAAAATAGAGGTTTGCCTGCAACACATACTGATCTGCCAGGGGACATTGTTTTCCATTGAGGATTTCTGGGACTGATATCTTTGGGCCTTTAACAAGTGGCACTGGTGTTGTAGGCAGTGCCCGTTCCTGGGCTTCAGAAGCATCCAGCTCTTCTTCAGTGGGGCTGCAATATGAGGGCCTATTCTCTGCTAAACTTTCCATGAGTCTGGCCTTTTGTTCCTGCAAAAGTGAAATTTTTTATTGCATTTCAGAGATGGTTAGTGCATCAGGTTGACCTGAGGGATTCATAGCTCTTTATTAGTGCACCAATTAAGATTGGACAAAATTTGTAGACCAAGGAAGGCAGAATACTACTAGCTTTAAGGCTAGCTTTAAGGGGACTGACTATGCTGGGTATAGAAGTAAGACAAACTAGACTGACTATATTGGGACTTATAAAGGTGAGGGAAGACTAGAATGACTATGATAGTTTTAGCAGTGAGATAAGAGAGTAATTAGATTACTATAGGAGTTGTCCAATGAGGAGTGCTCCACAGAACTTGCCCCATATAAACCCCTTATTCAATACCCACTCCTCCACCTCTTTACAATTCATAGCACCCATAGAGCTCCTCCTCCCCACCTTGAATCCAAATCCTAAAAATTTTCAAACAATTATGGTGTTGGAAATCTCATTATTTTTGATATTTGAGAAACAGTTCATATGTTCAGATATTGCTGACATTTCAAAAACTATCACCCATTCCAAAATCCAATTAAACTCAAAAATGGTTCTGTCATCTATAGTCATGGCTCTGGTTCACTTAGCTTTGTCACTCCAAGAGAAGTCATTAATCTCATAAGTTGTCTTCATGTTCCTCAAATAAATCAGAATCTCATTGCAACTGCACCATTCATCAAACTCAGTTTTCATTAAAAAACTAATCCTGATGGCAAAGTATCCATTTGTAAAAATGGAGAAATCATACTTTATGGACATTGGGATCAATTGGAAGGTCTTTTTGTTCTTAATGCAAATTTTAGTGAGTCTTTTAATGTTTCTTTTCAATTGTTTCTTATCATAGAACTCAAAATTGCTTTGGCACTACAGATTATGCCATTCAAATGATAACTATCTTGATAAATTAGAAAACTGCTAAGGTTTTAAATTTGTTATATATCTCTGTATTTGTGAGCTCTTTGTTGATTCCAAACATTATAATCATCCTTTTCCTGGAACGTAACTGCATGGAACACAATTTCTTGACTACTTACATTGTGATCTGAGTGGATTAATTACCCCATCATCTAAAGGTCAATCGTTCTACTATTTCTAGTTCACTGAATTACTTAAATCATATCAATTTGTATATATTATAAGTAAAGAATCAGATAATTTTGATGTTTTCCAGAGATTTGAGATTCAAGTTGAAAATATCTGGTTAAAATAAGTTGTGCACATAGTTTGTGATAATGGAACCAAGTTCATTAATAAAAACTTCTTGTATTTGAGTTATAAATAGGTTTATAAGATAATTAAGATATTGCCATATACACCTTAAAAAATCCAATTGTGGAATGTGGAAATTTTATCACTACATAAATGGCAAAGTCATTGCTCTTTCATGCAAACATGCCAGTTGAAAATTGGGGAGAAGCAGTGAATACTGCCATTTATATAAAGAGTCATTTACCATGTGCATATATTGTTTTAATGACTCCATTTTAAAAAAGATTCAATAAAAAACCTAATCTTTTACTCATGCAAAAATTTGGATGTACAGAATATGCTCTCCTTAATAAAAATCTGTGAAAAGGAAAGTTTGCAGAAAATTCCATCAATTCACCACACAATATTTGGGGGGGACTTGCTAGCAAGTCCTCAACTTAAAGTGAGATAGAAATCAGATGGAACTCAGACTGAATTAATACTGAACTTTAACTTGAAGTATTACACAAATAATAATGGATCTATATTAAAAACATAGTGAAAGTGTTAGGATAACTGAATGGAAGCCAGAAAAAATCATTCCATGAGTCTACTCAATGCACAGTATTTTTTGAAGCAACTTATTTAAATAATACTTTATTAAATTAAGTTGATCAATAAAAATTTATTGACAATATCATGATTCTTAAATACAATAATTTTATTAAAAAATTTCAGATTACATATAAAAAAAATCAGTGACTTTTTCTATTACCTACAACTGTTTTTAAAGAATTGAAAACTATGTTTCAGCTAATATTTTATGAAAGTGAAATTTTTTATTTGTCTGAAGAACAGAGTTCAACCTCCTATTCTCACACTCTGTTTGCACCAATCCCCATCCCTTTCAATTCTATTAAAACATGCTTATCTTCCCTCCCCACACCTTTTTCTACCCTCCTAGCCCCATTGTATTCCATCCTCTTTTGATCCACATTTCATCCCTCTCAACCTCTCCCCAATCCTTTTCTTCATTCAAAATTCCTTGGAACTCTTAATCTTTCCTTCCAACTCTTTCCACACCTTTTTTCTACCCCATATACCCTTCCTCACCCCTCTCTCCAGCCTCCCCAACCCTTGTAGCCCTATTCTTCCCCTTTACCTTGCCTCCACAATCCTTGAACCCCAATTTCATTCCTTTCAACTCAGTCTGTCGGTCAGTGGTCTAGAAGAAGGTAAGGAAAATAGAAGAAAAGGAGGAGAGAAGGAGGAGGACAAGGGAAAATAAAGAAATAAATCACAATAATATATATTTAATTTATTTGAGAGGGAAACAACGGTGAGCAACTTTGAGAGGTGACAAAAACTTAGAGTTTATTAATAATAATATTATTCAATGTAAGGGTTCTGCGCGGCAAACACTTTTAATTACTATCAGACTTAAAGCAACCTTTAATTTGTTATATAGACTTTTAATTAGAATTGTATTACTAATAAAAAAATATAAACGTAGTAAAATAGTATTTAATTTGTTGAGTGTATAATAAGTGATGAGGCTACAGGGGATTATCCAAGGCCCTTTTATAGGCAATGGGTCCACTGAAGCGCTACTATATTTGTAAATACAATGATTAGAATAGAATAAAACAAATATATCAAAGAGTAAATGAAACATAACAATATAGAGAAAAACATGAAACAATTAATTAAAACCCCAATTAAGAATCCAATTTTCCCGCCATTAATTCCCAAATCAGTAAGTGAAAATAGTGAATAACTAAACAAGATTGGAACATAGGAACTATGAGAAAAATAATTCCAAACAGATGGTACAGTCTGATTAAAGGATATTTTAATTGAAACAAAAAATACTTTGACGCAACAAAACATGTAATTAATCTCAATTTAGTATAAATTAATTTATTTGTTTTTTCTAACACAATTAAGGGTCAAAAGAAGCGTCATTAATTATTGTTTAGTATTATATGAGAGGTATTATTTAATATATAAATTTAAGTAATTAATTTAATTATATTATAAGTCAATTTTACACTTATAATTATAATATATGTTTTTCAATTAATTAAATATAAATTTATAATTATTAAATACATAAAAATGCGCCATTATTTGTAGAATATAATATGTATTATGTTTAATTTATATGTATAAAAAATTTATATAAACAATAAAATTAATATAACACTTATATGTAATAAGATACTTATATAATTTTATTATTCAGTAAAATATTAATTTATATACATTAAATACAATTCTTACCCACTCTTTCAGGTTTTATAAGTTACATATCATTTACTGGACTCCTGGAATAGCCTGGCTGACACTCCCTCACTCTAAAAAAAACAATAAAAAAAAAGCTAAGATTTTTTCTTTTTGTATTTTTTCAACAGAGTAGGCAGATTTGAAATTTCCTTGCCAGGTATCCATGCATCATGTTCAGATGATTTGTTCTTATATCTCAATAAATATTCAGTACCTCTCTCAGAAGTGATAATTCTATCATTGAGAATTTTATCAATTTCTGCTGTTTCTGTGACTTCCTGAGGGTTCTTCTTAGGTCTTCCTCTTATTTTTGGAAATAAGTCACTGTTGGAAGTATAAGGCTTAAGCAAAGAAATGGGAAAGACAGGATGTTTCCTATCATATGGAGCATACAATACAACTTCTACTGCATTATCACCAACCATTCTTTTAACAACAAATGGTCCTACAAAAGGATCTTTTAATTTGTGGTTACCTTGTAAATTGAAATGGACAGTAGAGATCAACACTTCATCACCCTTGTTAAATGTGTATTCTTTATGGGATTTATCCCATCTTTTTTTTTCATATTCAAATGCTTTATCAATACAACTCTGAGCATGTTTTCTGCATAGCTGTTGCATTTTCATAAAAGATTTTACACCAGGGTGTAGTTCCAACTTAGGTAATTTATTATTGAGAATCTGAGCAGGAGTGTTTGGGACATAACCTAACCAAAGCTCAAAAGGCTTTTTCTCAGTGACAGAATGAACAGTGCTATTATATGCAAATTCAAGACCAGGCAAAAGAGTGACCCAATCATGAGTAAATCTTTCATTGTCTTTAAATTCTAAACCAAAGGCACAATACCTTCTAATCATATCTTCCAGAGTTTGAATCATTCTTTCAGCTAGACCATCAGTCTGAGGATGGTGAGCTGTAGACAATTTTAACTCACAGCCACAAATATCCATCAAAGAGGTCCAAAACTCAGAAGTGAATTTTGGATCCCTATCAGAGATAATGGCTTTTGGAAAACCAATAATATTAAACATGTAAGACCACCATAAGAAATCTAATTCTTTGGTGGATACATCTTTGTGGGTTGGAATAAATTTGCACATTTTTGTGAATCTATCAACTATTACCCAACGAGAGTTAAAGCTGTCTTTACCTGCAACAGGAAGACCAGTGACAAAATACATATTAATGATTTGCCAGGGAGCACTAGGTGCTTCAATATGTTGTAATAACCCTGCTCTCTTACCTGTTAACCTTTTAGATTTTTGGCAGGAATCACAAGATTCAACATATAATTTTGTGTCTTCAGACATATTAGCCCACCATGCAGTGTTTTTGATTCTAATCAATGTTTTTTCAAGATCAAAATGACCAGCTAATATGTCATCATGACAAAGTTTGAGGATAGTTTCCTTCATTGAAGGAGGAATAACAATTACATTGGTAAGCTTCCTTCTATAATATATATAACCATCTTCAATAGAGAACTTTCCTTTATTTAAAGCATTTTGGTACTTTGCAGGAAGAGTTTTTATTAATGCTTGAATTGAAGCATTCTTAGGATCATTCAAAATAGTAACCAATTTATTTAAATCAGAATCTTTATCATATGAATCCAGTATTAACTGTAATAACTCTTCTTCCATATCAACTATAAATATACCATGGATATGAACAGTATCATCTTCAGGTACATAAGCAGGATTGGAGTCATTATTTGGCAGAGGCAATCTGGAGAGCATATCAACATTAGAGTGAACATTTCCAGCTCTATGGATAATAGTCATCCTTCCTCTGTATTCTTGAACAGCAAGTTGCCACCTGAACATATGTCTGTTAGGTGTCTTGAGGTTTAAGAGAGATTTCACAGCACTACAGTCAGTTACCAACTCAAATTTTTGGTCATCCAAGTAGTAATGAAGTTTCTCAAGAGCCCAAACAACTGCTAAGCACTCCAATTGAGTGGCACCATATTTCAATTCACTATTTCTTAAGGTTCTTGAAATATAACAAATTACAACCTCTGAGGATTTATCATTAATAATTTGCTTTTGGTGAAGGGCAGCACCCAGACCAATAAAGCTAGCATCTCTATAAAGGACAAATGGCTTGTTAAAATCTGGAAGAGCCAATATAGGGGCTGTCATTAAGCAACTTTTTAATGTATCAAAAGCTTTCTGACAGTCATTATTCCAGAGAAAAGCAACATCTTTTCTGGTCAGTGTTGTAAGAGGCAAGGCTATGACCTGATAATTTTTAATATATTGTCTATAATAGCCACACATACCCAAAAAACTTTGGATTTCTCTTACAGAAGTTGGTGCTTTCACATTTTGAATGGCAGCAACTTTATTATGGTCTACACAAATTTGTAAGCCTGACACAACATGGCCAAGGCCTTTCAAAGATTGAAAGCCAAATTTACACTTTTTTAAAGATAAGGTCATATTGATTTCATCCATTTTTTTGAAAACTCTATTCCAGTGAATCATATGTTCATCAAAAGTTTTAGAAAAAACAATAATATCATCAATATAAACCATGAGCCAACCTTCAATAATTTCTTGATGGAAAGTGTTATCCATGACTTTCTGGAAAACTGAAGGAGCATTTTTAGGGCCAAATGGCATCCTAACATACTTATATATTCCCATATGAGTAGCAATGAGCAAAAAATTTTGAGAATTTTTCTCAACTGGAACTTGATGATAACCTTTATTACCATCCAGACAACTAATAAATTTTGCACCTTGCAAGGTAGCATGTATTGAATTAATTCTGGGTAAAGGATAAATATCATCAAAAGTATAAGTATTTAAAGCTCTGTAATCTCCACATAATCTAGCTTTATCTTTTTCATAAGAAATAAAGACTGGGGAGATGACACAATATTTGGGGGTGACATCCACTTTTTCAATGATATTCATTTTCAATAATGTTTCAATATTATCTTCAATATCTTTTCTTTTTGATGGAGAAGCAGGATATGGTTTTTTCTTAAGGGAAGGAGGAATATCACTCAATTTACAGGATAAGGTAATTTTCATCTCTTCCTGAACAATTCCCAAGACATGAGAACCATGAGCAAAATCCATAGGGAAAGAGGTAATAGAGGCAACAATAGAATCCTTTTGTTCACTAGTCAACTGATCACCAAAAGAAGCGGTATTTATTTCATGTAATAAATCATCCATTTCAGTTGTTGTTCTACCTTTACATTGGGTCAGTGAGTTACAAGATTTCAACAAATGCCCAGAAGTTCTAGGAGAACAAATTTTGAATTTTCTTTTCCCATTTATTCCTAAGGTAAAGCAATTATTTGCTGGGTCCAGTTTCACACCAAACATGGTTAAAATATCATTTCCCATAATAAATTAATTGCTCAAATTATCATTTTTCATGACAACAAACTCACAAATAGCTCTGAAAAAACCACCATTATATTTGAAGAATACAGAGGTTTTGTATTTGCCAATAGGAAATAAGGTAGAACCATACCCTCTCCATTTTTCAGAAGTTATAGGTAATAATTTACTCAAATATTCCATATCCACTGAAGCCAAAGCTTTTTCAGATACTACACTTCCTCCAGCACCAGAATCAAGAACTACATCAACATTTTTACCATTAATGATAACAGGTGCCTTTAAAGGGGATATAGGAATAGAATTGTTAGTAATATCTTTAATTATCTCAGCATTTTCTACTGAAGATAAATTCAATACACAATCTTCAGATATATTATTTAAATAATGGACATCATGTTCCAACATTAAAACATCTTTAACAGATTCATTGTCATAGGAGATATTACTTTCACAGTCACTGGAAGAATTATTGACATCAAGTTCAACTTCATCAGTGTCTTCATTTTGTTCAACAAGATGAATTTTCTTGTCACAAAAATGACCCTTCTGCCACGGTTTGTTACATTTATAACAAGTATTTGTTGCATATTTTTTAGGTGCAACTGGGGCAGAGGGTTTACCAGATTTTTCTGGAAGCTTTATAGAAGGTTTATTCTGATCATTATAAGATTTACTAAGGTAATTCTTTGGTTCATATCTATGGTTGAGTAGTACTTAATTACAGATATTAATGAAAGAAGAATTTTCCCTTACATGCTCAGTTCTGGCAACAATCAAATCCCTAAGAGAATTTGGTAATTTATACAAGATTTTATCTCTCCAAATATCATAATCCATTTTTGGGTCAATTTCTCTAAGGATTTTAGTTATTTTCATCAGAAAAACAATGGGCTTTTCAACAGAGGAGGATACATATCTAGTATTCTCATACAGTCTCTGCTGAGCTAACCTGAATTTTGAACCACCAAACTTATTCTCAATCAAGGATTTCCAATCATTCCATGTATAATGATTGTTATCTAAAAGGACAGATTCATACCACATCAAGGCTACATTGGAAAATAAAGAAATTAGCTTAGAAACAATTTCCTCAGTAGGTAGTTTATAAGATCTCTTTAAATTATCAATTCTCTGGATAAAGTGTTGCCAATCAGAGGAAGAATCACCATCAAAGGTAGGATATTGGTCTAACTTAGGCCAATTTTTCTGACTACTGGGATGGTCCACTTTTTGGTTTGAATTATTCATTATTAATAATTCCTGAAGTTTAGCCAGGTGTTCAGAAATTTCATAATTTACAGAAACAGCTGGTGCATGACCATCACAAGATTTTTTGCTATTAGCAAAAGATTTTACAGACTCATTGTCAGTTTGTTTAATGGTTGAAATATGAGGAAGAAAGGATGAACCTTGCTCAGGTTTTTTCCCTTTATTTTTATGCAGCTTATTTATAGAAATCTCATTTAATTCATTATTGATGGTTAAGGCTGAGAACTTTTCCTGTAGGTCAGACACATAGTTTCTTATTCTTGGAATTTCAGACATCTGGTCATTTACTTTTGCAAGAGATAGAACATTTCTGTCCTCAGAAACTGAGTGTTTGGTACTTAGTGCATGGAAATCATTTTTTAGCTTCTTAAACTCATTTTGCAGAGATTTTATTTCATTCTTGAATGAATAATTTTCCTCAATAAGGGGTTTCAATTCACTCAAGGTCTTATGTAGACTGATATTTCTATCTGAGATAGCTCTATGGTCACTTCTTATTTGTTTTTGTTGACTAAGAACAATATTCAAGGTTTCTTTGATTTTTAAATAAGCTGTATCTTGTACAGAAGAACTCACTTTACTTTGCAAGTGTAAATTATTTAATCTATCATTTTCATGGATTAACACATCTCTCACATGTTTGTCTTTCACAATATTAAAATCAAGGGTATCTTTCAATATTTCCTCAGAAGTTTTTTCAATTAAGGTATAGATTTCAGGGGGAACAGAATCATTTTTAATTGCAAGAGAGGGATTAATTAAATATGTAGAAGTTATATGTAAAGGTTCATCAAATGAAAATTTGCTAATTACATCAATAGGGCTACTAGTTACAGGAAGCTGTCTATTAACAGGTTTAACTGTTCTTTCACCATGTTCAATAATATTACCTGCAGAAGAAGATTTATTAGAAAACATACCCAAGTGACTATCAACCAAATTACTTACCATGGCAGAGGAGGAAACTTCCCCTGGGACTGGGTTTGGGATTGTGCTTGGGCCTTCTTTCTCCTGCCTTGTTGGTAGGGATGAGGAGGTGGATGGAAATTGGGTGTTCTGGATGGGCCAGGCTGATGATGAGGAGGGTTTTGCACATTCTGTTGGTAGTGACTCATTAGATAATCCCATTTCCATTGCTCTACTTCCATAGTATTTGGATTTTGGATGGTTGATCTGGGTGGCTGTGAAGGTTGAGCCTGAAACTGAGGCTGATTGGGAGGCAACTGAGGAGGGGCCTGGGCCTTAATCTGGTTCCTGAGTTCTTGGACCTGATCCCACAATGTGTCTACCTTTGCTTTGTACGTCATATTTTCTGTCTTGAACTCTTTTATATGACTGGATAGGTTGCTGATCTGTTGTGGCAGAGGAAGCTTTTTTATTTTGAAGCCTTTTGGAAGACCTTCTTGAGGCACTAGAGGCTTTACTTCCTTCTGTGGTACTGGGGGAAGGGGGTTTGGTTTGTTTGCATTTCATGTCATTTCCACATCCTGCCGTATGTGAATTCTTTGTGTTAGCATAAGATTTTTTATGACCAACTTTAGAAGAACTTGCAGTGTCAGAATCATAGTCAATTTCTATTTCATCCACTTGCATGTTATCCATTTTTTCTGCCAAATTGTTGGACATACTAGTGGGAAGATTTTTAATTTACTTTTTATTTTTTAAAAAAAAATAATAAAAGTTAGTCAATAATTGCTCCAAATAATAAAAAAAAAATTTTTTTAATTAAATTATAGAAAAAATAATTTTCAATATAAAGTAATAATTATAAAAAATTAATTTTAAAAAAATGGATTGCAAGGTTAAATTGTGAATAAAAATCAAGTTAATTCAACCAATTAATTACCAATATTAAATATGGCAATATATTTGGGACTAAGCACAATGTACTTTTAAGTCAACCAAAATTAACAATAATTAATAATAAAAAAAAATTAAATTAATAATTCAATTTGTATTAATAAAAAAATGTCAATTCTTCTAGGACTTAGAGGATTTAACACTCTATAATGGTCAACTAGGAAAAAAAAATTTAATATTTGAACACTTACACTCAGTGAATCAGCAATTAAGCCACAATCACTGTTATTGCAATAAAAATATAGTAATATGAGTGAGAGGCGCAAAGGTGAACTTACTATAGTGATCGAAAAATTACTTCAAAATAATATAAAAATTAATATAATATAAACCTAAGATGTCAAACCCAAGTTTGAAACACAGTCGCGGAAAAAGTTTTGTTTTTGCTAGGTGGTCCGTGCGTTTTGTCGTTCGTCGCCAGGCTCAATCGTTGTCGTCGTTTGGAAAGGTCACCAGTTGTCGGTCAGTGGTCTAGAAGAAGGTAAGGAAAATAGAAGAAAAGGAGGAGAGAAGGAGGAGGAAAAGCGAAAATAAAGAAATAAATCACAATAATATATATATAATTTATTTGAGAGGGAAACAATGGTGAGCAACTTTGAGAGGTGACAAAAACTTAGAGTTTATTAATAATAATATTATTCAATGTAAGGGTTCTGCGCGGCAAACACTTTTAATTACTATCAGACTTAAAGCAACCTTTAATTTGTTATATAGACTTTTAATTAGAATTGTATTACTAATAAAAAAAATATAAACGTAGTAAAATAGTATTTAATTTGTTGAGTGTATAATAAGTGATGAGGCTACAGGGGATTATCCAAGGCCCTTTTATAGGCAATGGGTCCACTGAAGCACTACTATATTTGTAAATACAATGATTAGAATATAATAAAACAAATATATCAAAGAGTAAATGAAACATAACAATATAGAGAAAAACATGAAACAATTAATTAAAACCCCAATTAAGAATCCAATTTTCCCGCCATTAATTCCCAAATCAGTAAGTTAAAATAGTGAATAACTAAACAAGATTGGAACATAGGAACTATGAGAAAAATAATTCCAAACAGATGGTACAGTCTGATTAAAGAATATTTTAAGTGAAACAAAAAATACTTTGACGCAACAAAACATGTAATTAATCTCAATTTAGTATAAATTAATTTATTTGTTTTTTCTAACACAATTAAGGGTCAAAAGAAGCGTCATTAATTATTGTTTAGTATCATATGAGAGGTATTATTTAATATATAAATTTAAGTAATTAATTTAAATATATTATAAGTCAATTTTACACTTATAATTATAATATATGTTTTTCAATTAATTAAATATAAATTTATAATTATTAAATACATAAGAATGCACCATTATTTGTAGAATATATTATATCATGTTCAATTTCACTGTATATAAAAATTTATATAACCAATAAATTTAATGTAACACTTGTATATAATTAAATACTTATATAATTTTATTATGCAATAAAATATTAAGTTATATTCATTAAATACAGTTCTTACCCACTCTTTCAGGTTTTATAAGTTACATATCATTTACTGGACTCCTGGAATAGCCTGGCTGACACAGTCCCTATTACTGTATATAAAAATAAAGTGTTAGGGAGGAATGGGGAGGTAAGCAAACTGGAAGAAGAGGAGTGGAGAGGGAGAGGCAAATGTGGATAGGGGGTGAAAATGATGACAAAGGGAGTGAAAATGTTGGGGAGAAAGATGAGGTGAGGATAAAGGAATGTTTCAAAGGGAAACAAGTGGGGTATTATTGAGAGGGAGTAAAAAAAGACAATAAAAGAAGATAGTAATACAAAATAAATATAAAAAAAATATAAAATATGTTACAAAGAGTTGGCACAGAAATTCCTTGAATCCTAAAAATCCACAACTCCTATACTTTTACTTTCTTCATTTACTTAAATCAAATAAAAATCTACATTTTAATATTTTGAAAATTTTGAAGAAGAAGGGAAATAAATTTTAATAAATATTAGTATGAATTTTTTTTTATTTACTAGTAAAATATAGTGTGTCAATTTTATTTGAAAAGTATATGTCTAAGTAAAGTCTTTGTAACATCATTTTTGAGATTTTTGCACCTTCTTTAGATATTTTAATGATTTATAATATTCAATTTTATCTATTCATAAAATAAGTATATAATTTTTTCAATTCTTGAAAATAATACAATAAATAATATAAATGCACAAAATTACATTTCATGAACAAATTGAAATATTTCAGATTATATTTTCTCCATGTATTTCTGGCCAAAGAAACTTATATAATAATGTCAGATTCTATCTTGCTGGATCTATACATTGGTGTTCTTTTTTTTTAAAAATTGCAAAGAAACTGCTTAAATAGTTTAAAATATGTATTTTTCAGAATAATTTGGGTGTGGTCTGCACTGTATTTAAATTTCTATAAAAAAATTTCATGCTTCATATCTCAAGATTTGTTCAAAGAATTATTGCCAGCCAGGCTGCTAGACTAACCCATTAAAATAATTAATTATTTACTAGATGAAGCCACGCCTTATTATTTTAATTATTTAATTATAAATTAGTTACATTAAAATTACCTATAATAAATTAACTAATTACAGAATGGTAAAATTAGATAATTAAAATTAAATATAAAATGTCCCTTATATTGTTTCTCTAACACTTTGCTCATTGACAGGTGGGAAGAAATAAAATTTTATATTAAAAAATAGATTTTAAATTAAAATAAAATTTTAATATTTAAATAAAAATAAAATATATACAAAAAATTCAATTTTCTTATTTGGAACTAACTTCCACAGTAAATATTAAGTTAATTTATGTATTTCTGACATACTCTGTAAATACATCTTTAAAATACATCTTTTTGAGGCATTCTTTTTAGAACAACTTTGTTATTTGAAAATATTCCTTCTGAAATATTCCTTTTCTCTATCTCTCATACTACTGTTTTTAGAATTTCAGTTCCGTGGTTTGTCCCTCCTTTGCATATATAAGGCCTCTCTTTTGGTTGTTTTTTATTCATTCATTAAGTACTTATTTTATTAAAACTATTTACAATCCCTTTATTACTATTTATTATTGCCTTAGTATTTACAATAAAATGTAATTCTAATCCATTAATTATAATAATAATACAACTTTTTACCTCTTATTATTTATTAAACAATCTTTAAGATAGGAAAATATGTACCAGAGTTTGAATCCCTTGAAACCCGTTGTTACCGCCATTGGACCTCCCTATAAAACCTTCTAGACTTGAAAGACCCCTTTACAGTTAGAAAACTTTCTGAATTGTTGACATTGATTTCTTATCTTGAGGACAGGAGACCGTGGGACCATCCCCATCCAGGTACCTATAAGGACAAGTGGGTGAAAAAAATGACGAACATCATATATCACATGACTTATTTTTTGATGCAAACGGGAATCAAACCGTGCTCCAAAACTTAGGCTTATATACTACCTAATAGTTATATATTTTGTAGTAATTATTTATTACTATTTGTGGGTCACTTTGCACTCTTCATACTCTATGTATTTCCTTTTACTCAGCACTATGTAAGTGGCATTAATTTGCTCATTTTACAGGGGGAGGTGTCTAGTAAATTGAAATTTATTTTTATTTATTTATTTTCCTAGTTGAAAAAGAAAGAGCAATTGTGTTCTTATTCTTAGAAGTAATAAATTTTTATTTTTTTAAATTAATTGTAATTTTCAGTTGACTTTGTCCTGATAAATTAAATTTTTTTTTTGTTCCAGTTGACAAATTGTCCTGACAATAAAAATTTTAATTAATAAAAAATAAAAATATAGTAAATTATTTTAGTTGACATTGAGTCCCAGTAATTATATATCCTTCATTTTTTTTAAATCCTGATAATTATCATAAATTTATTTTTTATATTAATTTTTTTTTTATTTCTTCAGTTGATTTCTTGTAAATTCTGGTTATAAGATTATCTTGAATTAATATATAATTGATTATTATTTTCAGTTGATTTTTGTCCTGAAAAATTTTATATTCTTTTTTATTTTTCTTTTAAAAAAGCAAAAATAAAACTGATTCATCTTATTGTTTCTTTCCCTCACTTCAGATAAGATTTAAAACAATGACTGACCAAGGTTTTTATCCTGCACGTGAAGATGAACTGGATATGATTGATTATGATGAGGCTACTTCTGTGAGTTCTCCTTTAACTACAAAATTAGCTCAAATTAATAAATTATTGAACCAATCAGGATGTGGAAATGGAGGAAGTGGAGATTCTGGTAGAGACAAATGCCGAGGAACAAAACCCTTCAATAAAAACCCCAGAATAGCTTCACAAAGGCTTCAAGATAAAAAAGTTTCCCTTAAACCAGCAGGTAAAAAAACTCTCCACTCAAATCAAGGAGTTGAGGACAGAAAACCTCAAGCTGAGGTCAAGAATAGACTGTCTAGAAGACAAGGTAAGAAACTTGGAGTCTATTCTTCAAGAGAAGAAGAAACCTCCTCCTCCAAAAGCCCTTCCACAACTGGCCCCCCAGCAACAAGAAAAGGTGGAAGTCTCAAAGTGGAAGTGGTATTGGCTGAAAACCCAGTGGTATTATCTATCCCAACAGCAACAGCAACAAGTACGTCAGGCAGGTCCTTCAAGAAAAAATCAGTTCAATCCAACACCTCCTCATCCCTATCAAAGAGGAAGGAGGAGAGCAACAACCACATCCAAGTCTTTCCCAAGACATGGTAAGCCCCTCTATTGAATCTCAAGTACCATTTCTTGTAACTGCTTTAGTTCCTTCAGGTAATTATGGAAGAGGAGTGAGACTGTGAGACCAGTAGAGGCTGATAACAGTAGAAAAATTGCTCAATTTTCAAATGTATCTAATCCTTTAGTTTTAATTGCTACTTCAATGATAAATCCTGATATGGCTATTATTGATGAAACATTTGAGCCTGATTCTTATGAGTATCTTTAAATTTACTCTGTTTCTTTATTGAGAAACACTCCAGATGTAGCAAAAAATTAATGATGAATATTTGAGAAACATTGTTGATAAACAAAATGATATCATGAAAAAGATGCAATTGACTCAGAAATTTAATAGTTTGTTAACTGAAAAAGGTTATCAATCATTAAGGAGTGAGTTAAAGAGAGTTTCTGATGATTTGTTTCATTACAAAGCAACCCATGAAAAGAAATTTGTTTTATGGAAAAATAGAAAAACTGATTTGTCTAAACTGCAAGATACTGTATCTGCCTGTTGCCTGGAGCTAGAGGTAGATAATATGAAACTGAAGAGATTGAGTGGTCATTATTTATCTTTTCAAAATAAAACCCAGTTATCTTTTGCAACAATCAATGAGAGTTTATCTAGTCTTCCAAGAGTGAAAACCAGACTAAAAACCTTTGAAGAAAATCTGAACTCAATGTTTAATGATCAAAAATATTCTGAAACTTCTTTGAAGGAAAATATGGTACAGGAGGCTCCAAGTTTACCTGTTGCTAGTTCATCTAAAGTAAAATTAGATTCAGAAATGCCTGTTGATCCACTGTGTATCTATCGAAAATTGATGATGAACCAGGATATTCTACAGAAATATTAAACAATGAGATTACTGCACAATTGGAGAAGTTACAGCTGCTTCTTACTCACAAACAAACTAATACTAAGAAGGCTCCTTCAAATAAAAAGAATTGGCCAAAACTTGACCAGTACCCAAGATTTGATGGTGATTCTTCTTCTGATTGGCAGCAATTCATTTACAGAATTAATAACTTAAAAAATTCTTACAAACTCCCAGATGAGGAAATTGTTTCTATATTATTTTCTTTGTTTACCAATATATAGCCCTAATGTGATATGAATCTGTTCTCCTGGATAGGAATGACTACTTAAGGGAAGATTAGAAAAAATCAATTAAAGCACAATTTGGTGGCTCCAAGTTCAGGATGGCTCAACAAAGGCAGTATGAGGAAACTAGATATAGATCTTCTACTGATAAATCTATTGAGTTCTTAATGAAACTTGTAAAAATCTTGAGGGCAATAAAGCCAAATATGGATTTTGAGTTATGGAAGGACAGGATCCTTTATAAATTACCAATGTCATTGAGAGACTTGATAGTGGCCAGGACTGAGTTCCACAGAGAAACTTCTTCCTTCATTAATACTTATAATGAGATCCTTCTAAACAACAAGTATGATGCCAGAAGATTCATTCCTAGAACCCCTTTGGAGAAATCCTCCACTTACCAACAGAAACCTCTGAAAAAGGCTGGTAAACCTTCTGCCCCTGTTGCACATAAAAAAGTATGCAACAAACACTTGCTTCAAGTGCAACAAGACTTTGCAGAAAGGCCATTTTTGTGACAAGAGGATAAATATTTTTGAACAAACTGAGGAGCAGGCTGATGACACAATAGCACTGGATGATACTTAAAGTGATTGTGCCAGAAATATTTCATATGAGTCTCAACAAGAAATCTTGATGCTGGAAGAAGATATTCATTATTCAAATAATATTTATAGTGATAATAATGATTTATCTACAGTGATTTATCTACAGTTGAGGATGCTGAGATCATAAGAAACATTGAGGATAGCTCAATTATTATTTCCCCTCTCAAAGCACCAGTCTTGATCAATGGAACCAGAATTGAAGTTGTTCTGGATTCTGGAGCTGGAGGAAATGTAGTATCTGAAAAAGAACTTGCTTCAGTGGATCAATACTATAAATAAAAAATGATGCCTATCATTTCTGAAAATTGGAGAGGTTATGGCTCTGTTTTGTCCCCCATTGGTAAATACAAAGCCACAGTGTTTTTTAAATATAACCATGGTTTTGTTAGAGCTATTTGTGATTTTGTTGTCATGAAAAATGATAATTTAAGCTGTTGGTTTATCATAGGAAATGACATTTTAACCAAATATGGCATAAAATTAGATCCTTCAAATCAATGCTTCACAATGGGGATAAATGGGAAGAGAAAATTTAAGATTTCCTCCCCCAAAAATTTTTAAAACCAGAATTGAACACATGTAATTCTGTGATTTAATATAAAAGAAGGTCTACAATGGAAATGCATGCTCGTATGTCTGAAATTGACAATGCTTCTTTGGAGAAAAACTTTCTGGTGAGGATAAAGATTCCATCATTAAATTGATTAAATCTTTTCCTATGGCCTTTACTCATGGGTCACATGAACTAGTATTAGTTAAGGAAGAAATAAAACTTTCATTATCATGTCCATTAACTGACATACCACCTATTTTAAAGAAGAAGCCTTACCCTGCTTCTCCCCCAAAGAGAAAAGATATTGAGGATAATATCTCTACCCTTTTGAAAATGAATATTATTGAAAAGGTAGTTGAAACACCTAAATATTGTGTTATCTCAACTGTCCTAATTTCTTATAAGAAAGATAAAGCCAGGTTATGTTGTGATTATAGAGCATTAAATACTTATACTGTTGATGATATCTACCTTTACCTAGAATTAGCTCTATAAATGCTACCTTACAAGGTGCTAAATATATAAGCTGCTTGTATGGTAACAAGGGATATCATCAGGCACCTGTTGAGAAGAATTCCCATAATTTTCCGATGATTTCTACTCACATGGGTATTTATAAGTATATTAGGATGCCATTTAGCCCTAAAAATGCCCCTTCAGTTTTTCAAAAATTTATAGATAACACATTCCACCAAGAAATAATTGAAGGATGGCTGATGGTTTATATTGATGATATCATTATATTCACAAAAACATTTTAGGACCATCTCAACCACCTGTTTAAAGTGTTCCACAAAATGGATGAAATAAATATGACACTTGCTTTGAAGAAATGTGAATTTTGTTTTCATTCCTTAAAAGTGCTGGGTCATGTTGTTTCAGGGTTACAGATATGTGTTGACCAAAATAAAGTGGCATCAATACAGCAGGTAAAGGATCCTACCACGGTTAGAGAACTCCAGAGTTTTGGAAATGTGTGGATACTATAGACAGTATATTAAAAATTACCAAGTCATAGCTTTACCCCTTACCCAACTGACTAGAAAGGATGTTGCTTTTGTCTGGAATAGTGAAAGAAAGAGATCTTATGACACTATGAAACACTGTTTGATGTCAGCACCAATTCTTGCTTTACCTGACTTTAATCAACCATTTGTTTTGTACACTGATGCCAGTTTAATTGGTCTTGGTGCTGCTCTCCATCAAAAAAAAGTGAAGAATGATAAAGTATCAGAAGTATTAATTTTTTATATTTCAAGTACCTTGAAAAATATTGAATTGAAATATGGTGCCACTCAGCTTGAATGTTTAGCCGTAGTGTGGGCTCTAGAAAAGCTACATTATTACCTAAATGACCAGAAATTTGGACTTGTTACTGACGTAAGTGCAGTTAAATCCATTTTAAAATTGAAAACACCTAACAGACATATGTTCAGATGCCAGTTAGCTTTTCAGGAATACAGAGGGAGAATTACAATTATTTATAGGGCTGGGATTGTTCACTCAAATGTGGATATGTTATCAAGGTTACTTTTACCAAATGATGACTCTAATCCTGCTTATGATCCTGAGGATGAAATTATTCATATTCATGGGATTTATGTGGCTGATATAGAGGAAGAGCTATTACTTTTTATTCTGGATTCATATGATAAGGACACTGACTTGAAAAGTTATGCACCATATTAAATGATCCAAAGTATGCTTCAATACAAGCATTAATTAAAACCCATCCAACAAAGTACCAGAAGGCTTTGGAGAAAGGTAAATTTTCAATTGATGAAGGATATCTATATTATAGAAGAAAGTTTAGTAATGTCATTGTTATTCCTCCTTCTATGAAAGAAATCATTTTGAAAATTTTTCATGATGACATATTAGCTGGACATTTTGATCTTGAAAAAACAATGATAAGAATTAAAAACACTTCTTGGCGGGTTATTAAGTCTGAAGACACCAAATTATATGTTGAATCTTGTGATTCTTGACTAAAATCAAAAAGATTGACTGGTAAGAGAGCTGGATTAATGCAACATATTGAAACTCCTGATTCACCATGGCAGATAATTAACATGGATTTTGTAACAGGATTACCTATTGCTGAAAAAGACAGCTATAACTCTTGTTGGGTTATTGTGGACAGATTCACCAAAATGTGTAAATTTATCCCTTCTCACAAGGATGTTTCCACTAAGGAATTAGCTTTCTTATGGTGGTCTCATAAGTTTAATACTTCTGGTTTTCCTAAATCCATAATCTCTGACAAAGACCCTAAATTTACTTCTGGATTTCAGATGTCTCTGATGGATGATTGTGGCTGTGATCTCAAACTTTCTACTGCCCATCACCCTCAGACTGATGGATTAGCTGGAAGAATGATTCAGACTCTAGAGGACATGATAAGAAGGTATTGTGCCTTTGGCCTTGAGGGTAAAGACAATGACAGATTCACTCATAATTGGGTTACTTTACTTCCTGGGTTGGGATTTACTTATAATAGAACTGTTCATTCTGTTACTCAAAGTAAGTATTTTGAGCTAGGTCTTGGATATGTTCCAAATACTCTTGCTTAAATTCTCAATAATAAAATTCCTAAATTGGATTTACATCCTGGTGTAAAATCTTTTCTTCAAATGCAACAACTTTGCAAAAGTCATGCTCAAAAATTTATTGAAATATCATTTGAATATGAGAAGAAGAGATAGGACAAATCCCATAAAGAATACAAATTTAAAAAGGGTGATTAAGTGTTGATTTCTACAGTCCACTTCAATTTACAAGGTAATAACAAATCAAAAGTCCCAGTTGTTGGTCCATATGTTGTAAGAAGAATGGTTGGTGATAATGCAGATGAAGTTATTTTGTATTCTCCATATGACAGAAAACATCCTGTTTTTCTAATATTTCTTTTGAAAACTTACACATCCAATAGTGATTTATTTCCCAAAAGGAGGGGAAAACCAAAAAAGACTCCTAATGAAATCACTGAGACAGCAGAAATTGATAAGATTCTAAATGACAGAATAGTTAATGCTGAAAAAGGTACAGAATACTTATTGAGATTCAAGAATAAATCATCTGAATATGATTCTTGGATACCTGGGAAGGAAATATCTAATCTTACTACTCTGATAAAGAAATATATAAAGAAAAACACTACGCAATATAGGGGGTGGACTTGCTAGCAAGTCCTCAACCTGAACTCAGATGGAACTCAGATGGAACTCAGACTGAACTCATACTGAACCCATAGTGAACTCTACTTGAACACCCAACTAAAACTGTTCTTCTGAGTGGTGTTCATCCCTGATTTTATGGTTCCTTTATCAATAGCTCAATGTGTGTTCAATCTGTGGTGAGTTTGGGTCCAAGGTTGCGGACTCACTAGCAAGTCCGCCCCCCATATTGTGTGGTGAAAATCATAGAATTTTTTTATTTTTTTTAGAGTGAGGGAGTGTCAGCCAGGCTGCTAGACTTACCCAGTAAAATAATTAATTCTTTACTGGATGAAGCCACACCTTATTATTTTAATTATTTAATTTTAAATTAGTTACATTAAAGTTACCTATAATAAATTAACTAATTACAGAATGGTAAAATTAAAAAATTAAAATTAAATATAAAATGTCCCTTATATTTTTTCTCCAACACCGTGATCATTGACAGGTTGGAAGAACTAAAATTTTATATTAATAAATAGATTTTAATTTAAAATAAAATTTTAATATTCAAATAAAAATAAAATATTTACAAAAAAATCAAATTTCTTATTTGGAATTTACTTCTAAAATAAATATTAAATAAATTTATGTATTTCTGACATACTCTTTAAATACATCTTTAAAATACATTTTTTGATGCCTTCTTTTTAGAACAACTTTGTTATTTGAAAATACTCCTTCTGGAATATTCTTTTTCTCTCTCTCTCATACTACTGTTTTTAGAATTTTATTTCTGTGGTTTGTCCCTCCTTTGCCTATATAAGGCCTCTCTTTTGGTTGTTATTTATTCATTCATTACTTACTTATTTTATTACAACTATTTACAATCCCTTTATTACTATTAATTTTTTCCTTAGTATTTACATTAAAACGTAGTTTTATTCCATTAATTATAATAATAATCCAACTCTTTACCTCTTATTATTGAGTAAACAATCTTTAAGATAGGAAAGTACGTACCTGAGTTTGAAACCCTTGAAACCCATTTTTACCGCCATTGGACCTCCCTATAAAACCTTCTAGACTTGAAATACCCCTTGACAATTATTACCTATGCTTCATTAAATATTCAAGTTGTATTCATATTGAGTTCACCAGAATGTCAATATTTTTTCTTGGTGGTTTCATCACTAATTCAATGTGGGCTCAAAAAGATATGATTTAGGGTTCAAGGTTTCAGACTTGCTAGAAAGTCTGGCTCCCATATTGCGTGGTGAGTGTTGTTTTCTTGGATATTCAGAAGACACTAAATCATATTTATTGTTAATAATTTATGATTTTAAAATCTTATACTCGCACAGTGTAGTCATTGATGAATTAACCGTTCCTTTAAGTTCTAAAAATCAAAAAAAACTCAAATTAGTTGAAATTTTCACTGAGGATTTTAAATTCTCAGATAAACCTTAAAATACTTGTGATACAGAGTCAACCACATCAAATCCAGTTGAATAAGACATAGAGGCCAATGAAAACTCTCAAAATTCTTCCACAAATGATATGAAATCAAAATTGGCAAGATTTTGAGAATATAAGTTAACCCCAAAAAAGCTGATAAGGATATCAATTCAAATATTGAAACCAATAATATCATAGAGGGACCAAGAACACAAAGTTGTTTCATAATTAATTCAGAAGCTTTAATGGATTAATACCCATGTAACAAAATGGCTTTATCTTCACATTCTGAACACAATTCTACACCAAACTTGGTCTTCTCTGATCCTCTTTCTAAATTTGAAGAAATTAACTGATATAATGGTGATAGTTGGATTGACTCCATATATATAGAATTAAAAATGATAGAGGAACAAAAATTGTGTGAAATTGTGGAAAAAAATAGTTACATCATTAGTTTGGTTTGTGTTTTTAAAATCAAATGAGTTTCTGATGGCAATGTCATAAAATAGAAGGCAAGGTTGTGTGAAAGGGGTTGCTCTCAAAAGGCAGGCATCAATTATTTTGAAAATTTTGTGCCAACTGGATGCTTAACAACACTTCTTGTTTTAATCAGTTTAGAAAATAGTGAAGATTGAGAATTTTTTCAGATGGATGTCAATGGAGATTTTCTTCATGTCAAACCAGAAGAAGAAGTATTCATGAATTTCCACCTTGGAATGAAAAAATCTGCCAATTTCAATAATTCTGTGCTTTTACTTAAATGATCACCCTATGGTCTGAACCATGCATTTTGCTGTTTTTATAATGGATTGTTAAAGTTCTTCTATTCAGTAAATTTTCATCAATCCTCAGTAGAATCATGTCTATTCCTTCATGAAAGCCAAACCAATCCATCTTATTTTCATGTTCACATTGATTATCTGTCCCTTTTTTGAAGGGACATCTCATGGTTGAAGAAGCTGTCAAAGCACATTTTGGAATGGATGATTTGGGAAATGAAAAGTTCATTTTAGGGATGCAAGTTACCAGAAATTTAAAAGAAAAGACTATATCACTTGGTCAAGATCAACAGATAAGAGATCTTCTTCAATCTTACAAAATGACTGACTGTAATCCAATCTCCACACCTATCATGATGAATAATCAGCTAGAAAAATCAACATAAGATGAAGTTGAAAATCTTTCTAAATTAAATATTAATTGTTAACAAGCTAATGGAAGACTGAATCATATCACTCAAGGAACTCAACCAGATATTGCTTTTCTCAATATTCAATTAGCTCAATTTCTGAATGCACCAGGTATTAAACATTGTATTGCATTTAAGAGAGTCTTAGACTAATTTAAAAGCACAATTATTGTTACATTAATTTAAAAGGCTTTGCTGTTTTCTCAAACAATTGAAATTTTAGTCATTCACCACCCAATGGTTTTTCTGATTCTGATTTGGCATGATGTTGTGATACACACCGCTCAACAACAGGATATGTATTTACTATAAATGGGACAGCTGTAAGTTGGAGCTACAAAAAGCAGCCAACTGTTGCCCTTAGTACTTCTGTAGCTGAAAGCAAAGCTACTGTTGATTCTAGTCAAGAGGCAATAAGGATGAAAAGTTACTCATTGATCTTGGGTATAACCAGAAGACTTCTTCAGCACTTTTCTCAGATAAATAAGATAGTATTGGGCTCTGTAAGAATCCTGTTTTCACACAAGAAAAAAACATATTGAAATTCATTTTTATTGGATCAGAGAACAAATTTATAATGAAAAAATTGATCTTAGATACATCCCCACCACTAATATAGTCACTGTCAGCCAGGCTACTAGACTTACGCAGTTAATAATAAATTATTTACTAGATTAGAGATATGCTGTGATCTTCCAACATTGGCAGAGGCCTTTTTTGGGCTGTTTGGTGCTGTTTTTGTATGTCTTAATTGACATTGGTCAAAGAATTAGGTGTTTTTTTTAGTTTTTATAGTGAATATTGGGACTATGGGTATGTGGGTACTACCATTGGATATCCCTGGTTTTTTCTATATTTTATGTCTTGTTGACATTTTTCATATTCCAAGTTTTAAGGGGTCATTTTCCCATTTTTCATTTCTATATGAGCTGTTTAATTTTGTTTTTTGTGTTTTATGGGCTAACCTTAAGCCTTAGGGTCAAATCCTTAGTACCATTAAGTAGGGCTAATTTGGATCTATATTTTATGTCACAATGTTGCCATAGCTGAATTTTGTGTTTTAAGGGTTTTAGTGATTGTAGTGCATTTTTCTAAGTATTTGGGGTTTTTTAGATGTTTTTTAGTGGTTTTTTAGCTTCAGGGAAGTCCGCCCGCCTAGGTAATAAAAGGCTAGGGAGAGTTTCTAATAGGTTTTTATTCAATTTGGCTGTCAAAGGTGCCAAATTAGTTGCTGTGCATGGATTTTAGATAGGTGTTCTGTGTGTACATACTTAATAAGACAGTTTGGGGCAACTTTAATTATCAGACAACCATCTGGTAGTTATATTATTGTTTCTAAATCTGTTTTAACTGTCTTTTGGCCACAATTGGCTGTGTTTGTTGCAAGTTTAGCTCTTCATTCAACTTAACTTTGGGAAATGATTTCTCTGTTGTAGCTTTGCAACCTACATCAAGTATTTTTGCTGTGTTTGTGCAACAAGTGCATTGTGTCTTTGGTTTCTGGTGTGGATTTCTCAGCATTTCTGGTTTCTGGTTCTTTGGTTATCAGTGGTCTGCTATTGGAGACTTTCTTGACTTCTAAAGCATTCAAGAAGTGTGTTGGAACAGTTATTGTAATAGTCTCTAATTTGCTGTAGCAAATTAATCTCACCTGGTTTTTTCCAAAAGGACAGGGGTTTTTCTCTCCAGCTTTACTCCAACTCCCCTTGTTCAAGGCATATAGCTAGTACTATAGGATTTTCTATAATACCTTTATCTCTTTAATAATTTGTTAGACTTACTTGATAAATTACTTATACAATTTTAACTAATCAATAGGTAAAAATAAATAAAGATATAACTCTATTGTCTCCTCATATTTATAATTCTATTTCAGCAACCTCATGACAGCTGAAAAGAAGACTAAAAATACTAAATATTAAGTCAAATATTTTTATTTTTACTTTGAGATTTACAGAAATTGAAAATAAATAAAATAAAATGGACATATACAGATAAATACTGTATATGGGTACATTCTTTATAGAAAAACTTCAAATATGTTTAATGTCTAATTGTGGAATTGTTCTTTCTCTGATACTCATGTATATAGAATTTTGATTGTGCAGTTTCTCTTCTTTTGCCTATATAAGGCCTCTCAATTTGGCTGTTTTCACTCATTCCATTCTTACCTTACAAATTTATTATATATATACAAACCATAACTATTACTAATGTTACTACCTTAGTATTTACATCTGCATATTTCTAAGTGTCTAAAGTAATAATAATAATAATATTATTTTTACCTTTTTATTGAGTATTAAAATATAAAAGAAAAAAATATGTACCTCTTTTGAAATCTTGAGTTTTCCTCACCTTTCATTGCTGTTGGACTGCCATAAAATATTCTAGACCAAATACACCCCTTTGAAGTCACAGAAATATTTACAAAATCACTAAGCAAAGAAAAATTTGTCAAATTAACCAAGATATTTGGCTTGTTGGATATGATTGAAAGAAAGGAGGGGCGTGAAAGTACATAGCTCTTTGATGTTCTCAGTTCTATTGTACTCTTTTTGACTTGGCATGCTCTTTGCGTTATATGTACTGTCTATGTGTCACATATTTTTCTAATTTCCAATTTTATCTATTGCTTTGAGAACAGTGTATGTATTTGTGTGATATTCAATCATATCCAAATTAATGATGAGAATGCTTGTTATTATATATTGAGATGTTGTATGTTCCTTTTTCATCATCTCTGACTATTTTTCTCATCAAACTATTATTACCTTAATAGGTTGTATATGTTTTTATTCTTCATAAATTACATGTGTTAATGCTTTATTTTTCATCTTATTACTTCATGTATTTTATGGAAGAGATCATTTTATTTAAGAGGTTGGAATGTTTATTGATAAAATATCTATCATATTTATATAAGAATGTCTTTACTATTCTGAAATAAGATCTCTGACTATTTTGCTCATCAAACTATTATTACCTTTAAAGGTATTTGTTGGAAGAGATTATTTTTTTTTGTGAGGTTGGAACATTTATTGATAAAATGTATATCATATTTATAAAAGGTACTGTTCACTTTTGGATTTGTTCAAAAAGAAAAAAAGAATAGAAAAGAAAAAAAAAAATAAAAATAATAAAAAATAATAAAAAAGAAAAAGAAAGAAAAAAAATGAAATGAAATGAAAAAATGAAAAAAATGAAAAAAAATGAAAAAAATGAAAAAAATGAAAAAATGAAAAAAATGAAAAAATGAAAAAAAAGGAAAAGTATAAAAAAATAAAGAAAAAAAAAGAATAGTAAATTAAAATTAAAAAATGGAAAAAATGCAAATAAAACAGTACTTATTCCTTCTAACTTTTCTAGTCTACACCTGATGAATTACAGTAATAGAACACCCATCCTTTCTGTGGTTAGGTTGTTTGAAGAGCCTCCCAACCTTCCCTGTGAAGGGGTCCTTTTGGTCTAGAAGATTTTACGGTGTAGGCAATCCTATAGTACTTGCTATAGGCCTTGACCAAGGGAGTTGGAGAAAAACCAGAGAGAAAATCCCCTGTCCCTTTAGAAAAAAAGAGTGAGATTTACTTGCTAAAGCCCCTTTTTCAACACACTTGACTGCTTGATGAGCCAAGAAATTAGTCCCCAGACAGACTACCAGACCAAAGAACTGAAATTTAGACCAATGTCCACACCAGAGAAAGCAAAGATACTTGATGTAGGCTGCAAATCCACACCAGAGACAGCAATAATACTTGATATAGCTTGCAAGACTATACCAGAGAACCTGTTGCTAAAGTTGAGTTAAATGAAGAACTAACCTTGCAACAAACACAGCCAATGGTGGCCAAAAAACAGTGAAAACTGAGTGAGGAACAAGGATATCACCTCCGGATGGTTGTATGATAATTAAAGTTGCCCCAAACTATCTTATTCAGTATGTACACACAGACCACTATCTAAGAGCCCATGCACACCAACGATTTTGGCACCTGTGCCAACCAAATTGAATAAAAACCCTCCAGAAGCGCTCCCCAACCTTCTAAAACAGAGGCAGGCGGGCCACCCAATGTCAGAGGTGCCTCCTGAAGCGGCCCAGCCTCCCTGAATCTAGAAAACCAATAAAAACATCTAATCTACTTAGAAAAATTCACTACAACTACTAAAACCCTTAAAACACAAAATTATGCTATAACAACATTGAGACATGAAATATAGAGCTAAATTAGCCCAATCTAATGGTACTAAGCACTTAACCCTAAGACTTAAGGTTAGCCCGTAAAACGCAAAAAACAAAATTAAACACCTATCTTTTGTAACTGAAAAATGAGGAAATGACCCCTTAAAACTTAGAATATGAAAATTATCACAAGACATGAAATATATAGAAAAACTGAGGCTATCCAATGATAGTACCCACATATCTGCAGTCCCAATATTCACGGAATAAATCCAGAAAAACACCCAATTCTTCAACAGATGCAAACAGTGCCAAAAAACATGACAAAGGCCAAATCCTCCCTCCAATTAAGAATGTTTACATTCTTTTTTCATCAAACCACCATTTTCAACCTTCTTCCCAAATCTGCCTCTGAAATGGGTCCTTGCCAATACTGCATTGACAATAATCTAATCTGCACCATCACACCTCCTGTCCATCCATACTGAACGTCCTGTGATGTCTGCCACTCCAGAAAGAAGACCTGCTACAAACCTGGTCCATTATCTTCTGCAACAGCTTCACCTCCACCTCAACCTGGTCCATCTTCTACCAGCTCCAAAAGTTCTGGACCATCCATCTTGATTCCCAGATTAATCAAAAAGCTACACCCTTCCCAGAAGAGTGCCAAAACCTCTAAAACAACAAGTTCCACCATCCCTGGTCCATCTGATGGTAAAAAACTTCCATTTCTTCTTTCCACTTTATAAAACTGATTACTTCTCAGTTCCTTCATCTTCTGACAGTGATGATAACAATGTAGGATCCATTGAACCAACAACACAAAACCACTTGCCTGCAATTAAGGTCAACTTCCAACAACACACATCTCAACAGAAACACCTTCTGCTAAACTACTTCCAATCCACTCCTGCTAGAGATCCACAGGACATTGAGAACAGAAGACACCTCATTCACCAGTTCAAGGCTAATTCTGAACACTTCATTTCATCTCTTGATTCCCTCTGTATTTCCACTAGTACTTGAGCTTGATTCAGGAAATAAAAATTAACCACACCCTCTATAGGATGTAGCCACAAACAACCATCAGTTTTAAGTTTTGGGGGACAATCCTCATTTTATAGTCTTGGGGGACTCAAAAACCCTCTGTTTAAAGTCTTGGGTGACTCAAATCCTAAATCATAAACCCAGAACCAGAGATCAACCACATTAAGATTCAGAGAAAAAACTAACATTCTGGGGTAATTGTGAATAGAGCTGCAAGCCCATCAATTACCCCTAAACTTTCCTTTGCTAAACTTAGAGGCTCCCCCTGTGGATACCCACTGCCAATCTTTCAAACCCATTCCAACAAAAAAAACCCATTCCTCACTTTATAGTCTTGGGGAACTACACCATCAAAAAAACCTCAGTTTAAAGTCTTGGGGGACTAACACAGTGTTCAGTTTAAAGTCTTGATGGACTACCAGAAATTTGCATAAAATAGACCCAGCCAATTTCATACAGAATACACCTACAGCCAAACTTCTGAACTTTCACCTTCACTTCATTATCTACCCTTTACTGAAAAAATCTCCTTCTTATCTCTTTCCATCATCTTTTCTCACCACAGATCATGGCTGGATCCCCTGATTTTGACCCCTCCAATCTTCTTTGACTCACTGCTCTCAAGGACTATGCCTGTAAACAGTGCATCCACATGTGCAGACCTTGCACATTCACTCTTCAAACTCCTGAGGCCAAATTCTACAACAGGGCCTGTGATTCTTGCCACTCCAAGAAGTAGAAATGTGACAGAGATGCCAACTACCCTATTCCTCCTCATTTGCCTTCTCATAAATACCAATCCAGATCCCCAGAGCTTGGTCCAGCCTCTTCATCTTTATCCTCAGCACCATCCAGAAGATACCGGAACTCAGTTTCCAGAACTCTCCCAAAAAGGCCTGCTTTAACTTCCCAAGAAACAGCTTTTATCTCTGCTAATTTAGCTCCAAATACTTCAAAATCAGCTCCTAGGCTTCTAGACCGCGTCCAGGCAGCCTGCCTGCCTCACTAGACAGTGAATATCAGGCTAAAAACTTCCAAAAACAGCCAGAAAACAGCCAAATTCCTCCAATCAACAAAAACAACTCCACGCAGCCACCTACCACTGCTCCCAAAGCAATTCAGCCAACTTTTCTAAGGTTCAGAAACTCCAAAATTTCACAAACGTTTAGGAGACCTTCCAGAGGACCCCAGGAAGACACCAGAGCACCCAACACTGCACCAAAACAACAATTTTTCCCCCAGTTAAGGCAACAAAACTACACCTCTCCTCTGCCAGCCAACTATTCTTCTGAAAGTTCCATTCCTTCAAGAGCTCCATCCAGAAGAGATCTATCTACTCCCAGATTACCCTCTCCTGCCCCATCCTATAATAACCCTGGTACTCCATCACCAGTAACTCATACAACTGAATCAAGCAGAAATATTAACAACAACAGCAACAACAGGCCTCCTGCTCCAACTAGGCCGCGGGAACATCAGCCTCCTAGTTCACCTTCTCAAAACCTTTCAGAGGAAGACCAAGAGAATCCATATCTTTCCCTGATTGATCCACCTACTATCACCATTCCAAAATCTTCAGAAGTCCAAATTACGGCCGCTTACAAATTTGATGAGCTTCCAATCTGTAAGTACCACATTAATTCATCCAATTTCTTCATTAAAACCCAATTATTCTTGTCTAGTTGGAATCCCTCCTCTTGAATCTACTATTGGAGTTGGCCAACCTCTAGAAACTTCTTTGACCATGGATTATGGAGACATGAAAAAACACCTCAGCACCATGTGTTCAAACATGCTGAAAGCCTTTGCCCTCCATGGACCTTTAAATGACTTTGAGAAAACCTTGAGGAAACAACTATTGGACAACCACTGGAAGATGTCTAGGATCATTAAGCACACTTTCCAACAATCCATTCCTGCCTCTTTTTCTTCCTCTTCTGAACTTCCATCCAAACCCATTCATGCCCATTATAATCCATATAATCTCTCCAGCAGGATGCACATCAAAGAACACAGTTCTTCCCACAACCCCAACAAAAAACAAAAACGACATCATAATCGGGACCAGCCTCCAAAAACTTCATCATCCAGACATTGAGCTCCTGCAAAAATATTAAAAACATAATAATAAATAAAATAAAATAAATTAATAACTATAAATTCTAATTTTTTTTTACAGTCTACTAACATACTAAAATTAAAAATCGATAAATAAAATAAAAATAAATGAAATAAAATAAAGATAAAAAATAATACAAATGGTATCCCCCAGCTAATTGATGAGCTGATCCCCTGATACCTTACCCACATCCAAGTGCACCTTGATGAGGATACACCTTAAATGATTTAAATGATTTGAAATAAGAAACATAAATTAAGGGTAATAATGATAATAAAAAATAAAAAATGAAATTAATGAAAATTAAAATAAAATAAGATAAAATGATAAAATAGCATTTCACGGCCAATTGATGAGCCTTTCTCCACCAATTATTGCCCACATCCAGGTGATCCTGATGTTGTAACACCCTATATTTTTGATTTTATAATTTTAACAACCCCCATAAAAAATTAAAAGAAAAAAAGAGAAAAAATAAAATAATCTGAAACTACTATCTAGCAAAATCATAACTAAAAAATCAAAGAAAGTCCAGCTCCATGGCTGGTTTAGATTAAGAGAATTTCCAGTAAGAGAAAGTCCAGTCCATAGAAATGATCACTGGGTGGACTCCCTCCAATAAGTAAAAATTATGGGAGACCACAAGTGATCCACCACCAACCCAAAAAAAACCAAAGATAAAGAAGCCAGTCCCAAACCATTTTAAAGTCATAGTGGACTTAAAAACTGAATAATAAACAATTGAACTAGAATTCAACTAGGAAAAACAAAAGACTTGAGACAGAAATTCTGGGTTAACTGTTCTACAGAGCAGCCAGCTCATCAGTTACCCCCACACTTGCCAAAATAAAATCTAGAAGCCCCCCCTGGGCACCTTCTAACAAAAACACAACATCCAACACAATAGACCAAAAACAATAAGAGTGAAGAGTCCAGGACTTGAAAACCAAAGGAAATTCCAGTTTAAAGTCATAGAGGACTAAAACCTGTGAAAAGAAACCAATACTAGGGTTCAACCAAATTAAGAGAAAGGGTTGGAAACATACAATCTGGGGTAACTGTTCTACAGAGAAGCCAGCCCATAAGTTACCCCTACACTTGCCATGATCAAATCTAGAAGCCCCACCCATGGGTACCTTCTAACAAAAAGTTTCAAACACAAAAGTTACTCTGTAACACCAAAAATTCAAAAATTTAAAGAACGTTCCATAGTTTATCCTCATTGCGGAGTCAATCTTCTTGATGCCTAGTGCCTCTAGGATAAAACCTCTTTACCTGATCTGAAGCCACTCTCTCCTTTAAGACTGCACCATCCAACTCTTCCAAAACATAAGAACCTCCAGACACCTGAGATCTGACTCTGTAAGGTCCATTCCATCTGTCAGCAAACATTTTTCCCCACTGACTCTCCAAACTTCTTTTATAAACCAAAACCAAAAAAACAGGTTTCAAGGGATTCCTGAGTCGGTGAGCCAACTTCTTGTCCCAGTATCTGACTGATTGATTCCTAATCTTCATCATTCTAGAGTATTTCTTCTCTTGACATTCCTCTCTACATTCCAACTGTTGCATACTGGCACAGAGAAATTCTTCTGTTGAGTGCACATCATCCCAATCAATTCCCAGATAAGAGACAGCTTCCAAGTCCACTGGTAGAACAGATTTCTGACCAAACATTAACTCATAAGGAGAATAGCCAGTTTTCCTCTTCACAGTGACCCTATCAGAAAATAATACCAAGGGTAAATAATGCCTCCACTTTTCAGCACTAACCCCACACATCTTTACCAAAGCACTCTTGATAACTTGATGGACTCTTTCAACCATGCCTTCAGCTTCAGGATAATAAGGTGTAGCCGCTCTAATTTTAGAGCCAACACTAGCCACAGCTTCTTTAAATTTGGCACCAAACTCTGTCCGCCATCAAAAGTCACCAACTTCATCAACCCATACCTATAATTCCACTCCTTCTTCAAAAACTCTGCCACATTCTTGGCAGTCAAATTAACCAGAGGCACTGCCTCAACCCAACCAGACAAATCATCCCTAGCAAAAATCAAGTATTTATACCTGCCCTCTTTGATATGGAAAGCATCCAGACTGACTCTTCCAAAAACAGTTTATTTACCAGTAGCACGGCCAACCTCTTTAGGTTTCTTTGAAATTCTTCACAAGATTGAACCCAACCCTGAACAGCCAACTTCATACCTGGCCACCATAATCTGTCAGCTACTCTTCTATAAGTCTCCCCAAAGCCTCTATGACTAAAGTCTTCATGCAAAGACTTTAACACAACTTCTTGACCCTTCTTCTGAGTCACCACAACTTGAGGATTAGGATGTCTCCTCCTCATCAACCTTCTTCCTGACACATAAAATCCAGGACTCTTCTTCTTGATTTCCACCCAAGTATCATCATCACAACTATCTGGCCTCTCCAAGGTCAACAGATATTCCACCATAATATAATAGAACCCAGACTAACTCCAGGTCTCATCTTCAAAATTCAACAAAACAACATCCAAGGGTACAACTATGTCATCAAAATTACCAGTGTGAACATGAGCCAATGGAACAGCTCAACCAGGATACCAATCCTGAAATTTTGGAAAATCCTTCTCTTTCCACTGAATCTTGTGAGAATCCAGTTCACTACCAAAAACACCATTTTCCAAATTTGAGAAGTCCCAAACAACAACTCCATCTTCATCAACAAGAACATCCTGATCACCAGAATCAAGATCAGATCCAGCCAGTTTAGCCTCTTGGGGGAGGTCAGAAAAATCTTCAGCACCCTTTGTGCTGGCCCTAACCACTGGAACATCTTCATTAAACTCTCCAGCCTCAGAATCTTCATCTGTAGGTGGCCTCCTTGATAATCCATTAGGCATTGTAAAAGTTTTTCCTGTTTTGTGTACCAGGTCAAAAGAAAAATTGTTGAATAAATGCCACCCACCTAGTCATTGGAGCATTTGGAAGACTAGGTGTATTGATCATCTGAACTAAAGATTTTTCATCCACCTGCAGCTCAAAATGCTGCCCCCACAAAACAGTCTATAGCTTCTTTAAAATTTTTCTACCCCACACAATTCCAACTTAGGTTAAGAATACCTATATTCCACCTCATTAAACACCACAGACTCATATCTTACTGGCCTGACCCTACCAGTTTTATCTTCCTGAGACAAAACAGCACCAGCAGCAATATAGCTTGAGTCCACTGCCAGATAAATTTTTCCAGCACCAACACCATAATCCAACTTGTGAAGAATAATATCTTTCCCAACAACCTTTTTCAACTTCTGAAAAGCCTCTTCACACTCTTCAGTCCATTCCCAATCTGCATCTTTCCTGGTCAACCTCCTTAAATGTGAAGCTAACAAAGGAAAATCCTTAATAAAAATCTTGACATATACACATACACCCAAAAATCCCCTGACTTCAGTAGTATTTTTAGGCCTTGGCCATGACTGAATTTTATTAATCTTTTTCTTTGCTATAATTTTTCCCTCTTTACATACCACATGACTCAGAATTTCCATATCAGGAACACAACATCAGATTTTTGACCCTGAAATGGTCAAACCAGCCTCTTCAATCCTAAACAACACTCTCTCTAGAGTAATTGCATATTCCCAAAAAAACCTCCTTATGCCAGGTTTCTCTTCTAACACCTCATTACCATAATCAGTGGATGGTCCTTTAATTCCACCATCATCAATAAAAATACCAGAACAAGTAGGAACCTCATCCTGCAAAATCCAATCCATCTGTGCTTGATATACTGCCACTGAATTAGTTTCTCCTTGAGGCAACCCAGTTAGCTGAAATCTTCCCAAAGGAGTCTCAAAAGTTGTGAGAGGCCTTGAATCCGTATGAAGTTTTCTCTCATCATAACCACCCATAACATCACCCAAACAATAACACACCCATCCAGCAAAAGCTTCAACAAAATCCTCGGCACTTGGTGGCATACCAGCATCCTTCATAATGACTCTATTCATGGCTCTAAGATCTTGAACCACATCAACTTTACATTCTGCTTCTTTACACAGAAAACCGCACTTGAGTAACCGGATGTCAATTTCTTGTATAACCCAGTCATGACTCTTTCCCTAATAATCTCCACAGAATCCTCTCTGATAACAGCTGGAATTGGAATAGGTTTGATTTGCCAAGGTTCATGACAAACAACAGGAACAAGTAAGGTTCCCCATAAGAGTGCTTCAACACACCCCTTTCCTCCTCAACAAAAGCCACAGCTTTTTCCCTTAGCACAATAACGTGCAACAACAACTTCTTTTCTTCATCAGAAAACCACCCATCAGGACCAAAATTAACAACTTTCAACCTTTCAACAGTCACCCTATCCGTCTCTACAAATTATGGAGGATTCTTCACCAAAGGAGTACAGTACGGATCTCTTGAAAAAGGAGGTCTCTTCAAGGGCAGATTCTAACCCACAGGCATAGGCTCATTGACAAGCCTAATCTTCTGCGCTACCTTCTTATACTTTGCTGCTCCAACTTCAACTTGAGTGATATTCCGGAAATCTTCACCACCAGACCTGGAACAAAAACCAAGGGTTTCCCCATTGCTCACATGTGTGGCCAAGGTAATGTTTTTGAAAGGTGTAGAAGAAACCCTAGTGGTGCACAATTGGGATGACTTACGTTTAGACCCCAATCTCACCACTCCAACACTTTTCCGCAATTCCAAATCTTCATCTTCACTTCCGTCTTCCAAATCTTCAAATCTTGATTCATCTTCAGAATCAACTCTTTTAAAATTGTGCAGTTTGTCCTCATGCGGGAGGCCCAAAAATTGATCTTGATGATCTTCTTTCTTCATAATTTTCTGCAGTTTAACCTCATGCTGGAGGCCCAAAAATTGATCTTGAAAATCTTCTTTCTTCAAAATTTTCTGCAGTTTAACCTCATGCTGGAGGCCCAAAAATTGATCTTGACAATCTTCACAAAAATATTTTTAATCTTCTTTCTTCATTATCTTCATATTTTTTTATTGATTTTCTTGAATTATCTTGAAATTTTTATCTTCTTTTCTTGAGTTTTCTTCTGGCCTACAAAAATAACCAGTGGTTTCCCTACTGCTCACAGGTGTGGCCCAGGTAATGTTTTTGAAAGGTGTAGAAGAAATCCTAGTGGTGCACGATTGGAAGGACTTACTTTTAGACCCAAATCTCAACACTCCAAAACTTTTCCGCATATCTTTCAATAATGATATATAACCAATCTTCTTCCTTGAGCTTGAATTAAAAATAATTGAGAATCTGGAGAGAGAACAGAGACTTGATAAAAAACTTGATTAATACTTGCAGAGAAGAGAAACATTAAAAAGAGAAAGTTGAAAATACACTTGGTATATCTCTAAGGGAGCTGAACTACTACAACCTGGGATTTCCTCATCTTGGGGAGAGGTTGTAGCACTAGGGTGATCAGCCCTCCTCATTCTAAAAAAGACAGACCCTCACTAGAGCCTGAACCACACTGCAAAAAACCAGAGGCAGAACCCACTTCTCTTCTTCTCCTACAACAATCCATGCACTGGCAAATTGAAGATAAACCAGGCCTGGTCTCCCAACCATCCTCTCCAGGGGATGATAACCTCATGTGAAGTCTCCTTTCATCTTCACCAGTCAACTCCGAGCTGATTCCCAAATCAAATTGATAACCAATTCTTGCCTGAAAATCCATCAAGAATGGCCCACCCAAAACAGCTTTAACTGTTCCCTTAAAAATATAAAAATGAACCTTCCCTGAGGCTCCACCAACATCTAAATTCACAAACTCAGAAGTTTCAACCAATTCAGTGACATGGCCATAAATCCCTCTCAAATTCCCACAAATACCAGTTTTGATGGGGAGGCCCAAATGAGTAGCCTCAAGCAAAGAAATCAGGTTTATCTGAGAACCTGAATCAACCAATGCCTTTTCCTCCCTACCATTCAGAGTGAAATTGACATAACCCAGAGGAGCAGAAAAATGAGCTTCCAACCCCTCACTATACGTTTCAGCAGAATCACAAATGTATTCCACCTCCCCAGAAGAAACTCTTCTCCTGGTCAACAACTTTTTCTGTCTATCAGCCAACCCTGGACTGATAGCATACAATTCCCCATAAGAAAGGGAAGCCTGACCCTGATTCATCCTTTCAAGAACAGAGTCCATAACATTAGGTTGACCAGAAACCACTGGCCTCTCAAAGTGAGCCCTTGGCTTCACTACCTTGGTCCTACAAGATTCTTGAGGACCAGCACCACCAACAGATTTACCATCAACAGGAACCAAACCAGATCCCTTTCCAGAACCTCTAACTCCAGAAGGATTTGGAAATTAAGCCAAAGTGACATTGTCCTCAGAGTCAGAATCAACCTCCATTGGCATTGGCTCACCATTCATGTCCAATGCACCAAAACTAGAGGGGCCCAAGTCAGCCATTCCCTTCTGCATCTTGTACAGCTCCTCTTTGCTGTACTTCTTCCTAGCTGCACTCAGCTTAGGATCCACCTTTGAAGCCTTTGGCTTTGATTGGGCCTGAGAACTGCTCTTAGGCATTCCCACCTTCCCTGCTTCCACATCATAAACACCAGCTAAGCATTCTCTACTTGACTGTCCACCACAGGAATACAACTCCAAACCACTAAAGGAAGTAGAAAAAGAGACCTTATTGACCTCCTTCCCCTTTCCCTTGACATCATCATCTTCCTTACCTGAAGACTTCCCCTGATCAGGAATCTCCTCAAACCTTGACCTCCTTTGATTGAGACCACCCCTTCTCCTGACCAAATCAACAGGAGCCTGCCCCTCACTGGGCTTTACAAATGAACCATCAGGGAACTTGAAAACCCTGCCATCAAATTCCACCTCTCCTTCAGACACATTCCTGTTCAATGCCTAACAATCATTGAACCTGTGCCCCCTCCTGGTGCAATAAGAGCAGGCCTAAGGATCACTCCTACCAGCCCTCCTTTCAAAATCTCTTGGCTGAGAAGGTGCCTTATTAACCTTCTTGGACTCCTGGACAAAAATGTGCAGATGTTTTGTCAGATCAGCCAACTGCTTCACCATTGGGTCCCTCTCCTGTTTGGGAACCTGCACTAAATTTTTCTCCTCCTTCTTCTCCCTAACTTCCTCTTCAGCCAAAGCCTCAGTGACTTTGCTGACATACTTGGCACACCCCTCCTGATAGGTGTCCACAGCCAATAACTTTAAATGGGCCTCAAAAGCCTCCTTCAACTTATCCAAGGCAGGCAGCTTCTGGTCCCCATTAGAAAGAGTCTTCATCAAGTCCTTCCTTAAAAGCTCCTTCAACACATCTATCCTTACATCTCTAGCCAGGGCAGACCAAAAAACATCCTTGGAAGCATTTTCATGTGCCAGCTCCTCTACTTCCATCAAGTATTCCACCTCAGGATCAAACTGTAGCAGAAAATTTCTGTAACTATGCAAGTTACCAACACTGCCATAAGATTTTTTTTCACTGAAAACCTTGTTCAGATCCACCATAGTGAACCTGATACCCCATCTATCTACCATCTCCCTACACCATAACTTCCAACCCCTCTTCTTGTAGCTAGGCATGGCCACAACCTCCTTCTCCACTTCCCTATCACCAATGAAGAAGATAATCTGCTTCACCATGTCCAGGTAAGAAGCACCATCCACTCCAGCAGCAGTTTCATACTTCTCTAGAAACCACTTGACATTCTCCCCATTAATCTAGGTACCATCCCAAGTTTTAATCCTTACACACTCCCTTACCATCACAGCAGGAGGACCATCTCCCCCACTGACAGTCACCACAGGAATGGAGGAACCAGAAGCCATTCCTCCAGACCAAAACACCAAAAAGAGCCAACCAAAGAAAACAGAGATTCCAAAGAACTAGCAAGTTCTATCCCATGTTGGGCGCCAGAAATGTAGACAATCCTATAGTACTAGCTATAGGCCTTGACCAAGGGAGTTGGAGAAAACCCAGAGAGAAAATCCCCTGTCCCTTTAGAAAAATAGAGTGAGATTTAGTTGCTAAAGTAAGTTGGTTCCTGTTTGCTAAAGCCCCTTTCTCAACACACTTGACTGCTTGATGAGCCAAGAAAGTAGTCCCCAGACAGACTACCAGACCAAAGAACTGAAATGTAGACCAATGTCCACACCAGATAAAGCAAAGATACTTGATGTAGGCTGCAAATCTACTCCAGAGACAGAAATAATACTTGATATAGCTTGCAAGACTATACCAGAGAACCTGTTGCTAAAGTTGAGTTAAATGAAGAACTAACCTTTCAACAAACACAGCCAATTGTGGCCAAAAAACAGTGAAAACTGAGTGAGGAACAAGGATATCACCTCTGGATGATTTTATGATAATTAAAGTTGCTCAAAACTGTCTTATTCACTATGTACACACAGACAACTATCTAAGAGCCCATGCACACCAACAAATTTGGCACCTGTACCAGCCAAATTGAATAAAAACCCTCCAGAAGCACTCCCCAACCTCCTAAAACAGAGGCGGGCAGGCTGCCCAACGTCGGAGGTGCCACCTGAAGCAGCCCGGCCTCCCTGAAGCCAGAAAACCAATGAAAACATCTAATCTACTTAGAAAAATTCACTACAACTACTAAAACAGTTAAAACACAAAATTACGCTATAACAACGTTGAGACATGAAATATAGAGCTAAATTAGCTCTATCTAATGGTACTAAGCACTTAACCCTAATACTTAAGTTTAGCCCGTAAAACGTGAAAAACAAAATTAAACAGCTATCTTTTGTAACTGAAAAATGAGGAAATGACCCCTTAAAACTTAGAATATGAAAAATATCATCAAGACATGAAATATATAGAAAAACTGGGGCTATCCAATGATAGTACTCACATATCCGCATTCCCAATATTCACGGAATAAATCCAGAAAAACACCCAATTCTTCAACAGATGTCAATTAAGACATGCACAAACAGCTCCAAACAACATGACAAAGGCCCCTGCCAATGTTGGAAGACCACAATTGTGGTCCAAAGGGCAGTGAGGGGGGGTAACTTAAGAATTTAAATCAAGGCATGTAGTTTTAAATCTTATATGTTTTATAACTCAATTAAAATGTATGAATGGATTATTATTATTACATTGTGATTATAGAATTTAAGCTATTTTAAATGCTAAAGCAGCAGAAGTAGTAGTATATTATAATATTTGATTGTATATAACAAAATTGTAAGTTGTAAAGGAATAAGGAAAAAAAACCAAAATGGAAGGCATTATATAGGCAAAAAGGAGATAAACCACAAATTTTTTAATTATATATAAAGGACTATGAGAGAAGAGAATATTCAAGAAAAAAATATTGCAAATATTATTAAGTTTTTTCTGTAAAGAATGTATCAATATACTGTATTTACTGTTTATGCAAAATTATTTGACTTATTTCAAAGACCCTGTAAATGTCACCTTAAAACAAAAAATTTGAATTTATTTTTTTAGTATTAATATATTTTCATTTCAGATCTCACCTGTCGTGAGGAAGTTGTTAGGGAATAAAAATATGAGAGACATTAAATTTAAATATTTACTTATTTTACTTATAGCAATTAGTTAAATCATTTTAAATAAAATAAAAATAAAGGTCTGGCTTCAACTTAGTAAATAATTTATTTTTTACCGGGTAAGTCTAGTAGCCTGGCTGACTCCCTCACTCCAAAAAAAACAATAAGAAAATGCTATGATTTATTCTTCTTATATTTCTTCAGTAGAGCAGAGAGGTTAGATATCTCATTCCCAGTTATCCAAAAATCATATTTAGAAGATTTATTCTTGAATCTCAATAAGTATTTGGTACCTTTTTCAGAAGTGATTATTTTGTCATTTAAAATCTTATTAATTTCTGCTGTTTCAGTGATTTCAATAGGGATCTTCTTTGGTCTTCCCCTCCTTTTGGAAATAAATCATTATTGGATGTGTAAGATTTCAGAAAAGATATTGGAAACACAGGGTGTTTCCTGCCATATGAAGAGTACAGGATAACTTAAACTGCATTATCACCAACTATTCTTCTGACAACAAATGGCCCTACAAATGGGTCTTTTAATTTGTTATTACCTTGTAAATTGAAGTGGACTGTATAAATCAGTGCTTCATCATGATTTTTAAAAGTTTATTCTCTATGGGATTTATCCCACCTTTTATTTTCACATTCAAATGATTTTTCAATAAATATTTGAGCATAACATCTGAAAGGTTGTTTCATTTGAAGAAAAGATTTTACGCTGTGGTAGCCTAAATTTTAGTATGGCATTTATGTATGTAAATGGATTTATTATGGCGTGCAAGATTGGTGTTATTATTTTATAAAAGGGCTTTATTAAATTTATTTGAATTTTAAATATATGGTTAAAAGCAAATGCCTACACGAAATCAATTTATTTTATGGAGGAAACTTATTTTTACAATCTGAAAAATTTATAAGTATCACGTCGAGTCACTCAAGAAACTTGGTAAATTTTTCCAGAATTTTTACTGTTTTTCTTTTATTTTTAAATAAATTTTAAAGATTTATAGAAATATTTACGTTTTCAGAAATTACTTAACTTTGATGAATTTTCACAGGGTAATTAGAGCTGCGCAGACTACGAAAATTAGTTTGGAAGGTAAAGGGGAAATGGCTCTATCATGTGTAATTTTTCTAGATTTTTTATTATAGTTTTAAAGGTTCTAATTGAGTCTGGAAGTCTGGACAGACTCTGTACGGGCTCCGGATTGACTCTGGGTGAGCTTTGGAGGGGAAAACTTAGGCACGTGACTAGGAATACTTAAGAGTCTCTCAGACTCGAAATTGAGGGGGGAGATACATCATACAGCTTAATCTTTAACCACCACGGTCTCATTTTTTATTACTCAACAAATTAAATAATAAATTGTAATACCCTTATAACTTTTTATTTTATTTATAACATTTTAGAAATACTACTCAACAATTTAAATCACACTTCATACAGGGTATCTTTAGAAAGGTCTTCATAACTGGGACTTGATTATTACTGTCTCATAAAAATTCAAATTATTATAAAAACATAAAAGTCAATCTTTTCAGATCTTTCACTGGTACACCTTAATTGTTGTTATCAGTATTTCTTTCTCAACAGCCACTTTTACTTAAATCTCAATAAGCGTTAAATATTTTAGAGTTTCATTATTTTTAACAATCAGATCCAAGTAGACTGGTTAGCTTAGTGATTTAGAATTCCCATTTTGTTATTTTTATTGGAAGGACAGGGTTTTCAGCTAAATCCACACATCTCCTCCAGATTCTGCTTACAGCAAGGCGACTGTAAGAGTTTACCTTACCATAGTTGGTGCCCAACGTGGGGTTTGATTTATCTAGCTTTCTTTAAAGACTTACTTGGATCAAGAACGTTCTTAGCCTGCAAGAGGCATATTTTCTGGAACTCTAATTGGATTTTTGTTATTGCCTGCAAGAGGCTTGTTATTTTATCAATTGTTAACGCTTTTCATTACTTATTGGGATGTCTTCTTCTGCTGTTGCTTCTGGATCTTCTAACCCTCTTACTCCCTCAGTTAGAATTGTTTCTTGGGATGGCCCAAAGTTTGATGGGGAGGAGTTTAAATGGTTCATTTGCAGGTATGAAGCTGCTACTGCTGTTGATGGTGCTTCTCATGTGGATATGGTGAAGCAAGTTAGGTTTTTTATTGCTGATAGGGAGGTGAAAAAAGAGGTTATTGCTATGCAGGCATTTAAGGACAAGGATTGGGTTAAGCTTTCTAAAGCTATGGTTGATAGATGGGGTGTTAGGTTTACTATGATGGACCTCAATAAAATTGTTGGAGACTGGCAAGAAAAAAGGTGGAGTTTCTTCTATGGCTGACTTCAAAAAGCTCTGTGTTCAGTTTGATGAAGTGGTGGAACATCTCATACTGGTGGACAAGTTAGTGCATGAGAACCAAGCAAAATATTTGTTTTGGTCAGCATGCAGCAGGGATATTCGAATGGACGTCTTGAAGGATCTTTCAAGAAAAGATTTGATGAAGGAGCTGCCGGCTCTGTAGGTTATCAAGGACAATATTCAAGCCCATCTAAAGTTATTGGCGTTGGACAAATATCAAGAGTCATACACTCAATATGTTAGCAAGGTCAGCGAAGTTTTGGCCGAAAACAACGATATTATGGTCAAAGCCCAGGAGGCCAAGAAGGCACAAATGGGATTACCTGCTGCTAAAGTTGAGGGCAATGTAGATAATAAGATGGTCAATGATTTGGCTGATTTAACGAAGAAATTAAAAATATTTGTTCAACAGACACAGAAGTCTAACAAGGCCCCAATCGCTTCTTCGTTGACGTCAACTTCTTATCAGTCCAGAGGTTAGGAACGTCCAAATTATAATGGCAATAATAATGGTAACCGCTTCCCAGGCAATGGGAGAAATGGTGGGAATCGTGGTAGTAGTTATAGAGGTGGCTACAATGAGCCAAAGGTGTGCTCCTATTGTAATAGGAGGGGGCACAGAGCAACAGTTTGTTTTGCTCTTGATAAGGATATGGATGCTGGGCGAGTTCTTTTTGACGGTAAAGTTTTTAAATTTCCTGATGGTTCGTTCATCAAGCCCAGTGATGGACAGTCTCCTTCTGATTTGGTCAGAAGAAGTTTAACGGCTGAAAGGAGAGCCAGATTTGAAGAGGTGACGGATGAAGATGTTAATGCCAAGGGTGGCAAAAATGTTAATGGTAATGGTGGAAAAGCTGACAAAGGTAAAGAGAAAGAGGTCAGTAAAGCCACATTTTCTACTTCTTTTGGAGGTTTAGAGCTGGCAACGGTTTCCCAGGTTGAGGGTAGCTGTATGGCTGGTGAATATGATCTTAATGCTGCTAGAAGAGCAGCTGCTACTAAGGCGAAGAGTAGCATTCAGAGCCAATTTAGGGCTAATCCTGGCAAGGCCAATAACAAAGTGAACCCTTACTCTAAGGACAAGAATTCTAGTGCTCAAACTGCCGCCAACAAATTGAACCCTTACTCTAAGGACAAATTATATAAAATTCAGAAGGGGATTGCTGATATGGGGCCCCCTAGTTATGGCAAGTTTGATTTAAATGGTGAGCCTATGCCAGAGGATGATTCGGATTCTGAGGAGGACGTACCGTTGGCGTCTCTACCCAGACCAAGTTTTAGCGGTCCCATCACAATGGAGGGAGTAAGAAGGACTAGCGATGGATCAGGATTAGTGCAAGAAGCTGGTGATGGAGTTAGGGTTATAGAAAGTGAAGATGTTATAATGGGGGGTGAAGATGGCTCGGTTGGACCTCAAGAGGTACCCAGGGCCAAGGTTGTTAAATCAAAGGTCCAGTATGAGCGGCCAGTAGTTTCTGGTCAAGCTAATGCAATGGACGTAGTTTTGAATAGGGTGAATCAACTGCAGATTCCCTTATCTTTGGGTGAGTTATTTACGATTAGTCCAGTGCTTGCTGAAAAGCAAAAGAAGCATTTGATGAGGTGTTGGGTTTCCACTGGAGAGGTTGAATATATTTGTGAAAATGTTGAAAAGTTTGGGGAAGATGTAGATACACATTTTTCCGCTCCCCTGGGTTACCTGGTGGTAACTCTTAATGGTAAAGAAGTAAAGGCCTTGGTAGATTCAGGGTCTCAAATTAATTTAATTTTTATTGGAGCAAGCGACAAGTATAGGCTTGCCAATTAAAAGTGGAACTGGGGGAAACCTCAGAGGCATTGGAGGGCATGCAACAGAGCTGATGGGCACATCTGAGAATGTCAGGTTAGGCATTGGTGGATCTGTTGGTAAGGTTCACTTTTATGTGGCCAGAGGAGCAGTCAAAACTGTTCTTGGTGGTCCTTTTTTTATGGATTTTGAGACCAGGATAGGGTATCAAGCTGGCATGGGGATTAGTTTGGAAATCACTGGTGAAGATATGCGGAGGTTACATATGCGGTTAGCGCCTCCTGGAGATGAAGGTTGGGAAACACGGCCAGGGACTACTACTCTGTGCCAGTGTTGTGTTTGCACCAAGAAGCGGCATATAAAACGGACGGCTTCTGGTGAATTATGTTTGTTAGAAAGGGATGAATGCCCTCATTTTTTGGGGTAGCAGGGGCTGATCACTCTAATGTTGTAATCTCTCCTCAGGATGAGATCCCCGATTGCAATAGGTCAGCTCACTTAATGATAACTCAAGTGGATTCTCAATTATTTTCTGTTAATATTACTTTGGAGTGCAAATACGTTTTGGACTTTTCTATATGTTTATTGGATTTACCCTGTTTTTCTATTAAATTTAAAAATGGTGAAAAAGGCAAAATGGGCCAAATTAGGTTGGATAAAAATTGGAAGGGTATGTTTTTGGACCTCCAGCAAGAGGTTAAACTGCAAGTATCTCCTTCTATTTTTGACCTCCAGCAAGAGGTTAAACTGCAAAAATCACATCAAAACCCAATTAAAAATCTCAGTATAATTAAAACACAAAAAAATAATTTTTGTGAAAATTCAATTCCGGTTCTCCAGCAAGAGGTTAAACTGCCAACTTTCTTTACAGGTGATTTACTGTTGGATAAGGGAAGAAAAGGTGTTGGAAAATCTGTTTATAAATTAGACGAGGGAAAGGAGAAAAGGATAAAATTTAATAATGAATTAAAATATTTTTCTAATTTTTCTTATTCTGATTCTAACGATGAAGAAGATTTATTTGATGAATTTTTTAATGGCGATACAAAATTAAATGATTTACCTCAAGCTTATTTAGATGTGGACGCAGCCAAATATAGGAAAGTAGCAAATAAAGTTCGACCTATTAATGAACCGCTACCTGCCGAATTAAATCCACCCTTGAGAAGACCAAGGTTATCAAGAGATCCTTATGAAAGTCCATTGGTAAAGAATCCGCCTGAATTTTCTGAGACGTCAAGAATCACTTTTGAGAGATGGGGTGTTGTTAATTTTGGACCTGATGGTTGGTTTTCTGGTGAAGAGAAGAAGTTGTTGTTGGATGTGATGGTCAAGCGAGAGAAGGCCATTGCTTTTGTAGAAGAGGAGAGGGGTGTGTTGAAGCATTCCTATGGGGAGCCTTACAAGATTTCTGTGGTATGTCATGAACTGTGGCAGCAGAAACCGATTCCTATTCCGGCTGCATTAAAAGAAGCCTATATTGAAGTTGTCAGAGAGCAGATATGCACTGGACTGTATGAGGAATCAACGTCAAGTTATTCTAGTCCGGTATTTTATATCAAGAAACCGAATGGAAAGCTTAGAGTTGTTCATGATCTTAGGGAATTAAATAGGGTTACAATAAAAGATGCTGGGATACCGCCTAGTTCTGAGGAGTTTGTTGAAGCGTTTGCAGGGAGAGTGTGTTATGGTTTGGGAGATATTATGGGTGGATATGATGAGAGAGAGTTACATCCGGACTCAAGGCCTCTCACTACATTCGATACACCACTAGGACGTTTACAGTTAACAAGATTACCTCAAGGAGCAACAAATTCAGTTGCAGTTTATCAAGCTCAGATGGCTTGGATCCTTCAAGACGAAATTCCACAATATGCTGGAATCTTTATAGATGATGGAGGAATTAAGGGACCAACAACCAACTATAATAACCAGGTGTTGGAAGAGAACCCTGGGATACGCAAATTCATTTGGGAGTTTGCAATTACAATAGAAAGAATCTTGTTTCAAATTGAAGAGGCTGGTTTAACTATTTCAGGTTCAAAATTTTCATGTTGTGTGCCAGCCTTAGAAATATTAGGCCATGTGGTATCTAGAGAGGGTAGGATTATGTCCAAGATAAAAGTTAACAAAATTCAGTCCTGGCCAAGACCCAAGAATACGACTGAAGTCAGAGGGTTTTTAGGCGTTTGCGTATATGTTAGAATGTTTATTAAGGATTTTTCTTCATTGGCAGCTCCATTGAGACGGTTAACGAGAAAGGATGCAGATTGGGAGTGGGATGAAGAGTGTGAGAAGGCGTTTGTGAAGTTGAAGGAGGTTGTAGGGAAGGATTTAGTCCTGCACAAGTTGGATTATGGAAAAGATGCTGGCAGAATTTATTTAGCATTTGATTCAATTTAGGTTGCAGCTGGGGCGGTTTTGTCTCAGATGGATAAAGCTGGTTACATCAGGCCAGTTAGGTATGAATCTGTAGTATTTACTGAGGTTGAATCAAGATATTCTCAACCAAAATTGTAATTATGTGGTGTGGCAAAAATACTAAAGAAACTTCAGCATATTTTGTGGGGGTAACATTTTGAGTTGCAAGTGGATGTGAAATCGTTAATCCAGATGATTAATTCCCCAAGTTCACCGAACGCACCCATGAAGAGATGGGTAGCTTTTATTAAACATTTTTTGTTTGATTTGGTTCATAAGCCTGTCAAGAATTTTACTATGCCAGATGGTTTATCAAGGAGACCAACCACTGAAGAAGATTCAGACTCAGAAGAGTTTGATGAAGATATACCTATTATCAAAGACATCACTAAAGGAGCTGAAGACTTTCCATACCTCCCCCATGAGGTTAAACTGGCAGGACTATTGTGTTTAGATTATGGTAATGATGACCTCCACCAAGAGGATAAGCTGGAAAATAGTTTTCATGTTAATAAAGGTGTTGGAAAAGGTGTAGATAAATTCGGTAGAAAGGAGGTAGAAGAAGATGTGGTGTATGTAGAGGAAGATTGATTGGTAGTGTGGGATAGTAGTAAGTTAAGGAATGGTGTATATGTTGGAGAATTAGAGAATTTAAATAAAAAGGTGGATAAAGAGAAAGAGGTATTTTCAAATACGGTTTACGAAGGATCCAAAGGTTCAGAAGAAAAACGTCAACATAGCTCGATTAAAGATTTATTTAGGGGTCAACAATTATTGGCTCATTCATGTGCAGGTGATATTGGTGATATAGAAGTCCCTATTGATGTTATATTAATCGATTTTCAAGATGAAGTCTGGGGTCAGACAGGTTTATATTTTTTGTTAGTCAAATATTTGTTGACTTTAGAGAGGCCAGAAGATTGTGAAGACAATGATTGGGTGGCTATCAAGAGGAAGTCATCTACGTTTTACCTATCTGGTCGACCTTTAATGAGGAGAAGGTATCCAAATCCTCAAGTAGTTATAACTCAACAGAAGGGGCAAGAATTAGTTTTGAAATCACTGCATGAAGATCTCGGGCATAGAGGCGTTGGAGAAACGTTTAGAAGAATTTCTGATCGATTCTGGTGGCCTGGCATGAAGATGGCTGTTAAACAGTGGGTTCAGTCATGCGAAGAATGTCAAAGACGAAGTTATTTAAGGCCAAAAGAACCTGGACACACGACCGGTGAATATACGCTCTTTGGGAGAGTTAGTTTAGATGCCGTTCATATAAAAGAGGGACGGTATAAATATTTAATTGTGGCCAGAGATGGTTTATCTGGTTGGGTAGAGGCAGCGCCTCTTATTAATTTAACTGCCAAAAATGTGGCAGAATTTTTTTTTGAAAAATTGGGTATATAGGTATGGGGTGATGAAGTTGGTAACAGTAGATGGAGGTCCTGAATTTGGGACAGAGTTTAAAGAGGCCGTATTGAAAGTTGGATCAAAGGTTAGGGTAGCAACCCCATATTATCCTGAAGCTGAAGGCATGGTTGAAAGAGGGCATCAAGTTATTAAGGATGCTTTAGTTAAAATGTGTGGGACAAGTGCCAAAAAGTGGAGGCACTATTTACCTTTAGTTTTATTTGCTGATCGAATCACTGCCAAAAGGACAACCGGATTTTCACCTTATGAACTTGTTTTTGGACAGAAAGAAGTTTTTCCGGTTGATTTAGAAGCTGAATCATATCTTGGAGCTGACTGTGACACGGTCAAAACTACTGAAGAATTATTGTGTGCAAGAATGATGCAGCTAGAAAAGAAAGAAGAATATTTAGAAAAGGCATATTCGCGGATGATGAAGATCAGAAACCAATCAGTTAGATATTGGGATGAGCGGTTGGCACATCGATTAAGGAAACCTTTGAACCCAGGTGATATGGTCTTGGTGTATAATAGGAGTTTGGAAAGTCAGTGGGGAAAGATGTTTGCAGATAGGTGGAATGGACCGTATAAAATCAAGGAGCAAGTTTCCGGCGGTTCATATGTGTTAGAAGAGTTGGATGGAGTAGTATTGAAGAAGAGGGTAGTGGCCGATCAAGTGAAACGGTTCTATCCTAGAGGCACCAGGAGTGCCAAAGTCTTCCTCCACAATGAGGATAAACTATGATATAGACGAAATTTTATGGATTCCTCCGCAATGAGGATAAACTATGACAGTTATCAAATTTTATTACCCTCTGCAATGAGGATAAACTATGATATCAACAAAATTATTATGGATTCCTCCGCAATGAGGATAAACTATGATATCAACAAAATTTTTATGGATTCCTCCGCAATGAGGATAAACTATGATGTTTATAAAAATCTTATCGACCTCCGCAACAAGGATAAACTATCTTCTTTTTTATCAAAATACTTTATAGTTGTTACACTGCATATGGGCGACGAAACTGTGATGAAACTTAATGAAATGCAAGAATACCTTCTTTGAAATTTTCGAAATTTAAAATTCTTAAAATATGGGTGAAGATAGTGTTGGAAAATTTTAAAAATTTATTGGAAGAAGTGTTCACAGGGGAACCTTCTTAATTTAAATATTGGCAAGTTTGGGGGTAATTGATGGGCTGGCTGCTCTATACACAACTACCCCATAATGTTCGTTTCCAAAATTTTCCCTGTTTCTAGTTGAATCCTGCCTTTGTCTTTTAATTATAGGAAGTCCACTAAGACTATAAACTGGAACGAATCAAGAGACACCGTTCTCAACGCTGGATTCAAGATTCTTTTATTTTATTTTGTTTTTGATTTTTTTATGTTAGATTGTGATTTCTTTTCTTTAATATATATTATGAATTATTGTAAAGGTGATGCACACTGGTGGTCTCTAATCATTTTTATAAATTGGAGGGAGCCCACCCAGTGATCATCATTATAAAAATTATCTTCTAAAAACTTTCATTTATTTTCTTTCTTTTCAATTTCTCAAAATTGTGTAACCACATCAAGTTGCACTTGGATGTGGGTATGATGTCGAGGGTACGGCTCATCAAATGGCCAGGGGGCATCTTTTAAAATTTTATTTTGAAATTTTTTTATTACTTTTTTTTATCTTTCTTTTCACATTCGTTTATCTTTAAAAAAATTATTAAATTTTAACTTTTATTTCAAAACTATCTTTTTTTAAAAATCTTTTATTTTATAAAAAATAAAAATAAAAATAAAAATAAAAATAAAAATAAAAATAAAAATAAAAATAAAAATAAAAATAAAAATAAAAATAAAAATAAAAATAAAAATAAAAATAAAAATAAAAATAAAAATAAAAATAAAAATAAAAATAAAAATAAAAATAAAAATAAAAATAAAAATAAAAATAAAAATAAAAATAAAAATAAAAATAAAAATAAAAATAAAAATAAAAATAACAATAAAAATAAAAATAAAATAAATAATAAAATAACTAAAAATATAAAAAAAAATAAAAAAAATAAAAATAAATAAATAAAAGGTATTTTAGTTTTAGGTAGTTTAGATGTTTATATTATTATTTTTCAAACATTATTCAAGAAAGCTACGTACCAGGAAGAACACCATCAAGGGTTGTTATCTTTTGAAGAATTGAAATCAGAAAATTTAGAAGGACCTTGATCGATTTCCTGGGATTCAAATCTTATTTCACGGTCATGATAGTGTTGAAGCCAGTTGGCTATTTTGAAAAGGTCTCTTAACAGTTGTTCTCTCATCCAAGATTCTGATCTATCAGAGGGCGGGTATTGTTGGAAATAAGCGATAAGGTTATTAAAATTAGCAAAGAGCTTTTCAGACACTAGGTGAATTGGAACTCTAGGGAAGCTTGGATTAGGTTCTGGTAGTTCATAAGCTGAATATAGAATTGGAGAACCGGTGGACGCTTATCAAATTAAAATATCAGCAATATTAAAACCTGAAGATTAAGAAAATATAAAAGGGACAACTAACCTGTGTCAAAACTATCAAGATCATAGATAAATGGCTTACTTGGTAATGGAGTGGGATTTTGTATGTTTAAAAAAGGATTTTTAATTTTTGATAGATGAGGAGGACTGGAGTTGGATTTGGAGTTTGAAGTAGATGTTCTGGGCTTTTTGGATGAAACAAGAGAAGCTGAAGATTGCTGGCTATTAAAGGACCTTTTGTGCTTCAAGAAGTTGGAAGTAGAAGAAGAATTGTTTGAAGGTTGAAGCATGGACCTGGGAGCAGTAAGAGTTCTTTGGGGAGTAGCAGCAAGTCTAGATTGGAGAGAAGGACCCAGAGGATTAGGTGATGAAGAAAGATTTAAATAGGCTGATGGAGAAAAGGGATAGGATCTTTAGAAGTTGATGGAATAGGGGGTGGAGTAGAAGGTGAAGAAGAAGGAGGAGGTTTGCAGAAGGAGGCGAAGCTAGTAGTAGTAATGGGGAAAGAACCACAATTCAAGCCAGAAAATTTTCTTTTCTTCTCATAACAGGATAAACAGGCCCTGTTATAAGTGTGCTTTTGCCAGTTGAAAGTGAAGATACATTCCCTATGGGTGAAAGCACAATATTTGCAAGATTGATCAGCTGAAGCAATGAAGTCAGTAGGTTTCATTTTGTTAGGAGATATTTTTTTGAAGAAGAAAACTTGAAACTAGGATGAAGAAAGCTGGTGGCAAAATCTGGGTTCAAGGATAGAGAAGTTTTTAGGTCCACCAAGACCTTAAACTGGACTGTTATCAAGCTGTTGGGTCCACCATGACCTTAAACTGGATTTCTTATCAATCAAATGTTTGGTCCACCATGACTTTAAACTGGTAGTTCATTCATTGTTTAGTCCACTATGACTTTAAACTGGAAAATTAATATCTGCAGGATAATTCAACATTCATTGGTCCACTATGGCCTTATACTGGATTACTTGTCGATCAAATGTTTGGTCCACTATGACATTAAACTGGATTATCAATTTATTCAATCTTTGGTCAAGCCTAGGCCTTATTTAGGAGTTTATCAAGTTATTTATGCACCTAAACAATCTTTGGTCCACCAAGACCATAAACTGGCAATCGATTATATGTTTGGTCCACCAAGACTTTAAACTGGAATGTCAATCTTGTTTGGATAACTCAATTCAATCTTTTAATTTATCACTTTCCACTAAGACTCTAAACTGGTTATTCAATTATTTCTGGAATTGGGTGCTGATAAGCTTTAGGAGGTTAAAATTTTAGGTGGTGATGATGCTAAGGAAAGCATAATGGGTAATTAGGTGAAATTTGTGGCGCTTTAACATGTTCTAAAGTTAATATTATTATTGGAAGTCTGGAAAAAGTATTTTATGGGTTTGCTGTATAGCAAAGTTTGAAAATTGTGATGAAGGAATCAGAAGTTAGGATGGTAGTTGGATTTTAGGGAATGATTTTTTAGTTTTTTGGTGTGAAGCTTGGAGGACCTTATGGCGAGATTGGAATCATAGAATTCGGCTCAGTGGGGGGCCCTATGAGGTTGGAATCAGGAGTATTCAGCTCATAGGAAGATCCACTCTCTCAATGCTGTGACAAGAAGGAAGACTGGTATATGGGAGTCTGAAGGGATTCAAACCTTGCTCTCAGTAGTGGAATCATCACAAGATTTATTATTTATTATTTTATGTTAAGACAGAGAAGAAAGAAAACAACATTTATGTTGAAAGTTAAAGAAGACCAAGCAAAAACAAAATTTTATCAAGTTATACTGTTAGAAAAGATAATTTCTTTGAAATTGTTCAACATCATTATCAAAGCTTTGCATTAAAATTCTTCTTTTCATGAGGTCTTCATGGTTATTAGCTGGAGTTTCTTGAAAATAGGCCAGCATTTTTCATTTCAACTCATTAGTAAAGTCAAGACAAAGATAGCAATGAAAATTTGGATAATGATTGATATAGTCCGTCTTCACTCTACCAATGTCATCAGTGTTGGTTATTTCAACAGCTAGAAGTTCAAATATGTTATTAAGTCATAGGTTTAGTCAATTTTGATTAAAAGTTTTTTTAGTAAGATAATAGGGTCTTACATTTAGAGCCTGGAAACATAGTCTCAGCAAAGTTGGTTGGGGGCACTGGCGTTATAGGATTAGGATCTTGTGAAGGCAAAATTAGGCTGGGATCTGCTGATTAAGATTGAACTTTTGAAGCTGTTTTTGATCTTATTCGTTTTAAGAAGACAGGAATTTTTGATCGTTTTTTAGAATTTGAGGGATCAGGGAGAGCTGCTGGTCCTAAATATACGTTTGTTTTAGAAGGAACTATTGGCGGGTTACATTTGACTTTTTTCACACGGCATAAGTTGCAAGCTGTCCTGCCAGGAAGATTAGGGTTGGACATTAAACAAGGTACCTGGTATCGAGAGCAGAGTTCACATGGAGCGACAAGTTCTTTGAAAGACATATTGATGAAGATGAATTTTAAAGTTGATTAAAGAAGATGGTGTTTGAAGGTTAAAGATGAATATTGTGTTCGACCACTTATGCAAAGTTTTAAGAATGGGGACATTCTCAATTGGAGGGAGGATGTGGTAGCCTAAAGTTTAGTATGGCACTTAACAACGTAAATGGAGTTATTATGGCGTGCAAGATCGGCGTTATTATTTTATAGAAGGGTTTTATTAAATTTATTTGAATTTTAAATATAAAGAAATTTGGTTAAAAGCAAATGCCTACACAAAATCAATTTATTTTATGGAGAAAACTTATTTTTACGGTCTGAAAAATTTATAAGTATCAAGTCGAGTCACTCAAGAACCTTAGGAAATTTTTCCAGAATTTTTACTGTTTTTCTTATATTTTAAAATGAATTTTAAAGATTTATCGAAATATTTACATTTTCAGAAATTACTTAACTTTGATGAATTTTCACGGGGTAATTAGAGCTGCGCAGACTACGAAACTTAGTTTTAAATGTAAATGGGAAGTGGCTCTATCATATGTAATTTTTCTAGATTTTTTATTATAGTTTTAAAGGTTCTAATTGAGTCCGGAAGTCCGGAGGGACTCCATTTGGACTCCCTACGGACTCCGTACGGGCTCCGGATTGACTCTGGGTGAGCTCTGGAGGGGAAAACTTAGGCACGTGACTAGGAATACTTAAGAGTCTCTCAGACTCGAAATTGAGGGGGGGGATACATCATACAGCTTAATCTTTAACCACCATGGTCTCATTTTTATTACTCAACAAATTAAATAATAAATTGTAATACCCTTATAACTTTTTATTTTATTTATAACATTTTAGAAATACTACCCAACAATTTAAATCACACTTCATACAGGGTATCTTTAGAAAGGTCTTCATCACTGGGACTTGATTATTACTGTCTCATAAAAATTCAAATTATTATAAAAACATAAAAGTCAATCTTTTCAGATCTTTCACTGGTACACCTTAATTGTTGTTATCAGTATTTCTTTCTCAACAGCCACTTTTACTTAAATCTCAATAAGCGTTAAATATTTTAGAGTTTCATTATATTTAACAATCAGATCCAAGTAGACTGGTTAGCTTAGTGATTTAGAATTCCCATTTTGTTATTTTTATTGGAAGGACGAGGTTTTCAGCTAAATCCACACATCTCCTCCGGATTCTGCTTACAGCAAGGCGACTGTAAGAGTTTACCTTACCATAACGCCAGGATTTAAATCTAATTTAGGTGTTTTATTATTGAGAATTCAGGCAGGGGTATTTGGAACATATCCAAGCCAGAGCTCAAAAGGCTTTTTCTGAGTAACAGAATGAACAGTGCTATTATAAGCAAATTCCAAACCAAGAAGTAAGGTAAACCAATTATGAGTAAATCTTTTATTGTATTTGTACTAAAGCCAAAGGCACAATACATTCTTATCATTTACCATAGAGTCTGAATCATTCTTTCAGCTAATCCATCAGTTTGGAAGTGATTGAAAGTAGAAAGTCTCAGATAACAGCCACAAACGTCCATTAGAGACATCTGAAATTCAGAAGTAAATTTAGGGTCTATATCAGAGATTATGGCTTTAGGAAATCCAGCAGTATTAAACATATGGGATCACCACAAAAATGCTAATTATTTAGTGGAAACATCCTTGTGAGTAAGGATAAATTTACACATTTTTGTGAATCAGTTCACAATAACCCAAAAATATTTATAACTGTCTTACCCAACAAGGGGTAATCCTGGTATGAAGTCCATGTTTATTATTTGCCTTGGTTCATCAGGAGGTTCAATATGTTGCATTAATTTAGCTCTTTTACCAGTAAATCTTTTTGATTTTCCGAAAGGATCACAGGATTCAACATATAGTTTGATGTCTTAACACATGTAAACTCACCAAGCAGTGTTTTTAATTCTGATCATTGTTTTTTTCAAGATAAAAATGTCCAGCCAATGTTTCATCATAAAAAATTTTCAAGATTATCTCTTTCATAGAAGTTGGAATAACAATAACCTTACGCAACTTTCTTCTATAAAATAGATATCCTTCATCAATTGAAAACTTACCTTTTTCCAAAGTATTCTGGTACTTTGTTGGAAGGGCTTTAAATAATGCTTTTATTGAAGCTTTCTTTGAATAATTTAATATGGTACATAAGTTTTTTTATCAGTGTCCTTATCATATGAATCCAGAATAAGCTGTAATAGCTCTTCCTACATATCAACCACATATATTACATGAATATGAACTATCTAATCTTCAGAAACATATTCAGGATTTGAGTCAAAATTTGGCAAAGGTAACCTTGATAACATATCTTCATTTGAGTGAACAATACCAGCCCTATGAATTATTTTTATTCTCCCTCTGTATTCTTGAACAGCTAGCTGCCATATGAACATATTTCTGTTAGGTGTTCTCAAATTTAAGAGGGATTCAACTCCACTGCAGTCAGTGACAAGTTCAAATTTCTGGTCATCCAGATAATAATGTAGCTTCTCTAGAGCCCACACTACTGCCAAACACTCTAGTGGAGTGGCACCATATTTCAATTCACTGCTTCTCAAGGTTCTTGAAATATAACAGATTACTATTTTTGATACTTTATCATTCATCACTTGGTTCTGATGGAGGGAAGCACCAAGACCAATTAAAATGGAATCAGTGTATAAAACAAATGGTTTATTAAAGTCAGGTAATGCAAGAATTGGTGCTTACATCAAACAGTGTTTCATAGTGTCAAAAGCTCTTTGTCTTTCACTATTCCAGACAAAAGAAACATATTTCCTAGTCAATTGAATAAGGGGTAATGCTATGACTTGGTAATTTTTAATATACTGTCTATAGTATCCACATATTCCCGAAAAACTCTGGAGCTCTCTAACTGTGGTAGGAGCCTTCACCTGTTCTATGGCTGCCACTTTGTTTTGGTCAACACATATTTGTAAACCCAAGACAACATGACCAAGCACTTTTAAGGAATGGAAACCAATTTTGCATTTCTTCAAAGAAAGTGTCATATCTATATTATCCATCTAATGGAAAACTATACACAGGTGCTTAAGATGGTCATCAAATGTTTTTGAGAATATGATGATATCATCAATATAAACTATCAGCCATCCTTCAATTATTTCTTGATGGAATGTGTTATCCATAAATTTTTGAAAAAGTGAAGGGGCATTTTTAGGGCCAAATGGCATCCAAACATACTTATAAATACCCATATGAGTAGAATTCATCAGTAAATTTTGAGAATTCTTCTCAACAGGTACCTATTGATATCCCTTGTGACCATCCAAACAGCTTATATATTTAGCACCTTGTAGGGTAGCATGTATAGAGCTAATTCTAGGTAAAGTATAGATATCATAAAGAGTATAATTATTCAATTCTCTATAATCACCACATAACTTGGCTTTATCTTTTTCATAAGAAATTAGGACAAGTGAGATAACACAATATTTAGGTGTTTCCACTACCTTTTCAATAATATTCATTTTCAAAAGGGTAGAGATCTTATTTTCAATATCTTTTCTCTTTGAGAGAGAAGCAGGATAAGGCTTCTTCTTTAAACTAGGTGATATTTCTGTTAATTGGAAATCTAATGAAAGCTTCACTTCTTATTTTAACAATCCTAATTCATATGACCCATGAGCAAAGGCCATAGGAAAAGATTTTATCAATTTAATAATGGCATATTTTTCTTTGCCAGAAAGTTGTTCTCCAAAAGAAGCATTGTCAATTTGAGACATAAGTGAAGGCATTTCTTTTGTAGATCCTCTTTTATATTGAACTACAGAATTACATGTGTTTAATCCTGGTGTTAATAACTTCTTGGGGGAGGAAATTTTAAATTTTCTCTTCCCATTCATACCCATTGTGAAATATTGATTTGAAGTATCTAACTTAATGCCATATTTGGTTAAAATGTCATTTCCCATAATGAACCAACTACTCAAATTATCATTTTTCATGACAACAAAATCACATGTAGCTCTTAAAAAACTATGGATATATTTGAAAAATACTTTGGCTTTGTATTTACCAATGGGGGAAAAAACAGAGCCATAACCTCTCCAATTCTCAGAAATGATAGGCATAAGTTTTGATTTATAATCTTAATCCACTGAAGCAAGTGCTTTTTCATATACTAAACTTCATCCAACTTCAGAATCTAAGACAACCTCAATGTTTTTTCCATTGATCAAGACTGGTGCATTGAGAGGGGAAATAATAATTGAACTCTTATCAAGGTTTTTTATGATCTCAAAATCCTCTAATGTATATAAATCATTATTCTCAACATTAATATTATTCAAATAATGAATATCTTCTTCCAGCATCAAATTTTCCTGTTGAGATTCATATGAAGTATTGCTGGTACAATCACTTGAAGTATCATCCAGTGCTACTGTGTCATCAGCATGTTCCTCTGTCTGCTTAACTAGATGTATCTTGTTGTCACAAATATGGCCTTTCTTCAAAAGCTTGCTGCATCTGAAGCAAGTGTTTTTTGCATACTTTTTGGGTGCAACAGGGGCAGAAGGTTTACCAACCTTTTCCAGAGGTTTCTGTTGGTAATTTGAGGGTTTCTCCAATGGAGTTCTAGGAATGAATTTTCTAGCATCATACTTGTTGTTTATAAGGATATAATTGCAAGTATTAATGAAAGAAGAAGGTTTTCTTGAGAACTCATTCCTAGAAACTATCAAGTCTCTCAAAGACATTGGTAATTTATAGAGGATCCTGTCCTTCAATAATTCAAACTCCATATTTGGGTCCAATTCCCTCATGTTTTTCACAAGATTCATCAGGAACTCAATGGGTTTGTCAGTAGAAGGGCTATATTTAGTTTCTTCATACTGCCTTTGTTGAGCTATCCTAAACTTTGAAATACCAAATTTTGCTTTAATTAATCTTTTCCAATCTTCCCATGAGTAGTCATTTTTATCCAAAAGAACAGATTCACACCACATTAGGGCCACATTGGTAAATAAAGAAATTATTTTTGACACAATTTCCTCATCTGGGAGTTTGTAAGAATTTTTTAAGTTATCAATCCTGCAAAAGAACAGTTGCCAATCAGAGGAAGAGTCACCATTAAATTTTATAAACTGGTCAAGTTGTAGCTAATTCTTTTGATTTGAAGTAGTCTCCTTATTACAAGCTTGTTTCTCAGTGAGATGGAGCTGTAACTTCTCCAATTGGGCAGTAATGTCATTGTTTAATCCTTCTGTGGATGATCCAGGTACATTATTAATTTTTGATGGAAACTCAGTGATATCAACAAGTATTTCTGGAACTAATTTTTCTTTGGATGAGCTAGGAGCACATAAAATTGGGGTTTTCTGCACCACATTTTCTTTCAAAGAAATGTTAGAAAATATTTGATCATGTAACAATGAATTTAATTTCTCTTCAATGGTTTTTAGCCTAGTCTTTACTCTTGGAATACCAGATAAACTCTCATTGATGGTTGTGAAAGATAATTGGTTCTCATTTTGTAAAGATGAATAATGATCACTCAATCTTTTTAAGTTCAACTTATTTCCTTCTTGCTCATGGCAACAGATGGACACAGTATCTTTTAATTTGACAAATCATTCTTGATATTTTGCCTTAAAGCAACTTTCTTTTCATGAGTTACATTGTAATGAAACAAATCATCAGAAACTCTCTTTAATTCACTCCTCAATTCTTGATAACCCTTTTCAGTTAAAAAACTATTTAATTTCTTATTTAATTGCATGTTTTTCATTATATGATTTTGTTTAGCAATAATACCCCTCAAATATACATCATTATTTTTAGTTACATCAGGAGTATTTCTCAATAGGGAAGAAGAATAACTTTCCAGACTCTCATAAAACTCAGGCTCAAGTTTTTCATTAATAATAGCCATATCAGGATTCATCATTGAAGTAGCAATCAAAACCATAGGATTAGATACATTTGAATATTTAGCAACTTGTCTACTACCCTCAGCCTCTACTGGTCCCACATTCTCATCTCCTCTTCCAGAATTACATGAAGGAACTGAATCACCAACAAGAAATGGTACTTTAGATTCAATAGATGGACTTACCATGGTTTGGGCGAGAATTGAATGTGATTCATTTCCTCTTTCGTCCTCCTTGATAGGGGTGAGGATGTGTGGGGTTGAACTGATTGGTTCTTGGTGGACCTTCCTGAATTACTTGTTTTTGTTGTTGTTGTTTTTGGGGCAGATAATCCCACTGGGTTTTCAGCCAATCCCACTGCCACTTTGAGACTTCCACTTTTTCTTGTTGCTAGGGAGCCAATTGTGGAAAGTCTTTTGGGGGTTGGGGAGGTTTCTTTTTCTCTTGAAGAAATGATTCTATTTTTCTTACCTTTTCTTCTAGAGAGTCTGGTTTTGACCTCAACTACCTTATGTGAGTGGAGATATTTCTGACTTGCTGATTAAAGGGCATCTTTTTTATTTTGAAGCCTTTTGGAAGCTCATCTAGGGGGTTGCTTGAAGGCTTTTGTAACTGAGCAGTTGTCTCCACTAATATCTCTATCTCTTGCATCTCCATGTTCTGATTGGTCCAGTAATTGATTAATTTGAGCAAGTTTTGTAGTCAAAGGAGAACTTACAGAAGGAGATTCATCATAATCAATTAAATCTAGCTCCTCATCACGGCAAGCAGAAGCACCTTTGTCAGTCATAGTTGTATTTAACCTTAACTGTGATAAAGATATATTTAATCAGTTATTATTTTTACTTGATTTAAAGAAAAATAAGAAAAAAAATAATATATGAGTAATTATCAGGATTTTTTAATCAACTGGAATAATTAGAATATAATGTTTTTCAGGACAAAGAATCAAGTGAATTAATAATCAAAATTTTATTTATTAATTTAAAGTAATTTTATAACCAGGATTAAAATAAATCAACTGAAATAATAAAATAACTTAGTAATTAGTAATGTAAAACTTGATAATTATCAGGACTAAAGTCAACTGAAGAATTTAATTACCAGGACTTAATTTCAACTGAAAATAATTTTAATTACCAGCACTTAATGTCAACTAAAATAATTCAATTACCAGGACTTATTGTCAACTTGAAAAAGTTTAATATAATCAATTAAAGTATTTTTTAATATTATAATTTCACTTCCAGAACAATTTTCAACTGAGGCAATAATATAATTTTTTAATTATCAGGACAGAGGTCAACTGAAATAATTGAAAAATATATAAAATAATTAATTTAATATTTATATTACTTCTAGAACTAAGAACAATACAGTTATATCTTGGTCAACTAGGAAAAAAAAATTTGTTTACCAGGCACCTCCTCCTGTAAAATGAGCAAGTTAATGCCACTTAGAGAGTGCTGAGTAAAAAGATATATGTAGACAATGAAATGTGCAAAGTGATTCACAAATAGTAATTAATATACTTACTACAAATATATGTGGATATTTACAATATATGAACCTAAATTTTGGAGCGCAGTTCAATTCCCAGTTGCAGAAAAAAATAATTCAAGTGGTTTTGGATGTTTGTTGTTTTCCTCGTCCAATCGTCCTACTAGTACCTTGATGTTAAATATTCCTTGGTCGCCGTCTTCAAGATTACAATCCGTTGTTGATGATTCATAAAGGGCCTCAAGTATTGGGGGACTCATTTTGTTCTAGAATATTTTTGGTGGCAATTTACGGTTTTGGACAGTGTATTTGGAATTCTCAAAGTCAAGTGCGTAGTTTTTATCTTATAAGCTATATTACTCAAAAAAAAGAGGTAGAATTTTATAAATATAATTATAATTAATGATTTAGAGTTACTGTCATGTAAATACTAAAAATATAAATAATAGTAATAAGTAATTTATATAATATATGTTTTATAAAAATGGTAAGTAATGCATGAATCAAACAACACAAAAGAGAAGGCCTTTTATAGGCAAAAAGAGAGGGATTACACACAAAGTTAACAACTATCCATAAGGGAGTGTTAGAGAAAAACCATTTCAAAAATATGAAGGTGCACATAACAAAAGTGTACTAAAATGATGTTTCAATAAAAGGTATCACATTATTTGAAATAGATTTAGAGTTCCCTGTAATTGTCACACTTAGTGTAAAACATTTTGAATTAAAATTTTATATTAATAGAATTTTCAATTTCTTAATAAAGAAATTTGAATTTTTTTAGTCTTTAATATTTTAGTATTATTTTACTCCTTTTCATCCTGTAATTGAGCATGGTGTTAGGGAGTAAAATATAAGGTACATTATTATTAATTTTATATAATTACTAAATTTACTTATTGTACCTAGTTAGTTTTATTGAAAGTAATACATAAGTAAATATAAAATAATTAATTGATAATAGGAATTACAAAGGCATGGCTTCATCTCAGTAAAATAATTAATTATTTTACTGGATAAGTCTAGTAGCCTGGATGACAGTAACAGTCTCTAATTTGCTGTAGCAAATAAATCTCACCTTATATTTCTCAAAGGGACAGGGGATTTTCTCTCCAGTTTTACTCCAACTCCCTTGGTCAAGGCCTATAGCTAGTACTATAGGATTGTCTACATTTCTGGGGCCCAAGGTGGGGTGAGGATTTGTTAGCTTTTTGGACTTTCAGTTTCTGTTGGACTCTTTTCTGTGGTTGGAAATCAGTTTTTTGGAATCTATTGGACCATGGCCTCTGGAACCTCTTTCTCTAGTGGTGGTAGTGTCACTTTTGGTGCTGTTGAGGATTGTAATCCTCCTGTTTCTGTTAGGCCTTTTGTTAGGATCAAGTCCTGGAAGGGGCCTATGTTTATGGGGGAGGATGTGAATTTCTTTCTGGAGCTTTTTGAGGCTACTGGGAATGTGGATGGGGCTTCTCACTTGGACATGTTTAAGTAAGTCATCTTCTACATTGGTGACAGGGCTCTGGTTAAGGAATTTGCTTCTATGGAGGGTTATAGGAGGAAAGATTGGAAAAATTTGTGTCTGCAGATGACAGGCTGGTGGGGATCCAGGTACTCTATGGGGGATATCAATATGAATGCAAGTGAATGGAAATCTTATGGAGGTGTGGACAATCTCCATAATTATAAGAAGTTTCTGGCTTAGTTGGAGCTAGTGGTGGACTTTTTGTTGTACATGCAGGAGTTGGAGAGTACTGACTCTGAAAGGGATATTTTCTGGTCTGATCTGTCCGGGAATATCAGGATTGATGTTTTGAAGGAGTTGGCTAGAAAGGATTAGATGAATTTTATTCCTAATGGAAATCAGAAATTTCCTGCTATTTCTGTGGTAAAGGAGTTTGTAGAGGGACATCTGAAACATTTGGAAGTGGACTCTTTCCAGGAGGCTATCACCAAGTATGTTAGAAAGGTCAGTGAAGCTTTTGCTAAGATGTGGAGGAGTCTAGGAAGAAGGAAATTGTAAACAAGTAGAAGGCTCCTGAGAAGCCTAAAGAGGTTGAACCTGTGGTGGAGCAGTTGTCTGATCTGACAAAACAGCTACATATTTTTGTTCAGGAGGCTCAGAAGTCCAATAAAGCTCCTTCTCAGCCTAGTGATTTTGATAGGTGGGTTGGTAGGAGTGATTCTTGGGTCTGATCTTATTGCAGAAGGAAGAGCCACAAGTCCAATGATTGCTGGGCACTGAATAGGGATGTGTCTTAAGGGAAGGTGGAATTTTATGGGAAAGTTTTTAAGTTCCCAGATGGTCCTTTTGTGAAGCCTAATGATGGTCAGGCTCCAGTGGACTTGGTGAGGAGGAGACGTAATGTCAACTCAAGAAGGCCAAGATTTGAAGAGTTTCCTAATGAGGCTTCTTCTTCTGTTAAAGGTGGAGAGGATGGCAAGGGAAAGGGAAAGAAGGATAATAGAGTCTCATTTACATCTTGCTTTGGTGGTTTGGAGTTGTATTCTGGTGGTGGAAAGTCAAGTGGTTAATGCTTGGCTAATGTTTATGATGTGGAAGCAGGAAAGGTGGGAAGGCCTAAGAGCAGTTCTCAGGATCAACCAAAGCCTAAAGTTTTAAAGGTGGATCCTAAGATGAGTGCATCTAGGAAGAAGTACAGCAAAGAGGAGCTGTATAAAATCCAGAAGGGTATAGCTGATATGGGCCCCCCTAATATTGGAGCGTTGGACATGAATGGTGAGCCAATGCCTATGGATGTTGATTCTGACTCTGAGGAGGATGTCCCTTAGGCTTCATTGCCAAAGCCTACTAGAGTTATAGGTGCTGGTGAGGTATCTGGTTTGAGTCCTGTTGATGGTAAATCTGTTGGTGGTTCTGGTCCTCAAGAATTATCTAGGACCAAGGTAGTAAAGCAAAGGGCTCACTTTGAGAGGCCAGTGGTTTCTGGCCAAGTTAATGTTATGGACTCTGTCCTGGAAAGGATGAATCAGGGTCAGGTTTCCCTTAATTATGGGGAGTTGTATGCTATCAGTCCTGGGTTGGTTGATAGGCAGAAAAAGTTGCTGACCAGGAGAAGTGTTTCTTCTGGGGAGGTAGAATAAATTTTTATTCTTCTGAAAAATTTGATGAGGGGTTCAAAACTCATTTTTCTGCACCTTTGGGTGATGTCAATGTCACTCTGAATGGCAGGGAGGCTAGGGCATCTGTGGATTCTGGTTCTCAGATTAACCTGATTTCTTTGTTTGAGGCTACTCATCTGGGCCTCCCCATCAAGACAGGTATTCGTAGAAATTTAAGAGGGATTGGTGGCCATGTCACTGAATTTCTTGCAAAATCTGACTTTTTTAAGTTAGATGTTGGTCGAGCCTCAGGGAAGTTTCATTTTTATATTGCCAAAGGAACAGTAAAAGCTGTTTTGGGTGGCTCATTCTTAATGGATTTTCAAGCAAGAATTGGTTATCAGTTTGATGTGGGAATCATTTTTGATTTGACTGGTGAGGATGAAAGGAGACTTCACATGAGGTTATCATCTCCTGGAGAGGATGGTTGAGAGACCAGGCCTGGTTTGTCTTCAATGTTCCAGTGCATGGATTGTTTCAGGAGAAGAAGAGAAATGGGTGTGGCCTCTGGTTTTTTAGAGTATGTCTCAGGCTCAAGTGAGAGTCTGTCTTTTTTAGATTGATGAGTGCTGATCACCCAAGTGCTACAACCTCTCCCCAAGATGAGGAAATCTCAGGTTGTAGTAGGTCAGCTCCCTTGGAGATATACCAAGTGGATTTCCAAATTTCTCTTTATAATGTTTCTCCTCTCTACAAGTATTCTTCATTTTTTTATCAAGTATCTGTTCTCTCTCAAGATTTTCAGTTATTTTTAATTTAAGTTCAAAAAAGAATATTGGTTATAAATCTTTATTGAAAGATATGTGTAAAACCTGTGGAGTGGTGAGATTGGGGAGTAAAATTAAGTACTCCCAATTGTTCACAGCTAGGGTTTCTTTTACACCTTTCCAAAACATTACCTTGGCCACATCTGTGATCATTGGGGAAGCCCCTGGTTATTTTTGTAGGATAGAATAAAAATCAAGAAAAGAAAAAAAATTAATGATAAATGAAGAAAATCGAGAAAGAAGAAAAGATTTATTTTTGTGAAGATCAGCAAGATCAATTTTTGGGCCTCCAGAATGAGGTTAAACTGATAAAAATTTTGAAGAATGATCATCAAGATCAATTTTTGGGCTTCCAGCATGAGGTTAAAGTGCACAAAGTTTAGAAGAAGGAAGATCATCAAGATCAATTTTTGGGCATTCAGCATGAGGATAAACTGCACAATTTTAGAAGATGTGATTCAGAAGATGAATCAAGATTTGAAGACTTAGAAGATGGAAGTGAAGATGAAGATGTGAAATTGTGGAAAAGTTTTGGAGTGGTGAGATTCGGGAATAAAAGTAAGTCCTCCCAATTGTGCACCTCTAGGGGTTCTTCTAAACCTTTGATAAACATTACCTTGGCCACAAATGTGAGCAATATTGAAACCCTTAGTTTTTGTTCCAGGTCTGGTGGTGAAGATTTACTGAAGATCCCTCAAGTTGAAGGTGGAGCTGCAAATTATAAGAAGGTAGTGCAGAAGATTAGGCCTGTCAATGAGCCTATGCCTATAGGTTTGAATCCTCTTTTGAAGAGACCTTCTTTGTTAAGAGATATGTACTGTCCTATGGACAAGAATGCTCCGGGTTTTGTGGAAACTGCTAGGGTTACTGTTGAAAGGTTGAAAGTTGATAATTTTGGTCCTGATGGGTGGTTGTCTGATGAGGAAAAGAAGTTGTTGTTGCACGTTATTGTGCTGAGGGAGAAAGCAGTGGAATTTGTTGAGGAGGAAAGGGGTGTGTTGAAGCACTCTTATGGGGAACCTTACTTCATTCCTGTGATTTGTCATGAATCTTGGAAATAAAACATATTCCAATTCCAGCTGCTATTAGGGATGATTTTGTAGAGATTTTTAGGGAAAGTGTCAGCCTAAACATCCTTAGGATTGAGTATTTCATATGCTTAAAATAAGATAACTTTAAGTAGATTAAGCTTATATCTTAAAAATAAGGTTAAAATAATAATATAAATTATTTTATTATATATATATATCATTATTATTCTATTATATAACTTATAATAGTTTAAATAGCTTATCCATGGCCTAATAATATTTATTAAGGTGTTAATGGAGTCATAATATACTTATCTTAAGTGATATGAAGTAATTATTGACATACATAAGCTTATATGTATACATAAATCTCATATTCAGTGAAATATGCAGTATATTATGTATATTTAGGTATATAAGTGGGTTTTATCCCCTTAATAGCCTATAAACTTTGTTTTTCTGCTTATTTTAGGTCATATGGACGAAATCAGTGGACTCACAACGCCTAAAGAAGCATAGACACCTATATCAGGCGCATACACCCAGTTTGGACAACTAAAATTACTTCCTTGGATGGTTATTCACGGATTTATGGGTTGGAAGGATGTCTCTGGGTTAATGTGGATGCTTGTGTATGTTATTGGGGGCTTGGACATTTTATTTTTTTCCTTTATATGCTTTTAGTTTCATTAAATCTCTTTTTGATTATTTATTTTACCTGTTTCTTTATGGTATCCGCTTTTATCTGGGTTTTCTATTTATGGTTTGGATCAGTGTTATTATTAATAGTGATGGAGGGTCCTTACCGGAGGTCTGGGTTTTGAAACTTCTTGAAGTGGACGCCATGGGGAGGTGATGGGCCCTCACAGTGCTGTAATTGCCGGGGATAGCAGTGACATCATCTGGATTGAAGGTCTGTGCACTCCAGTGGATTTGGGTATAAGTAAGGAGGGATTTTGACGGTTATTTATCATCATTCAATTACTACAACTCCAACAAACACTATTATACAATTATTAACATTTAGAAATATATTATAAAGCCATTATAAATTGATTTTATCTTTATATAAAGCTATAACTATATTTTATTCATCTATTTTCCACCACTAGCACACACTTAAATCCAAGTATTGTGAGTTTGACTTGAGTATAACTATTTTATTAGTCTTCCCCTGAGGTTTAATCACTAAATCATTTATCAATAAGTAGTAGGACCATAAATAAACACTATTATATCATACTTATATACTAGACTATACTGACAATTGGGGGTCTTTCCTTATATTTTACTTATTATTTAGTATAAGCCTTGGGACGTGATTTTTACCTTAGTACAGCTCAAAATAAACCAAATATTTGGGTCTGCTGCATATTAGTGGGTCATCATAACTCATTGATTGCAGAAAAGAACCCTTAAAATAATTGTACTAATTTTTTATCATAAAAATTAGATATTTACAGTAGTAACTGTACCCAATTTAAACCCAATTTCACTTGGTATTTGGACACCAATATAACACCCAATTAAATTGGTATTTGGTTAAAGCTTGGTAAGCTACTTATTCACCCTTATAGAGGTGTAGTTAAACTTATTATTATATTTTTAACAGATTTTTTCGAATTTTTCTTGTATTTTATTTAAATAAATAAAGATATAGATTCAGGGTAAGCTCCATTGCTTTTTTATTAGTGATATAATTGCTAATATCTTTTGTCTACTAATTCTATAGAGTTTTTTCCTTTTGTAGATGTAAAGTATTGTCATTCTACCAATATGAGTGCTCCCCAGGACAGTGTAAGTGAAAAGCCTGCTTATAATACCAGGTCTAAAGCTAACAAAAACTTTCCAGGACATCACCATGGAGGGCCAACAGTACCCCCAGCCAGAAAGCATGAGTATAGAAGAAAAGGACGCCCTCTTAAAAAAGATAACTATAAAAAAGACATCTCCTCCTCTTCAGGATCAACTGTCCCACCTGGTCAAACAGGTTCTGAAGTTGGAGGAATCAAAATCTCTCATGTTCAAAGAGGTAGAGCAGTTGCAAAACAATTGCAAGGTAGGATTTCAGCAGATGAATCAGGCATTGGCAGAATTAAAGGGAGGCCAGCCCAGTCAATCAAATCAGCAACCCCCTATCCAAGGCGGGTCAACTCACTCCCAGGAGAAAATCCTGGTAGACAAATGGAAATGGGACTGGTTTCACCAACAGTGGACAAGCCACAGTTGCAACAGGGATCCACCCCCTCATCTGACTTCCTCAGCTCACCCTTACAAAGGAAAAAAGCGCCAAAAATCAGGACTGGCAACCATCCCTTGGTAAGTAGATTACCCTCTCAGATTGGACATAATACTGATAATTACAATATAGGTAATTCTATTGATGTTAAATCTGTACAAAAAATAGAGGAGGATTTAAGAAATTTAGGTTTTAGAGTAGATACACCTGACTTGTCTTTTGTCCACAATAACAGTACTATTTACAATGATAATACAGTTAACCATCAGTTGAAACCACCTACTAGTGAGATGAGAAGTTCACAGGAGAGTGAGAGAATTGAAAAGGAGGACATGGAATATTTTAACAATAATCCAACTGTCCATAGAATTGTTTCAGCATTGTGGAATAGAATGACTGATTGTGAGGAACAGACAGTTAAGCTCACTAGTGATACAATTTCATCCTTGACATTAAACATTTCTCAATTAGCAACACGCAACAAAGAATTAGAGAAAGAACATTTGTCTCTAACTCTTAAATATGATTCATTGAGTAATAAATATAATGACCTTTCAAACAAATTTTGTGATTTAGAAAAATTATATGAAACACATTTATTAAAAACTGAATCAAGAACAAAGTTATCTTTTGCCCAAACAAATCAAAGTGTCTCTGAGTTGCTACAAAGATTAACTAAAGTTGAGATTGAAACTTCCAATCTACTAATGAACCAGGATAATCATAAGTATAATCAATATAATAATAATCCTTTCATTGGCAAAAGTGAATCTCATTCCTTCCCTGTACCACCACAATTAAAACCATCTGGTGGTAGTGTCAAATCTGAAAATGTAAGTCACAAATCTGTGCAGGAAGAAATACAAGACCATTTATCAAAAGTAAATGAGTTGTTGAATTTACCTAAGATTAGTGAGATAAAATCCAATCAGAAAAACTGGCCTAAGATAGATCAGTACCCAACTTATGATGGGGAAGCCAGCTCTGATTGGCAACATTTTATTCAAAGAATTGACAACTTGAAATTCTCATATAAGTTACCAGATGAAGAGATAACATCAAAATTAATTTCTTTATTTAAGGATGTTGCTTTATTATGTTTTGAAGCTGTCTTAAGTGAGGGTAGAGACTACTCTTGGGATGAATGGAAACAACTTATTGAAAAACAATTTGGAGGTTCTAAATTCAGGCTCACTCAGCAGAGACTTTATGAGAAGACTAGGTATAATCTGTTGAATGGTGACAAAACTATGGTATTTTTAATGAATTTAAACAAAATATTAAAAGCCATTGAGCCTCATATGGATTTTAACTTATGGAAAGATAAGATAATATACAAATTACCTATATCTGTCAGAGACATTGTTGTAGCTAGAACATTAAATGTTACTGAATATTCTGACTTTATTAATATTTTCAATGAAATATTTTTAAACCATAAGTATGAATCAAGGTATTCCACTTATAAGCAAAATGTTGAACCTGTAAAAACTCAGAATTCAAAAACACTTCAGGAGAAGCAGAAAAAACCTACTGCACCTGTAGTACCTAAAAAGTATGAAACAAATACTTGTTATAAGTGTAACAAACCTTGGGTCAAAGGTCACAAATGTGAGAAAAACATAAATATTGTTGAAAATCAACGTGAATCTGAAATTGAAACTGAAAAAAGTAAAGAATCAAGTGATTATGACAGCAATATCTCATATAGTGATGAAAATGAAGTCTGTATGTTGGAAGATGATTTGTCCATCTTTGAAAATCCAATATTAAATATGGTCTCAAATGAATCTTTAATGAATTTTGAGGATGCTGAAATCATTAAGGATATAAAAGCTGATAACTTTAGAATGACACCTATCACGGTTCCAGCCATCATTTCTGGTGAAAATGTTAATATAGTACTAGACACAGGAGCTGCTGGTTCTGTTGTTTCCACTAATACATTACAGAAAATTGATAGTGAATATAATTTTAAGCTTGAACCACTTCAAAATAAAAATTGGAGAGGTTTTGGATCAGTGCTACACCCCATTGGTAAATACAAAGCTGCTGTTTTCTTTAAACACCAACATGGTTATGTAAGGGTAACTTGTGACTTTGTAGTAATGGATAATACTAATTGTAGTAACTGTTTTATCATTGGAAATGATATTCTGACAAAATTTGGTGTAAAATTAGACCCTGCTAATAAAAATTTACAATTGGCATGAATAGTAAAAGGAAATTTAATATAAATTCTTTTAACACAGTCTTACACATTGAGTCAGTAACAAATTCCCCGTCTAAAGGAAGAGAATCCAATGAGATGGAACTTCTGGAAACAGAAATTTCAAAAGCATCATTTGGCACTCAGATAAGTAAAACTGAGAAAGATAATATTTTGGAATTAATTAAAGCTTTTCCAATGGCTTTTGCACATGGTACAAATGAACTTGGCCTTGTAAAAGATCATGAAATGATGATTAGTTTAACCTGTGATATGGATAATATTCCTGCTAGTCTTAAAAAGAAACCATACCCTGCTTCACCAATGAAGAGGAAAGACATAGAGGATAATATTAATGTCAGCCTGTATATCTCCAGGACTGAGTAAAAAGTGATTATAAGTTATGTTAAACACATGAACTATACATGGGAATAATAAATAAGAGTACACAAATAGTATACATAAGTAAAATTATGATAATACACAAAAAAATGCCATTATAACACCTTATATACACGCATATATCCACCTTTTATAGGTCTTATGTACTTAATATTAAGTTGGAATATGTTAGGGTAATCTTAAGAACCTTAATTATAAGGCTGCATAATTTTTAAGTACACTTAAAGCTGTTATATTCATTGTTTTATGCAAAAAACAAGAAATGCGCTTTATTTCACTTAAAAGTTGACTATATGCGCTATAAAATTGAGAATATCAAAATTGCGCTTTGACAGATCAATTGGGCTCATTTAGAACTATTGATTTGGCTATTTAAATGCATAAAAATAACACTTTTCAAATTTGGTGTTTTTTATGCCAGAAATGGCTTCTGTGTACTGGCCACATACTGCCTGCTTTTTTCCCGTGTGAATAGCTTCATTTTTAGCAAAGTTAGCTTTTTTACACTATAATTACCCCACATTCTACGCCCACTGTGGGGAAACACACTAAAATAGGCGACAGGCGCTTATTTAGTGTCCTAGCTTAATTAATAATGCATTGACCTTGTTTATATGCACTAATTTCATTAATAACCTCACTCTTGGCACTTTATTTCATCACCACGCTTAAATTCGCCTAATTTTAGTCAAGGGTTTAACCGTGAAAGCGCCTGCCAAGAACTGCATGTAGTTACCCCACATCTCACGCTCTTTTTTAAGTTTTTGGGTGGTTTCTCAGTCAATTTTGGTTATTTTTGAATGGGAATTTCACGTAGTATAATGTCAGGATTAGCCCCATTATTTCTACAGTCAATCCCCCTTATTATTAAGCTATTATTAACCCTAAAAAGTCTCCTTTAGTCCTTAATATTATTGTTTTATACGCATATACTCTCTTTTTGTCTTTTTCTTTAATTTTGATGGATTTCCCTTATTATTTCAGGATTTTGGCGGTTGTTACTCTTCTAATTATGTCATGGGTTACTGGGAATGTTGATGGGAATGTCTATTAGTTGTTTAGAGGCGTTATTAACTGTGTATTGGGTGGTACATCAAGGGAATCATTGGGGAACTCAGTGTGTATAAAAGGAGGAGGTTTTTGGGTTGTATTTCTTCATTCTTTATCATTACAATTTAACCAATATAACCAAACCAATTACAATACATATCAATTAGTACTTTTATAAGACTTTTGAATAGTATCTGAATTTATATAATCTATTTTTCTACCAACTATAAAGATTGTAAGCCATATATAAGAATAGTGAGAATTATATTACTGAGCCCTTTATATTTGATTATATTTTACCACTTAGTGGATTAAATCTACAGTATTCATATAGGACCATTAAAATCTTCTAGACAACTGACTATTCAAGTTAGTTCACGTCCTTGTACTTGACCTTAGCCTGACAATTAAGATGTTATTAAAAATGAACATTCTTGAGAAGGTTGAAACTACACCAAAATATTGTGTAATATCACCAGTGCTAATTTCTTATGAACAAGATAAAGCAAGACTGTGCGGTGATTATAGAGCATTAAATACATTTACAGTAGATGATATTTATCCCTTGCCAAGGATTGCCTCTATACATGCTACCCTTAAAGGTGCTAAATATATAAGTTGCCTAGATGAAAATAAAGGGTACCATCAAATTCCTGTTGAAAAGAGTTCACATAACTTTTTGTTGATAACAACACACATGGGAATTTATAAGTATGTCAGAATGCCATTTGGACCAAAAAATGCTCCATCAGTATTTCAGAAGTTAATGGATATAAGATTCCATAATTAAATGATTGAAGGATGGTTAATGGTATACATTGATTACATCATAGTGTTCTCTAAAACTTTTGATGAACACTTAATCTATTTAAGGAAAGTATTTCAGAAAATGGATGAAATAAAAATGACCCTTGCATTGAAAAAATGTAAATTTGGGTTTGAATCTTTAAAAGTGCTTGGTCATATTGTATCTGGCTTACAAATATGTGTAGACCAAAATAAAGTGGCTGCAATAAAGAATATTGGCATTCCTCAAAATGTGAAGGATGTACAATCTTTTCTTGGAATGTGTGGTTATTACAGACAATATATTAAAAACTACCAATCAATTGCTGCACCACTGACCACACTGATAAAGAAATCAGAGGCTTTCATTTGGAATAATGAAAGACAACAAGCTTTTAATAAGTTGAAAGAATGTTTAATGACAGCTCCTATCTTGGGATTACCAGATTTCCAATTACCTTTTGTATTATATACAGATGCAAGTTTTATTGGACTGGGTGCTGCTTTGCATCAAAAACAACTTATTGAAGGGAAAATGTCAGAATTAGTAATCTGCTATATTTCACGTACTCTAAGAAGTGGTGAATTGAAATATGGTGCTACTCAATTTGAATGTTTGGCAGTAGTATGGGCTCTTGAGAAGCTACATTATTACCTTGAAGACCAAAAATTTGAGTTAATAACTGACTGTAGTGCAGTTAAGTCACTCTTAAACATGAAAACTCCTAATAGACACATGTTTAGATGGCAATTAGCTGTACAAGAATACAGAGGCCGGATGACTATTACACATAGAGCAGGAACCTTGCACTCTAATGTAGATCTGTTATCTAGAGTACCTCTGCCTAATAATGATGATAATCCTGCTTATGTTCCTGAGTCAGAGATTATTAACATTTATGGTATTTATATTGTAGATCTTGAGGATGAATTTATGCAATCAATTCTTGATAATTATAATTCAGATCCTGACTTAGGTAAATTAACTACAATATTAAATGATCCATCTAATGCTTCAATGAATGTTTTAATAAAAACATTACCAATTAAGTATAAAGAGGCATTAGAAAAAGGAAAATTTCCATTGAGGATGGTTTTATATATTACAGGAAAAAATTAAGTAATGTAATTGTAATTCCCCCTTCAATGAAGGAGTTAATGTTAAGTATATGTCATGATGATATATTAGCAGGTCATTTTGACTACCATAAAACATTAACCAGAGTAAAAAACACAGCTTGGTGGATTAACATGTCTGAGGATGTTCAGAAATATGTTGAAACATGTGATTCTTGTCAAAAATCTAAAAGATTAACAGGAAAAAGAGCTGGTTTATTACAACAAATTGAGCAACCAAAAGCTCCATGGGAAATCATTAACATGGACTTTGTAACAGGTTTGCCAATAGCAGGGCATAAGAGTTATAACTCCTGCTGGGTAATTGTAGATAGATTTACAAAAATGTGTAAATTTATTCCTACCCACAAAGAGGTTTCTGCAAAGGACTTAGCTTTTTTATGGTGGACACAAATGTTAAATACAGCAGGTTTCCCCAAAGAAATAGTTTCTGACAGAGATCCTAAATTTACTTCTGAGTTCTGGACGTCACTTATGGATGTTTCAGGGTGTCAATTAAAACTTTCTACAGCACACCATCCACAAACTGATGGGCTAGCAGAGAGAATGATACAAACCTTAGAAGATATGATAAGAAGATACTGTGCTTTTGGTCTTAATTTTAAAGACAATGACAAATTCACGCATGATTGGGTAACCCTTATCCCAGGTTTAGAATTTGCATATAATAGTACAGTACATTCTGTCACTGGCAAAAAGCCATTTGAGTTATGGTTGGGTTATGTACCTAATACCCCTGCTAAAACTCTTAATAAGTTACCTAGATTGGATATCCATCCAGGTACTAAATCTTTTCTTCAGATGCAGGAATTATGCAGAAAACATGCTCAAGAATGTATAAATAAGGCTTTTGAGTATGAAAAGAAAAGATGGGATAAAGCCCATAAAGAACAAATGTTCAAAGAGGGTGATGAATTCCTTATTTCAACGCTACATTTCAATTTAAATGGTAATGTTAAATTGAAGGATCCATTCATTGGACCATTTGTAGTTAAAAAGATGGTTGGTAATAATGCTGTTGAGGTTATTCTATATGCACCATATGATAGAAAACATCCAGTATTTCCTATTTCTCTTATAAAACCATACCATTCTAATGATACTGCTCTATTTCCAAGAAGATCAGGAAGGCATAAAAAGCAACCTGAAGAAATATTTGAAAAGGCAGAAATTGAAAAGATACTTAAAAAGAGACACCTTACTAAAGAAAAGGGAGTTGAGTATCTATTAAGATTTAAAAATAAATCAAGTGAATATGACCAGTGGATTCCAGAAAATGAAATCTCTGATCTTAAAAATCTCTTGAAAAAATTTAGATCTAAATAATACTGTTCATTCAGTATATGTATTATAAAAATTATTTTTATTTTATTATTTCACTCCTTAGTTTTAATTAAAATGTCTTAACATTTTTTTTATTGTTTTTTTTGAGGTGAGGGAGTGTCAGCCTAAACATCCTTAGGACCGAGTATTTCTTATTCTTAAAATAAGATAACCTTAAGTAGAGTAAGCTTATATCTTAAAAATAAGGTTAAAATAATAATATATATTATTTTATTATATATATATATCATTATTATTCTATTATATAACTTATAATAGTTTAAATAGCTTATCCATGGCCTAATAATATTTATTAAGGTGTTAATGGAGTCATAATATACTTATCTTAAGTGATATGAAGTAATTATTGACATACATAAGCTTATATGTATACATAAATCTCATATTCAGTGAAATATGCAGTATATTATGTATATTTAGGTATATAAGTGGGTTTTAGCCCCTTAATAGCCTATAACCTTTGTTTTTCTGCTTATTTTAGGTCATATGGACGAAATAAGTGGACCCACAACGCCTACAGAAGCATAGACACCTATATCAGGCGCATACACCCAGTTTGGACAACTAAAATTACTTCCTTGGATGGTTATTCACGGATTTATGGGTTGGAAGGATGTTTCTGGGTAAATGTGGATGCTTGGGGATGTTATTGGGGGCTTGGAAATTTTATTTGTTTCCTTTATATGCTTTTAGTTTCATTAAATCTCTTTTTGATTATTTATTTTTCCTGTTTCTTTATGGTATCCGCTTTTATCTGGGTTTTCTATTTATGGTTTGGATCAGTGTTATTATTAATAGTGATGGAGGGTCCTTACTGGAGGTCTGGGTGTTGAAACTGCTTTAAGTGGACGCCATGGGGAGGTGATGGGCCCTCAAAATGCTGTAATTGCCAGGGATAGAAGTGACATCATCTGGATTGAAGGTCTGTGCACTCCAGTGGATTCGGGTATAAGTAAGGAGGGATTTTGACGGTTATTTATCATCATTCAATTACTACAACTCCAACATACACTATTATACAATTATTAACATTTAGAAATATATTATAAAGCCACTATAAATTGATTTTATCTTTATATAAAGCTATAACTATATTTTATTCATTTATTTTCCACCACTAGCACGCACTTAAATCCAAGTATTGTGAGTTTGACTTGAGTATAACTATTTTATTAGTCTTCCCCTGAGGTTTAATCACTAAATCATTTATCAATAAGTAGTAGGACCATAAATAAACACTATTATATCATACTTATATACTAGACTATACTGACAGAAAGGGTCAGGACTGGTTTATACAAACAATTAACATCTATATTACTCATGTCCGGTTTCTGTGTAAAGAAGCAGAATGGTAATCTGAAGGTTGTGCATAATCTTAGAGCCTTGAATAGAGTCACTATCAAGGATTCAGGGATGCCGCCAAGTGCAGAAGACTTTGTGGAATCTTTTTCTGGAAGGGTGTGTTATTGTTTAGGAGATAATATGGGTGGTTATGATGAAAGGGAAATTCACACAGATTCATGGCTACTCACAATGTTTGAGACTCCTCTGGGGAGATTTAAGCACACTAGCTTGCCTCAAGGAGCAACTAATTCAGTAGCAGTTTATCAAGCACAAATGGCTTGGATTTCACAGGATGAGGTCTCTACTCATGCTGGTATTTTTATTTATGATGATGGAATCAAAGGACCCTCCACTGATTATGGAAATGAGGTGCTGAAGGGGAACTTAGGAATAAGGAGATTTGTTTATGAATATTCAATTACTCTAGAGAGGTTAATTTTCAGGATTTAAAAGGCTGGTTTGCCTATTTCTGGGTCAAAGTTTTGTTCTTGTGTTCCTTCTTTGAAAATTCTGGGTCATGTTGTTTGTTATGAGGAAAGGATTATGGCAAAGGAGAAAGTTAATAGAAATCAGTCATAGCCAAGGCTCAAAGATACTACTGAAGTAAGGGGAAGGATGATAGTTTCTGTGTATGTCAGAATTTTTATTAAAGATTTTTATTTGTTGGCTTCACCTTTGAGGAAGTTGACCAGGAAAGATGCAGAGTGGGTATTGACTGAATAGTGTGAAGAGACTTTTCAGAAGTTGGAAAAGATGGTAGATGAAGACATTATTCATCACAAGTTGGATGATGGAATGGGTGCTGGAAAAATGTATTTGGAAGTGGACTCAAGTTTCATTGCTGCTGGTGCTGATTTGTCTCAGGAAGGTGATACTGGGAGGGTCAGGCCAGTAAGGTATGAATCCGTGGTATTTAATGAGGTTGAATCTAGATTTTCTCAACCCAAGTTGGAATTGTGTGGTGTAGAAAACATTTTTAAGAATCTGAAACCTGTTTTGTTTGGGAAGAATTTTGAGCTTCAGTTGGATGCAAAAACTCTGCTTCAAATGATCAATACACCAATTATTCAAAATGCTCCAATGACTAGGTGGGTGGCATTTATTCAACATTTTTCTTTTGACCTGGTACACATACCTGGAAAAATTTTTACAATTCCAGATGTATTATCAAGGAGACCACCTACGGATGAAGATTCTGACTCTGAAGAATTTGATGAAGATGTCTCAGTGGTTAGGGCCAGCACAAAGCACCAGGTCAAAAGTTAGACGACTTGCAGTAAAGTGGTTGTTTAGTACCTGTGGTCTAACCTGAGTTAAACCTGTGTTGGAACTTTGGTGAGACAATTTTTCAACATGACACATAGCTCATATATTTGTAGAAAGAAAGTGTAGATATTTTTCAACTGAAATAGAACTGAATTTGGAAATATATTTCTCTATGCACTGCCTTTGAAGAAAATTAAATGTTTCAGCTACATTAGTAAATACATTACCCAGTGCAGTGCATTACTTACACTTACTGGCACAAGGTTCTTATGATACAATAGGTAATATTTTATCTCAAATATTGGATATAATTTTACTTCATACTAAATCTGATATGCAGGAAAAATTGTGGTGACATATGGCCTCATGTTTCCCCACATGTGCTCAGCAAGGAGCTCAAATCCAAAATAAAATCATTTTTCTATGTTAGCACACAGAACTACACACAAAGTATACACCATATCCCAATTACATGAGGCAAAGAATTTCCTTATGTCATCAGAAAATGGTGCAACTGCATAAGGATGAGGCAACAATTTGCCTCATCTTATGCTTTTTGGAAATTCATATGAGAAAGGGGTAGGGAAGTTGCCTACATGCATACATGAGGCAACATGTCGCCTCATGTATGCATGTTAGATACTTGCTTCCTTTTTGACTTCTGTATTGTTTTAACCTTGAGGATATATTGCATACATGAGGCAACATGTCGCCTCATGTATGCATGCAAGCCACTTGCTTTCTGTTTCACTTCTGTATGTTTTTGAGATCAAGGGTATATTGCATACATGAGGAGACATGTCGCCTCATGTATGCATGCAAGAAACTTGCTTGATTTTTTACTTCTGCATGGTTTTAAACTTAAGGATATATTGCATACATGAGGGGACAAGTCACCTCATGTATGCAATAACAAGAGCACTGATAAAAATAGTACAATAGATTTTTTTTATCAGCACTCTTATTATTGCATACATGAGGTGACATGTCGCCTCATGTATGCATGTAAAAAGGTTCCATGATGTGTATTTTCATTGGTATGGTAGGTATGCACCAATGCATTGCTCACCTAAATGAAGGATTTCAAAGAATTTTATTGCATACATGAGGAGACATGTCGCCTCATGTATGCAATAACAAGAGTGCTGATTAAAAAATGTATTGCACTATTTTTTATCAGCGATCTTGTTATTGCATAGATGAGGTGACATGTCCCCTCATGTATGCAATATATCCTTAAGTTCAAAAAAATACAGAAGTAAAACAAAAAGAAAGTTGCTTGCATGCATACATGAGGCGACATGTGGCCTCATGTATGCAATATATCCTTAAGTTCAAAAACATACAGAGGTAAAAAAGCAAGCAAGTTGCTTGCATGCATTCATGAGGTGATATGTCGCCTAAAATTAAGGATATTATATGAGTTCATGTAAAAAATTTTCAATGAGTGAAATTAACCCACATTTACCTAACAAAAAAAGGGTATGAGACTTTTCAATGTGCTTTCATTGATGCTTGTTCTGGTAAAGTCTACAATTTTAACCTACAGAAAGAAGATTATGACAAGTTATTTCATGGTCCTGGAATAAATGGTGCAAGAGTAGTTATCATGGATGACTTATTTCTAGGAAAAAAAGGTAATGTAACGCTGAGGCACAATTTTTGGAAGCCACTCAAGATCAAATAAGATAGAACGTTTTAACAATTAGCAGTGAAATAAACTTTCTCTAATTTTCTATTTGGTACAGAGACACCCAGAGTTTTGGTCTGTCTTGTAAGTAATTTAAGCACTGAAATTCATTCAAAGGTTACTTCTGATGTTACTTTAAGATACCTGAAAAACCACTTGACTGCAAGTTGTCTAACTTTTGACCTGGTGAAGGGTGCTGAAGATTTTTCTCTCCTCCACCATGAGGCTAAACTGGAAGATTGCTCTTTCCTCCACCAAGTGGTTAAACTGACTGGATCTGATCTTTATTCTGGTGATCAGGATGTTTTTGTTGATGAAACTGGGGCTGTTGTTTGGGATTGCTCAAAATTGGAGAATGGTGTGTTTTTTGGTGAATTGGATTCTCTTAAGATTCAGTGGAAGAAAAAGGATGTACCAAAATTTAGGGATTGGGTTCCTGGATGGGCTGGTCATGTTGCTCATGTGTACACAGGTGATTTTGATGACAGGGTTGTACCCTTGGATGTTGTTTTGTTGGATTTTGATTATGAGACCTGGGGTAATAATGGGCTTTATTTTACTATGGTTGAATATCTGTTAACCTTGGAGAGGCCAGATCTTTGTGATGAGGATACTTGGGTGGCAAGCAAAAAGAAGAGTCCTGGCTTCTATGTGTCAGGAAGGAGTTTGATGGGTAGGAGACATCCAAAGCCTCAAGTGGTGGTGACTCAGAAGGACGGTCTAGAGTTGGTGTTGAAGTCTCTGCATGAAAACCTTGGTCATAGAGGCTTTGGGGAGACTTATAGGAGAGTACACCACAGGAAATTTGGGGGGGTATTGCTAGAAATACCCCTCATTTAAAAATGTTGGGAAGTGGTTGGAAAGCTGTTGGGAAGCTGTTGGTAATTCATTGTGAAACCAGATTTAAATCAATTGGACAAAGATTTGGTAATCGGTTAGACCTAGATTCAACCCAACTCAATCACAGGTCTCTTGGAGCTTGGTGATTATTTTGATCTTCAGCTGAGCACAGATTGAGCAAAGCTTGAACATATCACTTAACATATCATAATATTCACTTTCCCATCTTGTGGAAAGCAAAATTTGATATTCGGTCTAAAAAATCTACAGATATTTTCTTGCCAGGTTGGTAACAGAAGGTTAAACTGAATTATCTCAATTATTACATTAGACCACATAGATATTTGATAAAACATACAATTTAAATCAATTTTAATATTATTGAGATCACCATAAGTGTCTGTCCAGAGACTTACAAAAAGTATGTTAATATCAAGACATCGTTCTAGGTAGTAGTTTCAATTTGGATTTTGAACTGCCATCTAAAGCACTTTACTATTATACAGAAACATAAATAAGTGTAATAAGAGTGAAATCATTCTATTTTGTGATTATAATGTAACAATAAAGCACATTTTTATTAAGAAAATTTTTCTTCTTCCACAAACCCAAATTTACTCTATAGGCTCAAGATTTATTTCTAAGCCATATTATTTATTTCAGTTATAATTCATTTACTTCCAATTTTTTTAAAAAGATAATAATAATACATGTGAAAGAATTATGATCTTAGCGTAGAATATGCTAAATGTTATTTTGTTGTTTTATTCAAAACTGATTATTCATTTTTTGGTTCAAGCCATCCTTTTAACAACCACTATCTTCAGATACTATTCTTACTTAATATGTAAAGTCTCAGATGTGTTAGACAGTTCTCAATAACGATTGATCAAATTTATATGAATGTAATTTCAAGATTTCAAAACTCACCAACCCCCATGATTTTACAGCGAGGCCATTTGAATGTTCATATTTTTGGACTATTTTAAGAAAGAAAACCAACCCTTGTCCGTAATCTTTCTCAAATGCAGAGTCAGCACATTGGACCACTATTGGGTGACATTGGGTCTGGATCTCACCATTTAAAACAAAGAAGTGCCTTGAATCCTATTAAGCAATTCTATTTTCATGCTTATTTGGTTCCAGTTTTTGGTAATCAGTATCAACTTTGGGGATGCCTCTTTTCTTCAAGTACACTAATCAGTCTTGCTAAAGAAGCATTTCATTTCTTCTCAAATCAATTTATGTCCGATCCTGAACTACAACTCCACTATCTTTTTTAATATCCTGCATGTAATTTTTGAAGGCTCTTTCCAAATATCTTGGAGTACTCAAGATTGGAAAGCTGATCAAATTATCCGAGGAATCAAAACAGTTCTCAAAACACATCAACTTCAAGGAATAAATTTTATTATTGAAAATGAAAAAATGTTAAAGGAAAATTTGGATATCATGTGGAGGCACCAGGACAACCATTGGCTTAGAACTGGATTTGATGACTATAAAGATCAGTTTCCTAACAATCAATTAACCCCTGAAGGAAACAGGTCAATACTTGCTGATGATATGGGTTTGGGAAAGACGCTGTCAACTATTTCTCTTATAAGTGCAACTCAAAGTGAAGCAAGACAATTCCAGATATTGGAAAATCAAGAAGTTATTAATCAGAGTTCAGCCACACTGATTATATGCCCACTGGCAACACTATTGAATTGGATCAATGAAATAAGTGTGCACTTTGAAGATAATGGGCTTCCTTTCAAGGTTATTTATGGGAATGAATGTCAAAATACTAATGTCAATGAGCTACAGTACACTGTTATTTTTTTAACAACCTATGAAACAGCTAGCCCAACAATGTCAAAAAATCAAAGCCAAAAAAATATACCGGTGACTCAAAAGCTCTTTTGGTATAGAGTTGTTTTAGATGAAGCTCAGTTAGTGCTCATTTCTATATCTAAAACTTAAAACTTAATTTTTATAATCAACTTTTATAAATATTCTTTTAGTTACATTAAAAATCCTTACTCGCAGAGGGCTCAAACAATATTTGACTTGGAATCCCAACACCGACTATGCTTGACTGGAACTCCACTTCAGAACAGGCCCACTGACCTTCAAAGTCTCATATTTTTTCTTAGAATCGAAAAGTGGCAAGAAGACTGGTTATGGAAGAATTTCTATTTTCCAGGTTTGCAAAAAGGAAAGGCTAATTCTATAAAATCAATCAATCACTTAATGAAAGTCATAAGCCTACATAGAAAAAAAGATGCAATTTTTTCTCTTCCAAAAAAGATTCAAAGGGGGATATTGGTTCAATTAGCAGATCCATGGAAGTCTAAACTTAATGTGCTTCAAGAAGGATTCACTGAGCAATATGGGCCGTCCAGAAGCACTGACCTCCCTTGGGACTCATCTGAGTTTCTTAGAGAGCTGATGATTTTAAGAAAATTCTGCAACCATCCAATCTACAAAAATCTGGATGAAACTCCAACTTTTGATTTCACTTGGCAGCATTCCGCAAAGATTTGTCATCTTATATTCCACTTGAAAAACTTTTTGTCTGGTGAAAGGGTTATAAATTTTCTGAAAGCTGTTATATTCTCCAGCTTTGCAGACTTTTTGCAGATGTTAGTGATTCTATAATGAATTTTTTTTACAAAATTGTGTTGAATTATTAAAAACAATTTTGCAATATTTCAAAATAGAATAAAAATGGCTCTAGATGACCACAATATTAGGTATACCCAGCTTATGGGTGAACTCAGCAGGGCAAGGTGAGACAAAAATATGCATGAATTCCATTTTAATAAAAATTGCCAAGTTTTGGTTGGAACAATTCAGGCTGCAGGAGTGGGTATAGATCTCAAGTGTGCTCAAAATGTATATATAATGGTAAGCTCAATGTCTTATATATCATATTAAGAAAAAAAATATTAAATTTTTTATATGTTCAATGTTGAAATAGGAGCCAAATTGGAATCCAGCAGTTGAGCAGCAGGCTGTTGATTGGCTGTATAGAATGGGGCAGCAAAATGAAGTAAATGTTTTGAATTATTTTGTGCATGGAAGTATAGAATTCAGCATATATAAGATTCAAAGGAAAAAATGGAGCGAACAATGTGAGCCAAATTAAAATTCTATAAATTTTAATGATAATAGTAATTTTTAAAATTATGTTTTTGTTTTCAAGGCTAAGTGTCCCAAACAGTGGAAATGAGGAGTATGAGTGTGCAAACCTATTATTAAGGTAGTTTGTCAATCACTCACATTAGAGGAAGCAAGAATTTCCAGGAGAGCAGGTAAATTTATGTGATTTTGAGGATTTAAAAGTCTGAGTTGTTGAGGATTTAGAGATTCAAGATATAAGGGAGAATAAAAGTCATTTGGCAAACCCCGGGGGACATGAGAAGGATTAAGGTTAGGTGATAATGTTGAAACCAAACTGATTCTTTTGTACAAGGCCAAGTCCTTTAGCACACTTCCAGAGTAGGTCAAAGTATCTCAAATATCAAAGTGTTGTTGGTCAAGATATTGTGCAACTTTAGAAAAATCTTCAGACCTCCATTGCATTAAGATATGTCTTAAAGATCCATCATTATAAATTTCGGTGTCTGAACAACACTTGATGTTTGTGAAAAGTTTGTGATAAGTTTCACAATGTGGAAGTTGTTTGAGAAGTTTAGTTTGCTTAACTGAATTCTTAGAATCTTTGTTATTTGAAATAAAGGTCATAAATAAAAATAGTTGAAAAAAAGGGGATTTTCATCCTTTTTTTTATTCTATATTTATGCTTTCTCACTTTGATTATTTCTTGAGAGCTATCAGAATCCTTCCAAAGTCTTGATTTATCAGAATGACCTAAAAACCAACGGTGAAGAGCTCCCATTTGATTTGAGAAGCTAATTTGAGTTGAGTCAATTGGATATGCAATCAAATTATTGGTTTTTAAGTCATTGTCCCAGTGTTTAATGAGAATATTTGTCAAGACCTGGTTCCATTTGTCAAACCAATCTAGGTTCCAAGTGAAAGTTGACCCTGGGAAACCGCACATGCGAAGGTGGTCAATAAAAGATTCACGGAAAATTGGTGGAAACTTTTCCGAAACAGCTGAATTTGATTCTGGATGAGGTAGTTCAAAGGTGATGTTGCAAGAATTCATGTCAAATGATGAAAATCTGTCTAATTGCTCTTCAGTAGGGTTTTGTTTCCATCCATTTGATTCTGGTGACATATCCAAAAGTGAACGACAAAAATTGTGCATTGATCTACAAAAGTGAGAATTGAATGGAGGCAAAGTCTCATTAAAAATTCTATTAAGTGTTCATGTGTTTTTGGGCAGGTTTCCATGAGGAAAGTAAGAGCTACTAGGGTTAATAAGCAATTATATTGAGAAAGTTTTCAATAAAATTAAACAAAGAGGAAGGATAAATTGTGGAGCTTCAAAACTTTATGATCAAAGTTGATTTAAGGAGAAGTATCACAAAAATTAAGAATAAGAAATATTTCAACTTTATGGCATTATAATATGCATAAATTATACTTTTATATGCAATTAGAACTCAAAAGGAATGGTACAAAAGGAAGACAATGATTATATGATAAAAGCGGACTCATTTGAGAAAAGGATTTTTTTTTCTTTTCAAAAAATGTTTCCACAAAAATAATTTGATAAATGTGAGGCTATGTTCATTTTTTGATTACCAAAAAATTATTTTTGGTCCAATATGATAGTAATACATATTCCATTGAGTAATTTTTTTTAACCTGAATAAATAGACTGGAGTGTCACTTCTTCACATTTATGTATGAAAATTTATACAAGGTTTCATATTTTTTGTAATGCTTTAAGGTTTACACTTTTGTAGCATCTATTATTTGAGTATTTTTGATTATTTCTACCTAGTGCAGACCAATTTTCAAAGTGAAGGAAATATGTTTTTTATTGTTTTTTACAAAATATTAACCTTTTTTTTGGGTTTAACTTTGATTTTTGGGGTAATTTTTTAAATAATTATGTTAAAAATATGGATTACTTTCTTATAGTCCATAACTAAGAATTTTTACTAAAATCGAATAATTATGGGGTAGTTAGATATAAATCAGAAGGAATTTGATAGAAAAATCATTAAGATACTTGTGTGTACAATAGAATTTTTTATATGATAGAAAATATTCTGATAAACATGCATGCATTGTTGTACAAATGCAGAGAGTATACAGAATATAAATAAAGTAGACTGCATAGCTTTTAATTAATATATAATTTATCTGATTAAAAAGTGAAAATTTAAACTTAAATAATTTCAATGCATCTTCCATAATATTCTTTTGATAAAATAATATAGCTTATATTAGCTAGTGCCTTTCAAAAAAAGGAATACCTTCAATTGGTAACATCCAACAGCTAAATTATTCCTACATTTATCACAATTACAATGCCTCCATTTTTTCATGTATGTCAATGTCAAGAGCTTGGATTTTTCAATAGAAAGTATCAAACTTCTTCTGGGTCCTTTGAAGTTGGTATGGCTTTCAAAAGCTCTAATTCTTATGCAAAACATCAAGAGGAAAGAAATAGGAAGGCCCAGATAGTTATTTCTTCCAACAATCCACTTAACATTGAAAGTTCCAGCTCCACAGAAACAGTAAGCTGTATATCTATAGTTCAAAGTGAGAATAAAAGTCTTTATGATGTTTCAATGATATATTATATAGGGGAAGTCGCTATTGGGGGCAGAAGTATCTTCAACAGTCTCTAGAGACTCAAATCTTGGGGAACGGTATAGACAAATAATTATGTGGCAGGCAGCAAAGCTTTCTCTGATTCATCATTTGAGCAAAGAAGGTTGTACTCAATTTTTGGATGAAGAAATTAAGAAGCTCAAACTTCTAGGTGATAGTGGAAGACTGGATTCTGATAGCATTGTCCGTCTGATCCCACGCTCAATAGATATGGTTTTTAGTCTATTAAAGCTCAATCAATAATTTTTCACTAAAACATGCTGTACTAAATGCTTTGCTCTTTATGAGTATAACTCTGAATCTCAACCATCTATACTATGTGGAAATCAACTGTTTTTTTTGTCATCAAAGCGCTATTTAAAAACGTTTGGAGCAGGACAAATTGTAGTTAAATGTGATGAAAGGCTGTATTTGATGAAGGAAGAGCAAGAACATGTAAAATACTTATCTTTAAAAACATTTAATCACCATTCTTTTATTGACTGGATTAAGGAAAAGATCAAACTGTTCAAATTTGAGCTTCTGATTGAGAAGAAAACCCCTGTGGCAGACAATTTAGAGTGTGATTTCTTGAAGGATGTTTGTGATGGTTCAATTTAGAAAAACTTTGCCATTACCACTCCAGATCTGGGTCAAAATGATGATGAATATACAATAACTTCAGTCAACTTAATGTTTACTTTATATGTCAACTGATTTAGGCCTGCTGGTAGTAGTATTGGAGGACATCAGAAGTCTGTAGGCAATATTATGATGGTGTGTATGAACCTACCTCAAGAAGATAGATACAAAATTGAAAATCTTTTTTTGTATGCTATTATACCTGGACCAACAGAACCCACAAGTGAACATCTTAATAACCTTCTAAAACCCCTGGTTAATGATCTACAAACTCTATGGGATGCTATATTGTTTGAAAAGACGCATCTTTATCCACAAGGCCAGAAATTAAGAGTTGCATTGTTCTCTTTGATAGGTGACATTCCTGAAATACAAAAATTGGCTGGCTTTTTGAGTCACTCTGCAAGAATGTTCTTCTCTTTCTGTAATATCTCTAAAGATAAAATTAGTGAAAAGAATGTGGGAAATTTTTCATTACAGAATCATGAGGATCATATGTGCTGGGCGACCAAGTGGAAAAAGTCTAAGTCATATTGGGAGCATGTATCAATTTTTCAGAATCATGGGGTAAGATGGAGTGAGCTTAATAACCTTGAATATTGGTGTCCAACTGAATATTGCTCAATTGATTTTATGTATTCACATATGCTTGGCAACCTAAAAGATCACAGTCTAAGCTATTTTCAAATAAAAAATGCTGCAAAAGATCTAGAAAGAAAGCTGGAAAAGGATAAAAATTGGCATGTAAGAGAAGAAGATGATGATTTCTTTTCTGATACTTCACTGCACAAACATTCTAAAAAATGTAGAAGTAGCTTAAGCACCACAAATAATGATGATGATGATACAGGGCACACAAGACAGCACAAGCGGCTAAGACTTACGAGTTCAAGACATTCATCAAGTCATCATGGACTAGATAGTAAAGGATTGGGAAATAATTGATCAAGAAGCCAGAGTAGGTCATCCAGCTCCAAATTTATTCCTCCATATAGTAATTTGGCCTCATTACAGTCTCACAGCAGTGGCAGTAGGAATTCATTGTATAACTTAAGGTAACGTAGCATTAGCATATCAAAGAGTGAAGGATCTCACTCATCAAATGAGACAGCTAGAGATGAAGAAAATAAAAGGAAAAGTAAGGAGAAAGAAAATGAAGGTAGTAGTAATCCACAAATCACAGCAGCAGAGCTACAGGTTGTATGGAAGATGATTGATCAAGTAAGAAGGCCTTCCTGGCTAACACAAGTTTCAAAATCAGTAGGATCTAAAAAGGCAGGATCCCTCAAGGCAGCAGAATGGCACATGCTGTATACTCTATACTTCCCTTTGTCGCTTATACCCCTTTGGTTTGAAAAATTTAAAGAATCTGAATCTTCAGCTTCCTCAGCTAAAAAACCAAGAGAATATTATCTTCTCAAGTCACTTGTAACATTATGCTCAATCACCAACTTTTTGACATTGAAAAATATACAGACTGATGAACTTAAAGATCTAGATCAATTTCTGTTAGTGTATTGTGAGTGCCTGGAAGAGGTTTCGAAGAATATTAAGGCAAAGCCATATCTGAATATCACTCAACATTATCCTGAAATGATAAAGTGTCTTGGTTCACCATCAGGTACAGCTACTTGGTCTTGAGAGCGGGTGAATCATATATTATCTGAAATTCCAAACAATCACCATCCATGTATGTAATGTTTGTAAGCAATGATTTAAAAACTCAGCTGTGCTAATTTTTTAATATTGACCACAGGAGAGATGCCACTAACAATGCTCAAACATTGGTATCGGAAGTCTAGGGTATTAGATCTTGGTGAAGCTGAAGATAATGATCAATGTGAGACTAAAAAAATCCATCTTGATCTCGATAAACAAAAAAAATGGATCCATCTAAGTATGGCATTATTTACTTAATGGGTAAGGGCACAAATGGGAAAAGAAGCTTCAAGACGGGCTTTGACACCATCAGAGAAAAGTGGGGATCAGGTAGTTGAAAACGTAGCAAGCATATTGATACATGGAAAGAGGTTTTCTAGTTATCATTGACACATTTCTAATTCAACAATTGAATTCTACTATGGAAAAGATAGCCAGTTTGGGAAAATTGATGATCTTTTCAGGTCAAAGGAAGAGAATGATCAAATCTATTTTATAGTAATTCATTTCAAGGAGCTCCATCCAGAAGAAACATAAAAGGATCCCTATGAGCTTTTCCCACAAGTGCATTGTCGGTTAGTAAGAGTAGCCAAAGAAACTCAAATTGTGATTAAGAAAGATGCAATAATTGGACATTCAGCTACTGTCAAGCACAAAAAAGGAATGTTTGGAATCAAAGACGAGGTTTTCACTGCCATTGGACTGCAGACAGTAGTGAGTGAAAAAATTAATCAAATTTGTTTTCTGTAGACTAACATCTTTGCGTTAATTTGGGATTGGTGATGTTTGTAAATGGTAAAATAAATATTTCAATGCTCATTTAAAAATGCAATGCATCCAACTTACCTTATCTTAAATCAGTGAACAATTATATTGGTTGCTTTTAATGCAAGAGAACCCATGATTTCAATGAGTCATTTTTATCTTCAATGTAAGAATGAATGAAAGAAAATCATGATAATGAGAAATATTATAAAATTTTTACTTAATGAATAATATTCTTGCTCATTTTTCTACTATAAATAGTTTGACCTTCCCACTTTAGCAGATAGCTATATATTATTTACTTTATAATTCCCCAAGATAACATACACTTTAACAAGAATATAAACATAGTATCTTTTTTTACTTTAACTTTGATAGGTATAAATTTTAAAGACTGATTATTTTTCATTTATTTTCTTTTATTAAAGTTCATTATGGATGATAATTTTGAAGGGATGTCTGTTTACCCAACTGATTTTGATTTTTTTCCACCTCAACATACTAATACTGGAAATACTCCACCACCACCCGCTGCTGATCCACCTCCAGATGCATCTCAATCTGTACCGCCTAATCCTAACCCACCACCTAATCCCAATCCAGGCCAAGAGTCTCATGCAGAACCGAGAAATTTTAATCCCAATCATCCTTCTGCTCCTGAAAGTGCTGATCAGCATGCAGATCAGCTAGGAAGGGATTGGGCTAGTGAAGTATTGAGGGAATTTTTTGGAGACCAATCATCATCTGCTCAGCCTAACCAAGGAGCAAGCACAAGTTGAGCTGGTAAGTAGAATTTGTAGTGTATTCTTTTATTTAAAAATAACCAATTTAATTAACTTATTTGAATTGTTAGTGAATCCCTCAATCATTATGGGTATCAGTGATTACCACAGACTCAATTCAGCAGAGTCTCATGAACGAGAACGGGGGTTAAGGGCTGTAAGAGGCTTAGTTAGAAGGAATGATGTTCCCAGGAGCTAGCAAAGTCTAAATAGAAATATTTACCACTTTCTGAAGTATTGTCTTGGGGGACCAACACAAATAGCAAAATATCCTGCAAGCCCAACACCTTTGGAGATTGAAAATTGGAAAGCTTGGAACCAATTCAAACTGAAAACCATTCAAACTGTCCTAAACCAAGTCCAATATTCTAACCGTGCTAATTCTGCAGCTGATTGACAATTTCTGATAACCAATTCTATAGCCTTCTTGTGATCCAAAATTTGACTACCCAAATTTTTTCCAGTACCTGAGCCTCGAGGACTAAAAGGAGGAGCACCTATCCCACTTTCTGTCAAAAGAAACTTAGAGCATGAATTGCAAGAAAAAGGTTTTTGGAAATTTGCCTTTGATTGGACTTGCTGTGATTTTTCAGAATCAACTTGGAATCAAGTCATGGGAAGCATAGTATGCAACCACTGTACCAGGTGGCTCACCACATTGAATACAATTGATCAGTCAAAGCTTCAGTTCACTCAATGTGTTATTGAGAAATGGGTAGTTAATAAGGGGAAGGAGATGATAAGGTTTTTTGGGAAAGATGAGGAAAGGGTGGAAAGAGAAAAGATGGAAAAGAGGGCAAGGGCACAAGTAAAAGGTTATCAGACCAAGGTAAGTTTTTTATTTTACTTTGCTTTTTGTTATTATGAAGCTTATTTAGTTGGAATTCAGATTGCTAGTGCACGCTACAAGTTAGCAAGAGATCTCTGCAGTGATGTGTCAGGGTTTGTTGTGCTTTTTCATGATACTAGGTGAATCTCTGATATTGAGGAAGGCCCACCACCAGCCCCAACTGCACCCATCTGAGCTGTTCCTGGATGGCCAAATACTGAACTCAATGATTTGTTTAAAAAAATGGATAAGATGACAAAGGACTTAGCCCATACACCAGCTCAAAGAAAATTGGCATCAAAAACATATTCACGGTCATCAGAAAGGACAGTTGCACAAGATGGTATATTCAATGTTCCCAAATACCTCCCCAAGAATTGCTATTCAGCAAGATTTTTGGCAGGATTACCTGTGAATGAACGTGAGTCACTTGGGGTTGGAGCTGATATTGATCTGGTAAAGATTTGGGAATCAATTAATACAGAATCAACATCATCATAACTTGGGTATAACGGTGATCTTCTGTTTAATATAGCTATCTTATATTGAATTTTATGTATTCTGTTTTTTTTCAAAGCAACTTGGTAAATTTTATAAGGTGTTGAGAGAGAGTAACATTTTATTTAAGAAAAAAAATAATGTATGAGATATAAAAATGTCTTTTCAACAAATTGATGGTCCATACCTCTTTATGTCACATTTATGTATCCATATTAATTTTGATGAAAATTAATGTTGACCAACACATTGTGAATACATGCTATTCCACTTACACTTGCCAGGCATAGCTACCATTAAATATGACAGTATCAAAATTAATTTTGATCAAAATCAATGAGCATGTTAATCATGAATTTCTGGAGTCAACTGCATATTTTTATGCATGGTGCCTTTCCAAAATTAATTTGGATCGAAATTAATTTTGATACTGGCATATTGAATGGTGGCTATTCCTGGAAAGTGTAAGTGACATAGTGTGTATTCATTATGTATTGGTCAACATTAATTTTGATCAAATTTAATATTGAAATTTGCATATTGAATCCAAACCAGCAAACAACCTAAAAAATTCTTCATAAAACTTCTCATTAATTTTGATCGAAATTAGGGTTGACCATATACATATTTAATGGTAGTTATATCTGGTGTGTGTAAGTTGTAAAGCTTGTGTTCAATGTGTATTGGTCAACATTAATTTTTATTGAAATTAATATTAATGTGTAAAAGATATATACATGCTCAATATGCATTGTAACATGTTTACTTAAGAATAGAGGGCCCTACTTTTCATCTTACAGAGAAATGCTTGGTGGCATGTCAAATTCAACTTTAATTAAAATTAATGTTGACATGTTACCATGCATAACAGTAAGCAACTGACTGCATAAATTGATTATAATCATGAACCTTAATTTCAATCAAAATTAATGTTGCAAAATTCAGATTGAATAAAAGCTATGCCACTTACACTAGCCAGGCATATTTACATTTTATTATGTATTGGTCAACATTAATTTTTATAGAAATTAATATGGATATTTAAATATTATATTTACCCTCAACATGTATAGTAAATTTCAATAATTAAGAATACTTGCTGTCCTTTACATGTCATGCAAAAAAGCATTATATCATTTCAACATTAATTTTGATCAAAATTAATGTTGGCATGCCATTATGCATTGAAACAACTAACCGACTGACAAAAATCATGATCAAAATGCTCATTAATTTTGATAAAAATTAATGTTGACCAAAACATATTGAATATAAGCTATCTCCATTTACTCAGTCCAGATATAAGTACCATTCAATATGTATATGGTAAGCCTTAATTTCAATCAAAATTAATGGGCAGTTTTATGAAGAATCTTTTGGGTCATTCGCTGGTTTGGATTCAATATGAAATGTCAATATTAATTTCGAACAAAATTAATGTTGACCAATACATAATTAATGCACACTATGCCACTTACACTTTCCAGGCATAGCTACATGCAATATGAAAGTATCAAAAGTAATTTTGATCGAAATTAATATTGGAAAGGCACCATGCATAAAAATAAGCAGTTGACTCCAGAAATTCATGATTTTCATGCTCATCAATTTTGATTGAAATTAATTTTTGATACTGGCATATTTAATGGTAGCTATGCCTGGAAAGTGTAAGTGGCATAGCATGTATTCACAATGTATTGGTCAACATTAATTTCAATCAAAATTAATATGGACATGGACTATGCATAAAATTCCAATAAGTATAGGTAAGCTAAGTAGTTGGATTAACTGGTTTGATCAAGTACACCATATAAAAATTTATGTTTTAATGCCTTGGTTAATTTCGATCAAAATTAATTTTAAGCCATTCATGTTGAATTTTATCTATGTCTGTATAGTCCATGTGACATGGCTTGTATTCAATATGAAGGGGTCTACATTAATTTCGATCAAAATTATGAGGTTCATTCCCTCATAAATTTTTTGGTTTCTGTCAGGGTTCCATTCATGGTTCCATATGATACTTGTTAATTCCTATCAAAATTAAATTCAACACCAATATATTGAATACAAACCATGGCACTTACAGTACTTGGTCATAGCTAAAATTCAATATCCCAGTCTCAAAATTAATTTCAATAGAAATTAATCAGGATCCATGAGGTTTATCAATAGTGTATGAGTTAAGTTTCAAGTCATATGTTTCATCATTTTCTTGCACCCATTTTTAGGTTATCTCAACAATTTTTTTCAAGTTTTATTATATTAATCAAAACTGTGGTAAGTTGTGAAAAACTAGCTAATCCAAATTTCAAATTGAATATTAATGTTTTAATAATTTTGAATGTTGTTTAAGGTATTTCATTGGGTGATTCATAATAATATATTATCAAATTAGTAGTCCTATAACTTTTGAAAAGTAACTTTATTTGTATAGTTAGGGACAACAATGCAATATCTTGTGCAGACTAAGATATATTGTAAAATAAAACTATTCAATTTTTTCCCCTTAGTTGTATCCAAGTTTATCAATGGTTTGGTCACTGGGCCCACACACTAGCCCAACACTCCTCCTGTCACTTAAAAAACAAATTCTTATCTTAAATTCTAATGTTACCAATTTTATATTTATAATTCATTTCTTTTTTGGTGAGGTATATCAGTATATTTGTGAATCTCTCATTGTCATCTGAAAGTAAATTTAACAAATAGTTTTAAAGCATTATCCTTTTTTTCATATAATATACTAATTAAGTGTATCTCCATTGTTTAGGAGTAAATTCTAATTTAAAAAAAATTTTACTTACCAGTGGCAATTTGCATATGGGATATACATTTGCTATTATTTATTTTCACACTAAAAGTCCCCAAAGAATTCCTAGTATTTTCTGTTAGCTACATCAAATTTTGCTTCAATATAAACATATTATGATATAGCATGTTACTTAGTTTACCCCACTATGAATAATACATGTTAAAAAAAGCTCAAATAATATATAATCCCCCTCTTTATGTTTTCTGTTTCTTTCATCCTCACTTTAATTTTAATCTTATTCAATTTTTTATCCTATTGAATTATCAACTTCAATTTTCTTAAATAGATTTTCTTATAATTATTCATCATATTACATCATAATTTTTTGATATCGAATACTTTTTTAATATTAGTCAGGAAAAGCAGGAATTGGTGCTGAAATCAAGAAGTGTTTCATAGTGTCAAAAGCTTTTTGTCTTTCACTGTTCCAGAAAAAAGCAACATCTTTCCTAGTTAATTGGGTAAAGGGTAATGCTATGACTTGATAATTTTTAATATACTGTCTATAGGATCCACACATTCCTAAAAAACTTTGGAGCTCTCTAACTGTTGTAGAAGCCCTCACCTGTTGTATGGCTGCCACTCTGTTTTGGTCAACACATATCTGTAAACCTGAGACAATATGACCAAGAACTTTTAAGGAATGAAAACTAATTTGCATTTCTTCATGGCAAGTGTCATATTTATCCCATCCATCTTATCGAACACTTTACACGGGTGGCTAAGATGGTCCTCAAATGTTTTATAGAATATGATTATATCATCAAGGTAAACCATCAGCCATCCTTCAATTATTTCCTGATGGAAAGTGTTATCCATAACTTTTTTAAAAACTGAAGAGGATTTTTTGGGGCCAAATTGCATCCTAACATACTTAAAAATACCCACATGAGTAGCAATCATCAGAAAATTCTGGAAATTTTTCTCAACAGGTATCTGGTGATAATCTTTACTCCTATCTAAGCAGCTGATATTTTTAGAGCCTTGTAAGGTAGTGTGTATACAGCTAATTCTGGGTAAAGGATGGATATCATTAACAGTATAAGTGTTTAATGCTCTATAATCACCACATAACCTGGCTTTATCTTTCTCATAAGAAATTAGGACAGGTGAGAAAACACAATGCTTAGGTGTTTAAACTACCTTTTCAATAATATTTATTTTTAAAAGGGTAGAGATATTGTCAAGGGTCACTTTTGGTCTAGAAGCTTTGGTACGGTGTAATATGAAGATTTTAAGGATTATTTGACTCTCAAAAGTTAGGTACGTATTTCTAAATCAAGTATGATTTCTTTTACTCAAAATAAGAGGTAGATTTAAATATTTTATATAAGTTATAGATTAGAATTACGTATGTTGTAAGTACTAAAGATATAAAATATAAGAAATAAGTTTTAGTATTGTAGTTATTGTAATAAATGAGTTTGGTAAAATAGAATGAATAAAAGACAACAAAAAGAGAGGCCTTTTATAGGCAAAGGAGAGACAAAGCACGGCAATCAAATTCTAAAAACAGTAGGAAGAGAGAGAGAAAAGAACATTCCAGAAAGAGTATTTCAAATAATAAAGTTATTCTAAAAAGAAGACATCAAAAAGATGTATTTACAGAGTATGTCAGAAATACATCAATATGTTTAATATTTACTATAAATGTCACTCCTAAATAAGAAATTTGATTTTTTTGTATATATTTAATATTATTTGAATATTTAAATTTTATCTTAACTTTGTATTTTATTTTTTAAATATAAAGTTTTATTTTTTCCCAACCTGTCAAATGAGCACGGTGTTAGAGAAAAATATAAGGGACAAAATTATAGTTTTAATTTTACTTATTTATTTAATTAATTAATTTAATTTTAACATTCTGTAACTAGTTAATTTATAACTAATTTTAATGTAACTAAATGATAATTAAATAAATAATAATTAAAGATGATAAGGTGCGGCTTCATCCAGTAAATAATTAATTATTTCACTGGGTAAGTCTAGTAGCCTGGCTGACACTCCCTCACTCTAAAAAAAAATAATAAAAAAAAAAATGCTATGATTTTCTCTTCTTATACTTTTTTAGTAGAGTAGGAAGATTAGATATCTCCTTCCCAGGTATCCAAGAATCATATTCAGATGATTTATTCTTGAATCTCAATAAGTATTCTGTACCTTTCTCAGCAGTGACTATTCTGTCATTTAAAATTTTTTCAATTTCTGCTGTCTCAGTGATTTCATTTGGGGTTTTCTTTGGTCTACCCCTCCTTTTTGGAAATAAATCACTATTGGATGTGTAAGGTTTCAAAAGAGATATTGGAAAAACAGGATGTTTCATGTCATATGGGGAATACAGAATAACTTCAACTGCATTATCTCCAATCATTCTTCTGACAACAAAAGGACCAACAAATGGATCTTTTAATTTGTTATTACCTTGTAAGTTGAAGTGGACTGTAGAAATCAACACTTCATCACCCTTTTTAAAAGTGTATTCTTTATGGGATTTGTCCCATCTTTTCTTCTCATATTCAAATTATTTTTCAATACATTTTTGAGCATGATTTCTACATAGTTGTTGCATTTGAAGAAAAGATTTTACACCAGGATGTATATCCAATTTAGGTATTTTGTTATTGAGAATTTGGGCAGGAGTATTAGGAACATATCCAAGCCAGAGCTCAAAAGGCTTTTTTTGAGTAACAGAATGAACAGTGCTATTATAAGCAAATTCTAACCCAGGAAGTAAGGTAACCCAATCATGAGTGAATCTGTCATTAACTTTATACTCAAGGCCAAAGGCACAATATCTTCTTATCATGTCCTCTAAAGTCTGAATCATTCTTTCAGCTAAACCATCAGTCTGAGGGTGATGGGCAGTAGAAAGTTTCAGATCACAACCACAAACATCCATCAGAGACATCCAAAATTCAAAAGTAAATTTAGGGTCTCTGTCAGAGATTATGGCTTTAGGAAAACCAGCAGTATTAAACATATGAGACCACCATAAGAAAGCTAATTCTTTAGTGGAAACATCCTTGTGGGTAGGGATAAATTTACACATTTTTGTGAATCTGTCCACAATAACCCAACAAGAGTTATAACTGTCTTTACCAGCAATAGGTAATCCTGTTACAAAATCCATGTTTATTATTTGCCATGGAGCATCAGGAGGTTCAATATGTTGCATTAATCCTGCTCTTTTACCGGTTAATCTTTTTGATTTTTGGCATGAATCACAGGATTCAACATATAATTTTGTGTCCTCAGACATATTAGCCCGCCAAGCAGTGTTCTTAATTCTGATCATTGTTTTGTCAAGATCAAAATGTCCAGCTAATATGTCATCATGAAAAATTTTCAAGATGATTTCTTTCATAGAGGGAGGAATAACAATAACATTACTCAACTTTCTTCTATAATATAGATATCCTTCATCAATTGAAAATTTTCCTTTTTCCAAACCTTTTTGGTACTTTGGTGGAAGGGTTTTAATTAATGCTTGTATTGAAGCATTCTTTGGATCATTTAATATGGTGCATAACTTTTTCAAGTCAGTGTCCTTATCATATGATTCCAGAATAAGCTGTAATAGCTCTTCCTCCATATCAACCACATATATCCCATGGATATGGATAATTTCATCCTCAGGATCATAAGCAGGATTTGAGTCATCATTTGGTTAGGGTAACCTTGATATCATATCCACATTTGAGTGACCAATACCAGCTCTGTGAATAATTGTCATTCTCCCTCTGTATTCTTGAACAGCCAGCTGCCATCTAAACATATGTCTATTAGGTGTTTTCAAGTTTAAAAGGGATTTAACTGCACTGCATTCAGTGACAAGTTCAAATTTCTGGTCATCTAGATAATAATGAAGCTTTTCCAGAGCCCATACTACAACTAAACACTCTAATTGAGTAGCACCATATTCCAATTCACTATTTCTCAAGGTTCTTGAAATATAACAAATTACTACTTCTGAAACTTTATCATTTATCACTTGTTTTTGATGGAGGGCAGCACCAAGACCAATAAAACTGGCATCAGTGTACAAAACACTGACATCAAACAGTGTTTCATAGTGTCAAAGGCTCTTTGTCTTTCACTATTCCAGACAAAAGCAACATTCTTTCTAGTTAATTGGGTAAGGGGTAAAGCTATGACTTGGTAATTTTTACTATACTGTCTATAGTATCCACACATTCCCAAAAAACTTTGGAGTTCTCTCACTGTTGTAGGAGCTTTCACCTGTTGTATGGCTGCCACTTTGTTCTGGTCAACACATATCTGTAAGCCTGAAACAACATGACCAAGAACTTTTAAAGAATGGAAACCAAATTTACATTTCTTCAAAGCAAGTGTCATATTTATTTCATCCATCTTCTGGAATACTTTACACAGGTGTTTAATATGGTCCTCAAATGTTTTTGAGAATATAATGATATCATAAATATAAACCATCAGCCAACCTTCAATTATCTCTTGATGGAATGTGTTATCCATTACTTTTTGGAAGACAGAAGGGGCATTTTTAGGGCCAAATAGCATCCTAATATACTTATAAATACCCATATGAGTGGCAATCATCAGAAAGTTCTGAGAATTTTTCTCAACAGGTACCTGGTGATATCCCTTATTACCATCCAAACAGCTGATATATTTAGCACCCTGTAAAGTAGCATGTATAGAGCTGATTCTAGGCAAAGGATAGATATTATCAACAGTATAAGTATTTAGTGCTCTATAATCACCACACAAACTGGCTTTATCTTTCTCATAAGAAATTAGGACAGGTGATATAACACAATATTTAGGTGTTTCAACTACCTTTTCAATAATATTCATTTTTAAAAGGGTAGAGATATTATCTTCAATATCTTTGCTCTTTGTGGGAGAAGCAGGATAAGGCTTCTTCTTTAAACTAGGTGGTATATCAGTTAATGGGCAAGACAATGAAAGTTTCATTTCCTCTTTAACTAATCCCAGTTCATGTGACCCATGAGCAAAGGCCATAGGAAAAGATTTTATCAAGTTAATGATGGAATCTTTATCCTCACCAGAAAGTTGTTCTCCAAAAGAGGCATTGTCAATTTCAGACATAAAGGCATGCATTTCCTTTGTAGATCTTCCTTTATATTGAACCACAGAATTACATGTGTTCAATTCTGGTTTTAATAATTTTTTAGGGGAGGAAATTTTAAATTTTCTCTTATCATTCATCCCCATTGTGAAACATTGGTTTGAAGGATCCAATTTTATGCCATACTTGGTTAAAATATCATTCCCTACAATAAACCAATTGCTCAAGTTATCATTTTTCATGAAAACAAAATCACAAATAGCTCTTACAAAACCATGGTTATATTTAAAAAACACTGTGGCTTTGTATTTACCAATGGGGGACAAAACAGAGCCATACCCTCTCCAATTTTCAGAAATGATAGGCATCAGTTTAGATTTATAGTCTTGATCTACTGAGGCAAGTGCTCTTTCAGATACTACACTTCCTCCAGCTCCAGAATCCAGAACACCTTTAATGCTGTTTCCATTAATCAAGACTGGTGCCTTAAAAGGGGCAATAACAATTGAGTTATCCTCAATGTTCTTTATGATCTCAGCATCCTCAACTGTAGATAAATCATTATTATAAATGTCAATAGTATTTAAATAATGAATATCCTCTTCCAGCATCAAGATTTCTTGTTGAGATTCATATGAAATATTGCTAGCACAATCACTTGATGTATCATCCAGTGCCACTGTGTCATCAGCATGCTCCTCTGTTTGTTCTACAAGATTTATCTTCCTGTCACAAACATGGCCTTTATGCCAAGGCTTGTTGCACTTGAAGCAAGTGTTTGTTGCATACCTCTTTGGTGCAAAAGGGGCAGAAGGTTTACCAACCTTTTCCAGAGGTTTTTGTTGGTAAGTGGAGGGTTTCTCCAAAGGGGTCCTAGGAATGAATCTTCTTGCCTCATACTTATTGTTTAGAAGTATCTCATTGCAAGTATTAATGAAAGAAGAGGGTTCTTTGGAGAACTCAGTCCTAGCCACAACCAAGTCTCTCAGAGACATTGGTAATTTATATAGGATCCTGTCCTTCCATAAATCAAACTCCATATTTGGGTCCATTGCCCTTAAAATTTTTACAAGTTTCATTAAAAACTCAATAGGTTTATCAGTAGAAGAGCTATATCTAGTTTCCTCATACTGCCTTTGTTGAGCCATTCTGAACTTGGAGCCACCAAATTTTGCTTTAATTAATTTCTTCCAATCCTCCCATGAGTAGTCATTCCCATCCAGGAGAACAGATTCATACCACATCAGGGCAACATTAGTGAACAAAGAAATTAATTTGGACACAATTTCCTCATCTGGAAGTTTGTAAGAATTTTTTAAATTATCAATTCTGCAAATAAATTGTTGCCAATCAGAGGAAGAATCACCATCAAATGTTGGGTACTGGTCAAGTTTTGGCCAATTCTTTTGATTTGAAGGAGTCTCCTTAGTACTAGCTTGTTTCTGAGTAAGAAGCAGCTGTAATTTCTCTAATTGTGCTGAAATCTCATTGTTTAATCCTTCTGTTGCAGATCCTGGTGCATCATCAGTTTTTGATGGAAACTCAGTGTTATCAACAGGTATTTCTGGATCAATTTTTATTTTAGATGAACTAGCCACAGGTACTGGTTGAGCATCCTGCACTATATGTTCCTTCACAGAATTGTCAGAATATTTTTGGTCATTTAACAATGAGTTCAATGTTTCTTCAATGGTTGTTAGTCTTGTTTTCATTCTTGGAAGACTAGATAAACTTTCATTGATAGTTGCAAAAGATCATTGGTTTTTATGTTGAAAAGATGACAAATGGTCACTCAATATTTTCAGATTTATCTTATCTATTTCTACCTCCTGGCAACAGGCAGATACAGTATCTTTTAGTTTAGACAAATCATTTTTTATATTTTGCCATAAAGCAATTTTCTTTTCATGGGTTGCTTTGTAATGAGACAATTCATCAGAGACTCTCTGTGCTTCACTTTTTAATGCTTGATAACCCTGATCAGTTAACAAACTATTATATCTCTGAGTCAATTGCATATTGTTCATTATATGATTTTGTTTGGCAATAATATCTCTCAAGTGCTCATCATTAATTCTTGCTACATCTTGAGTGTTTCTCAATAAGGAAACTGAGTAACTTTCCAGACTCTCATAGAACTCAGGGTCAAGAGTTTCATCAATCACAGCCATATCAGGATTAATCATTGAGGTAGCAATTAAAAGTAATGGATTAGATACATGAGATAACTGTCTACTATTCCCAGCTTCTATAGGTCTCAAGGTTTCATCCTGCCTTCCAGATTTACCTGAAGGAACAGAGTCAGCCACAAGAAAAGGCACTTGAGAATCAATAGAGGGACGTACCAGGGTTTGCTGGGTATCACCATATTGGGCTTCCTTCTTCTTTTGCCTCCTTGATAAGGGTGGGGAGGAGTGGGGTTGGCCTGGGTGGTCCTTGATGGACCTACCTGAGGTAACTAATGCTGGTTTTGAGCCAAGTAGTCCCACTGAGTGTTGAGAAAGTCCCACTTCCACTTGGACACTTCCACCATCTCTTGGGATTGGGGAGCCAATTGTTGTTGATCCCTGGGAGGAAGAGGTTTCCTTTTCTCTTGGAGAGAAGTATTTGTTCTTTTCTCCCTTTCTTCCAAGGCATCTACCCTTACCTTTAGTTTTAAGATGTCTGTCTTTAACTCCTTTATGTGGGTTGACAGATTCTTTATCTGCTGGGACAACGGCATCTTTTTTATCTTGAAGCCTCTTGGAAGCTCTTCTGGTGGGTTTGTCCTGGGCTTCTGATCCTGAGTATTGTCCAGTAGGATTTCTACTTTTTCCATTTCCACATCCTGTTTGGGGCAAGGATTTATTAGTTTGAGAAATTCTTCTTGTTAAAGGAGAACTTACAGAAGTAGGCTCATCATAATCAATTAAGTCTAGTTCTTCTTCACGTGCAGCAAAACCACTTTGATCAGTCATTTTAAGATTCTACTGAAATGAAGGAAAAGAGACAAAAATTAATTAGTCTTTTATTTTTATTTTTTATTTAACAGAAATAAAATAAAAATAATAAAAAAAATCTATTTAGGATAAAAATCAACTTAAATAAAATTAATAAAGGAAAAAAAAATTTAAAACCAGGATAATGCAACCAACTGTAGAAATAAATTAGAATTTCTATTAATTTTTATTTTCAGGATTTAAATCAACTAATTTATTACCAGGATTTATTGTCAACTGAAATAATCAAATATGAATCTTTATTAATAAAAATTATTTTAACTGATTACTTAACTGCCAGGACTTAATGTCAACTGAAGTAATTTAAATATGAATTTTATTACTTAAAAAGATTTATTGGATTACCAGGACTCAAAGTCAACTGAAGTAATGAAATGTTAATTATTTATTAATAAAAAAAATTGTCAGGACAATTTTCAACTGGAACAATTAAAAAATTTAATTAATCAGGACAAATGTCATCTGAAAAATTATAATAAATATTTAATTTAATAAAAAATATTATTGTCAGGACAGTTTGTCAACTGGAACAATTAAAATTCAAATTAATCAGGACAATTGTCAACTGAAAAATGATAATAATTAATATTAATATATAATTATTTTATTACCTCTGGGACTAAGAACAGTTATCGCTCTATTATGGTCAACCAGGAAAATAAAAAAAAAATAATAATAAAAATAAATTCCAATTACCAGACACCTCCCCCTGCAAAATGAGCAAATTAATGCCACTTACAGAGTGCTGAGTAAAAGGAAATACGTAGCAAATGAAGAGTGAAGAGTAACCCACAAATAGTAATAACAATAATTACCACGATATATATGATCTTTAGTCAGTATATGAACTTAAGTTTTGGAGCGCGGTTCAATTCCCGTTCGCAGCAAAAAACTTTTATCATGTGACGTATGACGTTTGTCGTTTTCTCGCCTCCACTCGTCCTTTACAGGTGCTTGTACGCCAATGGTCCCCTCGATTACGCCTCAAGTAACGTTGCACCGTCAATATTTCGGAAAGGATCCCAATTGTCAAGGGTCACTTTTGGTCTAGAAGCTTTGGTACAGTGTAATATGAATATTTTAAGGATTATTTGACTCTCAAAAGTTAGGTACGTATTTCTAAATCAAGTATGATTTCTTTTACTCAAAATAAGAGGTAGATTTAAATATTTTATATAAGTTATAGATTAGAATTACATTTGTTGTAAGTACTAAAGATATAAAATATAAGAAATAAGTTTTAGTATTGTAGTTATTGTAATAAATGAGTTCGGTAAAATAGAATGAATAAAAGACAACAAAAAGAGAGGCCTTTTATAGGCAAAGGAGAGACAAAGCACGGCAATCAAATTCTAAAAACAGTAGGAAGAGAGAGAGAAAAGAAAATTCCAGAAAGAGTATTTCAAATAATAAAGTTATTCTAAAAAGAAGACGTCAAAAAGATGTATTTACAGAGTATGTCAGAAATACATCAATATGTTTAATATTTACTATAAATGTCACTCCTAAATAAGAAATTTGATTTTTTTGTATATATTTAATATTATTTGAATATTTAAATCTTATTTTAACTTTGTATTTTATTTTTTAAATATAAAGTTTTATTTTTTCCCAACCTGTCAAATGAGCACAGTGTTAGAGAAAAATATAAGGGACAAAATTATAGTTTTAATTTTACTTATTTATTTAATTAATTAATTTAATTTTAACATTCTGTAACTAGTTAATTTATAACTAATTTTAATGTAACTAAATGATAATTAAATAAATAATAATTAAAGATGATAAGGTGCGGCTTCATCCAGTAAATAATTAATTATTTCACTGGGTAAGTCTAGTAGCTTGGCTGACAGATATTGTCTTCTATATCTTTTCTCTCTTTGGGAGAAGCAGGATAAGGCTTCTTCTTAAAACTAGGGGATATTTCAGTTAGTGAGCAAGTTAATGAAAGCTTCATTTCTTGTTTTACCAATCCTAATTCATGTGACCCATGAGCAAATTCCATAGAAAAGATTTTATCAATTGAATGATGGAATCTTTTTCCTTGCCAGAAAGTTGTTCTCCAAAAGAAGCATTGTCAATTTCAGATACAAGGGAAGGTATTTTTTTTTTAGATCTTCCTTTATATTGAACTACAGAATTACATGTGTTTAATCCTAGTGTTAATAACTTCTTGGGGGATGAAATTTTAAATTTTCTCTTCCCATTCATCCCCATTTTCAAATAGTGATTTGAAGTATTTAACTTAATGCCATATTTGGTTAAAATGTCATTTCCCATAATGAACCAACTACTCAAATTATCATTTTTCATGACAAAAAATTCACATATAGCTCTTAAAAAGCCATGGTTATATTTGAAAAATACTGTGGCTATTTATTTACCAATGGGGGACAAAACAGAGCCATAACCTCTGCAATTCTCAGAAATGATAGGCATAATTTTTGATTTATAATCCTGGTCCACTGAAGCAAGTGATTTTTCAGATACTACAATTCCTCCACCTCCATAATCTAAAACAACCTCAATGTTATTTCCATTAATCAAGACTGGTGCATTGAGAGGGGAAATAATAATTGAGCTTTCCTCAAGATTCCTTATGATTTCAGCATTCTCTGCAGTAGATAAACTATTATTCTTGATATCAATATTATTTAAATAATGTGTCAGGCTGAGGTCAAGTACAGAGACGTGAACTAGCTTGAATTGTCAGTTGTCTAGAAGAATTAAATGATCCTATATGAATACTGTAGTTCAAATCCAATAAGTATTAAAATATAATTTAAAATAAAGATCTCAGTAATATAATTCTCACTAATTTTATATATGGCTTACAATCTTCTTAGTTGGTAGAAAAATAGATTTTAATTTTTCAAATACAATTCAAATGACTCTATAATTACTAATTGATATGTATTGCAATTGGTTTGGTTTTATGGTTTAAATTGTGATGATAAAGAATGTAGAAAACAAGACCCATAACCTCCTCCTTTTATACACAATAAGTTCCCCAATTAATCCCTTGATTTACCAGTCCAATACACAGTTAATAACGTCTCTATCCAACTAATAGACATGCTCATAAACATCCCTAGTGACCCATAACATAATTAGAAGAATAACTACCACCAAAATCCTGGAATAATAGGGAAAATACATCAAAATTAAAGAATAAGTAAAAAAGAGAGTATATGTGTATTACACGTCAATATAAAAGACTAATGAGGGAAAATTAAGGTTAATAAGATCATAATAATAAGGGGGATTCACTTTAGAAATTATGGGGCTAATCCTGACATTATACTATGTGAAATTCCAATTCAAAAATGACCAAAATTGACTGGGAAACCACCTAGAAACCCAAAAAAGGGCTTGAGATGTGGGGTAACTACATGCAGTCCTTGGAAGGCACTTGCACAGATAAATCCTTGACTAATTTTAGGGGAATTTAAGCATGGTAGTGAAATAAGGCACCAATATTGAGGTTATTAATGAAATTAGTGCGTATAAAGAGGGTCAATGCATTATTAGTTAAGCTAGGACACTAAATAAGCGCCTGTCACCTATTTTAGTGTTTTTCCCCACAGTGGGCATAGAATGTGGGGTTATTATAGTGTGAAAATGTTAAACTTTCTAAAAATTAAGCTATTCACATGGGAAAAATGCAGGCAGTATGTGGCCAGTACACAGAAGCCATTTATGGCATAAAAAACACCAAATTGAAAAAGTGTTAATTTTATGAATTTAAGTAGCCAAATCAATAGTCCTAAATGAGACAAATTGAACTTTTAAAGCGCATTTTTAATATTCTTAAATTTATAGTGCATATAAAAAACGTTTAAGTGAAATAAAGTGCATTTCTTGTTTTTTGCATAAAACAATGAAAATAACAACTTTAAGTATACTTAAAAATTATGTAGCCTTATAATTAAGGTTCTTAAGGTTAACCTAACATATTTAAGCTTAATATTAATTACATAAGATTTATAAAAGGTGGATATATGCATGTATATAAGGTGTTATAATGGCATTTTTTGTGTATTATCATAACTTTACTTATGTATACTGTTTGTGTACTCTCATTTATTGTTCCCATGTATAGTTCATCTGTTTAACACAACTTATAAGTTCTTTTTACTCATTTATGTGGATATACAGGCTGAAATAATGAATATCTTATTCCAGAATTAAAATTTCTTGTTGAGATTCATATGAAATATTTCTGGCAAAATCACTTGAATTATCATCCAGTGCAACTTTGTCTTCAGCATTTTCCTCTGTATTTTCAACAAGATTTATTTTCTTGTCACAAACATGGCCTTTCTGCCAAGGCTTTCTGCGTTTGAAGCAAGTTTTTGATGTATACTTTTCTGGTGAAACAGGGGCAGAAGGTTTACCAACTTTTTCTAGAGGTTTTTGTTGGTAATTGGAGGTTTTCTCCAATGAAGTTCTAGGAATGAATCCTCTAGAATAATAATTTTTATTTAAAAGGATCTCATTAAAAGTATTTAAAAAGAAAAATGTTCTATTGAGAACTCAGTCCTAGCCACTATTAAGTGTCTCAGAGACATAGGCAATTTATAGAGGATCCTGTCCTTCAATAATTCAAACTTCATATCTGGGTCCATTGCCCTCAGAATTTTCACAAGTTTCATCAGGAACTCAATAGGGTTTTAAGTAGAATAAAAGGTATATCTGGCTTCTTCATACTGTCTTTGTTGAGCTAACCTAATTTTGGAACAACCAAATTGTGCTTTAAATAATTTTGTCCAATCTTCCCATGAGTAGTCATTTTTATCTAAGAGAACATATTCATACCACATTAGGGCTACATTGGTAAATAAAGAAATTAATTTTGACACAATTTCCTAATCTGGGATTTTGTGAGAATTTTTTAGATTATCAATCATGCAAAAAAATTACTGCCAATCAGAGGAAGAATCACCATCAAATTTTTGGTGTTGGTCAAGTCTTGGCTAATACCTTTGATTTGAAGTAGTCTCCTTATTAAAAGCTTGTTTCTGAGTGAGAAGGAGCTGTAACTTCTCCAATTGTGCAGTAATCTCATTGTTTAATCCTTCTGTAGATGATCCAGGTACATCATCATGTTTTGGTAGAAACTCAGTGATATCATCAGGAATTTCTGGCACTAATTTTACTTTAGATAAACTAGGAACAGGTACAATTGGGGTATCCTGTGCAACAAGTTCTTTCAAAGTAATGTCAGAAAACCTTTGATCATGTAAAAATGAATTATATTTCTCTTCAATGGTTTTTAGCCTAGTTTTTACTGTTGGAATACTATATAAACTCTCTTTGATGGTTGCAAAAGATAACTGGTTCTTATTTTGAAGAGATGAATAATGGTCACCTAATCTTTTTAACTTCAACTTATGTCTCTCTAGCTTCTGTCAATATATAGACACAGTATCTTTTAATTTATACAAATCATTCTTGATATTTTGCCACAAAGAAGCTTTTATTACATGAGTTACTTTTTAGTTAATCAAATCATCAGAAACTCATTGTAATTCACTCCTCAATGCTTTATACCCTTGTTTAGCTAACAAACTATTATATTTCTGAGTCAATTTCATGTTGTTCATTATATTATTTTGTTTAGCAATAATATCCCTCAAATATTCATCATTAATGTTTTCTACATCTGGAATATTTCTCAATAGGGAAACTAAATAACTTTCCAGACTCTCATAAAATTCAGGATCAATTGTTTCATCAATAATAGCCATATTAGGATTTATCATTGAAGTAGAAATAAATACCAAAGATTAGTTACATTAGAATATTGGGCAATCTGTCTACTACAGTCAGTCTCTAGTGGTTTCAAAGTCTCATCTCCTCTTCCAGAATTATCTGTAGGAACTGAATCAGTAACAAGAAAAGGTACTTGAGATTCAATAGAGGGGCTTATCATCAATTTGGAAAGAACTGAATGTGATTGTTTTTCCTTTTTCTTCCTCCTTGTTAGGTTTGAGGAGATATTGGGTTGAGCTGATGGGTTCTGGAAGGACCTGCATGAGGTGCTTGCTGTTGTTGTTGTTGTTCTTGGGCCTGTAGATTGTCCCACTGATTTTTTAGCCATTCCCATTGCCATTTTGAAACTTCCACCTTTTGATGTTGTTGAGGGGCCAATTGTGGAAGGGCTTTTGGGGAAGGAAGAGGTTTCCTCTTCTCTTGAAAAAGGACTCTATTTTTCTTACCTTTTCTTCTAGATACTCTACCTTTGACCTCAGTTTGAGATTTTCTGACCTCAACTCCTTGATGTGAGTGGAGAGATTGCTGAATTTCTGATGCTAGGGCATCTTTTTTATCTTGAATCCTTTTGGAAGCTCTTCTGGGTGTTTGATTGAAGGTTTTTAATCCAGAGCAGTTTTCTCCACTTTTATCTCTATTTCTTGAATTTCCACATTCTAATTGGTCCAGTTAATGATTAATTTGAGCAAGTTTTGTAGTCAAAGGAGAACTTACAGAAGCTTCATCATAATCAATCAAATCTAGTTCCTCATCATGGCCAGAAGAAGCACTCACCACGCAATATGGGGGGCGGACTTGCTAGCAAGTCCGCAACCTTGAACCTTAATTCATATCTTTTTCAAAACACATTGAGGTGATGATGAAAAAATCATAAAGAAATATTGAATTTACTTTGAAAACACCTAGATACTGATTTGAACCTTCATTGAACCACATTTGATTAATAGTTCAAAAAATATTTAGCAGGAGAAAAGTGTGCACTAGAGGTCTAGTGCTTTTTTTTCTTATTGAAATAATTCCTTGTAGAATTCCAAGTGGGACTTCCATCTGATACCTTCCTCCCCTAACTCTCCCTTATCTTCAATCTGCCTTCCTTTCCTCCCCCCCCTTATCTTGTTGGTAACCTTGCCATCTACTTACCCTTTCTACCCTATTCCTTCCCTTCACAGTGAGAAAAGACTCTCCTCTCCTTCCACCCCTCTCCCTTCTCTTCTCTTCATTTCTCACACCTCCCCCAGAGCCTCACTCACCTTTCCCATCCCACTGTCATTATTTAGTTTTATTTTACTTTGTATATTTTTCTTTTTTCACATTTCTTCCCTACAAATATCTTCCTTTCTCAAAACTTGGCCACATTTTTTTGATAAACACAAGCAACTCAAATTCTGAAATATGTATTTAGTTACTTTATTTATCACTTTGAATGGTTTATAATTCCTCAAGATTTTATTTCTTGTTATTTCTAATTTATACATATTAATTATTCTCAAGTTTATCAAAAGTTGGCTTCTTTCCAAGCCCTTGCATGCCTCCCCAGCACTTTTTTCAACTCTCCAATCTCATTGCTCACCTCAACCAGAAAAATTGAGGGACTGGGAAGGCTGGAGAAGGTGAGAGAGGGGCTTTACATTGCTGGGAGAGGTTATAAAAGCCCCTAATCTGCTTTGGGAAGGCTGGAAAAGGTGAGAGAGGGTCTTTAAAGGGCTAGGAGAGGTAATAAAATCCTCTCACCTACTACTCCCAGCCTTACTTAGTCTTTACAGCACTTTGCTCACATCTCCCGCCAAATTAAGGGACTGGGGAGGCTGGGGGAGATGATAAAAGCCTCTTACTCACTTCTCCAAGCCCTCCTTAGTCTATACAGCACCTCTTTCACATTTACAGCCAAAGTAAGGGACTGGGGAAGCTGGGGAGGTGAGTGAAGGGCTGGAAAAGTCTTGGGAAGGTGAGAAAGGGCTAGGGGAGGTAAGTGAGAGCTGGGGGATGTGGAAAATAGACTGGGGAGGTGAGTAATATTTTGAGAATGTGAGAGAAAGGCTGGTGAGGGCTAATGGAGGTGATTTTGGTGATTGAGGGGAATGGGAGGTGAGCAAGAGGTTGAAAAAGGGGTGGAGTTGTGTTAAAAGTGAAAATAGAGTGGAGGGGAGTAGTGAGGAGGGCTTAAACTTAGATTTTGAAGCTTAACAGGTGTAGCAAATGTACCAGGAGTGTCAGCCTAGATATCTCCAGGTCTGAGTAAAAAGTACTTATAAGTTATGGTAAACACATGGACTATACATGGGAGCAATAAACTAGAGTACACAAATAGTATACATAAGTAAATTTATGATAATATACAAAATATGCCATTATAACATCTTATATACATGCATATATCCACTTTTTACAAGTCTTATTTACTTAAAATTAAGTTTGAATATGTTAGGTTAATCTTAAGAGCCTTAAATATAAGGCTAAATAATTTTTAAGTAGACTTAAAGCTGTTGTTTTCATTGTTTCATGTAAAAAACAAGAAATGCACTTTAAATCAATTAAAAGTTAATTATGTGCACTATAAATTTAATAATATTAAAAATGTGCTTTGAAAGATCAATTTTTCTTAATTAATACTATTGATTTGGCTACTCAAATGCATAAAAATAACACTTTTCATTTTTGGTGTTTTTTATGCCAGAAATGGCTTCTGTGTACTGGTCAGATACTGCCTGCATTTTTCCTGTGTGAATAGCTTCATTTTTAGCAAAGTTAGCTTTTTCACACTATAATACCCCAAATTCTACGCCCAGTGTGGGGAAACACACTAAAATAGGTGACAGGCGCTTATTTAGTGTCCTAGCTTAATTATTAATGCATTGACCCTCTTTATATGCACTAATTTCATTAATAACCTCATTATTTGAGCTTTAATTTACTACCATGCTTAAATTTGCCTAAATTATTCAAGGATTTACCTGTGCAAGCGCCTTCCAAGGACTGCATGTAGTTACCCCACATCTCACGCCCTTTTTTGGGTTTCTAGGTGGATTCTCAGTCAATTTTGGTTATTTTTGAATGGGGATTTCACATAGTATAATATCATGATTAGCCATAACATTTCTACTGTTAATCCCCCTTATTATGGGGTGTCAAACATTGCAATAAAGCCATTAGAAAATCTCATTTTTTCAATCAAATAAATAGCTTATAAACTTTCAATTGTATTGATTTTTATGGCTAAATGTCCTTCTTTTGATGACCTATTATAGATGGGATTCTTATTTTTTTGTGACTAGAAATTAATTTAATGTGTTTCCACATTTGCCATGTTTGACACCCCCTATTATCAAGTAATAAGTAGTCTTAATTTTCCCTTTTTAGTCTTTTATTTTAACTTATCATATGCATATACTCTCTTTTTTGCTTATTCTTTAATTTTGATGATTATCCCTATTACTACAGGATTTTGGCAGGTGATATCATTCTAATTATTTTACTGGTCACTCTTTTTGATTCTTGACATGTCTATTAGCTGGAATGAGGAGTCATCATCTGTGTATAGAGCTAATAAATCAAAGGGGTCATTGGGGAAGTAATTGTGTATGAAAGGAGGAGGTTTTTTGTCTTATTTTCTACATTCTTTATCATTACAATTAAACATATAACTAATACAATTACAATACATATCAATAGTACTTATAAAGTATTTGAATAGTATCTTAATTTATTAAATCTATTTTTCTACCAACTATAAGATTTTAAGCCATATAGTATTAGTGAGATTAAAATTACTGAGACCCTTATATTGAGTTATATTTTAATACTTATTGGATTTGTACTACAGTATTCATATAGTACCATTAAAATCTTCTAGACAACTGACCATTCAAGCTAGTTCACATCTCTGTACTTTACCTCAGCCTGACAAGGAGGGCAATAAAAGGGTGGGGAGTGGCAATAGAATTAACAGAAATGACAAGGCAGAAAAATTTGTGTGGAGAGATTAAGAGGTTGTCTATTGAGGTAGTGAAAAATGTAGTGTGAACTTTGTTCTTTGGGAAAACATCATAGTCCAATCCCTCAATCTACAGCTGTATTCTTCCAATATGGAAAATGATTAATAATTATTTTTTATTGATATTTTTGAACTTAAACCTATAGTTTATACGTCTTTATTTTATATTTTTAATTTACAATACACTTTAAGACTAAGAAAGTAATATAGTAAAATAATTGGTAATGAAATACTATTTTCCTTTTTTACACAAGAATTCACAGAATGCTTCTGATAACTATACATAATATAAATAAAGAATATAATAGGAAAATTTTAGAAAAAAAATTAAAACCAGAACAAAAAATTTAAAGAAAATTTAAACCATTGAAATTATGTATTTTATGAGTTTTTTGTATTCATTTTCAAATGTAGTAGTAAAATATGTTGTTTATATTTCATAATCTTAAAAAATAAAAATACAAAAAAAATCAGGTAATATGGTGTAAATTAAAAAATAAAAGCTTCAAATTCTTGTTTAACAGGAGTTATCAGCGGGTCGTCTAGAAGAAGGAGAGGAAAATGGAAAGAACAGAGAATAGGAGGAGGAAAAATAGGAAAAGGTTTAGAAGGTAGAGAAACTAATTACTAAATTAATATAATTATCTTAGAAAAAAATGAAAGCAACAAGAATTTCTTGGGATTTGACACAATGGTGAGGCTTATTAAATTATAATATATTTATTCAAAATAAGTATTACTCTCTCTACGCAGCAAACACTATTATTACTATTAGAATTATTGCAACCTGTAGTTATTTATATAAAATTTAAATTAGAATTGTAATACTAATAAAAATAATAATAAACGTATTATATTAAAAAAATATATTCAAGTTTGAGTGTATAATAAGTGATGTGGTTAAAGGGGATTACCCAAGGCTCTTTTATAGACCAAGGGACCCCTGAAGCGCCACAAATCAATAAATACAAAATATAAATAAGCTAAAAAAAATATAATAGAGTAGAAATGAAACATGGTTATTAAGAGAAAAATATGAAACAATTAACTAAAACCCATGAATAATTAACCATTTTCCCACCATGACTTCCAAAAACACTTAATTAAAATAACTACTAACCAAGTAAGTCTGAAACATGAGAACAATGAGTAAAATAATCCAAAACAGACATTATAGTGACATGTAAAGGTTTTAAGTAAAACAAATAAAAATATTTTCACACCAAAAATTTATATAATAAATTCAATCCAGTTTAAAGAAACTTTAATTAATTTTTTTGACTATTTAATTAATTCAATAATTAGTTTAAATGAAACATATACTTAATTTAGTGATATTTGTAATTTAAAGTGGGGATTTTAATACTATGTTGTTAAATAAGTATTATAATTTATTTAATAATTTTTCCTGACACAATTAAGGGTCAAAAGAAGCGCCCAATATTATTGTTTAATAATATATGAAGTTTTATTTAATATATAAAATTAATTAATTAACTTAATTACATTATAAGTCAATTTTACATATATAATTATAATAGGGGGTGTCAGTTCTGGCAAATCCGCACTTAAATTTGACCGAATCTGCACTTAAATAAGTGCGGATTTCCAAAACACACTAGCCCCAATACTGGTGGATTTCAAAATGAAATAAGTCACTTGTTTCACTCAAATCCGCACTTTCTCAACCAAAAGTGCTGATTTCGCCATCAAGTCCCATTTCACTGATTTGTAAGAATCATCCCATTCATACGCAGCACTCCGCAGCATAACACTTCATAACTCAAAAAATTGTACATCACTTACATCTTCATATCATATCATATAAGAGTTATGCCTTCCTCACTTTCAAATCATGATAAATTACATAAAGCAATGACTTTCATGGCTCTTGAACTGCTCTTGGACTCTGATTGCAATTCTGATTCTGATCTAGAAGAAGATTTTGTCTTTTTATCAAAAATGGCCACGAAACGTTACCTTCTTCCCAGAAAGCCTCAAGTACTTCATACCCCCAAGTACACCATCCAAACACTTCTTAAACTATCTACACCCAGTTTTAGACAGCTGTTCAGGACTTCTCAGGATTTTTTCCTTAAATTGCTTGAGCTTATTCAGGATCATCCCAAATTTCACAATAATTCTCAAAAAGAACAACGACATCCTTCAATTGAATTGGCCATCACACTATGTCATTTGGGTTCAAATGGTAATGGAGCCGCTTTGAAACGTTTAGAAAATGTCTTTGATTTAGGGTATTGTTAAGTTAACACTTATACAAAATAATGTATCACTGCCATCAACTCCTTGTAATCTCAACTTCTCACCTTGCCAACAAAAGAAGAGCGACTTGAATCATCTCAGGTTATGCAAGCAGAGGGCTTCCCAGGATGTATTGGTTTTGTTGATGGTACTGCTATTCCTTTGATCCAGAAACCTGCTCAAGGTTGAAACAATTACTTTCACATTCTTGTCAAAAATTTTCACCAAAATATTTACAAGTCAAAAAAATTCCATATCTGTTTTAAAAAATTTGCAATACTCTCCCCTGCATTTTATTGAAGCAAGGGGTGGATATCACCAAAAATTTTCTAAGTCATCAATTTCACATGTCAGATTTGAAAATTTGGCAATACCCCCCCTGCATTTTATTGAAGTAAGTGGTGGAAGTCATCTAAATTTAATATAATTACATAAATTATTAAATAAATATCTAATATATATCAATTTCTCTAGTTTAAAGTAATGACAATCCCTCAAGCCAAAATGCAGATCAAATCTAGAAACAAAAGTTTGGGACTTTCCACAGGTATAGGCTAGAGGAACCCCATGAAACAAATAAATGTTATCATGATTACCATTTATACAACACAAGGTCATGGGCCCATTACTTTAGTTGAGGAAATTTATACATAAAAAATATTTATTAAAAATTTACGAAAAATATAAAATTTTAAATGACAACTCTAATCCCCATACTTTTTGGATCTAAATAAAGTTTTTTTAAATCGATTAACTTTACCTTCTTTCATTACCTTATTGATTCTTTGAATCAACTTATGACTGATTTGAAATGAGCAACCAAAATGTGTTAAATCTTGACAGGATTCCAAACCAGGAGGAGATTTGGTCTTTTGATTATTATCCTTAGAAGAATTCCAAATAGTTTTGATGATACCATTTCCCAAACCAAAATCAATGATGCACCAGTGGTCTGGAAAATATTAACCATGTCATTTGATTTTAGCTGGAGATGGTATTGGTTGGCCAGTAATTGGTTTGATATATGAGAATATACCAAAAGTAAGAAAATTGGTGTCCTTGGTATCGGTGTGAATTTTATTGTGAAATCCAGAATGAGTGATAATAACATTAGAAAATAAAAGATATTTGTGGCTGATATCTTCCCATTTGGAGTCACACCAATTCGGTATTTCAACTTTGGTTGCAAGTTCATGATTTTTTTCAAACGCTTTATTACAGTGCTTTTTGAGTCGAAGAGAAAGAAAAGAGTTAAAGGAAGGTAGAGTGTCCCATAAGCGAAAATCTTCATCTTTTTGAGCTTTAGTGATATTCTTGACCAACAAATACATGCCTATATAATTGAAATGCCTAGATAATAATCATATAAGAGTTTCAGAATCCTTATCCTCTAAATATGCAATATAAAAATGTGAAATAAGACAAGTGAAATTTGGAAAAAAGGCTCAACTTCAAACATCAAAATCTCAGCAACCACTGAGCCTAATTCAAACCTGTTTGAGGGAAATGAAAGATATGCTTTAGTAGAATCTTCAGTTAAAGGACATGTGATTTAAATAAACCTAACCCTAATTTGTTACATAAAAAATGAAATAAAAACTTAAATTGGGAAAAAAAAGGCTCAACTTTAACAGTCAATATCTCAGCAACCACTGAATCAAATTCAAATCTGTTTGTGGGAAATGAAAGGTAGCCTTCAGGAGAATCTTCAGTAAAAAGAACATTAGATTTGAATAAACTAACCCTAATTCCGAGTCTGATTTTCAAAATTTTACAAAAACTTGAAAAGTGGTAATGAAGATGAGATCAAAATGAGTTTTATAAGTTCACTGTTATCCAGATAAGAGTCATACATATATTTAAGTATGAACTTTTCATAAATGGAATGAGATATCATATAGGCATGAAAAAAAGGAGATGAAACTTACCTTGATTGAAAAGTAGGAAAAATAGAGTGAGAAAGATTGATGTTGGAATTGTGGGGAAATTGAATATGGAGTAAGTGAAATGCATAAAGAATGTGCAATGTATGTGTTTCAATGAAATGGAGCCAAAAAAAAGTGAAATAAGGGAAAGGGGGGATAATGACCATGCCAAGGAGGGATGAAGAGTAGGGTGATGGAGCTAAAAAAGAAAGTAAAGAGGGAGAGAAAAAAAAGGTTAATTATACCATTGAAATCCAAAATAACCACTTACAAAAAAAATTTAGATAAAAAAATAAAATAAACAGAAAAAAACAAAAAAAATTATAATAGTAATCAAAAAATCAAAAAAAAGAATAAAGTGACTTACCTGGAGAGATGAGATGACAAAATGAATGAAACCAAATTGTTTGAGGGATGTTGGAGGAGAATAGGAAAAGGATATGAGGGATGAATGAAAAAAAAAATCACTGACAAAATATGCGATTTCAGAAAATATGCAATTTCATGTTGAGCTGGTGAAAGAAAACCAATGAGCCATCCAAAAAAAAAAAAAATTTCACCGTAAATTCCAAAAAAAAAATGAATATGCAACAAACCAAAATACCAACCCAAGTGAATGAATTACACAAAGAGGACATTTGGAGAGTACAAAATGGTATGGGAAAGAAAGGGATGATGTGGCCAACATGTGGTTTTGAAAAAAAAATCACAATAAAAGAGCTGATTTGAGGTCAGAACTGACACCCATAGAAAAAAGATTAAGAAGTAGAAGAAATAAGTAAAAAAGAATGTAAACATACCTGGACAAAATATTGAAAATGTCAGGAAGGGGTGTGTGCCGAGTATTGATGGGTAGGTAGCGAGGAAGGTCAGTGTGTCACATGTGACAGGGATGGGGTAAGAAAGGAAAGGATGTTTTGTGGCCAAAATGTGGTTGTGAAAAAAAACGGGAAAAAAGTGCTGATTTGAGGTCATAACTGACACCCTTTTTTGAAATAAGTGACTTTTTTGCAAAATTTAAGTGCTGATTTGGTTTGAAATCCGCACTTAAGTTAAGTGCGGATTTGCCAGAACTGACACCCCCTAATATATGTTTTGTAATTAATTAATTATTAATTTATAATTATTAGGGGGTATAAATGTTGACCGATCTGCAATTAAATTAATTGCGGAAAATAATCTGCATACCCCAATTATCTTCCGCAATTATTTTTGCTAATAATTGGGTTATTAGACACTTTACGTGTCAATGTTCACCTCTTATCCAACATTTTTTTACTCAATTTTTCATAACCACATCTTGGACAACTTTCTTTCATAACCACATCTTGACCTACTTTCTGACATAACCACATCTTGGACTACTCTCTGGATATTCCTTCTACCTTGATGCACACTCACATTCTCATCCCATCCTGTCCATTCTATCCACTCAGAACCCCTCACCATCTCATCTGCTTGTCTCTGCTCCTTTTAATCTTCATTTATATTTTAACATGCCTCGTCCTCCTAGATCCTCTCAAAGGCAGCCATCACCCAGTTGTTCTTCAAATCCCACTACTCCCTCTTTCCCCCACTCAGCCGAGAAATCTAAGACCGTTAAATTAAAAAAAGATGATCATCTCATTCTTATCAACTGGCTGAAAACCAAATCTAACTATGATTCTTTTTTTGGTACTGAGTATTCAACTAAAGTAGGACAGCCCCCAGCATCAAAAGTTAATGGCTATCTTTTAATGGCAAATGAATTACGGAATAAGACCAAGGGAAGGATTGATCTTTTGCCTAAACAGATGTCTGAACGCTTCAAGAATTACCGAGCCAAATACAAGAATGCAATGGCTCTTTCATCTTCCACTGGTTTTGGGGTTACCGACATTGATATAACTAAGGGTATCAAATCCATAGACAATAAACATGATTCTTTATGTCCTTACTTTAAAGAGATGGATGCTATTTTTGGAGAGCAAGCCGATGTTAATCCTGTAAACATGTTGGATGGAGAAGATCCTATCTCTGAACATGATGTTGAAGCAAATCCTTTCCCATCCTCTTCCTCCACTCAAGCCTCCCCTCATTTGAATGAGACATATCTGGATAGCTTTTCTGTAGATCCTATAGGTGATTTAACCCAACCAAATCTAACTCAGGTCTGTTTCTTTTTTCTTATATCTTATCATTTCTATTTTTTATTTACTTATCTTTTTCTTATTTCTTAAAAAGCTGATGAACAAACCCAGGATCCTCAATCAACTGAGTCTGAAGGTAGTGACAATGATGAGGAGGAAAATATGACCTTGAACAAGAAGCATAGGGCTTAAAGTAGTCTAAATTTCCACCCACAAGAAGACGAAAAAGTGATACTTCATCACAAACCCCTTTTTTGTCTATGGAACAATTTTTAGAGAAACGTGATGCTGGTAAGTGATACCATACCTCTTATTACTTTACTCTACTTTTCTTCCACTTTATATTAATTTTTATTATCACTCTAGAGCAAGTAGAAATTGCTAAAGAGACTCTAAGCTTTGAAAAAAAGAAATATGAGCTCTCTTTAAGGAGGGATGATAGGCTACAAGATTTGGAAGAGAGGAAGTACGAGCTCACTTTACAGAAGGATGATTGGGCCAAAGCTTTGGAGGAGAGGAAGTACGAGCTCTCTTTACGGAAGGATGGTCGTGCCCAAGATTTGGAGGAGAAGAAGTTTGAGTTAAATCTAAGTATTGAAAAATCAAAAAAGAGGAGAAAACACTTGAACATCAAAACCTATTAGAGCAGAAGAAATATAAGTTTGATAATGAAGAAAATTCCAAAAAGAAAGATTTCTTGGAAGAATGTGTTAAAGCTAATAAATCTGTTGAGGAAATTGAACATTTAAAGAAATTTTTGGATGACTAGTTTGTTTTTTTTCTCTCACACTTCAACTGTTCATATTTATTTGTACATATAATTTACAATAATTTCCTGTATTTCATTACTCTATCAATCATTACTTGAATTTTTGTATTTTAATGTTAAATATTTTTTTTTAAATAAAATTTTCATTTCTCCTTTGAAAATTTGATGATCCCCCACCCCTGGTTTTTTTTGAAGTAAGGGGTGGGTATCACCAAAATTCTTTCATGTCATGAATCTTGAAAGTCTTATATGAAACTTTGGCTTTACTACCCCCTGCATTTTACCAGTATCCCAAAAATTCTTACATGTCAAGAATTTTACAAGTCTTATAAGAAATTTAGGCAAAACCCCCCATGGATTTTATTGAAGTAAGGGACGGGTATCACCAAAAAATTTTCACTAAAATATTTACAAGTCAAAAAAATTCTATATCTGTTTTAAAAAATTGGCAATACTCTCACCTGCATTTTATTGAAGCAAGGGGTGGGTATCACCAAAATTTTTCTAAGTCATCAATTTCACATGTCAGATTTGAAAATTTGGCAATACCCCCTCCTGCATTTTATTGAAGTAAGGGGTGGAAGTCATCTAAATTTAATATTATTACATAAATTATTAAATAAATATCTAATATATATCAATTTCCCTAATTTAAAGTAATGACAATTCCTCAAGCTAAAATGCAGACCAAGTCTAGAAACTCAAGTTTAGGACTTTCCACAGGTATAGACAAGAGGAACCCCATGAAACAAATAAATGTTATCATGATTACCTGTTATAAAACCAAAGGTCATTGGCTCATCACTTAACTTGAGAAAATTGATAAATATAAAATATTTATTAATAATTTATGAAAAAATATAAAATTTTTGATGACAACTCTAATCCCCATACTTTTTGGATCTAAATAAAGTTTTTTTAAATCAAATAACTTTACTTTCTTTCTTTACCTTATTGATTCTTTGAATCAACTTATGACTGATTTGAAATGAACAACCAAAATGTGTTAAATCTTTACAGGATTCCAAACCAGGAGGAGCTTTGGTCATTTGATGATTATCCTTAGAAGAATTCCAAATAGTTTCGATGATACCATTTCCCAAAGAAAAATCAATGATGTACTTGTGGTCTGGAAAATATAAACCATGTCCTTTGATTTTAGCTGGAGATGGTATTGGGTGGCCAGTTATTGGATTGATATATGAGAATATACCAAAAGTAAGAAAATTGGCATCATTCCTATCAATATGAATCCTATTGTGGAATCCAGAATGAGTGATATCAACATTAGAAAATAAAAGATATTTGTGGCTGATATCTTCCCATTTGGAGTCACACCAATTCGGTATTCCAACTTTGGTTGCAAGTTCATTATTTTTTTCAAATGCTTTATTACAGAGCTTTTTGATTCAAAAAGCAAGAAAAGAGTTAAAGGAAGGTTGAGTGTCCCATAAGCGAAATTCTTCATCTTTTTGAGCTTTAGTGATATTCTTGACCAACAAGTATATGCCTATATAAATGAAATAAGTGAAAGGATATTAAGAATGGAAAAAAAATTATTAGACATACCAAGAGAATATCCTTTAACAAAACCTGGTCTCCAACCAAATCCAATCATGATACCACCCAACAAACTTGTATTCCTTATAGGTAATCAAAACAAAGCCATTTGATAAAGATTTATGATAAGATCCGATGGTTGATTAAAAGATTCATCTTTTACACCATCAAATGAATGAACTTCCAAAATGAATTGAGCCTTATAAGAATTACTGATAACTGCAACAACTCGATCATCTCCAAATTCCATTAAATATTTGATATCTTCTGGTAAGTTTTTCAGATATTGATTTTTTTTATCTACTTTAGTTTTATGAAAAAAAAATTTTGGGATATGACGAAAATAACTTTCACAGAGAATTTTTTTTCAGATATCTTTTCTTCTGATAAAACTGATTATCTTTAATTTTATTGAAGATTTAGATGATGAATTTTTTTTTTCAGATATCTTTTCTTCTGATGAGACTGATTATCTTTAATTTTAATGAATTATTTAGAAGAAGTATTTTTTTTGGATATCTTTTATTCTGATCAGACTGATTATCATTAATTTTTTTGAATGATTTAGAAGATGATTGCATTGAAGTTGATTTTGAAGAAGATGATAGAGATGATAAAGATGAAGATGATAAAGAGGATAAAGATGAAGATGATAGAGAAGTAAGGCATGAATCTGAAGAAGAAGACATTTATTTGATCAGAAAAAAATTCAAATGTCAAAAAAAATTCAACACATATTTTTAAAAAAAAACTCACGTAATAATATCTTTTAAAATAAAATTTAAAGCAATATCCTTTTTAAAAAAAATTTAAACAAAAAAAATTTAAAAATTTTCAGTAAAAATTATTTTTAAAAAATAATTACAAAAGAAAACCTGAAGTTTGGTTATAAAAAACCTTCACAGAAAATCCTGTCAAAATAATAAATAAATAAAAATTATCTGTAAAAGAAAAATCAGAACAAATAAAATTTAAAAAAAATTTAATTCAGTAAAATGTAAAATTATTTTTAAGTAAAATTAAAAATTAATATCTAAACCTTTTTCATTTTGTAATTTACAGGGAAAGACCTTAAAAGAATGTAAAAGTTTTATTTTTCTAAAAATCTGCCAAAAAAAAAAGTTACAATTTAGTATGTTTTTTAAAAATAGGTAACCCCTCTTTAACTCCCATTACAGTACCCTTTCCCCCCCTTTATTTCTCTTAAATCACCTCTAAATTCACTCCCTCCTTGCCTCAAAACCTTCCTCATATACCCTCCTTTCCTGTCTCAAAATCCCCCTGATACCCTCTCCTTAATTGCTACGAAACCCCCCCAAACACCCCCCCTTTTACCCCTCTTTATATGTCCAAAACCCCCCTCCTTTCCCCCCCCTTTTAGGTCCCCTCCCCCCCTTACACTCCCCTTAATCCATCTCTAGTCCCTCCTCCTCCTTAACAAACAATTGATAGCAATTGTTTGTTAAGGAGGGGGAGCAGAGGTGGCTAAATGGAAGTGGAAGGGGGGAAGGGGGGAGTTGAAGTGGTTAAAGAGAGGAGAAGGGGGGAGTGATGAGGCACCTAAAGAGAGGGGAAGGGCGGTCTTGAGGCACCTAAAGAGGGGGGAATGTGGGGATTCGGGACAGGCAAGGAGGGTGAAAGGCAGGTAAAGAGAGAGGAAAAGGGGTGAAATGAGGCAGCTAAAGAGGGTGAAGGAGAGAAAAAAAAAGAAAAAAAAAGTTAGTCTAACCTTGAAAATAAAAAAAAGACTTACAAAAAAAAAAAAAAAAAAAAAAACCAAAAACAAAACCAAAAACAAAAACAAAACAAAAACAAAAACAAAAAAAGCAAAATAAAAAAATTCATGATTAGCAAATAAAAAACAAGAAAAAAGAAAAAAAAAGACTTACCTGGTGAGATGAGTTGAGAAAAAAAAAGTAACGAAAATATTTGAGCGATGTTTGAGGAGAGGATGAAAAGGATATGAGTGATGAAAGAAAAAAAATCACTGACAAAATATGCGATTTCATGTTGAGCTGGTGAAAGAAAACCAATGAGCCATCCAAAAAAAAGATTTTCACCGTAAATTACAAAAAAAAATGAATATGCAACAAACCAAAATACCAACCCAAGTGAATGAAGTACACAAATAAGACATTTGGAGAGTAAAAAAAAATAATTTAAAAGGGTGGTGAAGAGAAATTTTGGAGTGTAATAGGCATAATGACAGAGTGTATGCCGGTTGAATGAATGTTTTGTGATTCAAGGGAGGGGAGAGCCGGTGCTGGTTCAGGATCCTCTTTTTCATAAAGATCATTCCACTCATCCTTTAAATCAGCTAGGATATTGTGGAGTATAATGCAAGTCATGATCCAATGATTTGCAGTTTTGATCTCCAATTTTTTTTGAAATTGGATTCTGAGCTCCCAAAGACTAGAAAATCGTCCCTTTAAAATACCTATAGCATGTTCAATTTGCACTCTTGATTGGGCAAGGTGATAATTTAATCTAGTTTTGGTGTCATTTTCTAAGGTTGCACCACGGAAAGCAGGTATAATGTACTTCCCACTTGCATATGCTGAGTCTGCAAGGAGGTACTGAGATTTGTCAAAGTATAAGTCAGGGGTTTGAGAAATCCTCATTCTTTGGAAGACGGAAGAGTCATGACATGAGCCAGTGCAGCCACTATGAAAAGCAATAAATTTTTTATTTACATCACATACAAGTTGTACGGAAATAGAGTATCTTGAAAGAAGATAAAAAGTTAGTTTATGAAGGATGAGAACTTGGAGAAGATTTTGAAGAAACCTTTTTTTGCAATCAAAATAATGGTTGCCATCATGAGCAGGCTTTTGACTCAAAGGGATGGTTGTGCCATCAACAAATCCTACACAGCCAGGGAAACCTTCAGGTTGCATTACTTGAGAGGATTCAAGTCGTTGTTCTGGATTTGGCCAAGCAAGTGTTTGAGACTTGAGGGAAAGGATAGCAATCATACAGCGCTTGGTGTATAATATCACAGTACCATATCCTATTTTAAATAGATTATCCAAACGTCTTACAGCAGCACCATTTCCATTTGAGCCAAAGCGACATAGTGCAACAGCAAGTTGGATAGCAGGATTACGCTGTTTGTTATGGGAATTGTTATGAAAGATAAGATGATCGGAGATGAGTTGATAAAGTTTGAAGAAAGAATCGGGAGAAGTTCTAAAAAGTTGTGTGAAGTTTAAATGAGGAATGTTGAGAATGGAGGCCAGATAATATCAGGGATCATGATAAAGATTTGGCCCCCTGGTGATGATGTAACACTTTTTGGAAAGAAAACACATATGAGCTAAAGCATCTTCTAAATCAGAGTCAAATTTATAGTAAAGAACTAAAAGAAAAGTAATAGCATTCATTGTTGAGTGAAGTAGCTTCCTAGTAGAGAGGTGTTTCATTGTTGCCAGTGGAAGGGTTATGTGATGAGGGAAGTGGGAATGCACCGCCAAATGTGCAGTTGGGGTGTGTAGATAGAAGAAAAACTTAAGTGTTCGCCACCAAAATTAAGTAGCATAGAGTGAGGAAAGACTTAAAGATGGCATCAGAAATTATGAGTCATGTTACTTTCTTGCAAATCCATCGTGGATGAGATGAGTTTGGGATCAGGAATTAGGAATGGTAATTGGGGTATAAGAGGGGGGATAATGCATTATTGTGGATTCCTTAACCACTAGCCCTGGGGCTAGTGGATAAGAATCTTCTGCAATTAATAATGTCTGATCCCGGAAAAAAAAATTCCTGATCCTTAATTGCGGATCCCTGAACATTGATACCCCCTATTTAATACATAAAAATGCGCCATTATTTGTAGAATATAAAATATATTATGCTTAATTTAAATGTATGAAAATTTATATAACAATAAAATTAATATAACACTTATTTTTAATAAGATACTTATATAATTTTATTATGCAATAAAATATTAATTTATATACATAAAATACAATTCTTACGCCCTCTTTCAGGTCCAATAAATTAACATATAATTTACTGGACTCCTGGTATAGCCTGGCTGACAGGAGTTATCATTAAAAAGAACCACTGATCTTATTTTATATATTTTCAAAAATAAAATAAAATAAAATCACTAGAGAGGTTAAAAGTGATGTTTTTGAAATAAATAGTATAATTTTCAGTATTTTTAATGATCAAGTGAAATTCAAAATGAAAATGAAAATGAGTTTGATGAAAAAAATTCTGTGAATGGATCAGATAATTAATCTTCCCTTCTCATTATTTCTATAAATTTTTCATTAAACTTTCACTATTATTGAAGCACAGACTCATCCATTTTTGGTTAAGAGCTCAAGATGAGTTCTGTCAGCCAGGCTACTAGACTTAACCAGTAAAATAATTAATTATTTTACTGAGTTGAAGCCACGCCCCTTCTTCTTACTAATAATTAATTACCTACTTAAGTATTACTTACAATTAACTAGTTAAGTACAATAAGTAATATAATTAATTAGTGTAAATAAAATGTCCCTTACAATTTTACTCCCTAACACCGTGCTCAATGGTATAAGTTAATGGGAATAGAATTTAATAAAAAAATTATAATAAAAAAACTTTAAAACAATTATATTACCTCAGTGAGAGATCTGGAATCCTGTGAAAGTAATATAATTAATTAATTATTGTGTAATTAATTGTGACAGTCCAAGGAACTCAAACTTTATTGCTAATAAATTTGATGTCCTTGTATACGTACCAGTTTATTTAATTCTTGTGTCATATATGTACTCCTTTCAGTTATTCTTTTTCTCACATGCTTACAATATATGGTGTAAATTCCGTATATTTTATTCCCTCATGTTTTGCCTATAAAAGGCCTCTTACTTTGTGCTTTTCAAATCATTCTGTTTACTTACATTGCTATTACACTCACAACAATACATTTATTCCTATATTTTATAACTTTAGTATTTACAACACCGTAATTCTAATCTATAATTTATATTGATATCTTATAACTACCTCTTTTTTTTGAGTAAAACAATTATTTTGATTAAGAAATACGTACTATTCTTTGAGAGTTCAATAAAACCCTAAAATTCCTTGTATAAACCTCAAACCAAGCTTCTAGACCAAAAGTACCCCTTGACAATTGAGGGCCTTTCCAAATTTTCAACGGTGCATCGTGATTTGAGGGCGTAATTGAAGGGACCATCAGAGTTCGAATACCTGTAAGGACAAGAAAGCGACGAAAACGACAAATGTCATACATCATGTGACAAAAAATCTTGCCGCAAACGGGAATCGAACCGCGCTCCAAAAATTAGGTTCATATATTGACTAAACGTCGTATATATTGTGGTAATAATTGACATTACTATTTGTGGGTTACGCTTCACTCTTCATTTGCTACGTATTTCCTTTTACTCAGCACTCTGTAAGTGGCATTAAATTGCTTATTTTACAGGGGGAGGTGTCTGGTAATTTGGATTTTTATTTTTATTATTATTATTTTTTTATTTTTCCTGGTTGACCATAATAGAGCAATAAGTGTTCTTAGTCCCAGAAGTAATAAAATAATTATATTTTAATATTAATTATTATAATTTTTCAGTTGACATTTTTCCTGATTAATTTAAATTTTAATTGTTCCAGTTGACAAATTGTCCTGACAATAATATTTTTTTAATATATAATTCATATTTAACTACTTCAGTTGACCTTGAGTCCTGGTAGTTCAATAAATTTTTTTTTAATTAATAAAACTCGTATTTAATTACTTCAGTTGACATTAAGTCCTGGTAGTTAAGTGATCAGTTTAATAAAATTTTAAAAATAAAACTTCAAATTTAATTACTTCAGTTGACATTAAGTCCTGGTAGTTAAGTGATCAGTATAATGAAAAATATTTTTTTATTAATAAAGATTCATATTTAATTACTTCAGTTGACATTAAGTCCTGGTAATAAATTAGTTGATTCAAATCCTGAAAATAATTAATTAAAATTATTAAAAAAAATTTAATTTATTTCTACAGCTGATTATATTATAATTCTTGTTTTAAATTATTTTTTGAATTAATTAATTAATTTTATTCAGTTGATTTTTTATCCTAAAAAAGATTTTTTTTTATTATTTTTTTATTATTTTTTGTTAAATAAAAATCAAAATAAAGACTAATTAATCTTATTTTCTCTTTTCTTCATTTCAGTAAAATCTTAAAATGACTGACCAAAGTGGTTCTGCTGCATGTGAAGAAGAATTGGACTTGATTGATTATGATGAGCCTACTTCTGTAAGTTCTCCTTTAACAAGAAGAATTTCTCAGACTAATAAATCCTTGCCCCAAACAGGATGTAGAGATGGAAGAAGTAGAAATCCTAGTGGACACAACTCAGGATCAGAAGCCTATGATAAACCCACCAGAAGAGCTTCCAAAAGGCTTCAGGATAAAAAAGATGCCATTGTCTCAACAGGTAAAGAATCTTTCAACTCACATAAAGGAGCTAAGGACAGAAAACTTGAGACTAAAGGCAAGGGTAGATGCTCTGGAAGAAAAGGTGAGAAGAATAGATACCTTTCTTCAAGAGAAGAAGAAACCTCTTCCTCCCAGGGATCAACAACAATTGGCTCCCCAGTCCCAAGAAAAGGTGGAAGTGTCTAAGTGGCAGTGGGACAGGTTAAACACTTAGTGGGACTACCTGTCTCAAAATCAGCATCAGTTACTTCAGGCAGGTCCATCAAGGCCCAACCAGGTCAACCCCACACCTCCCCACCCCTATAAAGGAGGCAAAAGAAGAAGAAAGCCCAATATGGTGATACCCAGAAAACCCTGCTACGTCCCTCTATTGATTCTCAAGTGCCTTTTCTTGTGGCTGATTCTGTTCTTTCAGGTAAATCTGAGAGGGAAGAAGACACCTTGAGACCAGTAGAGGCTGGGAGCAGTAGACAGATAACTCATGTATCTAATCCATTACTTTTAATTGCTACCTTAATGATTAACCCTGATATGGCTGTAATTGATGAAACTCTTGACCCTGAGTTCTATGAGAGTCTGGAAAGTTACTCAGTTTCCTTATTGAGAAACACTCCGGATGTAGCAAGGATTAATGATGAGTACTTGAGAGATATTATTGCCAAACAAAATCATATAATGAACAATATGCAATTGACCCAGAGATATAATAGCTTGTTAACTGATCAGGGTTATCAAGCTTTAAGAAGTGAATCACAGAGAGTCTCTGATGAATTGTCTCATTACAAAGAAACCCATGGAAAGAAAGTTGCTTTATGGCAAAATATAAAAAATGATTTGTCTAAACTAAAAGATACTGTATCTGCTTGTTGCCAGGAGGTGGAGATAGATAAGATGAATTTGAAAAGATTGAATGACCATTTTTCATCTTTTCAAAATAAGAATCAGTTATCTTTTGCAACAATCAATGAGAGTTTATCTAGTATTCCAAGATTGAAAACTAGACTAACAACCATTGAGGAGAAATTGAACTCATTGTTTATTGATCAAAAGTATTCTGAGATTTCTTTGAAGGAAAAAATAGTACAGGATGCTCCAGAGTTACCTGTGGCTAGTTCATCTAAAGTAAAAATAGATCCAGAAATACCTGTTGATACCACTGAGTTTCCATCAAAAACTGATGATGCACCAGGAACTTAAACAGAAGGATTAAACAATGAGATTACAGCCCAATTAGAAAAATTACAGCTTTTTCTTACTATGAAACAAGCTAGTACTAAGGAGACTCCTTTAAATCAAAAGAATTGGCCAAAACTTGACCAATATCCTACATTTGATGGTGATTCTTCCTCTGATTGGCAACAATTTATTTGCAGAATTGATAACTTAAAAAATTCTTACACACTCCCAGATGAGGAAATTGTGTCCAAGTTAATTTCTTTGTTCACTAATGTTGCCCTAATGTGGTATGAATCTGTTCTCCTGGATGGGAATGACTACTCATGGGAGGATTGGAAGAAATTAATTAAAGCACAATTTGGTGGCTCCAAGTTCAGAATGGCTCAACAAAGGCAGTATGAGGAAACTAGATATAGCTCTTCTACTGATAAACCTATTGAGTTTTTTTAATGAAACTTGTAAAAATCTTAAGGGCAAAGGACCCAAATATGGAGTTTGATTTATGGAAGGACAGGATTCTTTATAAATTACCAATGTCTCTGAGAGACTTGATAGTGGCTAGGACTGAGTTCTCCAAGGAACCCTCTTCTTTCATTAATACTTGCAATGAGATCCTTCTAAACAATAAGTATGATGCAAGAAGATTCATTCCTAGGACCCCTTTGGAGAAATCCTCCACTTACCAACAGAAACCTCTGGAAAAGGTTGGTAAACCTTCTGCCCCTGTTGCACCAAAGAAGTATGGAACAAACACATGCTTCAAGTGCAAAAAGCCTTGGCAGAAAGTCCATGTTTGTGACAAGAAGATAAATCTTGTAGAACAAACAGAGGAGCATGATGATGACACAGTGGCACTGGATGAAACATCAAGTGATTGTGCCAGAAATATTTCATATGAATCTCAACAAGAAATCTTGATTCTGGAAGAGGATATTTATTATTTAAATACTATTGATATTGATAATAATGCTTTATCTACAGTTGAGGATGCTGAGATCATAAAGAACATTGATGATAACTCAATTGTTATTGCCCCTCTCAAGGCACCAGTCTTGATGAATGGAACCAGCATTGAAGTTGTTCTGGATTCTGGAGCTGGAGGAAGTGTAGTTTCTGAAAGAGCACTTGCTTCAGTGGATCAACACTATAAGTCAAAACTGATGACTATAATTTCTGAAAATTGGAGAGGTTATGGCTCTGTTTTGTCCCCCATTGGTAAATACAAAGCCACAGTGTTTTTTAAATATAACCATGGTTTTGTAAGAGCTATTTGTGATTTTGTTGTCATGAAGAATAACAACTTAAGCAATTGGTTTATTTTAGGGAATGATATTTTAACCAAGTATGGCATAAAATTGGATCCCTCAAATCAATGTTTCACAATGGGAATGAATGTGAAGAGAAAATTTAAGATTTCCTCCCCTAAAAATTATTGAAACCAGAATTAAACACATGTAATTCTGTAATTCAATGTAAAGGAAGATCTACAAAAGAGATGCATGCCCTTTTGTCTGAAATTTACAATGCCTCTTTTGGAGAACAACTTTCTGGTGAGGATAAAGATTCCATCATTAACTTGATAAAGTCTTTCCCCTATGGCCTTTGCTCATGGGTCACATGAACTGGGATTAGTTAAAGAGGAAATGAAACTTTCATTGTCTTGCCCATTAACTGATATACCACCTAGTTTAAAGAAGAAGCCTTATCCTGCTTCCCCCACAAAGAGAAAAGATATTGAAGACAATATCTCTACCCTTTTAAAAATGAATATTATTGAAAAGGTAGTTGAAACACCTAAACATTGTGTTATCTCACCTGTCCTAATTTCTTATGAGAAAGATAAAGCCAGGTTATGTGGTGATTATAGAGCACTAAACACTTATACTGTTGATGATATCTATCCTTTACCTAGAATCAGCTCTATACATGCTACTTTACAGGGTGCTAAATATATCAGCTGTTTGAATGGTAATAAGGGATATCACCAGGTACCTGTTGAGAAAAATTCTCAGAACTTTCTGATGATTGCCACTCATATGGGTATTTATAAGTATATTAGGATGCCATTTGGCCCTAAAAATGCCCCTTCAGTTTTCCAAAAAGTAATGGATAACACATTCCATCAAGAGATAATTGAAGGATGGCTGATGGTTTATATTGATGATATCATTATATTCTCAAAAACATTTGAGGACCATCTTAACCACTTGTGTAAAGTATTCCAGAAAATGGATGAAATAAATATGAAACTTGCTTTGAAGAAATGTAAATTTGGTTTCCATTCTTTAAAAGTTCTTGGTCGTGTTGTTTCAGGCTTACAGATATGTGTTGACCAGAACAAAGTGGCAGCCATACAACAGGTAAAGGCTCCTACTACAGTGAGAGAGCTCCAAAGTTTTTTGGGAACGTGTGGATACTATAGACAGTATATTAAAAATTACCAAGTCATAGCTTTACCCCTTACCCAATTAACTAGAAAGGATGTTGCTTTTGTCTGGAATAGTGAAAGACAAAGAGCTTTTGACACTAAGAAACACTTTTTGATGTCAGCACCAATTCTTCCTTTACCTGACTTTAATCAACCATTTGTTTTGTACACTGATGCCAGTTTCATTGGTCTTGGTGCTGCCCTCCATCAAAAACAAGTGATAAATGATAAAGTTTCAGAAGTAGTAATTTGTTATATTTCAAGAACCTTGAGAAATAGTGAATTGAAATATGGTGCTACTCAATTAGAGTGTTTAGCTGTAGTATGGGCTCTAGAAAAGCTTCATTATTACCTAGATGACCAGAAATTTGAACTTGTCACTGACTGCAGTGCAGTTAAATCCCTTTTAAACTTGAAAACACCTAACAGACATAAGTTCAGATGGCAGTTGGCTGTTCAAGAATACAGAGGGAGAATGACAATTATTCATAGGGCTGGTATTGTTCACTCAAATGTGGATATGTTATCTAGGTTACCTTTACCAAATAATGACTCTAATCCTGTGTATGATCCTGAGGATGAAATTATTCATATACATGGGATATATGTGGTTGATATGGAGGAAGAGCTATTACAGCTTATTCTGGATTCATATGATAAGGAAACTGACTTGAAAAGGTTATGCACCATATTAAATGATCCAAAGAATGCTTTAATACAAGCATTAATTAAAACCCTTCCACCAAAGTACAAAAAAGCTTTGGTAAAAGGTAAATTTTCAATTGATGAAGGATATCTATATTATAGAAGAAAGTTGAGTAATGTTATTGTTATTCCTCCTTCTATGAAAGAAATCATCTTGAAAATTTGTCATTATGATATATTAGCTGGACATTTTGATCTTGAAAAAACAATGATCAGAATTAAAAACACTTCTTGGTGGGTTAATATGTCTGAAGACACAAAATTATATGTTGAGTCTTGTGATTCTTGCCAAAAATCAAAAAGATTAACTGGTAAAAGAGCAGGATTAATGCAACATATTGAACCTCCTGATGCACCATGGCAGATAATAAACATGGAATTTGTAACAGGGTTACCTATTGCTGGTAAAGACAGTTATAACTCTTGTTGGGTTATTGTGGACAGATTCCCAAAAATGTGTAAATTTATCCCTACTCACATGGATGTTTCCTCTAAAGAATTAGCTTTCTTATGGTGGTCTCATATGTTTAATACTGCTGGTTTTCCTAAAGCCATAATCTCTGACAGAGACCCTAAATTTACTTCTGAATTTTGGATGTCTCTGATGGATGTTTGTGGTTGTGATCTGAAACTTTCTACTGCCCATCATCCACAGACTGATGGTTTAGCTGAAAGAATGATTCAGACGTTAGAGGACATGATTAGAAGGTATTGTGCCTTTGGCCTTGAGTATAAGGATAATGAAAGATTCACTCATGATTGGGTTACCTTACTTCCTGGGTTGGAATTTGCTTATAATAGCACTGTTCATTCTGTTACTCAAAGAAAGCCTTTTGAGCTCCGGCTTGGATATGTTCCAAATACTCCTGCCCAAATTCTCAATAACAAAATACCTAAATTGGATATACATCCTGGTGTCAAATCTTTTCTTCAAATGCAACAACTATGCAGAAATCATGCTCAAAAATTTATTGAAAAATCATCTGAATATGAGAAGAAAAGATGGGACAAATCCCATAAAGAATACACTTTCAAAAAGGGTGATGAAGTGTTGATTTCTACAGTCCACTTCAACTTACAAGGTAATGACAAATTAAAAGATCCATTTGTTGGTCCATTTGTTGTCAGAAGAATGATTGTAGATAATGCTGTTGAGGTTATTTTGTATTCTCCATATGACAGAAAACATCCTGTTTTTCCAATATCTCTTTTGAAACCTTACCAATCCAATAGTGATTTATTTCAAAAAAGGAGTGGAAGACAAAGAAAACCCCAAATGAAATCACTGAAACAGCAGAAATTGAAAAAATTCTAAATGACAGAATAGTCACTGCTGAAAAAGCTACAGAATACTTATTTAGATTTAAGAATAAATCATCTGAATATGATTCTTGGATACCTGGGAAGGAGATATCTAATCTTCCTACTCTACTAAAAAGGTATAAAAAGAAAAAATCATAGCAATTTTTTTATTGTTTTTTTAGAGTGAGGGAGTATCATCCAGGCTACTAGACTTAACCAGTTAAATAATTAATTTTTTTACTGAGTTGAAGCCACACCCCTTCTTCTTACTAATAATTAATTACCTACTTAAGCATTACTTACAATTAACTAGTTAAGTACAATAAGTAATATAATTAATTAGTGTAAATAAAATGTCCCTTACAATTTTACTCCCTAATACTGTTCTCAATGGTATAAGTCAATGGGAATAGAATTTAATAATAAAATTATAATAAAAAAACTTTAAAACAATTATATTACCTCAGTGAGAGATCTGGAATCCCGTGAAAGTAATATAATTAATTAATTATTGTGTAATTAATTGTGACAGTCCAAGGAACTCAAACTTTATTGCTAATAAATTTGATGTCCTTGTATACGTACCAGTTTATTTAATTCTTGTGTCATATATGTACTCCTTTCAGTTATTCTTTTTCTCACATGCTTACGATATATGGTGTAAATTCCGTATATTTTATTCCCTCATGTTTTGCCTATAAAAAGCCTTTTACTTTGTGCTTTTCAAATCATTCTTTTTACTTACATTACTATTACACTCACAACAATACATTTATTCCTATATTTTATAACTTTAGTATTTACAACACCGTAATTCTAATCTATAATTTATATTGATATCTTATAACTACCTCTTTTATTTGAGTAAAACAATTATTTTGATTAAGAAATACGTACTATTCTTTGAGAGTTCAATAAAACCCTAAAATTCCTCGTATAAACCTCGAACCAAGCTTCTAGACCAAAAGTACCCCTTGACAAGTTCAAAGTAAATTTCAGCCTGAGTAAAGTCTGAGTTCAGTATGAATCCAGTCTTAGTTCCATCTAACTTCAAGTTGAGGACTTGCTAGCAAGTCCCCCCCCCCAAATATTGTGTGGTGAAGTTGACTAGTCATTGTTGTAAATCACCTGAACTGAGAGAAAGGAATACTAAAAATTGAACAGTTATTATTTTACTTTGTTTAAAGAAAAATAAAAGAGAGAAAAATATTTCTAGTATATAATCAATTTTCAGGATTTTGTGATCAACTGGAATAATGAAAATATAATGTTTATCAGGACAAAAAAAATCAACTGAAATAATAATCACAATTTTTATTAATTAAAATAAGATAATTATATTTTATTACCAGGATTTAAAATAAATCAACTTAAATAATAAAATAATTTACTAATTACTAATATATATGTTGATAATTATCAGGACTAAGAGTCAACTGAAAAATTTGATTACCAGGATTTAATGTCAACTGAAGTAATTTTTATTACCAGGACTTAATGTCAACTGAAATAATTTAATTACTAGGACTTACTGCCAACTGAAATAATTTAATATAATTAATTCAACTAATTTCATATATTATTATTTTACTGCCAGGACAATTGGTAAACTGAAACAAAAAGATAATAATTTAATTATCAGGACAAGAGGTCAACTGAAATAATTAAAAAAATATAATATAATTAATTTAATTTTTATATTACTTCAAGGACTAAGAACAATATAGTTCTATCTTGGTCAACTAGGAAAAAAAATTTATTTACCAGGCACCTCCCCCTATAAAATGAGCAAGTTAATGCCACTTACAGAGTGCTGAGTAAAAAAGATACACGTAAACTATGAAATGTGCAAAGTGACCCACAGATAGTAACCAATATAATTGCCACAAATATATATGACTATTGCCAATATATGAACCTAAAATTTATAGCATGGTTTGATTCCCGGTTGCAGAAAAAAAAATAAGTCATGTGGTTGATGACATTTGTTTTTTTTTGTCATCCACCTGTCCCTACTGGTTCCTTGTTGTTGATGGTCCCTTGGTCGCTGGCTTCAAGATATCAATGCGCCATCAACAATTTGGAAAGGGCCTCAAGTTTTGGGAAGTCCCTTTTGTCTAGAAGATTTCGATGGAGGTATAATGGCATTGGTAGGTGGATTTGAAGATTTCAAGGTCAAAGTATGTATGAATTTATCTTTTATTTTGATTACTCAATTTAAAGAGGTAAAATGTTTTATAATTATTATTATAACTTATGATTTAGAATTATGTTGTAGTAACTACTAAAAACAATAAACAATATTAATAAATAATTGATTGAAGTAATGGTATAATAAAATAATAAGTAAGTAAAGAATGATCCAAAACAACCAGAAAGGGGAGGCCTAATATAGGCAAGGGAGAGACAAAGCACGGAGTTAAATCCTATATACAGGAGTATGAGAGAAAAACAAAATTTACAGAAAAATATTTCAAATTTTAAGATTTTTCTATAGAGAATGTATTTAGAATGATGTATTTTCTGTATCTGTCAAAATAATTTGATTTATTGAAAATTCCTGTAAATGTCATTTTTTACATAAGTAAATTGAATTTTTTTGTATATATTTATTTTATTTTAATATTAATTTTTATTTTAATATTAATTTTTATTTTCTTTAACCTGAAATTGAGCATGGTGTTAGGAAATAAAAATATATAGGACAATTAATATTAATTTTGATTATTTACTAAATTTACTTTTTTGTAACTAGTTAATTTATTACAAGAAAAATTTAAGTAAATATAATAAAATTAATAATAATGTATAAGAAATAAAAAGGAGGCTTCGTCCCACGAAATAATTAATTATTTTACTGGGTAAGTCTAGCAGCCTGGCTGACAATGGCTGTCATTTGGTTTCTTTATTCCTGACATTGCTTGTTGCATAATTTTCAAGAAATAAACAAATAAACCACCTCAATAAACCCCATTCTCTTTTGCACATTATCTATATAATAAAATATTACGGAAACCTATTTGCCAATTTTTGAGAATACCTGAATCAAACTCTAACTGACCCCAACTGACTCCGCATTGAATACACAGGGCTGCGTGTCAGCTGCATGAAGCAGCCTCCACCAGTAATTCTAATTTTCCATTGAATTACATGCAGAGCATGGGTCACGCTATGCTAGTTTAGAATATCAGCTTACGTCTCTTTCTGTACGCCTTCAATTGTTTATTACTCGATTTTCAAGAAATATACCACTTAAATGAGAAAATCTTGCCTCAGGAACGTCTACCAAGCTTATCATGAGATTATAGTGGGTGTCAATTTCGATTGGCGACGACATGTACCTCTTGAGCTGGGCGGGAAATAGATTCAAAAACTTCAAACCTGCTGTTTCCATACTATCATAATAAAAATTTAAAGGTACGTCGTTATATCGCTCTCGAAGGATGTTTTGGTTGAAGAGCTGAACCTCATGGCGGAAGAATTCCTTAGTCCTAACACCATCAGATAACTTCATGAAAAGAATGAACAAGAAAAATTGTCGATGCCGTGCTTCATAATCTTTAATGATCCCTGGAAATTTGGGGGAGTTCAAAGAGACATGACCTGAAATAGATTTTACATTTTCTAAATCATCCTTTCCACAGGAATCTAGCCATTCTCTCATCAGACGGATAAGTTTTTCATAGATTATTCGTTTTGTTTGATGTATGAAGGGCACCTCATTCAAAGATTCTAGAAAAGAATGTGCATATAAAACACAACGTATTGCAATAGTGTAATGTAAACCCTGTTCCATCAGCTCCAAAACGGTGGCATACACCCTCCAATAAAAAAAAGTATCTGTATTAGCCTGTAGTTCGGAAGGTTTGAATATTTCAAGAGCTCTTGTGATTTTCTGAACATCTTGAAGAACAAACAGTTGGGCGATCCTGGCTCTATAAGTGGAGAATATATGTTGAGAGGGCAGACTTTTATAAAATGGCTCCAGTCCATTATAGAACACTTCATAAATCTCAAAGGGCCCCTTTGGCCCAATAGATATTTGTATTGCAGGTGAATATGTCAGCGTCTTGTCAGAAAAAAGAAAAAACACTTTCACGTAAGTCTGTAGATTTTGAATGATTCCGTTTTCTGACGGTGCTGCTACTGATTTCCACTCAATAGGAAGGGCTGATAGTTCACCATTAAATTTTTCTGTAGAATCCAAACTGGCGGAGTACATATGGAAAAACGACATTAGACTAGAGTGTAGGGATCGTCTATGTGCATTGTCAGGAGCTTTGACCCTACGTTTCCTTGGCCTAAACTTGCGGTTCAATTCGTCACTGTTGTCTTTGTTTATTCGACTTCGAATTCGGCGGTTACGGTGTTCAATTTTACTTTTCAGATGCGATTGAGAAAGGCTGGCAATTTCCAGCTCTTTCCCCTTCTCATATTGATTTGTAGCTCCGTCAGCGCCGTTATGTTGAGGATCTGGTATACTCATTTTTTGTGCAAGGTTTGAAGCATCGCTAAACTGAAAAACTTGAGAATATTCCGAGTTTTGAGGATTATGGTAACTAGTGCCACTTTCCAAATCTGATTGAGTGCTGCTGCTACTTTTGAATTTTTTGCCTTTTTTATCAAGATACGTAGCAGGGCGTTTGTTAGTGTGTTGATTAGATACAACATTCATTTCATGTGATTGGGCAGAAATTTCTTGGGTTTGAGAAGCTTTTGAATACAGCAAGTAATGTTGATTAGGGCGATCAATTACATTTGCAAGATGTGATGGGGGATTGCTAATATTTTTCAGTTTTTCAGTTTTCCTTTGAAAATACATGACAGGGGTTTCGCTGTTGTGTTGATAAGATGGAATTCCTATTTCATGAACTAGATTTGACGTGTCCTGGGAGGTAGAAGCTTGCGGATATGACCAGGATTGGGTTCCCTAAATAAAAATTTTAGTCTTCATCGGTCTTGAATGAACGATAACAATTACAAACCCATGGAGTATATGATTCCGCATGCCCAACTTTTCCTGATTTGGACTGTATATTTTCTGCATCGCTCAGTGACGGGAAAAGTGGTAAGTTTAATCGTTCTGCAGGCGTGATGCCAAATCTGTTTCCGTAAGTACCGTAGGACCCCTATGAATATAATTGGAAAAACATATATGAGGGGATAATTGGTAATTTCACTATATTATCTTCTTAGATAACGCACTAGGTTCCATGCTGATGGATCACTTTGAGGGTTTGTTGTTGAGCTTATGCTGGGATGAGTTGTAGCTAACTGGTTTGTTGACGACTCCCCTTTACTGATGGATGAAAACACACGTCCGTTTGCTCCCTGATAATCATTCGGGGGACCTAGTGATAGTTCCAGATTCACTCTAGCTATGGAGGGGGTTACATTTTGTGTGTTTAAGGGTTTTGAAAAAAAATTATGAGATAGGAGTAACTGTGCAAATAGTGAAAATTGCAACATCTTTAACTTGAGGTGTGCTGCATTCAGTGCTGAAACAGCTGAGCGAATCAGAAGATGATTTTTTGTAAGTTTTTTAATACGAGTTGCGGTGGAAACAAACCTACAACAAAGATAAACACAACGAAGCAGGAAGCAGAGGAAATAAAAACAAAATGATACAGAGCTATGATTACAACTATACTACTCCAGACATGATGCTAATACAGGCGGTCCATACACTGCAACACATGCTTGTTTCATCTTGGGGCACAACAACGGCGCAATGAAGACGCAACATTAATGTAATAATTGTTTTTAGCACTTGAAATTTTAAGTGCGTCTGAAATGCAAAAAAACATTTTTCTGTAACTGTTGCACAGCTGTTGTGTAATTGTCGCGCCTCAGGGCGAAACAAAAATGCGTCGTAGTGATATTGTGTTTTACATGCGGGCAGTGATCGGGCGACAACCTGGATTTGTCCCAGCGACAACCTAGCTTTTTAAAAAATAGTATTTACTTACATATCGTTCAACTATGTATTTAATTACTTCAACAACAGCCTAGCTTATTGAATCATTTTACTTAAGACTACTGGCTATCTAGTTGTAACATTTACAATAAAAAATAATGGCACTCTAACCCTAACTTTGAAAAGGAATAGCTATGAGTGATTGATAACCCTAAATTCTGTGAGGGAATGATGCTGCTAACTTGTGTGATGGGACAATACACCACGCACCAAGTAAGATATCCCTGATGGGGATATCCAGCGCGAGTTAGGGATATTTTAGGGAGGGGCATAAGGTCAGAAAAATAAATGTAAGAAAAGTAAGTGCAAGAAAAATAAGTGCGGGAAACGTAAGTGTGAAAAAAATCATTTGCGACCATTAGAATTTTTTTTTTTTTTCAAAAAAAAATTGTGAAAAAACAGAAAAAATTAAAAAATGAAATAAAAAATCATTTTTTCAGAGAAAAAAATAAATAAAAAACAAAATTTCCCATGCTTGCAAAATATTTTTCTTACACTTATTTTTCTCACATATTTTTTTTGCACATATTTTCTTACACATATTTTTCTCGGACATATTTTTCTGACACATATTTTTCTATCCTTATGTCCCTCCCTAAAATATCCCCAACTTGCGCTGGATATCCCCATCAGGGATATCTCACTTGGTGCGTAGTGATATCGCTAACACCACGTGCAAACAGCTGACGTTTCCACCGTAGCGTCAGCTAAATTTTTCCCATGGTAACTAGGTGAGTTTTTCCCATGATTTATTTTATGTTGAAAGACTTAATAGTTTTCTGCTAAGGGGGTCGCATTGGGTTTGCATAAAATGTGCAAACTGCCTTCATGCCCCTTGTTGCACTACCAAATTTGTTTGTTACGCCACACGGCGTAACAGTTGCGTAACGGTTGTGTAACAAATACATAACAATTATTATTGAGTGCTAGGGGACATAAAGATTGTTATGTATTTATTATGCAACCGTTACACAACCATTACGTATTTGTTACACCTTGTGGCGTAACAAATGGTGTTGGTAGTGTTGGGTGAGATTGTATGAAATAAAAATAAAAAAAATATGTGCAAACACCACTACAAATGCCAATACAGAGATAACACACATTTGCGAATGGCACCAATCTTTTGAGTGTCGGGGCAAACGCCTCACATTCCTCTCTCATTAATTGATGAATCATTCCTCCCTCAATTTTTTTTAATTCATACAATCTCACTTGACACAAACACTACGCACCAAGTGAGATATCCCTGATGGGGATATCCAGCGCGAGTTGGGGATATTGTAAGAAGGGACATAAGGATAGAAAAATATGTGTAAGAAAAATATGTGCAAGAAAAATATGTGAGAAAGATAAGTGTAAGAAAAATATCTGCAACCATGGGAAATCTTGTTTTTTAATTTTTTTTTCTCGAAAGAAATGATTTTTTATCTCATTTTTTATTTTTTATCTGTTTTTTTACAATTTTTTTTTGAAATTTTTTTTTTTCATGGTCCCAAATGATTTTTCTTACACTTACTTTTCTCGCACTTATTTTTCTCGCACTTACTTTTCTTACATTTATTTTTCTGACTTTATGACCCTCCCTAAAATATCCCTAACTCAGGCTGGATATCCCCATCCGGGATATCTTACTTGGTGCGTAGTGAAAGTGTGACGGGACACAGAAAGAAGTGGTAAAAGGGATCTTGTGAATCCTAGCTTCTGCTTTGAGTAATTTGCGTGCCTCCGAGTGTGCTGGACATTACAAGAGAATGTCTTCTGGCTTGTTGGTTGAGCTTAGAGAGCAGAGTGTACATAATATTTATTTATTTCATAGGATCACTCGCCCTATGGGCATGAAACTACACCAGAGACTGGCAAAACCATTGTATGTACAGATGTAAAGAGAACCAAGGCAATATAACCAGAGTGTACATAAAGGGGAGTCAGATGCTTTAAAGTGGAATAAATAATGTTTCAAAGGCGTATGGTCAGAGTGATACTGAGCGAACATGATGGTAGGGGGTCTGGGGAGTTTGGTGAGTGATGTGAAAATGAGTTGGGGATTGAACCTTCCTCTCAATTTCTTCAGCGTGTCTTGGGAGGGAGGGGCGAGAAGGAGGGATTGCACATTTTATGCAAACCCAATGCGGCCCCCTTAGCAGAAAACTATTAAGTCTTTCAACATAAGATAAATCATGGGAAAAACTCACCTAGTTACCATGGGAAAAATTCAGCTGACGCTGCGGTGGAAGCGTCAGCTGTTTGCACGTGGTGTAACTTGCTTCAGTGACACTGCAACCAATGTTCGTTTCGTCTTGGGGCGCAACAATGGCGCAACGATTACGCAACACTTAAGTAACTATTATTTTAGGCACATAAGGATCTTAAGTAGGTCTTGAGTGCAAAAAATAATTGTTTCACAACTGTTGCACAACTGTTGCGTAATTGTTGGGCTGCATGGCAAAATAAAAATGTGTCGTAGTGTGAATAGGTTGTCGCTCAATCAATTTATAAATACATGGGTTGTGCGCGACAGTAGGTTGTATAATATGCAAATAATTACTATTTTTAGAATACTAGGTTGTTGCTGGATCACTGCCCTTTACATATTTGTTTCATGTAATTGGGATTAATATAGTTTGTTGTTTAATAATGAAACATTTCAGACAGTAGGGAAAAAGAATGAACATTATTATTTTTTAATTTTGTACAATCTCATCCGACAGAGGGACATGAAGGAAGGAGGACAAGGTGTAAAGTAAAGACAAGTCAGCAGTGGCAAAACCGTGTCACATTTGCATTTGGCATGTCCATGTCCTGCATGAAAAACATGACATTAAGTCTCGCAAAATAATGTGACAAAGGGACCTGCATTGTGTCACGTTTTATTGCGAAGCTTGATGTCTCGTGAAAAAGTGTGACAAGAGATCTTGCATCATGTAACATTTTGTTGTGGGACCTTAACGCCCAAACAAGAAATGTGACACAGTTTTGCCTGCATGCCGTAATTATTTCAGATCTCATGGGCAAAACTGTGTCACATTTGCATTTCAGGTGTTAATGTCCTACACACAAAACATGACATGAAGTTTCACAATATAGTGTGACATGGGGAAATATCATGTGTCATGTTTTATTGCATGACTTGATGTCTTGCAATAAAATGGGACATGGGATCTCACATCCTGTCACTTTTTGTTGCAGGACATTGACACCCAAAACACAAATGTGACACAGTTTTGCCTCTGGTGGGAGGTGGGGACAGATCAAAAAAAATATGAGTAATTCAATCTATTTGTCTGTGTTCCTCCTCCCCACTCCATATCTTCGCTTAAATCACACCTGAAAATTTGCTTACATACCACCCTTCTTTTCCCTCCCAGTGCAGACATCTTCAGAAAGCTATGCAGAAAAATTTACCCCTTCACCTAGTTTAAGCAGCTCTCATCCCTCCATAGAGCTCACACTACAGCTTTCTTGCAATGTTGCACTGGTCACTTGCCTCTGAAGAATTACCTCCTTTGTTTCAAGCATGTGGACTAAACATTCTGCACTTTGTGCCACCTTAACATGAAATACACTTTGAAACATACATTAATTTTCCATCCTTCTCACCATGAGGATAGTCTTCAATTATTTAAAAAAGCCATGAAACATAAACCAGCATTCTCAACTTGTGTTGTATTGTCCCTCTCTCACATCATGGCTCATGCTGCTTCCTTTTTAGTTAATACAAAAAGTTTTTAAAACAGTTTTTTCTTACCCAGTTGTTTTATTTTTTTATTTAGATCTCTTTTTCTTATTTCTAAAAAGGCAAAAGAAAAAACCCAGGAGACACAATCAAATGAGTCTGAAGCTAGCATTGATGATACAGAGGAAAATTTTACCTCCAAAAAAAAGCAAAGACCATCAACTACTCTGAATTTCAACAGTCAAAGAAAAAAAACAGGTTTAGTTTTTCGCAAACCCCTTTTTCTTCCATTGATGATTTTTGTCAGCCAGGCTATACCAGGAGCCCTGTCAAGGTCTCTTTCAAGTCTAGAAGATTTTATGAAGAGGTCCAATGGCAATAACAACGATTTTTAGGGTTTTCAAACTCAGGTACGTATTTTCTATCTTAAAGATTTATTACTCAAATGTTAAGGGGTAAAATTTTTAATTATTATTATAATTAATGAATTAGAATTACGTTGTTGTAAGTACTAAAACAATAATAAATAGTAATAAATATTTGAATGGTAGTAATTGATTTAATAAAATAAGTAAGTAATGGAATGTCTTGAAAAGTACAAAAGAGAGGGCCTTTTATAGGCAAAGGAGTGAGAAATAAAATACGGAGTTAACACCACCTAATACAAGGGTGTGAGAAAGAAGAAGCTAAATAAGGAGTGTATGTGAAATAATAAGAGTTATACTAAGTAGTGCGTAAGTAGAAAGTATTATTTTATTTGAAATAAAAATCTGAATCGCTTGGTCCGTCACATTTAGTGCAAGAACATTTGATTTAAAATATTTATTCAACAAAATCTAAATAAAGGAATTCAAAAAGTTTGCTTCTTTTTATATTTTTATATTTTTTTAATACTAATTTTATTCCCTCTCATCTGTATTATTGAGCACGGTGTTTGGGAGTAAAAATGTATGTGACAGTAACTTATTTCTAATTAATTATTTACATTACTTATTGTACTTAGCTAGTTAGTTGTAAGTAATACATAAGTAGTTTGTAAATAATTAATTATTAATAAGGATTAAAAGGTGTGGCTTTATCTCAGTAAGATAATTAATTATTTTACTGGATAAGTCTAGTAGCCTGGCTGACAAGCCCAGTAAATTTTATGTCAATTTACTGTAACTAAAAAAGGGCGTAAAAATTTGCTTATTATGTATATAAATTAATCTTATATTGCATAATGAAATGATATAATTATTTTATTAAATATATACAAATATTATATTAATTTTATTATTATATAAATTATTTATACATTTAAATTAACCATGATATATATTCTATAAATTATGGCGCATTTTTTATGTATTTAATATATACAAATTTATAATTAATTAATTATAAACATATATTATAACTATAAGTGTAAAATAGACTTATAATGTAATTAAATTAATTAACTAAATTTATATATTAAATAAACCTTTTTCATACATTATTAAACAACAATATTGGGCGCTTTTTTGACCCTTCATTGTGTAAGTAAAATTATTAAATAAATTATAACACTTATTTAATAATATGGTATTAAAATTCTCACTTTAAATTAGAAATATTATTAAATTAATTATATGTTTCATTTAAACTAGTTATTGAATTAATTACATAGTTAAAACAATTAATTAAAATTGCTTTATACTGGATTGAATTGATTACATGGATTTTTGCGTGAAAATAATTCTAATTATTTTAATTAAACCCTTTACATCCTACTGTAATGTCTGTTTTGGATTCTTTTTCTCACAGTTCTTATGTTTCAGGCTTACTTAGTTACTCACTATTTTAATTAACTGGTTTGGGAACTTATGGTGCGAAAATTAGTTACTTATTCATGGGTTTAGTTAATTGTTTCATGTTTTTCTCTTAATATCTATGTTTCATTTCTATTCTTTAATATTCTTGTTTTAGCTTATAACTATTTTGTATATACTGATTTGTGGCGTTTCAGAGGTCCCCTGGTCTATAAAATGGCCTTGTGTAATACCCTTTAGCCCATCATTTATTATACACTCAAACTTGAATATATTTTTAATATAATACATTTATTATTATTTTTATTAGTATTATCAATCTAATTTAAATTTTATATACATGACTAAAGGTTGCAATAGGTTTATTAATATTAACAGTGCTTACCACACATTGAATTAACTCTTATTTAAAATATATATTTTATAATTTAATAACCCTCAGTATTGTGTCAAGTCCCAAGGAGTCCTTGTTGCCTTTTCTCTTAGAATAATTAAAACTTTTTTTACTACTTTATTTCTGCCCCTACCTTCTCCTCCTCCTCTCCATTCTTTCCCTTTTCCTCTTCCTCTTCTAGACATCCGGCTGATAATAGGGCACCTTTCCAAACGACGACAACAACTATGATACTTGCAACAAACGACATAGCGCATGGACCACCCAACCAAAAATTAAAATTTTTGCCGCGACCGTGTTTTGAGCTTGGGTTCAATCATTAAGGTTTATATTAAATTAAATCATTTATTATTTTGAAGTGATTTTACGATCACTATAGTAAGTTAACCTTTGCACCTCTCACTCATATTATTATTATTTTACCGCAATAACAGTGTTTGTGGATTAATTGCTGATTCACTGAGTGTAAGTGTTCATTATTTTTTATATTTTTTTCCTAGTTGACCATAATAGAGTAAAAATCTTAGTCCTAGAAGACAATTAATTTTTAATAAATTATTAAATTAATTTTATTATTATTTTTTGTTTATTGGTTGACCATATTAGTACTCAGTACTTAGTCCCAATAATGCCAATATATTAATTTTGGTATTAATTATTTTGGTTGACTTATAAACCTTTGTTGGTTGGTCCAATTTTAATTATTGTTATTTCTTAATAAAAATAATTGTAATTACATTTATTTGTATTACATTTTTTGTTTAATTAATTGATTTTTGATAAAAATTTAATTTTTTTTTGTTTTGATTAAAATTCAATAATTTATATTTTATTTTGAAATTAACAATTTAAATCATTAAAATAATTTTGATTCTTTTTTCACAGTTTAAATTTCTAGTAGTTTGGATATCAGCATGGATAACTTACATGTGGATGAGATTGAAGTGGATGGTGACACTGAATCTGTAGGTTCTTCTAAATTAACTTAGAAAAATTATTCAGCTGAAAAAAAAACCTTCAGGACGTGGAAATGGCAGGAGAAGTGGAAAACCCCCCTCACCAAACACCTCTGAAAGAAGTAAAACCTCTAATAAATCAGGAAAATCAACTCAAAGGTATAAAAATAAAAAAGATACCACTGACTCAACAAGTAAATAACCTGTCTAGTCAAATCAAAGAACTGAGAGCAGAAAGTATGAAGTACAAGGCAAGAGTAGACACACTATGGAAGCAGATGCAGGAATTATTAAATCCCAAACAGGCTCAAACTCCTCATTTCCCAGCATCCCAGCCTCAGCCTCAACCTCAGCCCAATCAAGTACCCAGCTCCTTCACGCAAAATCAAAGCACTCTGCAGGTAGAGCAGTGGAAATGGGATTACTTAATGAGCCATTACCAACAGCTCAACACCCTGGCCCATCCAGGACACCAACCTACCATCCATCTCCTCAGCCCCATCCTTATCAGGGAGGCAGAAGAAAGAAGGCACAAGGGAAGTTTCCTCCCTTGCCATGGTGAGTAATTTGTTTGATAAACATGTTGGTATGTATAATAAAAATTTTTCTTCAGGTAATATTGTGGATCCTGGTGAAAGAACAGTTAAACCCTTAAAATGACAACTTCCTTTAATGAGTAGCCCCAATGATGTAATTAGAAAATTATCATTTGATGAACATTTACATTTGACTTCTACTTCTTTAATTAATCCTTCTCTTGCAATTAAGAATGATTCTGTTTCCCCTGAAGTCTATACTTTAATTCAGAAAACTTCTTAAGAAATATTGAAAGATACCCTTGATTTTAATGTTGTAAAAGACAAACATTTAAGAGATGTGTTAATACATGAGAGTGATAGATTAAATAATTTGCACTTGCATTGTAAAGTAAGTTCTTCTTTACAACATACAGCTTATTTAAAAATCAAAGAAAACTTGAATATTGTCCTTAGCCAACAAAAACAAATAAGGAGTGACCATAGATCTATCTCAGATAAGAATATCAATCTGCATAAAACCTTGAGTGAATTGAAACCCCTTATTGAGGAAAATTATTCATTAAAAGGTGAAATTAAATCTCTACAAAATGAGTTTAAAAAGCTAAAAAATGATTTCCATGCACTAAGTGACAAACACACAGTTTCTGAGGACAGAAATGTTTAATTTTTTGCAAAAGTAAATGACCAGATGTCTGAAATTCCAAGGATAAGAAACTATGTGTCTGACTTGCAGAAAAATTTTCAACCTTAACCATCAATAATTATGGTATAAATGAGAATGCTGCCCATAATCTGCATAAAAATAAGGGAAAAGAACCTGAAAAGAGCTCCTCTTTTCTTCCCCATATTTCAGCCATTAAAAAAACTGACAATGAATCTGTAAAATCTTTTGCTACTAGCAAAAAATCTTGTGATGGTCATGTACCAGCTGTTTCTGTAAATAATGAAATTTCTGAACACCTGGCTAAACTTCAGGAATTGTTAATGATAAATAATTCAAACCAAAGAATGGACCATCCCAGTAATCAGAAAAATTGGCTTAAATTGGACCAGTATCCTACCTTTGATGGTTATTCTTCATCTGATTGGAAACACTTTATCCAAAGAATTGATAATTTAAAGAGATCTTATAAAATACCTGATGAGGAAATTGTTTCTAAGCTAATTTCTTTATTTTCCAATGTAGCCTTGATGTGGTATGAATCTGTTCTATTGGATAACAGCCATTATAAATGGAATGATTGGAAATCCTTGATTGAGAATCAGTTTGGTGGTTCAAAATTCAGGTTGGCTTAGAAAAGACTTTATGAGAATACTAAATAAGTATCCCCCTCTGTTGAAAAACCTATTGTTTTTCTTATGAAATAAACAAAAATCTTGAGAGCAATTGATCCAAAGATGGATTATGATATTTGGAGAGATAAAATCTTGTATAAATTACCAAATTCTCTTAGAGTTTTAATTGTAGCTAGAAATGAGCATGTGAGGGAAAATTCTTCTTTCAATAATATCTGTAATGAGGTACTAATCAACCATAGATATGAAACAAAGAATTACCTTGTAAAATCATATCATGATAAAAAAAAACCCTCTACAAAGCCCCCAGAAAAATCTGGTAAACCCTCTGCCCCAGTTGCACCTAAAAAATATGCAACAAATACTTATTATAAATGTAACAAACCATGGAAAAAGGGTCATGTTTTTGACAAGAAAATTCATCTTGTTGAACAAAATGAAGACACTGATGAGGCTGAAATTGATATCAATAATTCTTCTAGTGACTGTGAAAGTAATATCTCGTATGACAATGAATCTGTTAAAGATGTTTTAATATTTAAACAGGATGTCCATTATTTAGATAATATATCTGAAGAATGTGTATTGGATTAATCTTCAGCGGAAAATGCTGAAATAATTAAAGATATTACTAACAATTCTATAGCCATATCCCCTTTGAAGGCACCTGTTATCATTAATGGTAAAAATGTTGATGTAGTTCTTGATTCTGGTGCTGGAGGAAGTGTAGTGTCTGAAAGAGCCTTAGCTTCAGTAGATAAGGATTATTTGAATAAAATTTTACCTATGACCTCTGAAAAATGGAGAGGGTATGGTTTTACCTTATGTCCTATTGGAAAATACAAAACCTCTGTATTCTTCAAATATAATGGTGGTTTTGTCAGAGCTATTTGTGAATTTGTTGTCATGAAAAATGATAATTTAAGCAATTGTTTTATTATGGGTAATGATATTTTAACAATGTTTGGTGTGAAATTGGACCCAGCAAATAATTTCTTCACCTTAGGATTGAATGGCAAAAGAAAATTCAAAATTTCATCCTCTAGAAAACCTTCTGGGCATCTGATAAAGTCTTGTAACTCACTGATCCAGTGTAAAGGCAGACCAACAATTGAAATGGATGATTTATTAAGTGAAATAAATACTGCTTCTTTTGGTGATCAGTTAACTAGTGAACAAAAGGATTCTATAATTGTCTCAATTACCTCCTTCCCTATGGCTTTTGTTCATGGTTCTAATGTCTTAGGAAGTGTTTAGGAATAAATGAAAATTACCTTATCCTGTAACTTGAGTGATATTCCTCCTAGTCTTAAGAAAAAACCATATCCCACTTCTCCAACAAAAAGAAAGGATATTGAATATAATATTGCCACATTATTGAAAATGAATATCATTGAGAAAGTGGATGTCACCCTCAAATATTCTGTCATCTCCCCAGTCTTGATTTCTTATGAAAAGGATAAGGCTAGATTATGTGGAGATTACAGAGCATTAAACACTTATCCTGTTGATGATATTTATCCTTTACCCAGAATTAATTCAATACATGATACCTTGCAAGTTGAAAAATTTATTAGTTGTCTGGATGGTAATAAAGAGTATCATCAAGTTCCAGTTGAGAAAAATTCTCAAAATTTTTTGCTTATTGCTACTCATATGGGAATATATAAGTATGATATAAAACCATTTGGCCCTAAAAATACACCTTCAGTTTTCCAAAAAGTCATGGATAAGACTTTCCATCAGGAAATAATTGAAGGATGGCTTATGGTGTATATTGATGATATCATTGTTTTTTCTAAACCTTTTGATGAACATATGGTTCACTTAAATAGAGTTTTTCAGAAAATGGATGAAATCAATATGACTTTCAGCCAGGCTACTAGACTTACCCAGTGAAAAAATTAATTATTTACTGGATGAAGCCGCACCTTATCATTTTAATTATTATTTAATTATAATTTAGTTACATTAAAATTAGTTATAATAAATTAACTAATTACAGAATGATAAAATTAAAAAATTAAATAAATAATTAAAAATTAAAAATATAAAATTGTCCCTTATATTTTTCTCTAACACCGTGCTCATTTGACAGGTTGGAAAAAATAAAATTTTTATATTAAAAAATAGATATTAAGATAAAATAAGATTTTAATATTGAAATAATATTAAATATATACAAAAAATTCAAATTTCTTATTTAGAATTGACTTCTACAGTAAATATTAAATAAATTGATGTATTTCTGACATACTCTGTAAATACATCTTTTTGACGCCTTCTTTTTAGAATAACTTTATTATTTGAAATACTCCTTCTGGAATATTCTTTTCTCTCTCTCATACTACTGTTTTTAGAATTTGATTGCCACGCTTTGTCTCTCCTTTGCCTATAAAAGGCCTCTCTTTTTGTTGTCTTTTATTCATTCTTTTTACCAACTTACTTATTACTACAACTACAAAGTTAACACTTATTTCTTATATTTTATATCTTTAGTATTTACAAGAACGTAATTTTAATCTATAACTTATATAAATATTTTAAATCTACCTCTTATTATTGAGTAAAAAACCATCTTTGATTGAGAAATACGTACAAAATTATTGAGAGTCCAATAAATCCTTAAACTCTTCATACAAACTCCGTACCAAAGCTTCTAGACCAAAAGTGGACCTTGACAATCGGGATCCTTTCCGAAATATCGACGGGGCAACATTGCTTGAGGCGTAATAGAGGGGACCATCGGCGTACAAGTACCTGTAAAGGACGAGAGAAGGCGAGAAAACGAGGAACGTCATACGTCACGTGATAAAAGTTTTTGCTGCAAACGGGAATCAAACCGCGCTCCAGAACTTACGTTCATATACTGACTAAACATTGTATATATTGTGGTAATTATTGTTATTACTATTTGTGGGTTACTCTTTACTCTTCATTTGCTACGTATTTCATTTTACTCAGCACTCTGTAAGTGGCATTAATTTGCTGATTTTGCAGGGGGAGGTGTCTGGTAATTTGGAATTTAATTTTATTATTATATTTTTTTTATTTTTCCTGGTTGACCATAATAGAGCAATAACTGTTCTTAGCCCCAGAAGTAATAAAATAATTATATTCTAATATTAATTATTATCATTTTTCAGTTGATAATTGTCCTGATTAATTTGAATTTTAATTGTTCCAGTTGACAAATTGTCCTTACAATAATATTTTTTATTAATAAAATAATTATTATAATTTTTCAGTTGACATTTGTCCTGATTAATTTAAATTTTAATTGTTCCAGTTGACAAATTGTCCTGACAATAATATTTTTTTTATTAATAAATAATTCACATTTAATTACTTCAGTTGACTTTGAGTCCTGGTAATCCAATAAATCTTTTTAATTAATAAAACTTATATTTAATTACTTCAGTTGACATTAAGTCCTGGTAGTTAAGTGATCAGTAATAAAATTTTAAAATAAAACTTCATATTTAATTACTTCAGTTGACATTAAGTCCTGGAAGTTAAGTAATCAGTTAAAATAATTTTTTTTTAATTAATAAAGATTCATATTTGATTACTTCAGTTGACAATAAATCCTGGTAATAAATTAGTTGATTTAAATCCTGAAAATAAAAAATTATTAATAAAAATTCTAATTTATTTCTACAGTTGATTATATTATAATCCTGGTTTTAATTTTTTTTTTTAAATTAATTTTATTTAAGTTGATTTTTATCCTAAAAATATTTTATTTATTATTTTTATTTTATTTCTGTTAAATAAAAATTAAAAATAAAGACTAATTAATTTTGTCTCTTTCCTTCTTTTCATTAGAATATTAAAATGACTGAACAAAGTGGTTTTGCTGCACGTGAAGAAGAACTAGACTTAATTGATTATGATGAGCCTACTTCTGTAAAATCTCCTTTAACAAGAAGAATTTCTCAAACTAATAAATCCTTGCCCCAAACAGGATGTAGAGATGGAAGAAGTAGAAATCCTAGTGGACAATACTCAGGATCAGAAGCCCATGACAAAACCACCAGAAGAGCTTCCAAAAGGCTTCAGGATAAAAAAGATGCTGTTGTCTCAGCAGGTAAAGAATCTGTCTACCCACATAAAGGAGTTAAGGACAGACAGCTTGAGACTAAAGGTAAGGGTAGATGCCTTGGAAGAAAAGGTGAGAAGAACAGATACTTTTCTCCAAGAGAAGAAGAAACCTCTTCCTCCCAGGGATCAACAACAATTGGCTCCCCAATCCCAAGAGATGGTGAAAGTGTCCAAGTGGAAGTGGGACTTTCTCAACACTCAGTGGGACTACTTGGCTCAAAACCAGCATCAGTTACCTCAGGTAGGTTTATCAAGGCCCACCCAGGCCAACCCCACTCCTCCCCACCCTTATCAAGGAGGCAAAAGAAGAAAGAAGCCCAATATGGTGATACCCAGCAAACCCTGGTACGTCCCTCTATTGATTCTCAAGTGCCTTTTCTTGTGGCTGACATCTCTGTTCCTTCAGGTAAATCTGGAAGGCAGGATGAAACCTTGAGACCTATAGAGGCTGGGAATAGTAGACAGATATCTCATGTATCTAATCCATTACTTTTAATTGCTACCTCAATGATTAATCCTGATATGGCTGTGATTGATGAAACTCTTGACCCTGAGTTCTATGAGAGTCTGGAAAGTTACTCAGTTTCCTTATTGAGAAACACTCCAGATGTAGCAAGAATTAATGATGAGCACTTGAGAGATATTATTAACAAGCAAAATCATATAATGAACAATATGCAATTGACTCAGAGATATAATAGTTTGTTAAATGATCAGGGTTATCAAGCATTAAAGAGTGAAGCACAGAGAGTCTCTGATGAATTGTCTCATTACAAAGCAACTCATGAAAAGAAAATTGCTTTATGGCAAAATATAAAAAATGATTTGTCTAAACTAAAAGATACTGTCAGCCTAAATATCCTTAGGACTGAGTATTTCTTATGCTTAAAATAAGATAACCTAAACTAAATTAAGCTTATATCTTAAAAATAAGGTTATAATAATAATATATATTAATTTATTATATATATATATAATTATTATTCTATTATATAATGTATAATAGTTTAAATAGCTTATCCATGGCCTAATAATACTTATTAAGGTGTTAATGGAGTCATAATATACTTATCTTAAGTGATATGAAGTAATTATTGACATACATAAGCTTATATGTATACATAAATCTCATATTCAGTGAAATATGCAGTATATTATGTATATTTAGGTATATAAGTGGGTTTTAGCCCTTAATAGCCTATAAACTTTGTTTTTCTGCTTATTTTAGGTCATATGGACGAAATCAGTGGACTCATAACGCCTACAGAAGCATAGACACCTATATCAGGCGCATACACCCAGTTTGGACAACTAAAATTACTTCCTTGGATGGTTATTCACGGATTTATGGGTTGGAAAGATGTTTTTGGGTTAATGTGGATGCTTGGGGATGTTATTGGGGGCTTGGACATTTTATTTGTTTCCTTTATATGCTTTTAGTTTCATTAAATCTCTTTTTGATCATTTATTTTACCTGTTTCTTTATGGTATCCGCTTTTATCTGGGTTTTCTATTTATGGTATGACTCTGTGTTATTATTAATAGTGATGGAGGGTCCTTACTGGAGGTCTGGGTGTTGAAACTGCTTGAAGTGGACGCCATGGGGAGGTGATGGGCCCTCACAGTGCTGTAATTGCCGGGGATAGCAGTGACATCATCTGGATTGAAGGTCTGTGCACTCCAGTGGATTTGGGTATAAGTAAGAAGGGATTTTGACGGTTTATTATCATCATTCAATTACTACACTTCAAACAAACACTACACTACAATTATTAGTATTCAGAAATATATTATAAAGCCCTTATAAATTGATATTATCTTTATAAAAGCTATAACTATATTTTATTCTTCTATTTTCCACCACTAGCACGCATTTAAATCCAAGTATTGTGAGTTTTATTTGAGTATAACTATTCTATTAGTCTTCCCCTGAGGTTTAATCACTAAATCATTTATAAATAAGTAGTAGGACCATAAAATAACACTATTATATCATACTTATATACTAGACTATACTGACAGATACTGTATCTGACTGTTGCCAGGAGTTAGAGATAGATAAGATAAATCTGAAAAGATTGAATGACTATTTTTCATCTTTTCAACATAAGAATCAATTATCTTTTGCAACTATCAATGAGAGTTTATCTAGTCTTCCAAGAATGAAAACAAGAATAACAACCATTGAAGAAAAATTGAACTCATTGTTAAATGACCAAAAATATTCTGACATTTCTGTGAAGGAATATATAGTGCAGGATGCTCAAATAGTACCTGTGGCTAGTTCATCTAAAATAAAAATAGATCCAGAAATACCTGTTGAAAACACTGAGTTTTTATCAAAAACTGATGATGCACCAGGATCTGAAACAGAAGGATTAAACAATGAGATTTCAGCACAATTAGAGAAATTACAGCTACTTCTTACTCAGAAACAAGCTAGTACTAAGGAGACTCCTTCAAATCAAAAGAATTGGCCAAAACTTGACCAGTACCCAACATTTGATGGTGATTCTTCCTCTGATTGGCAACAATTTATTTGCAGAATGGATAACTTAAAAAATTCTTACAAACTCCCAGATGAGGAAAATGTGTCCAAGTTAATTTCTTTGTTCACTAATGTTGCTCTGATGTGGTATGAATCTTTTCTCCTGGATGGGAATGACTACTCATGGGAGGATTGGAAGAAATTAATTAAAGCACAATTTGGTGGCTCCAAGTTCAGAATGGCTCAACAAAGGCACTATGAGGAAACTAGATATAGCTCTTCTACTGATAAACCTATTGAGTTTTTAATGAAACTTGTAAAAATCTTAAGGGCAATGGACCCAAATATGGACTTTGATTTATGGAAGGACAGGATCCTCTATAAATTACCAATGTCTCTAAGAGACTTAATAGTGGCTAGGACTGAATTCTCCAAAGAACCCTCTTCTTTCATTAATACTTGAAATGAGATACTTCTAAACAATAAGTATGATGCAAGAAGATTCATTCCTAGGACCCCTTTGGAGAAACCCTCCACTTACCAACAAAAACCTCCAGAAAAGTTTGGTAAACCTTCTGCCCCTGTTGCACCAAAGAAGTATGCAACAAATACTTGTTTCAAGTGCAACAAGCCTTGGCAGAAAGGCCATGTTTGTGACAAGAAGATAAATCTTGTAGAACAAACAGAGGAGCATGCAGATGACACAGTGGCACTGGATGATACATCAAGTGATTGTGCCAGCAATATTTCATATGAATCTCAACAAGAAATCTTGATGCTGGAAGAAGATATTCATTATTTAAATACTATTGACATTGATAATAATGATTTATCTACAGTTGAGGATGCTGAGATCATAAAGAACATTGAGGATAACTCAATTGTTATTTCCCCTCTTAAGGCACCAGTCTTGATCAATGGAACCAGCATTGAAGTTGTTCTGGATTCTGGAGCTGGAGGAAGTGTAGTATCTGAAGGAGCACTTGCTTCAGTAGATCAAGACTATAAATCTAAACTGATGCCTATCATTTCTGAAAATTGGAGAGGGTATGGCTCTATTTTGTCCCCCATTGGTAAATACAAAGCCACAGTGTTTTTTAAATATAACCATGGTTTTGTAAGAGCTATTTGTGATTTTGTTGTCATGAAAAATGATAACTTGAGCAATTGGTTTATTGTAGGGAATGATATTTTAACCAAGTATGGCATAAAATTGGATCCTTCAAACCAATATTTCACAATGGGGATGAATGGGAAGAGAAAATTTAAAATTTCCTCCCCTAAAAAATTATTAAAACCAGAATTGAACACATGTAATTCTGTGGTTCAATATAAAGGAAGATCTACAAAGGAAATGCATGCCCTTATGTCTGAAATTGACAATGCTTCTTTTGGAGAACAACTTTCTGGTGAGGATAAAGATTCCATAATTAACTTGATAAAATCTTTTCCTATGGCCTTTGCTCATGGGTCACATGAACTGGGATTAGTTAAAGAGGAAATGAAACTTTCATTGTCTTGCCCATTAACTGATATACCACCTAGTTTAAAGAAGAAGCCTTATCCTGCTTCTCCCACAAAGAGACAAGATATTGAAGATAATATCTCTACCCTTTTAAAAATGAATAATATTGAAAAGGTAGTTGAAACACCTAAATATTGTGTTATCTCACCTGTCCTAATTTCTTATGAGAAAGATAAAGCCAGGTTATGTGGTGATTATAGAGCACTAAACACTTATACTGTTGATGATATCTATCCTTTACCTAGAATCAGCTCTATACATGCTACTTTACAGGGTGCTAAATATATCAGCTGTTTGGATGGTAATAAGGGATATCACCAGGTACCTGTTGAGAAAAATTCTCAGAACTTTCTGATGATTGCCACTCATATGGGTATTTATAAGTATATTAGGATGCCATTTGGCCCTAAAAATGCCCCTTCAGTTTTCCAAAAAGTAATGGATAACACATTCCATCAAGAGATAATTGAAGGATGGCTGATGGTTTATATTGATGATATCATTATATTCTCAAAAAAATTCGAGGACCATCTTAAACACCTGTGTAAAGTATTCCAGAAAATGGATGAAATAAATATGACACTTGCTTTGAAGAAATGTAAATTTGGTTTCCATTCTTTAAAAGTACTTGGTCATGTTGTTTCAGGCTTACAGATATGTGTTGACCAGAACAAAGTGGCAGCCATACAACAGGTGAAAGCTCCTACAACAGTGAGAGAGCTCCAAAGTTTTTTGGGAATGTGTGGATACTATAGACAGTATATTAAAAATTACCAAGTCATAGCTTTACCCCTTACCAAATTAACCAGGAAGGATGTTGCTTTTGTCTGGAATAGTGAAAGACAAAGAGCCTTTAACACTATGAAACACTGTTTGATGTCAGCACCAATTCTTGCTTTACCTGACTTTAATCAACCATTTGTTTTGTACACTGATGCCAGTTTCATTGGTCTTGGTGCTGCCCTCCATCAAAAAGAAGTGATGAATGATAAAGTTTCAGAAGTAGTAATTTGTTATATTTCAAGAACCCTGAGAAATAGTGAATTGAAATATGGTGCTACTCAATTAGAGTGTTTAGCTGTAGTATGGGCTCTAGAAAAGCTTCATTATTACCTAGATGACCAAAAATTTGAACTTGTCACTGACTGCAGTGCAGTTAAATCCCTTTTAAACTTGAAAACACCTAACAGACATATGTTCAGATGGCAGCTGGCTGTTCAAGAGTACAGAGGGAGAATGACAATTATTCATAGGGCTGGTATTGTTCACTCAAATGTGGATATGTTATCAAGGTTACCTTTACCAAATGATGACTCTAATCCTGCTTATGATCCTGAGGATGAAATTATTCATATCCATGGGATATATGTGGTTGATATGGAGGAAGAGCTATTACAGCTTATTCTGGAATCATATGATAAGGACACTGACTTGAAAAAGTTATGCACCATATTAAATGATCCAAAGAATGCTTCAATACAAGCATTAATTAAAACCCTTCCACCAAAGTACCAAAAAACTTTGGAAAAAGGTAAATTTTCAATTGATGAAGTATATCTATATTATAGAAGAAAGTTGAGTAATGTTATTGTTATTCCTCCTTCTATGAAAGAAATCATCTTGAAAATTTGTCATGATGACATATTAGCTGGACATTTTGATCTTGACAAAACAATGATCAGAATTAAGAACACTGCTTGGTGGGCTAATATGTCTGAAGACACAAAATTATATGTTGAATCTTGTGATTCTTGCCAAAAATCAAAAAGATTAACTGGTAAAAGAGCAGGATTAATGCAGCATATTGAACCTCCTGATGCTCCATGGAAAATAATAAACATGGATTTTGTAACAGGATTACCTATTGCTGGTAAAGACAGTTATAACTCTTGTTGGGTTATTGTGGACAGATTCACAAAAATGTGTAAATTTATCCCTACCCACAAGGATGTTTCCACTAAAGAGTTAACTTTCTTATGGTGGTCTCATATGTTTAATACTGCTAGTTTTCCTAAAGCCATATACTCTGACAGAGACCCAAAATTTACTTCTGAATTTTGGATGTCTCTGATGGATGTTTGTGGTTGTGATCTGAAACTTTCTACTGCCCATCACCCTCAGACTGATGGTTTAGCTGAAAGAATGATTCAGACTTTAGAGGACATGATAAGAAGATAATGTGCCTTTGGCCTTGAGTATAAAGATAATGACAGATTCACTCATGATTGGGTTACCTTACTTCCTGGGTTAGAATTTGCTTATAACAGCACTGTTCATTCTGTTACTCAAAGAAAGCCTTTTGAGCTCTGGCTTGGATATGTTCCTAATACTCCTGCCCAAATTCTCAATAACAAAATACCTAAATTGGATATACATCCTGGTGTAAAATTGTTTCTTCAAATGCAACAACTATGCAGAAATCATGCTCAAAAATTTATTGAAAAATCATTTGAATATGAGAAGAAAAGATGGGACAAATCCCATAAAGAATACACTTATAAAAAGGGTTATGAAGTGTTGATTTCTACAGTCCACTTCAACTTACAAGGTAATAACAAATTGAAAGATCCATTTGTTGGTCCATTTGTTGTCAGAAGAATGATTGGAGATAATGCAGTTGAAGTTATTCTGTATTCTCCATATGAAAGAAAACATCCTGTTTTTCCAATATCTCTTTTGAAACCGTACACATCCAATAGTGATTTATTTCCAAAAAGGAGGGGTAGACCAAAGAAAACCCCAAATAAAATCACGGAGACAGCAGAAATTGAAAAAATTCTGAATGACAGAATAGTCACTGCCGAGAAAGGTACAGAATACTTATTGAGATTCAAGAATAAATCATCTGAATATGATTCTTGGATACCTGGGAAGGAGATATCTAATCTTCCTACTCTACTAAAAAAGTATAAAAAGAAAAAATCATAGCATTTTTTTATTGTTTTTTTTAGAGTGAGGGAGTGTCAGCCAGGCTACTAGACTTACCCAGGGAAAAAATTAATTATTTACTGGATGAAGCCGCACCTTATCATTTTAATTATTATTTAATTATAATTTAGTTACATTAAAATTAGTTATAATAAATTAACTAATTATAGAATGATAAAATTAAAAAATTAAATAAATAATTAAAAATTAAAAATATAAAATTGTCCCTTATATTTTTCTCTAACACCATGCTTATTTGACAGGTTGGAAAAAATAAAATTTTTATATTAAAAAATAGATATTAAGATAAAATAAGATTTTAATATTCAAATAATATTAAATATATACAAAAAATTCAAATTTCTTATTTAGAATTGACTTCTACAGTAAATATTAAATAAATTGATGTATTTCTGACATACTCTGTAAATACATCTTTTTGATGCCTTCTTTTTAGAATAACTTTATTATTTGAAATACTCCTTCTGGAATATTCTTTTCTCTCTCTCATACTACTGTTTTTAGAATTTGATTGCCACGCTTTGTCTCTCCTTTGCCTATAAAAAGCCTCTCTTTTTGTTGTCTTTTATTCATTCTTTTTACCAACTTACTTATTACTACAACTACAAAGTTAACACTTATTTCTTATATTTTATATCTTTAGTATTTACAAGAACGTAATTCTAATCTATAACTTATATAAATATTTTAAATCTACCTCTTATTATTGAGTAAAAAATCATCTTTGATTGAGAAATACGTACAAAATTATTGAGAGTCCAATAAATCCTTAAACTCTTCATACAAATTCCGTAACAAAGCTTCTAGACCAAAAGTGGACCTTGACAATGACCTTGTCCTTGAAAAAATGTAAATTTGGTTTTCAATCTTTAAAAGTCCATGGCCATTTTGTGTCAGGCCTCCAAATGTGTGTAGACCACAACAAAGTTGCTGCAATTCAAAATGTGAAGGCACCAACTTGTGTACAAGAAATCCAAAGTTTTTTGGGTATGTAAGGCTATTATAGACAATATATTAAAAATTATCAGGTCATAGCCTTGACTCTTACCAAAATAACTAGGAAAGATGTTTCATTCATCTAGAATAATGACTGTCAAAAAGCTTTTGATGCATTAAAATGTTGCTTAATGACAGCCCCTATCTTAGCTCTTCCAGATTTCAAAAAACCTTTTGTCCTGTACACAGATGATAGCTTTGTTGGTCAGGGTGCTGCCCTTCACCAGAAAAAAAATTATTAATGATAAATCCTCAGAGGTTGTAATTTTTTATATTTCAAGAACCTTGAGAAATAGTGAATTGAAATATGGTTCCACTCAATTAGAGTGCTTAGCAGTTGTTTGGGCTCTTGAGAAGCTTCATTACTACCTGGATGACCAAAAATTTGAATTGGTAACTGACTGTAGTGCTGTGAAGTCCCTCTTAAACCTAAAAATACCTAATAGACATATGTTTAGGTGGCAACTTGCTATTCAAGAGTACAGAGGAAGAATGACAATTATCCATAGGGCTGGAAATGTTCACTCCAATGTTGATATGCTTTCCAGATTGCCTCTGCAAAATAATGACTAAAATCCTGCTTATGTACCTGAAGATGATACTGTTCATATTTATAGTATATTTGTAGTTAATATGGAAGAAGAGTTATAACAATTAATTCTGGATTCATATGATACAGATGGTGATTTGAATAAATTAGTTACTATCTTAAATGATCCTAAGAATGCTTCAATTCAAGCATTGATTAAAACTCTTCCTGAAAAGTATCAAAATGCTTTGATTTAAGGAAAGTTTTCTATTGAAGATGGTTATATATATTATAGAAGAAATCTTACTAATGTAATTGTAATTCCTCCTTCTATGAAAGAAAATATCCTCAAACTTTGTCATGAGGACATATTAGCTGGTCATTTTGATCTTGAAAAGACATTTATTAGAATCAAAAACACTGCTTGGTGGGCTAATATGTCTGAAGATACAAAATTATATGTTGAATCTTGTGATTCCTGAAAGAAATCTAAAATGTTGACAGGTAAAAGAGCAGGGTTATTACAACATATTGAAGCACCTGATGCACTGTGGCAAATCATTAACATGGATTTTGTCACTGGTCTTCTTGTAGCAGGTAAAGACAGTTATAACTATTGTTGGGTAATAGTGAATAGATTCAAAAAAATGTGCAAATTTATTCCCACCCACAAAGATGTATCCACACAGGAATTAGCTTTCTTATGGTAGACTTACATGTTCAATATTATTGGATTTTCAAAAGCCATTATCTCTGATAGAGATCCAAAATTTACTTCTGAGTTTTGGACCTCTTTGATGGATATTTGTGGCTGTGAGTTAAAGTTGTCTACAGCTCACTATCCTCAGACTGATGGTCTAGCTGAGAGAACGATTCAAACTCTGGAAGATATGATTAGAAGGTATTGTACCTTTGAATTAGAATATAAAGACATTGAAAGATTTACTCATGACTGGGTCACTCTATTTCCTGGTCTTGAATTTGCATATAATAGCACTGTTCATTCTGTCACTGAGAAAAAGCCTTTTGAGCTTTGGTTAGGTTATGTCCCAAAAACTCCTGCTCAAATTCTCAATAATAAATTACCTAAGTTTGAACTACACCCTGGTGCTAAATCTTTTGTGCAAATGCAACAGCTATGCAGAAAACATGCTCAAATCTGTATTGATAAATCTGTCACGCGCCAAATGAAACTCGAGGCAAAAGCAGCTCATTAAATCAATAATATCGAGTCCTAAATCTATACTCGAAGCGCAGAAAGCAATTCTCCATAGCAACTGAGATTTTCCTTTGTGTACTTACTATTTAACTGCGCTAGCCTAAACTCTAAATCTAAATTAGTCAATCTCCCAATATGGTGCCTTAGTCTCCTTTTCAATAAGCGACGCACAGCGCTAGGTTCAACGAAATAGTACAGTAGTAGTTTTTCATTAAAGTTTTTTTAATTAATTAAAAAGGGGTAAATTGAGCATGGACGGATATTTAGCAAAGAGGGTCTAAGTGTATGTTAGTAATGGTCAATGGTATGGGAATGGTGCGATGGAAGGGAGGTCAATGCAAGGAGGAACAAAGGATATAAAAGGGTTGGGTATTTTTGTTTAATATTCCTTAGAATTAAATTATAAATCGTATTTACATTAATAGTGGTAAATCTTTAAAAATTGAATCATTGTTATTGTATCTTTCTTTTATTTTCTCAATATTCATTTCTAAATCCTAAATCTTTGATTATTGAGTTTCCAACCCTTCGTGAGATCTTAAGAATTCCTATTACCTTTGAAACTATTTTATAATTCTTCTCAAATGAACCTCAAACCTTTAGCTCTTATTTCGAGTGACCTTTGAATCACTTCCTCGAATCATTCCTCTGTGCTTCGAAGAAGTTTCTAAACCTCTCATCTCACTTTCAGGAACATCCTTGACCTTGTGCGTAGGTCGTCCGGTGACAGTATAATTTAATTCTCCGTAGTTCTCATTCTTTGCACTACTACATCCTTTTAGGTGTTTTTAAAGTTTTAAAATGGCACCTGTTCAACGCACTCCTCCTCCGGGCGCTACTACTAGAGCTCGCGCTAGGGGTAGGCCAACAGCCACAAGGTCTGTTTCCCGCACTCACTCTTTGGAACCACTTGACCTTAGGGAACGGCAACATTCAGTTCAATATGTAGAAGACATCCCACAAGATTTTGAGGATTCTAGTTATGAAGAAGAAGGAGAGGATACAATGCACGAGGCACCATCCGCCCCAGCCAATCATCCTTCTGGTCAATCCTCAGAACCTGGACAATCTAACTCTCTGGAAGATTTCATGAGACTTTTCATGAAAACCCTTTCAAATCCAACGTCTTCAGAGGGATCTAAGTTCAAAACTCCTTCTATGAAATCTCCTGAAAAATTTGACAGAGATCACCCCGACAGATTGCGACCCTTCTTGCAAACCTGAAAGCTACTGTTCCATAATGACCCTCAAACCTTTAATAGCGACCGATCAAAGGTTGTTTACGCTTCTTCATTCCTAGCCGGGAAAGCAGCAAGATGGTTCGAACCTTATCTGCTCATGCTTTCTTCGACAGAAACCCACTTACTTATCAATAATTGGGAAAAGTTCGAAGACCAACTTTTTACGTTGTTTGGGGACCCTAATGAAACGGACAACGCAGAAATTGAACTTGATTTTCTTCGCATGAGTGATAATGGTAAAGCCTCTGAATATATCTCGAACTTCAGAGCACTTCAAACTCAAGTAGGTTGGAATGATGCTGCCCTTAAGTATCATTTCAAGAAAGGACTTCCTTCGAGGATTCTGGATCAATTAAATCTTCACGGTCAAAAGATGACTACTTTAACGGATTTAATGGATCGAACCCTCGAACTTGACAGCGTTTATCAAGGACAAATTCAACATCGTTGATATGCCAACAAATCTCAAGGCCTAAATTTTAAATCGGGACCTTCTTCACACCCACAACCAAATCAATCCTCCTCGACTCAATCCAAACCCAATCAGGGAAAGGATAAACCTCGACCAAAAGGCTCAACCCCAGGCAATATCAGCAAAGTACTGAATCCTAAAGGGGAACTTAAAGAAGCTGAGAGGAAGAGACGAGCAGATAATGGGTTATGTATGTATTGTGGGGGTAAGCACAAGTTGGAAGACTGTGTAAAGTTGAAGGAAAGAGAAGGTACTAGTTCGAAGTCAAAAAACTAGTAGATAGTTTACTTGTGTGCAAAGCAAACTATCTTATCTCTCCCAGTGCACGGAACCTCCATGTCTTAAGGACTGGAGTTGCCTTAAACCGCTTGAGATTCATTCTTTTTAAGGAGGATATCCCCTTCAGTTTTCTTATAGACTCTGGAGCTTCAATTTCTTTTGTTAGTTTATCTTTTGCCGAGAAGCTTCAACTAACATTTACAGATATCAATCGAACTCCAATCTATTTGGTCGAATCAGAGGAACCCAAATATTGGGTAAGTAATAAAGTTTTATGGGTTTTCAACTTTCCGAACTTTCCCCCCTTCGAGTGGGAATTATCAGTCTTGGACGCCCCAAGGATGGACGATACCATTCTTGGCCATGACTTTTTAATGCATTGGAATCCCGAAATTGATTGGACTAAGGGATTGATCACCCCACGCTCTAAGTATATTTCTGATTCTTCAATGCAGGTCAATAGGGAGTTAAACAACCCGCCTGACAACGTCCTGCTAGAGGACAAGTCTCTGCCAGATGACTTGAAAGAATCTGATCCTTCTCTAAATGAGCAATTGGCTAACCCTTCTAGCTCGATGACTTCACTCAAAGAGGATTTAAATTGCCTCAAAGTAATCGAATTCTGCTCTCTCAATACAGGTATCCCCTCGACAGATTCTCTCGAAGATGAAGAGGAAGACCAAATCAATGTTGAAGCCATTAAATCAACTCTACCGGAAATCTACCACGATTCCCTCGATGTTTTCTCAATCCGCAAGGCCAATACGTTACCACCTCATCGACCCTACGACCATCAAATAGAGTTAATAGGCCCAGTACCTCCGGCAGGTCCTGTCTATTCTTTATTGAAGGACGAATCTCAAGTTCTTCGAGACTACATTGCAGAGAATGTAGCCAAAGGTTTCATGAGAGCCAGTAAATCTCCAACCGGCTCCCCTGTCCTCTTTGTAAAAAAGAAGGACAGTAGTCTTAGGTTGTGTGTTGACTATAGAAAGCTCAACACAGTCACTAAGAAGAATGCATATCCTGTTCCTCCTATGTCATTACTTCTTACCCTTTTCAATGGTGCTAATTTCTTTACTAAAATTGATCTTAGAGGCGCTTACAATCTGATTCGCATTGCAGAAGGTCATGAACCACTGACTGCAATGCGCACTAGAATTGGTAGTTTTGAATATTTAGTTATGCCTTTTGGATTATGTAACGCACATTCAAATTTTCAAACTTTTGTTAATGACATATTTCAAGATGTTGTTGAACAATTTGTAGTCGTCTATTTAGATGATATTTTAATATTCTCGAAAACACTAGATGAACATATTCATCATGTTCGACAGGTTCTAAATCGTCTTTGAGATCATGGTCTCTATGCCAAGCATAATAAATGCGAATTCCACCTCAAATCAATTGATTTTTTGGGTTTTACGTTGTCCACTGACAGTTTAGTCATGGATGACAAAAAAGTCCAGAAAATCATGGAATGGTCTGAGCCCAAAAATATTAAATCGCTCCAAGGATTTTTGGGTTTTGCAAACTTCTATAGAAGATTTATTAAAGATTACTCTAAAACTATTTCCAATCTTACTTCTCTTCTTAGAAAAGACATTCCTTTTGTTTTTACTTCTACAGCATGAATGGAATTCGAAGCACTAAAAATGGCGTTCACCACAGCCACAATTCTTTGACATTTTGATTCTTCTGCTTCGACAATAGTTGAGACAGATGCGAGCGATTATGCTATTGCAGGGGTCATCTCCCAATTAAATCCTTTCATCCTGTTGCTTTTGAGTCACACAAACTCATAGCCGCAGAATTAAATTATGAAATTCATGACAAAGAGCTTTTAGCAATTATCCATTGTCTTAAAAAATGGTGTTCTTTTCTTCTCAGCCTAGATAGTCCTTTTCAAATTTTAACAGATCATAATGCTTTAAAATACTTCATGTCTTCCAAAGTGTTAACCAGGCATTAAGCCAGGTTGGGTGAATTTTTATCTGAATTTTATTTCTCTATTTCCTATCGCCCAGGAAAAAACTGCATTGTCCCAGATATCTTGTCACGTCGGGACGACGTTTACCCACAGCGGGGGACGCATTTGCTGACAAGAACCCAGCAAATGTGCAATCAATCTTCAACGAATCAATTTTAACGACTCATCAACTTAATTCAATGACATTTCAATCTTTTCAAAATCCACTATCCAACATCCTCGAAGCTCAGTCGAAGGACGAATATTGTTTAGGTTTAAAAGACAAAATACTCTCGAAGCAAGGGGCCAAAAGATTTAGTATTGAATCAGGTCTATTAGTTTTCGAAGGTAGAGTAGTCATACCCGACAACAATGAGATAAAATTATGGATTTTAAACAGTCGACATGATTCTCCATTAGCTGGTCATTTTGGGGTTGATAAAACCTACCAGTTAATAGCGAGGGATTTCTTCTGGCCAGGTATGACCAGGGAAATCAAGGCCTATATAAAAGCTTGTTACAAATGTAATAGGAATAAGGCTCCCCGTCACCGGAAGCATGGGTTGCTTCAACCACTTCCTATTCCCTTTAAACCTTGGGAATCTTTATCGATGGATTTCATTTCTCAACTTCCTTTTTCTAATGATTTTGATGCTATATTAGTAATAGTAGATAGATTTTCAAAAATGTCTATTTTCATTAAAACCACTACTACTGCTACAGCAGAAGATTTGTCAAAATTGTTTCTAGAATATGTATTTTCTAAACACGGCTTACCAAATGATATTATTTCAGATAGAGGCTCATTGTTTGTATCCACATTCTGGACCCAACTGTGTCGACAACTCAATATCACGAGGAACCTCTCCACGGCCTATCACCCTGAAACCGATGGTCAAACAGAAAGAGTTAACCAAATCCTCGAACAATATCTTCAAATGTATTTCAGTTACCAACAAGACGATTGGACCACATGGTTACCATTGGCCGAATTTGCTTACAATAACTCGGCTCATTCTTCAACACGACAATCTCCCTTTGAAACCATTTATGGACGACATCCTCGATTCAACTCAATCCGTGTAGGAACTAATCATCGTGCGGAACATTATCTTCAAACTATATCATGACTCCAAGAAGAACTTAAAACAAATTTGGAATCAGCGATTCAAAGATACAAGGAACAGGCCGACAAGCATCGACAATCTGCCCCTTCCTTTAAACCAGGTGACAAAGTATGGCTCGACGCACGAAACATTTGAACAACACGACCATCAAAGAAACTGGCTTAAAAGCGATTGGGACCTTTCGAAATCGACTCTGAAGTCTCTAAAACTGCATTTCGGCTCAAGTTACCTCCTAAAAGGCAGGCGATTCACCCTGTTTTCCATGTATCTCTCCTGGAACTGGCTCGAGAAACATACCCGGGCAAGAACCAACCCCCTCCGGAACCGGTTGAAGTAGAAGATCATCTAGAGTGGGAAGTAAGTTGTATCCTTGATTCAAGAATACGCAAGGGGAAACTTCAATACCTTGTGGAATGGGAAGGCTTCCTCAATGACTCAGACAAAACATCCTGGGAACCAGCCATCAATGTTTCTAACGCCCCTGAACTCCTAAAATCTTTTCATTTGAAATATCCTTTAAAACCAAAACCTTAAAATTTCTTTTATTTAAATTTTCTTTCCTTTTTCTTTCTTTCTTTTTCTCGTAAAAATATAAAACACCTCTTAAAAGTCTTAGCCTTGTTTTCTTTTTTCTCCTCTTCTTTTTTTTTCTTTCTTCTCCTTCTATAAAATTTCCTCCAAAACCAACTAAAAATAAAATCAAAATTAAAATTAAATAAAATAAAATAAATAAAATAAAACAACATAAAATAAATAGAATAAACATAAATAATAAAATAAAATAAAATAAAAAACTCTTAAATCTCTCTAAAATATTTTCTTTCTTTTTCTTTTTCAATTCTCTAAATACATTCTTTTCTTAAATTTAAAATTCTCTTTAACATTTTCTTTCCTAAAATTTATTCTTTCCTTCAAATCATCAAACCTTGTACGACACGACCATTTCCTCGAACTTAACTTCAACATCTAAAATCTCCCTATAAAATTTCTTTGAACAAATGATTCTTCTTTTCAAATTCTCTTTAAATTCTAAATTCTGTGTTTCTGTTTTTTTTTCCTTCTTTCCTCTTCTTCTCTTTTCAACAAAAAAAAAAAAATCAACAACTTTTCGCAAATAACGAATTCTTCTTTCATTAAATTCTCAATTTAACAAACTCATCTCAATCACCAACCGTTTCTTTTTCTCTCTCTTTTCTTACATAAATTTTCTTTTTTAAAACCTTAAAACTTCCTTCAATTAAACAACTTTTTCTTTCTTTCTTTCTTTATTTAAATTACTTCTTTCAAATTCTAAAAGCAAAATTTCATTTAAAACTTCTTTTTCTTTTTTTTTTCTCTCTCCCAAACCTTATAAAAAATTAATAATATTCACCTACAAAAAAAAAAAATATATATAGTGAAATAAAATAAAATAAACCTAAAATACAATTCTATTTTTCTACTTCTTTACATCTCCTTTTCATTTCAAATTTTTTCTTTTAATTTTTCTCAAACCAATCTTTTCATTTTCTCAAAAACTACCCTTATCTCCTTCCTGCATTTCTCAAATACCTCCTCATCTCCTACCGGAACCACCTCTCCAATCTCCAAGAGTTCCTCTGCCACGTCGAAGGAAGCAGCGTCGATAATTGTGTCGACCTCCCCACACAACTCTTCTGCGAACCTTACTCGTCGACCTTGACGAGGTTTCTTCGACCACACCTGGTCCAGTGTGTCTTCAGGTTCTTCAACTACATCCGTGGCCGGAGGGTTTGCCTCAGTTGGTAAAAGCGGCACAGGCTCTCCAATCGGGTCTTCAAGGGTATTCGATGTCTAAACAAAACTCATCAGTAACCTCATCCTTAAAAAATAACAATTGAAAACTTACCTCGAAGATGGGGTCAGGCTCTAAGAATAACCTTGGCACCACCTCTACCTCTGCTTCTCTTTCCTCCTCGTCGTCTTCGATGACCACCCATCATTTCTTGGGTGCCCGCCCTGGAACAGGGACTTCATCTTCATCTTCCTCCACCAACTCGTCGACCTCTTCTTTGACGCCCCGCTTCGAACTCGTGGCCTGGGTTACCCAGGTTGTGATCTCGTTATTTAGCTCCTTATCATTCTCCCCCACTGATTGTTCATCTTCAACCGAGACATCCCAAATGTCTTTGACCACCTCTTTTGTTTTAGGGATTACCCAAAACTTGGTCTTGGTAAACCGTTTTTCGATCTCTGCGTTCTTCGTCAACGCATCGCACGCCACTCATCGCCAACGGCAAAACTCGCATTTCTGGCGAGGGCCTCGAGTTGCCGTACTTTCGACACAAAAGTATTCCATGCTTTCACAAGCTGTGCAAGTTTGTGAAAATTGTCGCGTAATCATTCCCCCATCCGCTTTAGGGTGTGGAGGCCTAGGTGTGGGAGTAGGGCAGTTCATTATAAAAAGGGAAATTAATAAGTGAGGAAAAAGTTATAGAAGAAGGGAAACTAGTGTGAGAAGATGGCTAAAGCTCAACAGAGTTTGCGATTCTTATACCCGGGCATCTGTCACGCGCCACGTGACACTCGAGGCGAAAGCAGCTCATTAAATCAATAATATCGAGTCCTAAATCTATACTCGAAGCGCAGAAAGCAATTCTCCATAGCAACTGCGATTTTCCTTTGTGTACTTACTATTTAACTGCGCTAGCCTAAACTCTAAATCTAAATTAATCAATCTCCCAATAGGGTGCCTTAGTCTCCTTTTCAATAAGCGACGCACAGCGCTAGGTTCAACGAAATAGTACAGTAGTAGTTTTTCATTAAAGTTTTGTTAATTAATTAATAAGGGGTAAAATGAGCATGGACGGATATTTAGCGAAGAGGGTCTAAGTGTATGTTAGTAATGGTCAATGGTATGGGAATGGTGCGATGGAAGGGAGGTCAATGCGAGGAGGAACAAAGGATATAAAAGGGTTGGGTATTTTGGTTCGATATTCCTTAGAATTAAATTATAAATCATATTTACATTAATAGTGGTAAATCTTTAAAAATTGAATCATTGTTATTTTATCTTTCTTTTATTTTCTCAATATTCATTTCTAAATCCTAAATCTTTGATTATTGAGTTTTCAACCCTTCGTGAGATATTAAGAATTCCTATTACCTTTGAAACTGTTTTATAATTCTTCTCAAATGAACCTCGAACCTGTAGCTCTTATTTCGAGTGACCTTCGAATCACTTCCTCGAATCATTCCTCTGTGCTTTGAAGAAGTTTCTAAACCTCTCATCTCACTTTCAGGAACATCCTCGACCTTTTGCATAGGTCGTCCGGTGACAAAAGCATTTGAATATGAAAATAAGAGATGGTATAAATCCCATAAAGAATACAGATTTAAAAAGGGTGATGAAGTGTTGATATCTACTGTCCATTTCAATCTACAAGGTAACAAAAAATTAAAAGATCCTTTTGAAGGACTATTTGTTGTTAAAAGAATGGTTGGAGATAATGCAGTAGAAGTTGTATTGTATTCTCCATATGATAGGAAACATCCTGTTTTTCCCATTTCTTTGCTTAAGCCTTATACTTCCAACAGTGACTTATTTCCCAAAAGAAGGGGAAGACCTAAGAAAAACCCTCAGGAAGTCACTGAAACTGCAGAAATTGATAAAATTCTCAATGATAGAATTATCACTTCTGAAAGGGGTACTGAATATTTATTGAGATATACGAACAAATCATCTGAACATGATGCATGGATACCTGGCAAGGAAATTTCAAATCTTCCTACTCTGTTAAAGAAGTACAAAAAAAATCTTAGCATTTTTTTATTGTTTTATTTAGAGTGAAGGAGTGTCAGCCAGGCTATACCAGGAGCCCAGTAAACTTTATGTCAATTTACTGTAACTAAAAGAGGGCTTAAAAATTTGCTTATTATGTATATAAATTAATCTTATATTGCATAATGAAATGATATAATTATTTTATAAAATATATTTAAATATTATATTAATTTTTTTATTATATAAATTATTTATACATTTAAATTAAGCGTGATATATATTCTATAAACTATGGCACATTTTTTATGTATTTAATATATACAAATTTATAATTAATTAATTATAAACATATATTATAACTATAAGTGTAAAATTGACTTATAATGTAATTAAATTAATTAATTAAATTTATATATTAAATAAACCTTTTTCATACATTATTAAACAATAATATTGGGCGCTTTTTTGACCCTTAATTGAGTCAGTATAACTATTAAATAAATTATAACACTTATTTAATAATATGGTGTTAAAATTCTCACTTTAAATTAGAAATATCATTAAATTAATTATATGTTTCATTTAAACTAGTTATTGAATTAATTACATAGTTAAAACAATTAATTAAATTGATTTATACTGGATTGAATTGATTACATGGATTTTCATGTGAAAATAATTCTAATTGTTTTAATTAAACCCTTTACATCCTACTTTAATGTCTGTTTTGGATTCTTTTTCTCACAGTTCTTATGTTTCAGGCTTACTTAGTAACTCACTATTTTAATTAACTGGTTTGGGAACTTATGGTGGGAAAATTAGTTACTTATCCATGGGTTTAGTTAATTGTTTCATGTTTTTCTCTTAATATCTATGTTTCATTTCTACTCTTTTATATTCTTGTTTTAGCTTATAACTATTTTGTATATACTGATTTGTGGCTCTTCAGAGGTGCCCTGGTCTATAAAATGGCCTTGGGTAATCCCCTTTAGCCCATCATTTATTATACACCCAAACTTGAATATATTTTTAATATAATACATTTATTATTATTTTTATTAGTATTGTAAATCTAATTTAAATTTTATATACATAACTAAAGTTTGCACTAGGTCTATTAATAATAAAAGTTCTTACCATGCATTGAATTAACTCTTATTTAAAATATATATTTTATAATTTAATATCCCTCAGTATTGTGTCAAGTCCCATGGAGTCCTTGTTGCCTTCTCTTATAGAATAATTAAAAATTTTTTTTACTACTTTATTTCTTCCACTACCTTCTCATCCTCCTCTCCATTCTTTCCCTTTTCCTCTTCCTCTTCTAGAAATCTGGCCAATAATTTTTTTGGAGAAATGTGAATATGGTAATTGATAGCATACCTTTTAATGATTAAGTGAGCTTTTCTTTTCTATTGTTAATATTCCTTTTCACTCTAGGTAAAGTTGAAGTTGAAAGAGATACTCTCCACTTTCAAAAGCAACAATACAAGCTCTCTTTACACAGGGATGATAGGGCACAACACTTGGAAGAGAAGAAATTTGAGCTTTCTTTTCAGAGGGATGGAAGAGTACAATATTTGGAGAAGAAAAAATTCAAGCATTCTTTACAGAAGGATGAGAGGGCACATGACTTGGAGGATAAGACATTCAAGATAAAGAAAGGGGAGAAGGCGCTGGAGTATAATTTCCTATTGAATCAGATGAAACTCAAGTATCAACTTGAAGATGGTTCCAAAAAGAAAGTTTTCTTGATAGAATGTGTTAAATCAAATAAATGTGTTGATGAAATTGAAAATTTAATGAAATTTTTTTATTGATTACTAGTTTTTTTGTCTTATTTCCCATTTCACTTGTTTATAATTTTTTGCACATGAAAGTTAACTAGTATAATCACAGTGAGAAAAGAACATGAAGTAGATGCTGAGTTCAGTTTGAAACACTATTCCATTCATGGGTGAATTTGTGTGACAAAACATGGAATGTAACTTTTGGGCCAAGGGCATGACACTAGAAATAACAGTCTCAGAGCCCTTTATTCTTTTGTTTGTCTGACATTAACATCCCCTTTTGTTACTACTCCTACCCCATGTTCATTTATCCTCATTCTCTTCAATCTTCATAAGTGATTTGTTTTTTTATTCTTTTTACTTTTATCATGAATTCTTGGTTTCAACCTCTTCATTAGATAAGTTTCTTAGTCTGATATACTTAATTTGTATTTTCCTGTTATTTTTATCTTATTAACTTCTTTCTCATGCTATAATGTCTCTGCCTCACACTATTCATATTTGTTTTCAAAGCTCCCTCAGTTCACAATTGAAAATTTAGGTAGGTAGCAATTATTGTGAGTTTCATCAATTGCAAAAAATAAATTAATATAATTTTTTTATTATCTTTATTATTCAAAAGCTACGTAATATATTTGATGGTGTATTGATTTGTTATATATATATATATTAAGAAAAAAATATATGTATTGATGTATAGTTAGGATAATAAGGATTATAAGTCAAGAAAAGTAAAATAATTACTTTGGATTTGAATATTGAAATTAGGAGGATATATCTTCTTACTACTTTTTTTGATGCAAAAAATAATGTATTTTATATAAGAACATCTGCACTCATTAATATATATTTACATACATTTAGGTATCATTCACCACAGGAAATCTGAGGGTAAACTGCTAGCAGTTCCCTCTATTTGAATCTATCAGGAATTTATCAGGAAACTGTTGGGAGACCATCCTGAAACTTTCAGAAATATGTTTTTAAATCAGATGAAAAAACATTGAAAAAATAAACTGTTACAGATTGAATCCAGAACAATCCCTCCTTGAGCAGAGCTTAGGAACCACCTTGAACATCATTTAATCTCAGGTTTGTCAAAAGGTTGAACAACATCACTTAGCATACCTTAATATTCAAATATTAAACTTGAATATATGTTGTGTGTTTGATATAGATGCATATGCATTTGAATTTGCATGGTGGATACTTATTGCATGTTAAAAATTGGTGTGAAATGCCTATCCAAAGTGTATGAATAATGACTATAAAGAATAAATATCCATAAAAAATATGCATAAAAATATGCATAAAAATATGCAAACTGATTCTGCATAAAAACTATGCATAAAAATATGAAAATTGAATATGCATTAAAAATATGCATATTAAATATGCAAAAAAAAGGTGCATATATGTATATGAATAAAATATATTAATATGCATATGCATAAATATGCATTATGATTGAAAAATGCAAAATAATGATGCTTAACGAGTATATTTTATGCATAAATAGAAATATGCAATATGAATTCATATTGCATACAAATAACACTGGCAAACCAACTTGACCAAAACTCATACTAAATTTTCATTCTGGAATAAAGGTGTGAGAGAAGGAAGAAAAACAGTCTGACATTAGAAAAATGATACATGCACTAATTTTGTGGTAGAGCAAATAAGAAGTGCTGAATTATGGTTGGTGCCCATAATTTAGTATGATACCATAATTTTATTTAATTGTCTTCAATATTGAAAAGACTTTAGGTTGTTTGGCATGGATCTAGCAGTGCCAGGGTCTAATCTAATTATTTTAACCATTTCTTAATAATTAATGGGTTTTAATACAAAAACAGGTTGTATTTTTTGTGGGATATTGGATATGATAAGGTCTTTTGAATAAAAAAATTATATTGTTTAAAATATTCCTGAATCAGATGTGGGATAATCACTACAAAGAATTGTAGTACTGTGGGCAATAAAATATATGCACAAGCAGTAAAGAAAGGACTGAGTGAGCCCTTTTTGTGCAGTGGGAATCATTAGAGTGGAATTGTGGATGAAAAATAAAATTCATTATTACTATTTTATTTAATCAAAAAATTTATAATATTAAAAAGAACTATTGATTCATTTGTATTTTACCTTTGTGTGTAACTCATATTTATCATTTGATTGATTTTTTGTCACCATTATGTTATTAATATTATAGGTATAGCAAAACTTGTGTGCCAAATGCTGTCACGCGCCACGTGACACTCGAGGCAAAAGCAGCTCATTAGATCAACAATACCAAGGTCTAAATCCATACTCGAAGCGCAGAAAACGATTCAACATAGCAACTGCAACTTTCCTTTGTGTACTCACTTATCAACCGCGCTAATCTAAACTTTAAATCTAAATTAGTCAATCTCTCAATAGTGTGTTTAGTGTTTCTTCGATAAGTGACACACAGCGCAATAGTTAATGTAATATTCCTCAAAAGGTTTATTAAGTATCTGTGGCTATTAAAAGGGATAGTGAGAATGGACGGGATGATTAGTGGAGGATTAAAGGGTTAAAGGATGTTAGTGAGGAGGGTCCAGGTGTAACAGGTGTATTTTTGATGGTCTGTGGTGTGAGGAATGATGGATGGATATGAGGTCAATGTGAGGAGGAGTAATGGATATAAAAGAGGTTGGATTTTGGTTTGATATTTTTTTAGAATTAAATTATAAAACGTATATATAGTTAATAGTGGTAAAGCTTCAGGTTAAATCATTATTATTATACATTTCCTTATTATTCTCAGTAATCATTTCTAAAACTTAAATTTTTGATTATTGAGTTTTCCAACCCTTTTTGAGATCTTAAGAATATTAATATTACCTTTAAATTATATTAGAATTCTTATTGAACATATCTCAAAGCAGTAGCTCTTCCTTCAAGTAATCTTCGAATCACTTACTCAAACATTTCCTCTGTGCTTCGGAGAAGTTTCTAAAACTACTCCCTGCATCTCACTTCCAGGAACACCCTCAACCTTGTGCGTAGGTAATCCAGTGACAGTATAATATATAGTTCTCATTCTTTGGCGCTACTACGTCCTTTTTTTTCTTGTGTTTTAAATTAT